>CM076276.1:14650000-15250000 GCA_038380795.1 Pyrocephalus nanus
ATCCCATAGCCCCATCCCATGGCCCCATCCCATAGCCCCATCCCATGGCCCCATCCCATGGCCCCATAGCCCCATCCCATAGCCCCATCCCATGGCCCCATCCCATGGCCCCATAGCCCCATCCCATAGCCCCATCCCATAGCCCCATCCCATAGCCCCATCCCATGGCCCCATCCCATGGCCCCTCTCCGGGCAGCTGGCGCACGGCGTGTCGTGCAGACGGATTAGCAGCGGCGCAGCTACAGCTGTGCTGATCCGACACACAGGGGCTGGCTGGGAGACAGCCCGGGCTGGCAGCTTCCCCGGGAAGGGGAAGGGGCTCTGCAGTTGCTGCCCCGGTGCCGTGTCCCCCCCTCCACCCCGGGCTGGTCCCCACGCTAATCCCGCAGCCCCTCGGCCGCCCCGCTGACCCCGAACTCGGCCCCCTGCCAGCCAGCCCGGCCCCCCCACAACTGGATGCCGGCCCCAGGGAGGGCTGAGGGGTGGTGGGGCTGTAGGGGCAGGTGGCCCGGCCAGCTGTGGGGTTTTGGTTTCCCTGCTGATCCCACAGCGGGGCTGGTTGTGCCAGGGAAGCGGGAAAGGCAGAGCGGGCTCTGGGAAGGCGTCGGTGGCTCGGTCGGTGGTGGGGCTGCGGTTCCCCCCTGTCTGCTGTGGTGTCTTCTCCTGCAGACCCTGCTGGAGATCCTACCAAACAAACCTACAGGGTGGGAAAGACACTGGGGAGGGCAAGGAAGATGGGGAAGGATCTGGATTTGAAGCCGTGTGAGGACACTGAGGGCACTTGGGGTGTTCAGCTGGAGAAGAGGAGAATGAAGGGAGAGTTCATTGCAGTTCCAACTGCCTGGGTGGGGGCAGAGGAGGGGCAGGACTGAGCTCTGCTCTGGGGGGAGCAGGGACAGCCCCCAGGGAATGGCTGGAGCTGTGTCAGGGCAGGCTCAGGGTGGATCTCAGGGAAAGGTTCTTCCCCCAGAGGGTGGTTGGCACTGAACAGGCTCCCCAGGGCAGTGGGCACAGCCCCAAGGCTGCCAGAGCTGCAGGAGGGTTTGGATGATCCTCTGGGGCACAGGGGGTGACTCTTGGGGCTGGGCCTGTGCAGAGCTGAGGGTTGGACTCCACGATCCCTGTGGGTCCCTCCCAACCCAGCATGTCCTGGGATTCTGTGATTTCTCTCCCAGCATCTCATCTGGCTCCAAACTGATCTGCAGGAACCAGACAGTGTCTGTGCATCATCTTGCAGCTGAAAGTGCATCCCCAAAACTTTTGTTGGTGTCCCTTAACACTGACATTCTTATTCTAAGTACCTCTGTAAGGTACAGATTGAAAACAAGGGCAGAGGGGGCTGCTTTATCTCCAAATAGAGCCTTCTACCTGGTATCTGGGATACAGGCCAGAGATTCAGCGTTAAAAAAAATGTGTTTGGCTTGGAAGGAGCCAGATCCACTTTTAACAAACCCCCAAGAGGGACTGAATCATAAAAATCTGCCCGAGCAGGGCACCTTGTCCAAGCAGTTGTCTGGTGGGAAGGGAGGCTGGAAGATGGACTCATCACTTGGCATGTGGAAACATCTTCCTACACATTTCCTAAAAAAAAAGGAAAATAAGGTGAAAAAAAATACAGAAGAAGAAGAAGGGAAAAAAATAGAAGAAGGAAAAGAGGAAGAAAGATTCCTAATAGACACAGTTTGAAATAATAACCGAAACCTGGTGGTAAATTCCCCCCCGGTTTGTCAGCTGTGTGTCCTTGTAGCATGGAGACCCAACAGCTTGTCAGGTTCCCCTTTATCAGGAACATCTGTGGAGAGTGTGAAACAGGATGGGATTTTGCAGTAGTGAAAATAAACCCTCAAAATTGATGGTTCTTTCAGTGAATGTTGCGATTTCTCTCTGCTATCGAGTACATAGAATCCCAAATTTAGAGTTATTTCTCTCTGTTTTTCTGGGAAAAAAAAAAAAAAAAGAAAAGGAAAGGTTATTATGGGATTTTAGCTTTCCTTTGCAGAACAATTTCTTCAAATTTCCCACATCCTCTGAAAACCAGAACAAGGAAGTGGAAATGGCTCGAAGCGGCCGGACAAGTTTCACTGCCCAAGGTAAGTAAACTTGAAAAAGGTAAATAACATCCTTTTGGCCAAGGCAGGTTTCTGGAGATCCAGGCACAGGCTCCATGAGCTCCCTGTTGAATTCCATGTCCTTGCTCCAGCTGGGGCTGGGATTTCACCCTGCTGTACCTGGGACACTTGGTTTCCAACCTTCCCTTCCTTTGTGACACCGTAACACGATCTGGTTGAAGTCTTCTCTTTAAATTAGGTTTTCATAGCAGAGCAAACAAGAAGGAGAATAGAAGGAGAGTCATTAGACAGGATACAACAATAGTTCTGGTGGGTAATTTATTAATAAATAGAAAAGGAAAGTACCTTTATTAAGAAAAAAAAAAAAGTTATCAGGAATTGAATTTCCTTTGAAGTCTCTGTGAGTGAGTCACCTGCTGACCTGGAGCTGATTTGATAAAGGATTTGCGAGATTTCCTGGTGCAAGTCTTGGTGAGACACCAGGAGGACAAGGCAGCTGCAGGGACCTGCTGTGGTGCTCCAGTGATGCTGTTTCCCTGCTGGCTTCCCTTGGGAAGGGAAGCAGGACCTGTGCAACACCCCCTGGGTCACCTGTGCTGCTCACACAGGTGACATCTGTTGACACACAACGACTGCTCTGGGTCTGTGCTCAGTCAAGAGGTTGAGGCCTTTCACTGTGGGGTCCCACCAGCTTTAATACAAGAAGTCAGGCTGATGTCCCAGCAGCTTTCACAAGGTGTGGGATGTGCAGGAGGTGCTGCTCCTGCAGAGGCACCGGCTCCAGCCCAGCCCAGTCCTTGTCCCAGCCCACCTGGGAGCCTGGACCTGCCTTCACCCTCTGCATGGAGACAGCTCTGGTTCCTTGGCCTCCAGCCTGTCTGGACTTTGGGGTTGCCCAGAGAAGTTGTGGAGTTTCCTTCCCTGGAGACATTCAAAAGCCATCTGGACCCCATCTCGAGCAAGGGGGGTTGGACTGGACAACCTCCAGGGGTCCCTTCAACCTGAACCAGTGATTCTGGAGCTTTGATGCCCACCTCCATACCTGATCCTAACCCTGGAGTCCAGACACCCCTCTCCTCCTGGGAGAGATCCCATTTCAGCATTTCTGGAGCCCAGAGAGACCTCCCCAAAGGAATCTGGGTTAGGAAGGACTAAGCTGCTTAACACCTCCCAGTAATGAGGTGGAGGAATGGCTGGGGGACAAGGTGGCCAAGGCTGCCTCAGCAGAGCAGATCTCAGCAGTTTGAAGCTGCCTGAAGTGTTTTGTGTGCTGGCTGGTTGGTTATTTTATTTTGTTTCTTTTTCTTTCCTCAATGAATTTCTGTGGAATGCTCACTGGAGACAGGAATGTTGGTTTCCCCGCTGCCCTCCCCAAGCGTGCAGTGGCATTCAGATAAATTACACACACAGCACTTTTTTTTTTTAGCTCTTTTTAGTCTTTTCCTCGCTGGGTTTTGCTTGCAGTTGGCCAGCAGTTTGGACTGAAAGCAAGACACGGCTCCTCTCTTTCTGGAGGTCACTCAATTATAGCAATCAGTGCATCCAGGCTTCCAAAAATATTAACTGTTGACTAAGTGGCCAGCAATGAAAAGGGTAAGGAATGTTTGCTGCTTCTTTTTCCCTCGTGAGTCTAATGGTGATTAAAGGTCCCAGAGCAAGGGACCTGGAGAGGGAAACCTTCTAATTTTCCACAAAACAGCGTTCCAGAAAATTTCCTTATTAGTAGGATTCAACCCTGAGCTGGGATGCTCAGCTTGAACCTCCCGTGTCCTTTGTTGTCCTGCTTGGGCTGGTGATCAGAGATATTAAGGAACCTCAGTGTCCTTCAGATCTTTCCTTTGCCATTTCTTCCTCCATGGACATCTGGGGATGGGGCAGCCACAGCTTCTCTGGGCAACCTGGGCCAGGGCCTCCCTACCCTCACAGGGAAGGATTCCATCCCAATATCCCACCTAACCCTGCCCTCTGTATTTGTAACACCTTCCCAAGGTTTCAGTGCTGGGTGGATCTATCTGGACATACCTTTGGATTGTTGACCAGCACTAACTCCATACCCTCCCCAAGTTGTCCACAGGCCCTCAGACCTGCCCTGCAGTCGAGGGCACTCATCCAGCCTCCCCTTCCAGGAGCACATGGAACAGTAACTTGGATCTGTTTGAGCCCAAAGCTTACTGGAAATTGTAAAAAACACTTGGATCCTCAGAATGGAACGAGAAGGTTGGGGGGTGGAGGGGCCAGTTTGTCATCTCTGGTCCCTCCTACTTCTCACAGAGTTTCTTTTAAACTCCTTCCAGCCTAATCCCCCAAACTATGTGATCTTTGTCCCGGAGGAGCTGTGCTGTTTCTATGGAGCCCCAAAGATAACTATCCCTTTTCCCTTTGATTTAATTTAGTAGGTTCAAGGACTCGAGTAAAGCAGCAAAAGGCCAGATACAAACACCCCGCTGGAAAAACACTCCGGAGGCTGCACAAGTGGCGGGGAAGGAGCCCAAACAATAGGTCTTGACTCGGCAATTCTCTCCGTTCCCATGTCAAAGGCTGCAGATTAACACCCTCCCGAGCTCTGCCCGCCCGCGGGGCCTCCCCAAACTCGTGGCAATAAAAGCTCAGCCTCAAATCAAAAAAAAGCTCGGCTTGCTGAGCCGTCAAAACAGCGCTTGGAGCCCAAGCTCAGCTCAGCAAGGCTGAGCTTAACCCGGGATAAAACCACACCGAGCTCACCGAGCACGGGGGAGCCACCAGAAACACCCACGGCATCCCCAAATGAGGGTCAGCCCCTGGGACCATCCCTGCTCCTGCCTCCAGCCTCTCCCAGAGGTGGCCAGCAGAGCCAAGCCTCTCTTGGACGCTTCCAGCTGAGCATCTCCCAGCGGCTTGAAAGTCCTCAAATTCATCATCCCAACCCTTCCGTTAGATGGGAAGTTATTGATCACATTTTCGGGGAGGAAAGCGAGGCAGGAAGGCACTGAAGGGATCTACAGGGCTTGATAAGAAGAAGAAGGGGGGTTAGGGATTTAGTAGCAGTTTGAAAAACTAAGAGAAAATCATTTAGGCTGGATCAAACCCAGGATTTTTTTTGCCTTTTTTTTTTTTTTTTTTTTTAAAACTTTTGGCAAATCACACACTGAGAGAAAAGGAGAATGAGTCGTATAAAATGTTACATTTCAATCAAATTGAAACCATCCCTCTCACAGATTTTCTTGAAAATGCCTTGGAACCACTTATACAATTAAGGGAAAGCTTGAAACAGGGATTGAAATGGTGCATTCAAAAAAAAAAAAAAAAAAAAAAAAGTCAAAACAAACCCTTGCCGTGCTTTTTCAGAGTTATCTCTTTGCTTTTTCCAGGCTTCATCGCTGGGCAAAGTGGTCAGAAATTTACTACACGTTTCACTGGGCTGAATTCACATTTTCCACCAAAAAAATAAAGGAAAAGAAAACAAGTTTTCCTCCAGATGCTGCAGGTCCAGTGGGGAGGCTGGAGCAGAACCCAGAATTCCTCCTTCAGCTCGGTCTGGAGAGCAGGTTTGGCTTTGGGCTCCACGGGAATTCACTCCTGGAGACTCAGACCCCATGGGCACATCCTTGGCCTCTCCCCTGGATTCTCATCAGCCTTGCCCTTGGATTCATCCTCCTCTTCTTCTCTTTCTCAGTCTCTAAAACCAGGACCACAAACATTTCCCCACCCAGAGCACTCTGAACGATGCGTGGAAAGCACAGCTGCTAAATGTTAATAAATTCTGTGTAATAATCTGCCTTTTATGGAAATATCATTCATATTTATGGGGCAATTAACTGCTGATAGATCCCCTTGAATATGCAGCGTGGGGTCTGAAACTCCTGCAGCAAGGAGGGTCTCATCCTGCATCTCTGACCCCTGCAAGACACTCCAGGAAGGGAATTAGTCTCATTAACAGAGGCACTAACTCAAGTAAACAGCCCTTCCACAGTCAGTTTTCCCCACACACAAGGAAATCCAGCCCATCCCTGTATTTCCAGCCTCTCCCAGTGCCACCAGCTCACACTTTGCAAACCCATGGTTTGTTTAAGGGCTCAGCTATATTTAAATGACAAAGGCTCACCTGTAGCTGCAGTTCCACCCTGTCAAAGCCACATTAAAATAAATAAATAAATAAATAAATGGAGCTCTCATTTAGCACTTCAGTCTGCAGCAGGATTTTTTGGCTTCCCAAGATGATTTAGTGATGCTCAACTGGGACAGGAGAAACCCCAAACCTGAGATATCGGGGTGTCGAGGCAGGGGGGGGAGGATCGGGGTTTCTTTCCTACCTGACTGCAAAACCATCAGCACAAAATACGACCACGGGGTGGTGATTGAAATCATTACAAAAAATTAGATCCCTCTCCCTTTCCCCCCCCTTCCCCCCTCACAGGTCATTAAAGTTAAAAGTCAGGATCACATTTGTCCGTGTCAGCAAAAAGCCACGGCAGCCTCTTCCATCCCCCTGCAGCTCCTCATGCCGCTCCTCGGGTCTCTGAGCCTTGTTGGCTCCTGGCTTCGGGGTTTCTTCATCTTCCACCTGTTGCTGGGGCTCGTCAGCAAAGCTTTCAAGGTGCCAGAAGGGGTCTGTTGGGATAGGGAAGCTTTCAAGTGCTGAGAATATTTCAAGGGCAGGGAGGAATTCGTGTCAGATGTAACCCCAGGGACGGCCCTGTCTGGAGCTGGAGGTGGGTGTTGGGCAGAGAAAGGGGAAAAGCAGCTCCAAGGGCCTCTGATGGGGCTGTGCCACCCCAAGAGGTTGTCTCCACGCTCAGGAGGCAGATCCATCCCTGGGCCATCCCTGGGGCCATCCCTGGGCCATGGATTGAGCTGACCTGCATTCCTGAGGTCCCGGAGGGCAAAAGAGCCTGGAAATCAGGCACAGTCCTGTCTGTCACCTCCTGTGGGCAACAGAAGGTCCTCTGGGGCCTCTGCCTTGTCCCAAAGCATAGAAAAACGCTGCTGCCTCATCCCTGATCCAAGGCCAGGTTGGATTGACCCCTGGGCAACCTGGTCCAGTGGGTGGCATCTCTGCCCATGGAGGGGTGGTTGGAACAAAATGATCCCTAAAGTCCCTTCCAACACAAGCCATTCCATGATTTTATGATTCCCACCAGAGCCAGGCCCTCCTGTGGATGTCAGCACCTCTGTGGACACACACACAGATGTTTAGGGTTGACTACAAAGTCATTTTCCTCCATCCCAAGCATCTCAAGCTGCTCTGCCCCCGGTGCCTCCACTCCCTCCTTGCACACCAAGTGATCCCATCCTGCTGTTTGTGGGGAGAAGCAAAGTCCTTCCAGGGGCTCTTGGCAGACAGTTTGTCTCTTCCTGGGCTCGTGTTGACTCACAGAAAGGAAGGACAAGAAGGTGGACTCGTGCAATCATCTCTCTCTCCCGCTCTTCCACCCCAGCTTGCTGCTCATCCCTGCTGGAATTCGTGCCTGTCTGGGGGAAGGCTTTGTCCCAGAGACATGGGAATCGGGGATTAATAATCACTGACAAAGGGAAACCACTGCATGCAGCTAGATTGCTGATTTTGTATCAGCAAATGCTGCTAAGAAGTCCATGTCCCCAGGGGAATCTGCCGTGTTCCAGGTTTCCAAGCACCAGCTGCTCCGGCCGGTCTGGTATCGGAGCATGACCCCAGGAAAGAAAAAAAAAGAAAACTAAAAAAGAGGGATTCTTATTTTCCATTTGATCCCAGAGAGATGGATTGTGTCTGTTTTTGCTGAGCTCCTCCCAGGCCCCTCTGGATGGCTGCTGAATGATGCAGGCTCCGTGTTATCCTAGGAGAAAATTTCATTTCCCCATTTTTACGCTGCACCGTCTCTGAACTGTTCCAGCTGTCTAGGAGTGGAGGTTCTTTGGGAATGATGCATCTCATCCATACTCCTTTTCCTCTCCATGGGTCAAAACTAACCATGGCATGACAGTGTGAGGCTTTCTGGAGGGAGAAGGGAAGATGTTCCTGCCCTGGTCCTTTTGGGGTGAAAGAGGCTGGGCCCTGCACGGTGTCTCTGGGGGGCTGGGGGGGCTCCCCCTGCTCCTGCCACCCTTGGGCAAGGCTGCACTTTCCTCTGGAAAAGGAACAATACAGATGTTGGGAGCCCCTTGGAGACATCCACCCTTTCCTCCTTCTGGGGAATATCCTTGCATGGATTCCTCACCAATCATTTGGGAACCAGCTTCACCTTGCCCTTCCAAAACCCAAAAGAGACGATGCCTTTGAACCCAATCTGACACATTTTCCCCCAGAATTCTTGTTGTAAAGCTCCACTTTGGGTGAGGGCTGACATCTGGATTTCTCTTTCACCTCCTCTTCACACCTTGCAGAACAGGGTCTGCCTTTCACAGCCAGGGCTCCGATCAACATTTGCAAGTCTGTCTTGTGGCTTCCAGTGGCCCTAAAATCTGCAAATAATATGCTGGAAATTCCCTGGCCTTGCCCATGTTTTTGCTGTGTAAGTCTCAGCACCTCCCCTATCATTAGTCCTCCTTGGGCAAACAGCTATTGTGCACTTGATACTTTTATCTTTTACCAGTTTTCCTTTACATTTCTCATCTGCTAAATTGCATTTTTGTGGGCTCGTCTCTCCCTTTTTATTTCAGTTTACGTTATCCCTTTCCCCGGTGCAACCGCGCTCTTAGGAAGATTTTAATTACCTCCCTTTAAAGCCAAATGACAAGTAGAGCATGTCATTTGTAGCTAAAGTATCACTTGAAAATGCAAAAGCCCCGGCTTTATCAGGCTTAAAAGCTTTCCTGGAATCTGTTCAAAAACTGCTGACTGGGCAAGATTAAACATCGCAACGGTTAAAGTAAAAGATCTCTGCATGTGGTGCTCCTTCATTCCCAGGGGGGATCGAGTTAAACTGCAAGTGCAGCCCTCAGGCCTTCTTGGAAAATATTGACAGGGGGTTTTATCTCCTCTCTGGGCTGTGGGGAGATGGGGCTGGAGCTGTGGGGACGGGAATGTCAGCACAGCTCCAGTGGGGACAGCGGGGCAGCCCCGGCCGTGCTGCCTTCAGAGGGGAGCAGGTGCTTCTGGAGCAGAGAAACGACAACAGAGGGCACCTGAGGAATGGCCTTGTCCTCATACACCTCACCCTGAGTGAGAACCCTCTGCCAGGCTGGTCCTGGGCATCCCAAAGCACAGGGAGGGTGTGAGCCCATCCGGGCATCGAGGGAAACCAGCTGCGAAGGTCATTTCTTGGGGGTGGGTGGTGTGTGTCAAAAAATGCAGCTGAAAAAAAATAATTTTTAAAAAAAGGAAATCGTCATAAAAATCCTGGTTTTTCTCTCCTTTTAGCTATGGGCAGGGTGGCTGAAAGCGAGGAGGACGAGGCGAGTCCAACACCAAGGAGGGCGGCTCCAGCACCGGCTTCCCTGCCCGCCCATCCCTCAGGAATTTGGAGGCATGAGCTGTGCTGCTGGATGCCAGGGAGGCTGGAGATGCCATCCCATCAGGAGCAGAGCCCTGAGGATGAAGAGAGCAGGAAATTGGGGAAAAAAAAAAAGTGGTCAGAACTGACTCTTCCCCTCTCCCCCCACCGCGAGGAGCTCCGGTTTGGACTTCCCTGAAGGCTGCGGGGAGTGGGGGATCTCTTAATTTATGGTAACAGGTTTTCCCCTCCCTGAACACAGGGAGATGATCCTGATCCGCTGGCCAAGAGCTCCTTAGAAACACTTGGAAAGGAGAACTGTGGGATGTGGAGGGGAAACACTTATGGTTTAAAAGGCATATTGGACTTCCAGGTCTGTCCAGATTGTCTCTGAAGAAATCCTCTGAGAGCTTGAATTACTCATTTTTAATGGGAACAGGAACCACCTGCCTGCAATCACACACATAAACTGTTGGTTACTTTGCAATGGAAGAGCAGCTTAAATGCTTTTTTTTACTGTAATGTTTAACCCACTGTGTGTTTTGGAGCTTTTTCTTCTTTTAATTGAAAACACACTTTTCCCATGTGTGACGTGCTCACCTCCATCTCCCCCAAGAAGCAGGAACCCTTCCTGCATGGTTTGAAGAACAAACAGCGAGCTGCTGCTCCCCTTTGCCTTCCTCCTTCCCTAAAATCCCCCAAGCTGACAGAGGGACACATCCTCATTTTTTTTCCCTCCAGTTGCTGCAGCCTCCCATGCTCAGATTTCCCAGGAACCAGGCAGAGGTCTCGGAGAAAGCCACCCAGAAAAATTCCCATTTTCCTCTCTGCAGAGTTATTGAACCTGATCAAGTTTCCCCAAAACCACAAGTAGGATTTCTAGATCATTTTCATTTTTTATTTTCAGCCAGCCAGGCGGAGCGATGCTCGTCACCCCAAACTTTAACCAGCTGGGGAAAATGCCAGCTTTCTACCAAATATCCAACATTCTGTTGGTTTTCCTTAAATTTTTCCGCTCCCTCCTGGCAGGGAAATGCAACAGTTTTGCATCCCTGACCTGTGTGTGTGTGTGTGTGTGTGTGCCTTCCAGCTCGAATCTCCTTTTGTCCCGTTGGGTTTCTGGAGGGGCTGAGCACTCCCTTCAATAAAGGGCCCCGAATGAATGTCCCCTTCTCAGGGATATCACACAACCGGGCCTGCAAAAGCCTTTTATGAGGACATTCACCTCTGATGGGATAATTTTACCTATCAGATCACATAATCTCTTCCCCTGATGCTGAGCCAGGAAATGAAAAAAGAGCAGTGGGGAGATTTCTGCCCCGAGCGCCAGGTTGTGCTGCGATGACAGCCCCGATTACCTGGTCACAGCCTCTGAAAGGACCAGAGAGAGAGGCCTAAAATTACAATGCCCAGCTAGACAATAGGTGGGGCAAGAAACAGCAGCAGCAGACACTTTTAGATCAAATTTTCAGCGTTTAGTCTATTCATAAATGTCTGAGCAGCTTCGGAGCTCAGCGGCTGGAGGGGAAGTTCTCGTCTCTGCTTCATTTTTGTCTGTGCTTGTAATGTTTGATACAAACTCAGATGGCTGAAAAAAAAAAAAAAACCAACAAAAAAACAAACAACCCAGAGGTTAAGAGGATTTGGGAGAAGAGCATCCAGATTGGCACAGCAGCAAACTGAGATGTTAGCTGTGCCCTGCTCTCCTGGCTCTGACTCCTTCCACGGATCCCTTTTCATTGGGAAACTCCATCAGAAGGAGCCAAGTGGCAGGTAATTACCAGGTACCTGCTGGCCAGGAGAAACTGTTTCCAAGCCAGAGGAAGGAGCTGAGGTTTCTGCTCAGCCCTTTAGGGTGCAGCTCATCAGTGTCCTGAAAGCAAAGCAACCAATAGGGAGGTGGAGGGTGAGGGGTTGTGCTGCCACAGCATCAGCCCCGGGAGCAAGGAAGGGCTGAATTGTCCCTTCTGCCCAAAGGCAGGATCATCTTCTCTCCTGCTCTGCAAGCAGACTTCCACAGGAGGTCTGTAACATTGCCCTGCTGTCCTCACCTTCTGCAGCTTTCAGCAAAATTCAGCCTGAATCTCTCTTACTGAAATTCAAGCCCTCCCTTCTCCACCGTGTGTGTGGAGCACCGATCCTGCCCTCGCTTTCTGTGCAGCAGGGCTTTGGAGGTTGCTCTCATCTGCTTTTCCAGGTCTCTCTTCCTGAGGCCAAACTTCATTCCTCCACCAGGGAGTTCGTTCATGCTCAACTTGTGCTCGACTGCAATAATCTTCAGGCTGTTTGCTGAAGCCCCCCTGCCTGTCAGGTTGTTTTCCGTCCTTTCCAATTGCCCATGGATTATTCCTGCAGTACCTGACACTTGTTTCTCAATAATCTCACTCAGCTTTGTTGGGAGCACTTGGAATTCCAACCTGCCCCCAGCACGAGGCAGTTCCTCCAGCACAAGGGTCACTCCCTAATTTAGTGAGCACACACGTGGTTAGGGTATCCTGATCAATAATTAGAAGATTAAATAGGATTACAACTTGGGCACCCATGGAATCCAGCTTCCTCATCCAGGTGAAGCCTCTCCCTGCCTTTCCCCCCCTGTTCCTCATTTCACACCCACCCTGACACAGACAGTGCTTTTGAAAGGCCAAATACCAAAGCCTTGTACCTCCACCAACAAAGCAAGTCCGATGTAAATAATCTGCTTCATGCCTCGCACTGCTCTCACTGCACCTGAACAATCCAGCTTTTGAAAGATAAGGCATTTCTCTCCCAGAATGTCAGTGTTTTGCTGGAAAACAGTGGCCTATACTGAAATGTCACCATTGTTCTCTCCAAACAACTTCTCTGCTTGTAGAACATATTAGCTCTGACCACTGAGCTGCTTGTCAAAACACTGTGTGTTCCCACCAGCCCATCCATAAGGGCTGGGTCCTCTTCTTCCTTTTTTCACCCTGAATAAAGGGACATTTTGTGTGTGTGTGTGTGTGTGTGTGTGTGTGTGAAATGCACATTATGGTTACAGATTTAATTTGATTGCTCAGTTAGGAAAATATCCCATTCTGGCCTGAGCCACAAGATCCAGGTCAGGTACGTCAAAAACCCCAAGGGGACAAAGAGCTCGGGGTGTTATAAGGGCTCAAGGCTGAGGGAGCAAAAAGGAGAACTATGGAGAATACAGCCCTGATGGAAACCATCCCTTTGACCCTGGATGGAGTCCAGCTCGCTCCTTCAGCATTCAGAGGACTGACAGGAGTGCCACTCCATCAAAATGCTTGTGCTCAGTGGAGGGAAGCCCTCTCCTTCCCTGCCAATCTGTGTCTATTTATAGGGATCTGAGGGGTGGAAGACAGACACACTCTTTGTGCTTGCCTCAGGATGATAATTTCTGGGAATTCCACCTTTCCCTTGCCCCACAATTTCATTATTCTCTTATTATGGGGAAGCAAGGCCAGGCCAAGGCAGGCAGTGCTCTGAGGAGCCACCTCCCGGGGTATTTTGTAGCCAGAGCAGGAAGTTGCAGCTGGGTTGGTAACAAAGACATCTTCCCTCTGATTCCCCCCCTGAGCCCTTCCCTGCAGCCTCAGCCCGTTCCCTCGGTGTTGATCTGCCATTTCACCTCCGCCCCGAGCTTTCCTTGAGAATATTCCGACATGAAAGAGGAGGAAGAGCCACGTGGGACGTTATTCCCTGCTGTGATCATCACGTCTGGCTCCACACGGAGCACAGGACATACCTTTCCACACCAGGCTCACGAGCCCCCTGTGAGCCAGAGCAGAGCCTGGGGAAGAGCTCCTGGGGTTAAACTCTTCCAGTGGGGGAGAATCCATAGCACACCTCAGGAATTCCCTGCTGCTTCCAACCGGTGGCTGCAGCTTGCAGTTCCGAGGGCAGAAGGCACGGATCCTCATTCCTCTGCATCGGGAATGTCTGAATCGGTTGGTGGGTGCTGGGGACAGTCTCCACTCCTGGAAGGAGGAGGGGATCAGGCTCACTGCTGAGCTGCACCTTTTTTCATCACATAACCCCAGCTTTTGGAGCTGTTTGTAAATGAACCCCTTTGAGAACAAGAACGCTTGTGAAAATCAGCGTTTAGGAAAATTCCGCGGGGATTTGGAAGGACCAGGGAGAACAAGGTTCCTTTTGGGAACCAGAGCATCTCTGTCAGTACCAGGGTGGCAAAGCACCTTAACTCAGCCCACAGTTCCCTGTCCCCCTCTCGTTGCCACCCCCATGGATTAGGTAGCCCACGGCTCAGGGTGGGGGTGGCCTCACCAAGGAGCTGCAGCAGCATCACGTGCTGTGTTGGAGGATGCCCAGATCCATCCCCCTCCCCCCTCCAAAAAGGATTATGTATCCCCTGAGCAGGTCAGCACCAAACCTGGACTTATCACCTTCTTCTGGAACATCTCAAAGCCCTTCTGGGGGAGTGCTGGGTGCCAAAAGGGTTACTGGGGGCTATCTGCTGGTTCCTGGTGGAGGCTGGAGCAGGTTTGCCAGTGGCCAATTAATCAGCCTGGCCACTTTTCCCTGCTCCTCCAGCTGGGCTGTGTTCTGCTCCTGACCACAAATAAAGAAGGAAAATGCCTCAGTCCTGCAGATAACCCGGCCCCCATTCCCAGGCAGATCCCCCCTGGATCAGCCCTGGATCTCCAGGGGGTTCAGAGTTCAGGCTCATTAGTGCAGGCTGAAGGAGAGCTAATCAGGGAGGAAGGGCTGATGTCAGAGCCTGCTCACCCTGCCCTGGTCCCTCAGGGAGGAGAAGCCCTGGGCTCCCACACTGCAGCACAGTCATTAATTAGCTCCTTGACGAGCCCCGGTCACCCTGCCCTGGCACTGCCCCTGCCGTGCCCTGACCCTGCCTGGGGTGCAGGTGTGTGGGGCTCACAGCCCCCCCAATCCCCCACCAGAACCCTCCACCACTTGTGACGTGGGAGGGGAAAGGCCACATTTCACCCCGGGCAGAATCGTGTTTTGGGTGAAACAGAGCCCCTGTAGGAGCTGAGGGACGGGGCACAACCCTGGCATTCCCCCAGGTGGGCAGCAAAACCCACACTGAAGTGCCTGAGGTTGGGCTCTTTGCCTGGGGAGGGGCCAGACAGCAAAGCAGAGTCGTTCTGGATCATCCTGCCAACTCTGCTGCTGCTGCTAAAGGCGGATGGACCCAACTCCCCCAGGCAGAAAAAGGGTTTATTGCTTTGAAAATCATTAGGGAGAGTTGGCACGGACGAGCAGCCCAGGCTGTAACAGCTTAATCCAAAAAGAGCTGCTGAAACCCCCGATTCCAGCCCCGTCCAGCTGGGCCCTTGTGTTGTGTTTGTCACGGTGGTGTTGGGTGGCAGAGCACGGGGTGATATCGGGGAGGGGGGCAGGGATGGACTCCCAGACATCTGCCCTGCACACAGACACAGCCAGCTGGGAGCAGCCAGGATCCCAAATCCAGTGCTCAGGGCAAACATTTGGGAGCTTTGTCCCCAACTGTGCTTACCCAGTCACCCCTCAGCCTACATGGACAGCACAGCAAGGACATGGACACGTTGGAGAGTGTTCAGAGCAGGCCATGGAGATGCTGCCAGGGCTGCAGCCCCTCTGCTCTGGAGCCAGGCTGGGAGAGCTGGGGGAGTTCCCCTTCCAGGGCCTAAAGGGGCTCCAGGAGAGCTGGAGAGGGACTGGGGACAAGGGATGGAGGGACAGGACAAGGGGAAGGGCAGGGTTAGGTGGGATATGGGGAGAAATCCTTCCCTGTGAGGGTGGGCAGGCCCTGGCACAGGTTGGGCAGAGAAGCTGTGGCTGCCCCATCCCTGGAAGTGTCCAAGGCCAGGTTGGAAGGGCTGCCCCTGGCCCGGAGCAGATGTCCGGCTGCACCCGCACATTCCAGGCTGAATTCAATTTTCTGCTCCTCACCCAGGGCCCTGGAGAGCAGCAGCTGCCTCAGACTGCACCTAAGATGCATATAAATAGAGGCACAATACCTTATTCCAAAGGAATGCATGCCTAAGGAGATACTGTTACCTTGGGAGGAGGAAGCGGGGGGGAAGGCAAAACTCTGCCCAGAGGAAGGAAAAGAGAGCTGACAGAGATCTGAACTGCTCCTCCACTGGGCAGATAAAATATCAGATGAACCCCCTCCCCTTGCACTGCAACCCAAGAAAGGGCTCGGTCCTGGCACCCTCCCCTCTGCCCTCGTGATGTGGCACCCAGGTTTGCTCCCAAAATGCTGGGAATTCAGGATGGGCCCTGTGTCCTCACCTGTATGGCACAGTGGGCTCCCAGGAACAACCCCTCTGCACAAGGAATGGAGGGAAATCAGTGAATTCTGGAAGCTCTCACCTCTGCACTGCCAGACCCGAGGGCAGCTTTCGATTCGAGGGCTGAAAATTGCTTTGGGCACAGGGGAGAATTTTGGTCCATCCAAGTTATTTCTGGACATCCTGCCTTGCCAGAATGTCCTGCAGGGACCAGCCCAACGTCCCTGCTGGGTGTGACATCCCTGCTGGGTGTGACATCCCTGCTGGGTGTGACATCCCTGCTGTCTGAGATGTCCCTGCAGTTCATGTGGAGCGTGGAGATCACTGGGCTGGGTGACCTGGCACAGGCCATGGGAGCACTCAGTGGCAAAGCAGGACTTTGACCCCGAGTCCCCTCCTCACTCTGCTGTTTTTGTGCATTTTTTGGGACAATCCTGCCCCTCACTCGCAGCCAGACCTCGGTGCTGTGCCTCCAGAGCCGGCAGAATTCCCGCTTAGCATAAACCAGTGGCAACACCCAGGGAAGGAGAGCTGAGCCAGACCCCAGAGCTTCCCATCCTCGTGCCCTCTTCCAGCACAGCTCCTATCAAGCACTTTGGGGTGTTCCTGAAGGGCTGGGTTACATCACACAGCTCCCTGCTGTCCCCACGCTGTCCCCACGCTGTCCCCACGCTGTCCCCACCCCATGCCCCCGCAGCACCACACGCTTGGCTGCTCAGGTAGGTTAGAGCAGAAACAACTCCCTGCTTGGGCTGAGCTTGCCAGCGCCTCAGCTTTGATCCTCCCAGCCAGGGGTGTGATGGAACACCTGCACAATTCCACGGGGGACGAGGGAAAGGAAAGATCCCGGAGCTTGGGAAGCTGCCGGGCAGCTCTGCGCGGGGCTCTGCCCGGCTCGGCTTCAAGGAGCTGCTTTTCAGAGGGATTTTTAAAGTGGGTTTGGTTTTCCAAGCCCCTTTTTCCCTCTCAGCTTTGCTCTCGTGCTCCTGCAGCTGTCTGAGCACCCATATTCTCTGGTAGTCACTGCTGTTCCCATGGAGGGAGGGCAGAGAGGGTGGCCCTGGGGCTGTGGGCAGTGGCCGTGCCCACCCACGCTGGTGGCCCCACGTGGACCCTGGGACATCTCTCTGCTCCTCTGAGGACTCCCAGCAGTGTTATGTGCTACCTCAGACCAAAAAAACACCCATTTGTGGAGCATCTCCTTCAGAACAAGGACACCAACCGGTGCCAGCAAACCATGGAAACCCCAGAGAAAACAACTGAAATTCGTGTTCCTGGGCAGCTCGTGGGAGCTGCAGGAGTTGGATTCCCACACAAAAAGGGGTGTTTGGTGGTCGCTGCACACGCTGACAGCCCTCCCGTGGATGTGCTGTTAACAAAGCCAGGGAGGGAGGGATGTAAAGCTCTGTGCTCATCAGTTAATGTCCACCAAAGTCCTTGGCAGGTGAAGCTGAAAAGCTCTGTACAAAGGCTGGGAATTTGTCTTTTATAAGTATTCCTCAGCAAATCCAGGTTTGGGCACCTCTGGGTTAGACAAGGACTAACTCAGTGGCATGACACAGGGGTGAGGGAAGAGGGGGACCTGGCCCAATTAAATCCACGGGATTTCCACTGGAACAAAGTGGAGGGGTGGGAAATGAACTCGAGACTTTTCAGCAGCTGTGTCAGTGAGGTCGAACACATTCCCAGATTGAACCCAGCCAGAGCAGTGGCTCCTTATTCCCTGCAGCAACACTGGGTTAAGCCAGACCCTCCATTCCAGGTGTTCCCATGCCCTGGCAGTGGCTGGGGACTGTCACCAGTGGAACCACCCGAATTCCCACCCCGGGAGACGTGGCCTCAGGCTCACGGAAGCAAAAATCCTGAGCCTGGTTTGTCTCCAGGCTCCGTGAGAAGGATTTCAGGGGCAGGAGTTGGTTTTCACGTTAAGGATCCTTCCATTTCTGATGATTTGTGACAAGCATAATCCCACACTAATTAGATTTCAGGGCATGTGTTGAAAGCCCTGCACACCCTTCTCTCGGCCGGGGTTTGGGGAGACTCTTGCTTGTTCTGCACAATTGCTTTCAAAATTAAGCCTTGGAAGCCCAAAATCTCAGGACAGATAGAGCAGCCAGAAGTGCAACAATAGCAACAAGAAAAATCACTTTCTGTGTTCTAATTCTCCCCATCCAGTGGGGTACCAGGCAGGTTACAATCCCTGCCATTACACCACTGCTCAAAAACGTCCCGAGCTGTCTCCTTTCATCGCATCAGCGATATCAGCTGTGTTGACCTGCTCTTAGAGAGTTTTAATTCTGTTTGCTCTTGGCTAAACTCCATTCCTAATCCTATTTTCACCCATTTCTATCCAATTTAATACAGCTTCTGTAAGTCAAAATTAATTACTCCGTGTGCTCTCCCGGCCCCGAGGTCGGAAGGAATAATAGAGAAATCCCACCTCGTCATTAAGGGCACCTCGTGCTCTCACCCAGGGGAGCTGGGAGAGGGAAAGGGAGCTGGAGAAGAAAATCAGAGTGTTTTTCTTGGGTTTGTAACCATGATTTCATCCTCATGGCTTTCTCCTTGCTCTTCTCCTCGCTGGACTGGGATCCCCGTGGAGGAATGTTGATCTCCCCGGGGCAAGGAAAGGACTCAGCACCTGCAGGTCACCTTCTCCCTTTTCCTTCACCTGCTTAGAAAGAGTTCACTTGCCTTTCATTTCCAGTATTAATTACTCCTTGTGTCCACCCTTGCCTCCCAAGGGGAGGACAGATGGTTGTCTTCTCACACACCTCTCAGGTTTCCTTGGGCAGCTCTCCTGGTTTGTGACTTTACCCCCCTCCCCCAGAAACTGGGTTTGTTCTTTGCAGGGATGCTGTGGATTGGAATTAACTGGGATTTGGGAAGTATCCCAAAGATGTAAAGCAGAATTCCTATTCAGCTCCAGAACAATTATTTTGTCCCTGGTTTCTAAGCACCTGGGAGCTCTCCAATATCTGTGATGATATTTATTCCTATTTTCTTATTTCTAATTATTTTAGCCTGTGTGCATTCTCACATCCTTCTTTTTTCTTCTCTCTCTCTCTAGAGAGATCACCCACACACTACAAAAAATTACCAAAACTCAGAATGAAGAGGAATATACTGAAGGAGAGAGGTTGCTAACCCTGCCAAGAACTTAATTACTTGTGCAACATATGAATGTGCTGCACCCAACCCGGACAGAAACTCATCTCAAGTAGCCACAGTGTCCCAAGTATCAAGGAAAACACATTTGAAGTGTGCAAATCATCATTTTCCTATTATATTCTGCTAGTTCATGTAAACAAAGTGAAAATGAAAGCTTTTCAAAAATTAATTTCACTTGCATCTCTTCGTTCTGTTTAATATTCTGTGCTGGGTTCCTTCAACCTCTGTAAATTGTCCCTCTTTCAGTTTTTCAGAAATTAGCACATGGTAGGTGTTGGTCAGGATGTTGGTTTAGGATTTGCTGACCACAAAGCAGGAAAACAGAATTATGAGGAAGGAATCCTTCCCTGGGAGGGTGGGGAGGCCCTGGCACAGGATGCCCAGAGAAGCTGTGGCTGCCCCATCCCTGGAAGTGTCCAAGGCCAGGTTGGATGGGGCTTGGAGCACCCTGGGCTGGTGGAAGGTGTCCCTGCCCATGGCAGGGGGTGGAACAAGATGAGCTTTGAGGTCCCTTCCAACCCAATCCTTCCTGGGAATATTGCAAGGCTTTTTGCCTTTCCTGAGTGATTGGTCTGACAGAAAATAAAAACATCCTGTTGCTATTTCTTGATGGTTTTACCTCTTCAGCAGAAGTTCATATTGCAGAACTGATGATGTGTTTTGTGCAGGATTGGCCAAAACCTTCTGTTCCCTCCTGACGAGGAACGTCACAGTTTCACAAGCGCTTTTAATCCCCACCAAAGGCTTTTTGGAGATCATTTGTGCAAACAACAAACCACAGCAAAACCCACGGAGACAAGACAGACCCTGACTGACCCACCCGTGCTCCAGCAGCCAGGAACTTGCTTGGTGGCAAAGCATCTCCCAAGGGGGAGCCAAGGCCAAAACTCCTCGTTGCGTTTCATCTGCTCCCAGAGCGCTGATATAGAAGTGCTGAGCTCCAGCAAGCACAAAGGTGCTCTTTCATTCGTGGAAACCATCATCTTAAAGTCATTAACTGGGGATTAGTCAGAGATGATGCCCAAACAAATGAGATGCGGAAGGGCAAGGAGCTGTGTTCCTGCTCTGAACCTTGCGTTAGGTGGAGCCGTGCCAGTGCAAACAGCAGCGGGAACACGGCGGGATGGCCTCGGAATAATGGGGAAATAAGGTTGGCAATTACAGCTGGGGGGTTGTTTTCAAACCACGGGGGCTCAGGGCGGGCAGTGCTCTCTCCCACCTTCCCCTGCCTGCTGTCCCCGGGGCTGGCCCGTCCCTCTCTCTCCGGCAGGATGAGAACGTGGATGGCTCAGGACTCGCTGCAGCTCCCAGGGATGTGAAGCAAAGGCTGTGTCAGCAGCACGGCAGTGGCAGGGAGGAACTGCCCTGCTCCTCGTGGGAGGTTTCCTTCTGACAACCTCCTCCTGCCATTTGCCCTCCCACGACTGACACGAAATTCGGCAGGGAGTGCAGGAACGAAGGGTTTGCTGGGAATGGAGCTGTGCTGGCTGGGCAGCCTGGCTGAGTGGAAGGTGACCCTGCCCATGGCAGGGGAGTTGGACTAGATGATCTTTAAGGTCCCTTCCAACCCAAACCACCCTGATTCAGTGATTCTGTTTGTGGGGAAGCACATCTGGGCAGCCCTTCCTCTGAGAGGAGCAGAGAACTGCCCAAGGTCCATGTGCAAGGGTTGCTCACAAAGGTTCTCTGCTGATTAAAACCCCAATCTCAGCTGCAGCTGCCCCCCCACCAGTGCAAAGCTGACCCCAGGCTCCCTCTGGAATGTTAAACACAGCACAGGGAGCCAGCACTCCCCATGGGCAGGGACACCTTCCACCAGCCCAGGCTGCTCCAACCTGGCCTTGGACACTTCCAGGGATGGGGCAGCCACAGCTTCTCTGGGCAACCTGTGCCAGGGCCTGCCCACCCTCACAGAGAACAATTCCTTCCCAATATCCCATCTAACCCTGCCCTCAGGCAGTCTAAAGCCATTCCCCCTTGTCCTGTCACTCCATGCTCCCTTGGGAGCTGCTGCTGCCAAGGAAGCCACGACCCAGAGCCCCAGGGCTGTAAATCCTCTGCCCTCTGCCACCCTCCTGCACATCCAGCAGCCCAGATCCCCCTCATGGAGCACAACCTCCTGACTGCCCTGGGAACAAACCTGCCTGATTGGAAAGCCCACGTGGAGGAGAAGGAGGCGAGTTGTATAACCTGAGAGCAGTAATTGAGTGCGTGTTAAGTGACTTTACAACCACGCTGCGCTAGGAAGCCAATAAAAGGGCAGAACACAATTGCTGGGGTTTAATTAAGGAGGTAACATTTAAATGAGGTGCATCATCTGTTTGTATTAAACGTGTTTAATTTAATTTGCTGTAGTGCACTTCTTAAATAAATCAGCTTTATTGAATTTGCGATGCTGGTGGCTGAACAGAAGGGAACGGAAAGAATAATTTTCTGTTTAAATCAACCAAGGCTCTGTCTGCGTGCAGCAACACTCAGGAAAAATAATTCCAGTTAATTAAAGGTGTGAATTTAGAGCAGATGAGTTCAGCCACCCTAAAACTCTAAGAGGACCTCTTCATTCAGAATTCAGATGCCATTGACGCAGCTCGGCGTGATTCACTTGGCACGTGATGGAAGGGATTAAATTAAGGCCATTTTTAAATCTGAATGAACGTCTGCACTGACTTTTATCAGGATTTCATTTGTCCTCTTCTTTTTTCCCTGAGCATCCCTGCCTGGACTGGAGGTTTGCAGGAGCTGTGCAGTTTGGGTGGGCAGACTCCACTCTCCCAACCTTCCGCTTTGCTGGGAATTCCAGCAGCCCAGGAAAGCAAAATGCTGCTGGCCCTAAAACCCCCTGGATGGCGGTGCCCTGCTCTGTCCTCTCCCATCCTCACTCCACTGTGGAAGTGCAATATCTCAGCTCAGTGCTGTGGGGGATCCACTGTGGATCAATCAACACCCACTGGCTGGCAGGAAATTTGCCTGCAAACTTCACCCTCTCTGTCCAGATGGCAAATCCCTGGGGGCCAGGATTCCTCTGGCTGCTGGTAGCCAGCCTCCTTCTGCAGCAGGGATGCTCCTGCAGCCCCGGAGGAGCTGACAGACCCACAGCTGCCATTCCTGCAGGCACGGGGGCCGGAGCTGCCCGTCCCAGCACCATCGGGCGTTCTGAAAAGTGCCACTGCAAGGCTCAGCCTTTTTCCTGGCTCGACTCCATCCCTGCACACACTCAAGTAATGCCTACTCATTCCACAGGGCAGCCAGGAAAGGTTCAAAGCCGGTGGCAAATCCCCCTGAACTCTGCAGACAGAGCAGTGGGGACGAAGCCAGGAGCCCCGAGGAGGGGGGGGACACTGCACGCTGTCCCTGCTCCTCTCGGGAGCAGCACGGCATCACCTCTGGGGGGCCACAGCTCCTGCGTGAAAAGAGCCCTTGTGGTCCCCACGAGGCCGCCCCTTGTCATCCCTTCAACTCTGTGCGCACTTTTTCCTGGGAGGGAAATGAAATTCCTGCCTCGGAATTGGCGCCACTGTGCCAGAACGGCAGTGACCTCTGTAACCACACAAGATTTAGTGGTTACTTTATTTCAGCTGTAATGAGGCTTTGTAAACCACCGAAAGCCAAATGTTTTCTTCTCCCTTAACTCTTGGTGGATGGCTCGAAATAAATAACGGCACAGACGTGCTGTCTGTGCAGGACTTGGGAATTCGCTCCAAATTACCCGGCGTCTGAAGTGGGTGAACGGTGGTGCTGGGAGCAGGTAGGTGCTGAGTGAGAAGTTATTTGGAGAAATGAGTCCTGAACTCCTTCCAGCAGGAGCAGCCAGGGCCGGTCAGGGGCACGGGGAACGATGGCTCAGCACATCCAGGAGAATCTTGGAGCTTCCTTGCTGCGCCAGGGATTTGCTGAGAGCTGATTGCCCTGCTCAGGCACATGGGAGAGGTCACCCAGATTTTTAAATTATAGAACCCTGGAATGGGTTGGGTTGAGAGAGGCCTTAAAGCTCATCTTGTTTTTACCCCCAGTTGGGACAGCTTCCCCTATCCCAGGGTGTTCCAAGTCCCTTCCAACCTGGCCTTGGACACTTCCAGGATTAGGGCAGCCACAGCTTCTCTGGGCAACCTGTGCCAGGGCCTGCCCACCCTCACAGGGGAGAATTTCTTCCCAATATCCCAGCTAGCCCTGCCCTCTGGCAGTGTAAAGCCATTCCACTTTCTCCTGTCCTGTCCCTCCATCCCTTATCCAAAGGTCATGGAGTTCAACCCATATTTCTGTACAAACTGGATCTGCAGGGGACCCCTTTCCCATTAGAAAGTGATCCTGGCCTCAGTCTGCCAACTAGGAAGACCTTCCTTGGGCACCAAAACGGACACCAACTGATAAACTTCATCCTCTGCAGCTAAGAAAAATAAATTTAAAAAAAAATATGTTTTTTTTTTTTCTTTGTAACAAGTGTCCAAACGTTTCCATTTCTGTGCCAGAGAGCTGTGAGGGCTTCTGGAGCTGGGTTGTTCTGGGGTTTGGCAGAAAGGCTGGAGAGTGGCACAGGTGATGCCACCGCCGTGGCAGCAGTGGAGCCCCCCAGGACTCAGCCTGGGCAACCCAATTAATTTGGAACAACTGGAAACATCTTTCTCCAGGTTTAATTTGCTGCATGACTGAATATTCGCCTGCGTGAGGATTTCAGGTGGGAGGGGAGCCGGGCCCCAGGCAGGGCCATGGAAATGAGGGCTCCTTCCCTTCCTCAGATGGGCCATCCTGGGCTGCTGGGATCCCTGTGGCACTTGGTGGCCGTCCCTGTTGCTGTTCCCAGCACAGCTAATCCTGCTTCTGCTCCCTGGCAGCGAGGCTGGGTCTGCTCAGCCTTCCCCTGCAGCTCAAACCCTGACCCCAGCCCAAATCCTGACTTGTTTAGCCCCCACTACACAGGGGCTCCTGAAGGTTTGGGAATTGCCAAGCTGCTCATCCAGGAAGACCCAGAGCCCAGGGATGTGCTGCACTGCCTGCATCCCAAGGAGAAGGGCACAGCCCGTCCCTGCTGGCAGCACCGAGGCTGCCCGTCACGTAGAAAATTCATTTACCAGCAAACAAAGTCTCCTGAGCCCCTGAACTCTCAGCTGCACAACCCATGCCCTGCAGTCAAGATCAGCCCTTTTGGGGGGGGGGGAGATACCAGGAGTCTGCAAGGGGTGAACTCAAAGTCAGCACTGCTGGTTCAACCCTGAGTAAATAATAACAAGGGAGTAAACGAGCTTTCATCAGGAGACTGATCCGCTCCTGCTCGGGGAAGATAAAGAATTTCCATTAAATTCACCTTGTGGGTATTTTTTGCCCAACCCTTTGCCCAACCAGCCCCATGCAGCAAACTGTGGCTGAGCAAGGGGCTGCTTTCAAAGCCTTGGAGGGATCCACCACATTTTTCCAAGCACTCCATGCCTTTGTTCACTCTCTGGTGAACCAATCCAGCTCCATACTCTAGTTTTTGTTACAGCCATGACCTTTTCCATTCTATTCCACATCTATAACCATTTTGGCATCTGTTAAGCTTTTTGGCTGCAACAATAATCCTGTTGGTGAGCTCCACAAGTTTATAACCTCTTGTGCTGCACCAGTTTTATTTAAATAGATAAAGTCAGATTCTCACCTGCGCTAAGTTGGAGTGAAGTCAACTTATGCCATCAAAAGAGCTGGCCCAAAGTTTTAATTCCATCAAACACCTCTTTGATCTCCTTTTGGAGGAAAGGGAAAATAGAAGCACTTTGTGACTGGAGGGGGTTATGCCACACGTTTTATCTTCTGCCTCTGAATCACTCCCAGTGGAACTGTGCTGTCCCTCTTCCCTGTTCCTGGTTAGTGACTCCCACCACTGACTCAGGAGAGCCAGGGGATCACACTTCCAGCCTGACCTGCAGGACAGAGCTCCTGCTGGGCTCTGCACTGAGGCACCTACACCCTGCAAACGTGGTTTAGGAGAGGCAGGAATTAATCCCACGGGGTGCTCTGCACCTCCGGGCTGTGTCAGGGGCAGATTTGGCTCTACATGGGCACTGTATTATCTAATCTCACTGCTTTCAGGTTAAGGAAGTGGTCATTTGGCCTGTCATCTGCTCTTGCTACCAGGAAGAAACATCTCCTCTGCACCTCTGGTGGTTCCCACGTGACCCCAAACAAAGGCTCCATTGTGCTGGTTCTCCTGCTCACCTTCAGTCCCTGCCTTGGCCTCCCTGTGCTCCCTCAGTGAACCAGCTCTCATCCCACCCAGCAGCCCCTTCCTGTCCTTCTTCCCACCATAATTTCCCTGGGATATGGCCTTTGGGTTGAAGAGGAACCCGGGGAGGTTTCTGGAGAGGCATCTTTACGCCTCCACTGCTGGGTGGGCCAAGGAGCACCATATGAGAAGGCAATTTCCCAGTGAGGCTCCTGGGTTTTTCTTGAGGTGTGAGATCAGCCTGAGCAACTAAAAGGGTCTGAAAGCTCAAACTAGGTCAATGTGCAGCGATTGCATCGTTGGATGGCTGCCTTGGTGATGTGTATCTCACCAAGGACAAAGCCAGGTTGCCTTGGCAGACCTCTGAGCTGTCATCTAAAGCTGATCATTTCCCACCTCCACCAGCCCGGGCTGGATCCGAAACCCCAGGCAGTGATGGATGCATAAGCTGCCTACTCAACAAAACAGCTCATGCTGGAGCTGCAGGAATTCCCATGCTGGGCTTAGAGTGAGGAATTTAATCAAGCTGGGTCTCCCTCGTCTTCAGGAGCGACTCAGGCCAACTGCTTGAGAGCAGCAGCAAACAGGCAGCCGTGGGCCAGCGTGCCTGAAAGGGCAGGTTGTCCTTCCCCCTGTTAATCAGAGCTCTGCAGAGCACTGAAGCATCAGAATTCATAACCTTTCCCAGCTCTTGCTTCTGGGTTCCTGCTAAGGCTCTCCAGCCCAGGGGGATGGAGTTTTCCCTGCTCTTCCTCCTCCCTCCCGGAGGCCTCTGCTCCAGCTCATCCCTGAACCACCTGCCACCAGAGAGCCCAGGTTGTGCAATCGGCTCTTGGAAACTCTGAAAGGTTAAAACATCCTTATAAACACAAGAAGGGTTATAAAGGTTGTGTTTCCAACCCTTCCCCTCTCCCCGGGCGCCTGGGAGTCGTGTTCTGAACGGCGAGACTGAAAACAGGGCTTTGAATTCCGCGTCTGGCTGAGACCCGCTCGGGGCTGGGGAGAGGGCACCGGGCCCTCTTCTGCTTTACAGAGCTAATTAATTTTAACTAACTCTGACTTTTTTTCTTTGTCCGGGCAAAGCAAGAAGGGGTTTGTTCACGGTGTGGGAGACCTTTGCCAGGCGTCCTCCTGGAGGAGCAGGGGCTGGGACAGCGGTGACACCGACGTGGCTGTGACCCCCGGGGAGCCCCTGCCAGCCCGGAGCCGGGAGTTCCTCCACCTCACGGGCAGGAAAAACCCATCCCAGCCGTGCATGAGGTCAGCCTGCAGGCTGGGGGAAGGTGTCTGCCACTGGGCTGTGCGAGCAGCAATCACGACAGAAGTCCCTGGCTTGTGAAGTTGTCAAACTGTAAAGTTAATGAGGTAGAAATGAGAGTTCGGCGCAGGCGTCTGAGTGTTGGAATTGCTCCCCGACGGGTTCTCCCTGCTCTTATTGCAGCCTGTGCAAATGAAGTGACTAAGGGTCTCCTTGGACAGCAGCCAAGCGGCCACTGCCGCTGCACAGCCTTGTTTTGCAGATTAATAAACGCGGAGTCGCTGGCGAAGGAAGAACATGTGGTTTGTAGGAACGAGACAAGCAGGAAAAGCAGACAGACATTACACTGAGCCTTGTCCCAGGGAAAAAAAAAAAAAAATGAAAGCGTGGACAAACACCCCTGCAGCGAGCAGGGGGAGCAGTGATGGGGTGAGACAGAGCAGGGAGTTCCAGGAGGCTGTGGGCGCTGGATGGAAAAATTGGAGATTTCTCTGCTTTGCAGTTTAAAAGAGAACTTGAACTGGATGGGTTTGGTGGGAGTTGAGGTCGGCTTTACCTGTGTGGAGGGACAGGTCAGTGAACACCCAGCTGGCACAGCAGCAGGAGGTGAGGGAGGACCTGGCCCTGGTGCTGGTGAGGGGGTGTCCCCACAGAGAAGCTCTCAGGGAGCAGAGGTGCCTTTTCCCAGCAACCCAAGGCCAGGGGGGGTAACACCAAACCAACCCAACAGGCTCATGTGCTATATGGAAAGCTGAGGGATGAATTGAGACATCTGCAAACAGCCCTGCTGGCTGAGGAACTCGTGTGTCCCTCTGGGAGCCCCACTGGCTGACCCACAGCACTGCACTGAAGTGCAGGAACAATATTAATGGTAGAGAGCGAGAGCAGAACTGATCCTTCTGAGACAATCACGTCTGAGGCTTGTGACTGGGAGATTTTGTTTCTCAGAATCCTACTAAGTTCGCCTGGAGAAGGGGGGGGGTCATGGTCCTGAAAAGAATTAGGTAAGATCTCCATGAGGAAAAAAAAAAAAAAAAAAAGGAGGAAGAGCAAACTCTGCAGATTTTGAATCATTTTCTTAATTGCCAGCAAGCTGAGAGAAAGCTGGAGCTGGAGCTTTAGTGCAGCTTGGAGCCCCAGCATGACCAGCCTGAGGTGTGCTGATGATGTCCATGAGCTCAGTAAAATGCCCTCCTCTTGAAATGAATTATTTCAAATAAGTCCTCCCCTGCTGCTAAAGAGAAGGGATGCAGGGCCTCAAGGGACAACTTTCAGCTGAGGCTACAAGCACATTCAAGTGGGAACAGGGCCTGAAACGAGGCTTTTGCTGCTGTTAAGGTGACAGGGGTGATCTAGTCAGGTTTAGAAGAGGATCCCAGCACCCCTACCCTGTCTGGGTGCTGGCAAAGCCTCGCCAGGGCAGCCCAGGGTGCTCCGCTCCCGGCGCGTGCAGCCACGGGGGGATCACAGGCATCCATTTTACACCTAATTTAACCCTGGTCAGCGTGTCTCTGAGTTCCCTAATGCAGCCCAGCCCCTCTGAGCATCACTTGCAGCTGTTTCCTTTGTTTTGGCACTCCCAAAATTGCCGGCTCCCGGCTTTAGGAAACTACGAAGCTGCCACTTCGGGTTTTTGGCGACTCGCGCCTTCCGAGAGGCTTTGGAAAGGCTCCAGGGAAGCTCTGGGACAGCTCTGGCGAAGCTTTGAAGTGTCTCACTGGGAGTGGGGATGTCTGAGAGGGCTTTCTGCAAGCGTTTCACGTTTGGGGGTTACAAAGCTGAGGAGCTGCCCCGTAAAGGGCAGTTTTCAAGCATCCTCGTGTTCTGTCCTTGTTCCTCCACTACCCCTGATGGTTCCCTCTCTCTTGGGGGGGCCTCGAGCCCTGTCCTGTTTGAATTCTGGTTCTTCTCTGCACACCTTCCTGCTCTTCATTCATCTCCCCACTGAATCAGTGATTTTCCACACACACACTTCTTGCTGTTCAGTCCCTCCTGGGAAGTCCACACTTTCCTGCCTCCCCTTCTTCTCCCACAAAAGATGATGTTTTCTTACAGGATCCACACCAGTGTCCAAGGGCACACATTTCCCCTGCCTTGCCTTCCCTCTGCTTTAGTATCTGCATCCTTTCAGTATCTCTCTACCTTCCCAAGCAGGAACTCTGGGCTTTATTCCAGGTGTATTCCTAGTCTTTCTGGATCTGGGATTTTAATTCCTACTTTGCCACCAAGGAGTTGCTTACACTTTGTAGGGATCTCTAAGGAACAGGACCTCAGGAGAGGGGTTTCAGGAGGAATCAATTTACAAAGCCAGCACATCAGTCCAGGTAAATTCCAACATTTGTTTGTCGCTGTCCCTTGAGGGATTTAAAAGCCATGTAGCTGTGGCACTTGAGGATGTGGTTTAGTGGGGGAACAGTCAGCCTGGATGATCTTAGAGCTCTTTTCCCACCTTGAGGATTCCATGATTCGGCCACTCTTTGTTTGCACGGGCAGCAGCTCCTTCCCACCACCCCAGACACGGCTCCAGCTGCTCACTCGGTGTCTGCCTGCCCTCCCAGGGCATGGAAATTCATTTGGGGGACAAAGAATTTATTTCCAGAGCTTACACAACACCCCTTTGAAATGGTGGCAACGGCTCCTGTTCTGCAAACCCCGGCTTTGCTGGGATGAGTCCCATCCCAGCACTGCAGCTTAGGATGGGTTTGGGCTTTTTAAAACACTGCAAGGAATCAAAGTGCTGCTTCTTCCAGCTGCCTTAACCTTTGGAAAAACAGCCCAGTGGTTTCCTCCTGTTGCAGCAACCAAGACTTGTTTCTGCTGCGTCCCAAGCTCGGTCTTGTGCCGTGTTCCCGGTTTTCCAGGCCGAAACCCTCATTTACCCGAAGATGTGAATTAGGCACAGTTTGCATCGCCCTCAGCCTGTATTTTTCCCTTCACCTGGGCTGAGCCACCGGGAAAACCCCGAGCTGCACTGCAGGGACATTGGGATTGTGCTGCAGATGTCACCTGGCTGCGGAGGGGACGCTCCTTGGTGGCGTCACAGCTGGACATCCCATTAACGGCGACAACATTTGGGGCCGAGCCGTTTTAATTGAAAGCCCGGCTGGAGCAGCGCCTCGGGTTTTCCCTCCACCGTCGGCAAACGTGTTCCTCCCGGCCCCGCACGGCGGTTATTGCTCCGGGACATCTGGTTTCACAGTTCAGCGAGCACAGGCGAATTTCCACCGCGTAGCTCTTCGCCTGTTGACAGGGCAGAATTTTTTAATATGGGGTTACTATCATCCAGACTTCCTCCACCTCCTCATTTACGTGACGGATACCCCTAAACAGCCCCTCGGCTCCTCCATCTTCAATCTCTGGCCCGGGGTTTTATGAGCTCGTGTACATGACACCTCCGTGTCTGACTTTCCCCCCTCCCCTCCCCTCCAGAGGTGAAATCCGAACCCCGAACGTCAACCGGACCTGAGACTTTTCTTTCTCCCTCCCCTCCTTTTGTTGAGGTCTGTTCCACAGAAAGCAGAGCAGCAGCTTGGAGCGCCTTCTTCTTGCAAGGAAAAAGCCTCCCAGTGTCCTGAGGGGGGTTAGAAAAAGGAGGGAAAGGGAGTTTTTATGTGGGCAGATGGTGACAGGACAAGGGGGAATGGTTTGCCACTGCCAGGGGGCAGGGTTATTGGGATATTGGGAAGAAATTCTTCTCTGTGAGGGTGGGCAGGCCCTGGCACAGGTTGCCCAGAGAAGCTGTGGCTGCCCCTGGATCCCTGGAAATGTCCAAGACCAGGTTGGACAGGACTTGGAGCAACCTGGGCTGGTGGAAGGTGTCCCTGCCCATGGCAGGGGAGGGGAATGAGATGAGCTCTGAGGTCCTTTCCAACCCAAACCATTCTGGAGCTCTCTGAGGCTGCTCTGAGCTCCGAGGCCGCTTCCAGCATTTCCCTGTGACTCCAGCTGAAGTGGCATCATCCAAAGGAACTGTGACATCTCCCTCAGTCTCCACACTCAGCACCACCCTCGGCTCAGCTTTGCATCTTCCCACCTTGGAAAGTTTTCTCCAGATATGATTTGACCCTCCAGCACTGAATGAAAGTATCAGCCCCTCTGTATGCACTCAGTGTGGGCAGGTGGATCCCAGAATAGTTTGGGACCTTAAGGCTCATCTCATTCCACCCCTTTCCATGGGCAGGGACACTTTCCACTAGCCCAGGTTGATCCAAGCCCCATCCAACCTGGCCTTGGACATTTCCAGGGATCCAGGGGCAGCCACAGCTTCTCTGGGCAACCCATTCCCCTTATCTGAATTCATGCACCACCCAAGAGGGGTTTAAGCCCAGCTCACAGGGCTGCACTTTCCCTGGAACAATTACACCTGCTTGCCCAAGGTGTGAACTTGGCTCTTTATTTTCTTTTTAGACTTTATTGCCTCCCCCCCCCCAAAAAAAAAGGCAAAACTCCAAAAAAAAAAAAAAAGTTATTAGGCAAGGTAAAAACAAACTTTACCTTTCATTCTCGGTTTTATTGGTTACTGGAAAATAAGTTTTACAAACTATCTCTTGCAAAGGTCTTGTTTTCAGCTAGTTTATATAGTAGCTTTTGTTCACATAAAAATTTAGAAAGCTACTTTCCTCTTCTCCTTCCCCCCCCCCCCCCCTTGCAATCCATAAGGGAGGTATTACAGTGTGAAATATATCTACCGCTAGCAGGGCTGTGTTGTGAAGCCGAAATGAACACAGTAAATTCTGAGAAGGAATTTGTTTAACCTATAACCTTAAAGTAATAAGTGGAGTGCTAAATGTTTTGGCTCACACTGATATATTTTTATAACACTTGGCAAGGCAGCTCGGAGTCTGAAAGGAAAAAAAAAAAAAAAAAAAAAGAAAAAAAAAAAGAGAAAAACCTCCAAGCGCCGGAGAAACAGCTCGTTCGTTGCCTCTCCCATCTCCGGGAGGCCGAGCCCGGGTGGGCAGGGATGGGCACACGAGTGGGCAGGGATGGGCACACGTGTGGGCAGGGCAGGGATGGACACACGAGTGGGCAGGGATGGACACACGAGTGGGCAGGGATGGACACACGAGTGGGCAGGGCAGGGATGGACACACGAGTGGGCAGGGCAGGGCTGGACACACGAGTGGGCAGGGATGGACACACGAGTGGGCAGGGCTGGGATGTGCCCACGCGTGTCGGAGCGCGGTGGGAAGAGGAGGCCGCCAGGGATCCACATGGCATGGGTCAAATTTGCCTTTTGGAATGTAATTAACCCCCTCCATCTTCAGAGGGTTCTGGAGGAGCTGCTGGAGCTCTGTGGGTCCGTGGGCAGGTGACCCCAGGGCCCCCATTCCCCGCTGCCACCAGAGCAGTAATGACCCTCCTCCCTGCAGCACACGGCGCCTTTTCCCGAAGATTTAAGGGGGGTGCCACGCACAGGCCTGGTTTTCCTTCATTAACACCCCTCTGACGTGGGTTTCAATAACAGCACCCCCTGCTCGTGCCACTGCTGGGAGCCTGGATGCTGCTGGATTTTCCCATCGGCTCCGTCCTGCCCCGTGAGGGTGGGATGCCCTGGGCTGTCCCACTGCTCCCCCGGTGGAAACCCGTGGGGAGCTGCCCTGAAAGCAGCAGGCAGGAGTTTGGGATGCAGAGCAGGATCTGGCCCATCTCCTGGCCGGGCTCCAGGGTACAGTCTGGCCTGGAGTCTGCCTGTGTGCTTTGGTTGCAAACCACGCGCCGCAGGTTAAAGCAAATCCTTCTTTCTTTCCAGACAACGTCACTCCTGTTGCATCTCAGCCCAAGGTGATGTTTTTCCTGGGAAGAGACCAAGAGCTGGTTTGCAGAGCCGTGGGGAAGGTGCTGCTGCTGCCTCCCCGAAGGGGCAAAGCTTGCAGGGAGACACGGGGGCTCCAGTCCCAGATCCTCATCTCTGGGGGTCTGTAAAGGTGGGGAAAAAGGGGGGGTTCCATCTGGGAAACACCCCCAGGCCCATGGGCAAACTGGGTCCTGAACAAGGCGTTGTGGAGGTGGTATCCTCACAGAGCAGCAGATGGGGAAGTGGATTTTGTGGGGGGATCACAGCAGAGCCACGAGGCTTCCCAGCCCTCCCAGCAAAGGGGTCTCACCCCTAACCTGTGATGTAACCACTGTCTTGATGAAGAATAAAGTGTCTGTGCCCAGCCTGGCCCAGTGCAGGGCCCCTCCAGCCACCTCCTTAATTTGGGAAAACAGCGCTTGGCAAAGACCTTCCACACGTCCTTAGTTCAAATTTCTGTCGTGGCCCCCCTTGCTGTGACCCTGAGCATCCACCCCTCCCATTCCCTGGGGAACTGGAAAGCACTAACACCCTGTGTTTAAGGAGGGGGAAACTGAGGCACGGCACTACTAAGGGACTTCCTCCAGGGCTCACGGGGAGCCCCTGGCAGCTCAGGGGGTGCCACGTGTCAGGACAACCCGAAGAGCTCAACCCATCTCTGTCAGCCTCTAAAGAGACAAGGGAGGATCCATCTTGGGACTCAGCAATCTTTGGGGGTCCCTCCCAGCTGAGAACATTCTATGATCTCCCCAACTGGGATATTTTCCCTCCATTAGCTGCCCCCCAGGGAACCACAGAGCTCCCACGGGGAGCAGCGAGGGTGGAATGTGTCACACCCCTTGTCCCCTTTTTTTTTTCTTTTTTTTTTTTTTTGTTTTAATTTGGCATTATTAATCTCTGGGGGGGGGTATAAATAACCTTCCTCCCCCCTCCTCCTTCCCTGCCTCCAACCTCCCAGATCATTTACTGTGGATTAATATTTGCTAGCTCGTTTGCACAGTAGCCTGTAGATTTTCAGCCTCCTGGCTGGAATGATGTTGACTTGCAGAGAAATTACAGGGGCTTTACCCTGGTACAAAGCAAACAGTGTGTGCTGTAATCAGACTCAACACCTCAGCAAATAATGAAAAGAGATATTATGTGGCTATAATTTCCATGGGATTAGGTGTTTGTCTTGTAAAGCATTCAGGTGCCGCCGGGGTAGGGACGAGGGGTAATTATGGTCAGAGGGTTAAACAGGGGGAGCAGGAGCCCGAGCAGGGCCAGGGGGGGCACGTGGGGCTGAGGGGGCTGTTAATTGGCAGCTATGAATGGCCCTTACAGGTCCTGGGTGTTGCAGTGACTCCACTTCTATTTATGGATCCCGAAAGCAGAGCCCTGTCCAAATTTGGGGGGTGAGGGGGGGGGTGGGCACAGGAGCCTCTCCGTGATCTGATCCCCCTTCCCAACAGTTTCTGCTCATTTTATTTTTGGGGTAAATCAAGAGCCCCTCTCGTGCTACCCACCCAGCTGGCTCGAGGCCCACACTCCAGGAGATGGACCTCGTCTGCCCGTGGGGTTTGTGTTGGATCCAGAAGGACCTGGGAGAGTGTGGGGTGACACTGTCCAGAGTCCCATCCCAAAAATGGCTCTTTGCCCTCCAGGTCTGCTCTGGAGGGGTTTATGGCACTGGGTGGGAAGGTGTGAGGGACAGGAGCACACACTAAATTTCCTCCTGAATCAGTTCCTTGTTCGCTGGAGGCTGGAGAGGGCCCAGCCTGCTCTGCCCTGGCCAGCCAGGAGCCGACAGCCATCCCTGGAAAAACCACCACAGGCACCCGGGGCAGGAACGTCCACCCACAACGAGACTCTGGGGTGGCAGCAAACCCCAGCAGGGCCCAGCACGGGGCATCCAAAGCCCAGGAGTGGAAACCACACAAATCTCAGACTGGGAATAGGGACTGGTTTGGGCTGGGAAGGAGTTGATTTGCTGTCAGAGATCCCATGGAAGACTGATGGACTCGGCTCCTCTGTGTGGGTGTAAGACATGAGCTGCTGTCCTGGCACTGAGCTCCCTCCTGGCCCAGGACACAGACAATCTCAAGGTGCCTCATGGCCAAGCAGGCATCCCAGTGCCATCCCAACCTCTGGCTCTGGGAAACCACGGAGTTTTCCCTGGCATGGGCTGAGCCAACCCAAGCTGCTCCAACCAGCAATCCGGCGTCCAAGCAAAAAGACCCTCCTGGGGTAGCTGGTTCCTCCCTGTGCCCACTCAGGACACTGGAGCTGTGGGGATGAGGTGGCTCCTGGGCAGCCTGGCAGGGAGAGGAGCAGCTTGGAGAGGAGGGAGCAGTGCCCAGGTAGGCAGTGCCAGGCAGGCATCGGGAATGTGCTGGGCTGGGCTGGGCTGGGCTGGATGCCTGGACAGGAGCACAGGGTGCCTGCCCAGCCCTGGCACAGAGACTGGGGGCCAAGGGGGTGGTTTGCAGCCCCAGCAGCCGCCAGGAGCCATCCTGACTGCTCAGCCTGGATTTGGGTCCATCCCGACTGCCCAGCCTGGATTTGGGGAGGGCAGAGAGCAAGACACCCCCTTAACACCCCCAGGGCATCCCCTGCTTTTCCCTGCCAAGCCAATCCCCGTGCAGAGCACCCCCCTGAGCCTGGAGGGTTGGTGACAGCTAGGAGCCCCCCCAGCCCTTCCCTGGCCCGTCCCCACCGTGCTCCCTCCCTCCCCGACACAGAGCCATGGCTCATTATAGCAAATGTTATTGCAGTGCTGAGAGAGGCTCCTGCATCCAGGAGCAGGCAATATCCTGCCTGAAACGTTCAGGGACCTGTGCCATGTGCACATTCTTGCACGGTGGAATTTGGGTGGCAGCGCTCGGCCTGCTCGGGACGGGCTCGGGGGGTTCGTGGGTTTTGTCCTTCCCTTTGCAGGAGATTCCCCCAGCTGGGGAACACGGGGGGTTATTGAACACAAAATGTTCCAGAGGAAATCGTTAAAGCGGGGTGGAGTGACAGAGCTCGGGGTTAATGTCACCTAAGAGGAAAAGGGCTTCCAGAAAGGAAGAATTCTGGAAAGCCCTAACGGCCCTACGTGGTCTCGGTGAGGAACAGGGGCAGGAAGGTGATGCTTTCCCAGGGAAAGGCTGGACCAAACCAGCACCTTCTGTTAATAAATAAAACAAAATAAAATAAAATAAAATTATAAGTTAATAAAACAAAAATGAAAAGTTGCAAGCATCTCTTTCCCACGCTGTAAGGGTCCTGGTTTGGGCAGAGCCCACACAGCCCTCTGTGTTGGAAACTCGTGCTTTCAGAAAAGGGCCTCGTGGATGGAGCTGCTGATGACTCTGAGCTCCTGACCAACCCCTCTGTATTCTCCCATCCTCTCCATGCACAGAATCACTAAAAATGGAAAAACTCTTCAACACCATCGAGTCCCCCCTGTGCCCGATGCCCACCTTGTCCCAGAGCACTGAGTGCCACAGCCAGGCCTTCCCTGGGCACCTCCAGGGCTGGGCACTCCAAACCTCCCTGGGCAGCCCCTGCCAGTGCCTGACCACCTTTTCCATGAGGAAATTCCTCCTCATGTCCAACCTGACCCTCCCCTGGCACAGCTGGAGGCCGTTCCCTCTCCTCCTGTCCCTGTTCCCTGGGTGCAGAGCTCGAACCCCCCCAGCTCCCCCCTCCTGTCAGGGATTTCAGATCCAGAAGGTTCCCCCTGAGCCTCCTTTTCTCCAAAATCTCCAAATCTTCAGGCCTTCATGGGGAAGGATGCTGCAGGTATATGACCTGGAGTGTCTGGATGTTTGGTGCCCTGAAATAGTCAACAACATATGTAATAATAATAATAATAATAATAACAATAATAATAACTCACTACTTAAATACACTTCAGTGACAGAAACACACAGTTTTAAGCCAGACTAAGTGACTAGAAACTCATCTCTTTAGAATGCAGAATTAAAGAGTTCAGAGGGAAAATTAACTATTGAACAGACTTGTGTTTGCTGAGGATGCCTGGAAATAACTCCTTCACTCACTGAATGTCCAGTGGGTCCATGGGGGACACGTGTCACCCCGAGAGCTGCCTTTTGGTCTCACCTTAAACATTCACTTAATACTGAGCTTGTTGTTTTCCTGTTTCCTCTCTGGAGTGGCTGAGCCCCCAGGGAGAATCCTCCCCAGCTATTTTGGAGCCCAGGGCTGTGATTCACCTCTGCAAACAACAAAATAAGTGTCTGTCCCTGCCTGTCCCTGGGAAGTACAGGAATTCTGTCACCCTTTAGGATCCATGGTGGGCACAGCCCTGTGCAGCAACTTCCCCCCAGGAGCCACCATTCAGCCATTCCAGCTGAATTCAACTGTTGGGGTTGGAGAGATGACTTCTAAAGGTCTCTTCCAGCCCAAATGGCTCTGATTCTAAGGCTTCAACCCACTGGGAGCTGCTGCCTTCCCGAGCATCCATCCCTTTTGCCTCATAGCTGCCTGTCCCCTTCCAGCCGTGGCTCTGCTTTCCCACTGAAATATATATTCCAGGAAAAGAAAAAAGGGCTGTGCCTTGGCTGGAGAATGAATAGCCCCCTCCCAGCTCCGTGCCAGGCGGGTTTTCTGGCACAGAGCAGGGGCAGGGAGGGCATCCAGGGCTCAGTGGCCCTGGAGCAACCCAGCACAGCGGGTTGTCCTTTCAGAGCGGCTCCAGCCCCAGCCCGGGCTCAGCCTGACTGGGAAAACTCTTCCCAGCAAAGCAGGGGGATATTTATTACCACTGTCAGGATTTGGGAGCTGGAGAGTGGCAGCAGAATGCAAAATCCAAGCCCAGGGTACAAATTCCAAGCCCCTGGGGATAAGGAGATTAAATAAAAGGGCTGTGTCCTGCAGGCCAGAGCTCAGCTCCCCTCCTGCTCTCAGAGGATGGGATCTGGTCTGGCTCTGCATGGAGAAGGACTGGAAAGCAGTGTCTGCAGCTTGGCTTGGGGCTGCTCCTTCCACAGTCCCTGCCAGTTAGTGTCCCTCCAGTTCCTGTCCCTCCAAGCCTCATCCCTTCAATCCCCATCCCTCCAAACCCCATCCCTCCAAACCCCATCCCTTCAATCCCCATCCCTCCAAACCCCATCTCTCCAAACCCCATCCCTCCAAACCCTATTCCTCATGTCTGTGCCAGCTTTGGCCGACCCGGGATGTGGGAATTGTGCTGATGGAGCTGCAGAGGGCAGGGATAACACTATTAAAACGACAGCAGGACGGGATTCGTGTTCTCCTCCCATTTCCCATCCCAAACCATCCCACCTTCCGCGGGCCGGGAGCAATCCCTGCCCCTCTCCCCTGCTCCTGCAGCTACACGGGGCTGTCTCCTTCAGGAGGAGCCAGAGAGACACGAGTAACGGGACGCGGCCGCCCCGGCCCTGCCTGTGCCGGGTTTGTCCGTCCCGGTGCTGCCCGAATCCCTGGGATGCATCCATGGACACCCCGAGGTCCGACACCCCGCACCCTGCCGGGGACTCGCGGCCAGGAGGGACCTTTCCCATGAGATGCTGCGACCTTGGGCCGAGGAGTTTTTTATTTCCTCCAAGCAAGGAAAGTTTTCCCTGCCGTGGAAAACCAGAATCCCCCACTCAGGAAAACGCAGCCCCTTCTGGAATTGCTGGGATTGGCTGCTCTGGGGGATCACCGAGTCCCTCTCCCGGCACAGCTCAAATCAGGGTGAGGGACCACACAGCTCGTGGGATGCAGAGCTCTGGAATGAAAGGGAAGAGCGTGTTAATCAGCTCAAATTCAGGGAGTTTCACAGGAAAAAAAAAAAAAAGGCAATTAATAGGAAACAAACAAACAAACAAAAAAAAAAGAGTCAGTTAATTGCAACAGCTGCAGCTGTGTCTGCACGGGGAGGAGGACAGAGATTTTAAATGATTGCACCGACAGGGATAGGATGGAGACAGAGAGAGGGTGGGGATGGGAATGGGGAGGGGATGGGGATGGGGAAAGGGATAGGAACAGGAATGAGGATAGGGATGGGGATAGGGACAGGGTTAGGGATGAGAATGGGGATTGGGATGGGGATAGGATGGAAAAAGCCACAGGGATGTGGATTGGGTAAGGAGTGGGTTCTGGTCTTGCTGCCTGCATGGACAGGAACTGTAAAGGCAATGCCTGCAGGGGATAGGGATGTGGATAAGGATGGGGATGTGGATGAGGCATTAGTGCCTTCTCATCCAAGGCAGGACCCAGGTTCAGAGCCAGCACATCAGCTGGCATTTCCCTTCCTTGTCTCCTCTGGGAGAACTGAGATGATTCAGCTTTGATCATCTTTAAAACATGAAGTTGCAGGGGAGAGTGATTTCAGGAGGAAATCAGACCTGATAGGAGAGAGCAGATGGGAAGTGGGTGCTCCACCATCCCCAGAGACCCCTCTGGCTCCATGTCCTGATCCCCCTGAAGGGACAAGAAAAATCCAATATTCACCTTAAAAAGGAAAAAAAAAAAAAAAAGCCTTTGCTCTCAGAGTGCTCAAGCAGGTGGGAATAACTCCCAGGGGGTCCCTCAAAAAAAATCTACTGCTGTGTTTATCATCCTGGGCCTGGGCAGCCCCTGAGAGCCTCGTGGCTGTGATGAGATGGGGCGTTCTCAGAGCAGGCACTGCAGGGAGCACCGAGGGGGAACAAACACACAACCCCCTCCTTGACACCCCCAGCCCACCCAGGGCAAACAGTTCCCCCGGGGAATTGCAAACCTGTCAGTCTGGACAAGCACAGGGAGCAAAAATATTAGCGAGAGTAACCAAACCCCTCTCGAGCCCCGACAGCGACGCCGGAGCGCGGAGGAAAAGAGAAAATTATGCAAAGGAGGTTTATCAGCTGATCAGAATAACAAGTGAACTGGAGCTGTGGAAGGGGCAGCTTTCGAGGGTAATGAGGATTATTTACCCAGCATTTCCCTTGCAAATCAGGAGCGGGTTCCCAGTGCCGGGGTGATGCTCAGCACCCGGGAGTGACGCCGATCTTGGCCGAATCTTCAGCTTTTCGCAGCAAAACGCTGGTCCTCGGGTGGGCTCTGCCCTCCCCGCTGCTCCAGGGGGCACCCAGGTGCCTCAGGGACACATTTTCCTCCCCGTGGCCACGCTGAGAGTAAAAGCACGAGCCTGTCCAGGTCCTCCTGGCTCTGCTGAGCAGGGAGTTCAAGCCACAGCAGTGAGTTCAGGTTTTGGCAATTAACAGCGTTCATTACTATTTTTTCTCATTATCAGCAGGCAGAGCATCTGTCCTGTGTCAGGGAACAGCACTTGCCAGGGCCCCGAAATCCCCCCCAGCACGGTGGGGTCTCAGCAGCCCGGCTGTCCTGTTTCCTCAGCTCCAAGGGATGGCCCTTTATTGAATCCAGCTTCCAGGCAGTGTCTCTTGGAGCTATTTGGGTCTTACCCGTGCTTTCCAGGCCAGGACTATTCCCATATGCATGATCCATGTGTTCCAAAATATTAGTGCATTGGAAAGGTCCTAACTCAATTTCACTCTGCGTTTTCCAGACATTTATTAAAACAGTGAGCTGTGAAATTCTGCTGCGGATTCCCCCCGGCTCCATTTGTGGCCGGGATGGAGGAACCTGGAGAAGACCCATCCAGTGCATTCCAGCACATGGTGGGAATCTCTCAGGGATCCCTGTGCAGTTGGTGAAGGAAAAGGTTTTTCCTCCTGATTGTTCGGTACAGGACACAAGGAAACATCCCAAATAGCCAAGGCCTTGTTGTCCCTGTGGGAATAATGTTTGCAGGACTCGAGGGAGAGTCACCTCTTGCCCTTCCCAAATGCTTCTGGTGAAGGACCTGCAGGGGGACCAGGCAGGACCTCCCTTATGTCCCACCTCAGCTATGCCAGGGGATTTTCCATGGAAAAAGGGTTTCCTGAGGAAGGGTTCAGCTCCAGGGACACCCTGCCAGGACGGGCACGTGGGGCCCCACCGTGGGCAGCGCAGGAGCCACCACACCCCTGAGGAGGACATGGGGAAGGGTGAGAAGGGGGGCACAGCTTTCCTGAGGCCATGTGAAGATTCAGGGCACAGCTCCAAGTCTGGGAGTGGGTCCCAGAGTGCTGGGACCCACCACACCCACGGCCAACAATGCACATTCCTGCTGTGTGCCCGGGGTGGGGGGGTCAGGGCAGCCCCCACACAGCGTGGGCTTTGCTTGGGAGCATCCTGCTGAGGGACAGGGAAGTCCCATTGTGTCCCTCTGCCCCTGCACTCCCACAGCCTAGCACTGCTCCCCAAAGAGCAGGGAGAGGAGGCAGCTCAGGGTCGTGTTTCCAACCCCGAGGCCGTTTGTGCTGCAGGAACTTGCTAGCCCAATAATCTACGGGAGGATTTGCACCAGTGGGAGAATGTAGAGCCCAGCTCGTTACAAGGGGTTGTAGTTTAATTTTGGTGATGGTTTGGCCAGGAATTGCTGTAATAAATCTCTCAGTGCTCCCTGAGCTTTGGGCACTCCTGGGCCAAGCTCAGCTCTCGTGACCTCTGTGCAAACCTGACCTGAGGTTCTCGGGAAAGATGCTGTAAGTTTGGAGAGTCAGAAATGAAAAGAGGATTTGGCCTGAGATTTCTCTCCCCACAAACCTTTCTCATGCAAATCTGGCCATTTTGCACTCGCCTTGAATACCAAATCAGCACGAGTTTCACTGCTCAGCCTCACATTTCCCCCACAATTCCACGTCTGGCCCTGCTGGGAACAGGCACAAGGACCTCCCTCTGGATCCTATTGGGGGACACTCTGCTCACTCCAAACCCCAAATGGGCTTGACCCATCACATGGGATGGCCGAGGGCTGCTCCTCTGGGAATATTTGGCCATGGAAATTGGGAGGATTTCCTCTGGCACGTGGCTTTCAGTGCTGTGGTTTAGTTCACAGAATCCCAGGATGTGCTGGGTTGGAAGGGACCCACAGGGATCATCCAGTCCAACCCTCAGCCCTGCACAGGCCCAGCCCCAAGAGTCACCCCCTGTGCCCCAGAGGATCATCCAAACCCTCCTGCAGCTCTGGCAGCCTTGGGGCTGTGCCCACTGCCCTGGGGAGCCTGTTCAGTGCCAACCACCCTCTGGGGGAAGAACCTTTCCCTGAGATCCACCCTGAGCCTGCCCTGACACAGCTCCAGCCATTCCCTGGGGGCTGTCCCTGCTCCCCCCAGAGCAGAGCTCAGTCCTGCCCCTCCTCTGCCCCTCCTGAGGATGTTGTGACTGCAGTGAGGTCTCCCCTCATTCTCCTCCAGCTCAACACCCCAAGTACCCTCAGCTGCTCCTCAAGGCCCTTCCCCATCTTCGTGTCCCTCCTTTGGACTCTCCCTAAGAGCCTGGTGTCGATCAAAGGTCGGACTCAATGATCTTGGAGGTCTCTTCCAACCTAAATGATGCTGTGATTCTCCCAGGACCCAAGAGCAAACCCGGAGAGCCCTCGAGGAGCTTTGCTGGCCGATTTCCAGGGGGGTGCCCTCATTGCCAGCGCCGGGGAGGGGGTGGGTGTGAAAGCCCCAGACGAGGTAAATGTCCTTTGGGCAGGAGTGCTGGGAAAAAGGCATATTTCCATCCCCCCAGCAGTTTCCAAGGAGCAGAGCCCTCACTCCCAGCCCCTCAGGTGCGGAGCTGAGCCAGGGGAGGTGACTTCAGTCTGGCTGCCAGTGGTGCTGATCCCGCTGCAGCTGGGAGGGGATTTCCCCTCAGCTCCAGCCCAGCTGCTTAAAAAAAAAACTCCTGCACTAAGTGAGCTAATATTTCATGAATAAATTGAAGTGGTCAGGTCCCATTTTGTGAGGAAAGCACGGTTCCCTGCCGACCAGCCTCCTCGGGACTTTCGGGGATACAAAAATAACTTCACAGGCTCCTTCTCTGCGCCTTTCAAAATAAAAGCAACTCTCAGTTATTTGATTTTTTTTTTTTTTTAATTTTATGCAAATGCTCTTCTGTTCTGTGTTATTATGTAAACGAGCCAACTGAAATGGTAATGAGGGAACCCAGAAGTATGCATAGATTAACTGCTGCTATAGAGCTTTACACCTACAGAAATGGCACTGAATTACATTTCCAAGGGAGGGACAGGTGTCCTGAGGGTGAAGATTTTACTGCAGGACTTGCTTACTTCTGAAATCCCTTTACATAAAAAACTTCTTCCTGCAGAGAATAGTCAAGCATTCGATTCAAGCAGCAAGGCAGCACTTAAATTCCTTATTTTCAGTGTGGGAAAATGTGCTGCATTCAGTTACCATCAGTCTGTGCAGCAGCAGCAGCAGCAGCTCACAGCCCACCTCTGATGCACTGGCTCAAATCAGAGCACCACCAGATAAACCATGAGGAGGGCAGAGCTGTGGGAATTTTTCTCTCCAAGCACTCCACTGCAAAAGGGAACTCATGGAAAAACCATCCCTGTGTGCTCTGCTCTAGGCCTGGGGAGAAACTGCTGGGCTCAGGTGAGCCCAGAGCGTGATGAACGTGGAGGATGAGACACCCAAAAAGCAACTTTTTGAGAGGTTAAGGCAGAGGCAAAGGCAACCCCAAGGGTCACGTGGTCTCCAGTGAAATCCCTGGCAAAACTCACTGGCATTTTAAGAATTAAAAGGCTTCTGCTTCCTAAACCTCATCCTTGCATTCTCCATGGGGTCCTCCTGCTCTCCCTCGAGGTGCCACATGGGACACATCCCAGGAGAGAAAAACGGGACAAGTGCCACCTTCATTTTCCACCCACTCAAGGGGGGTGAAAGAGTCAGCTTCTCACCTTTATAAAACAGCCCCAGAGAGCTGAAGCCCAGACCCCAGGGCAGCAGATGCCTCGAATCCCTCCTGGTCCCCGTGCTCAGCGATGAGGCTTGAGGTGATTCCAGGGGCAGGAGCGCCATTCCCACCCAGGGGGAGCAGATGTTGCACACACTGAGCTCACAGAGGTGGCTGGGCTGGAGAAACCTTGGCCAAAATCCACCTCAGGGTGTCTGATGTTACCACCCTTTGGCTCCAAACAGTGTGGGCTGGACCCGTGATGTGACAACACAGACCCCACCATCCTGTTGTGTGAGCTCAGGAGCTGCAGGGAAATCCTCCTGGAGGCACTGGGGGCTTGTCCTTGATTTCACCTGGAAGGGAAATACATGCAGCTTCTGGTTGATAGTTAAATGAGACACGGCAAATAACGGATAATTTGTTATAGGAAAAGCCACCCCAAGTGCCTTGGTCTGATCCAGGAGCCCGTGCGAGCTTTCTGCTGAGCTGACCGGGTTTGGGAACCAGCCCACAGTGGCAATAAAAATAAATCCCTGTAATTAGGTGAAAGGGAAAATCCAAAAGATGCCATTTGAGCCATTTAGGGCTCCAATATATACCCTGGGGTTTGGGCCTGGGTTTGGCCCTGAGACCTCAGGAGGTGGGTGGTGGGAATGGGGGAGCAGCTCCTGCAGCCCAGGGCTCAGCCTGCTGCCCCAAAGCAGGATTTGTTGCTCAGAAACCAGGAAACCCTGATTTTCCAAGCATATTTAAAGTCCATTTTTCCCCCCAGACAAGTGTCACCAGCACCAGCTCCAAGAACATGTTGGGCCCCAGCGAGGAGTCAGAAATAGGGACAAAGTTCTGCCCAAAGTGGATATTTTAGGTTTGGAGTTGAAATTTTTTTTTTTTTTTTTTGCTTCTGGAAGGTTCTTTCCAGCCTGCACTGAGGTGTTTTGGGGTAGGGAGTGAAGAACCAAACAGGAAAAGGAGAAGGGAAAGGACTGTGATTGTTTTTGCCATCCCTTGGTGTATCTCAGGATACAGGAACTGAACAGAAGGCAGGAATCAGACAAAATTAAAGACTTCTTGTTTTTTTCAGAGTGATCAGTCCAGTCACAGAGCTCTGCCACAGGGCCAAGAGCAGGGTTGAGGCTCAAAGGGGGCTTAACAAATCCATGGAAAATATACAACTTCCAGGCATCCCAGTGAGGCAACAGAAGGGTCTTGCAGTGATTGCTGACTGCCAGAGGCTGGCAGAGACTTGGAAAAGTGCTATTTTATATAAACTCTATTTTTCCCCCTAATTTGAGGTTGTTTTGCTTAATCCTGCCTGGCAAACCTACACATGCCTCTGCAGGACACTCCTGAGACAGACCTTTGCTCTCTTCCAGTGCAGATATTTCCATTTTCCCTCTTTCCTCCAAGCAGATTGGAACATCTACGTGGTTTGGGGCTGATTGTTTAAATATTTTTTGGGGGAAGGGGTTCACAGGGTCTTTCCTGCATTCCCAGAAATAGAACACAAACATCTACCGCTCGGATGTTTTGTTAAGTTATTTTCACTAAAATAATAAACTTGCTTCCGACTGGGAATTTTGCTAAGTGCTTTAGATAAGTTTTTAACTTCTCTGCATCCCATCACCAGGCGTGGATTTCAGCCAAGTGTTCCAGGGCTTGAGCTCACAGCTCTTCAGGGATGGCTGGAATCTGGCTCCGGAGCTCTCACCTGACTTTGCTCCGATGGACATCACCCCCAGCTCCTCCTCCACACAGCTCATTTCTCCCAAATGTTGAGATTATCTGGATTCCTGCCTGAATTTTGGCCGTTTGGGCCCAGCTTTATTCCCATCTCCATCTGGTGGCCAGGATGGGCTCTCAGAGCCCACAGACCTTCCGGGGTTCGGGTGTCCCTGGAGCACTGAGATCCTCCAGGAGCCCTTGACCACCTGGGACCTCCTTCCCCACCTGCAGAGGGTCTGGTTGGGAGTGGCATTAAATCCCTCCTGGTTGGGAAAAGGGGCTGTTTGTGGGGGGCTCCTGGTTCAGCTCCAGGGACAGGATGCCACAGGGTCACTGAGAGTCTCCTCCAGTGACAGAGAAAGGGGTGGTGACACTTCCCAGCTCAGCAGCACCAGTGGATGGACTCCTCGTCCCCCACAACAGCTTTTCCATCTGCTCCTTCCCAGCTGCAGCACAAGCAGAGGAGCACAAATATTCAAATACAATATTTTGTTCTCCTTTCACGCTGTTCAGAAGCTGAGGTCTCAGGAGGGCCATGACAACCTCCAGTGGAACCAGCTCCCTCCCCACCCCTTTTTTTTTTTTAATCTTTGATTTTATTTGTGTTTGACACCCAGGCCTTTACTCCCTGAACAAAGAGTGCCACCAACTACCTCTTCAAATCTGATTGCAGAAGGGCTGTATTCGACCGAGAGTGGCATTTTTTGTAACAACCCCATTTCACTTTTCACTTTTTCTTACCTAAAGAGTTTCAGGTTGCAGCTCGTCCATCTCCCTGACACTCAAATCCCCTCTCACATTTTCAAATGTGTATAAATATATACATTGTTAACCGGTTATTAGCCCATATCCAGAAAAAAATTAAAAAACAAGAGAAGCGTGGGAAAGGGCCAGGGACACCTTCCACCAGCCCAGGTTGCTCCAAGCCTCCTCCAACCTGGCCTTGGGCACTTCCAGGGATGGGGCAGCCACAGCTTCTCTGGGCAACCTGTGCCAGGGCCTGCCCACCCTTATTACCAAAAAATTATTCCTTAGACCTGACCTAAATTGTTTAAAGCCATCACACCAATGACATCATGCAGGGATGAGACTCCCCCTGTCCCCTTATGTTCCAGACAGGAAAATTAGGAGCCAAAGACCCGTGGAGGAGGAGAAAGCCGAGTTCTCCCTTCTCACCAGGACAGGAGAGGTCATTTTGTGGAGGATGGGAGTGTGGGAGCTCATCCTGCTAAAAACTCCCTGATCCGGGTTTTCAGGGCAGGAGGGGAGAGATGGGGATGGGGTATGGCTTGGGATGTGGAAGCAGAGCTGGGAAGTCCATATGGGCCAGGACCAGTCCATCCCAGTCCATCCCAGCTCGTCAGCAGGAATATTTCAGCAGCTGCAGGTTGCTGGATGGGGTGAATCGGTTTTTGGCGGCTTTTGCTCCTCTAGTCCCTGGGAATAAGGGCTTCACCCAGGGCTGCCCCTGACCCCTGGGCAGGCAGGGGGATGTTCACAGCTCTGATTTGGGAGGAGGAGGCACCTTCCCTTTGGTATCAGACGATATCCTGAGGACAGGAGGGAGCTTGTCAGAAGTGACTTCACCCTCGGTGAGCTCAGGGCAGAGTTAAAAATGCGATCCTTGCTGGGAGAATCCCTGGTTCCATGAGGGGGACAGCTTCCCATTGCCACCAGGCTGTGATGAATCACTGGCAAGGCAAAAAAAAAAAACCCCACCTGTATCTTCATTAAAGCTCCCTCTTCTCCCCCCTGAAACTTCCCAGCAGCTGCGCAGGGACCCGACAGCAAACCGCTCTTCCTGTTGGTCATCCTTTCGTGAAAAGGAAAAAAAGCCCAAAATCACACCTATGGGTGTGCTGGGCTCTTCAGCTGTTCCTCCTTCCCACTCCTGTGTGTGTGTGTGGTTTGTGTTGTAACCAACAGGCAACCGCTTGACATCAACAACAACAACAACAACAACAACAACAACCACCAAGGAGGCAGCTTTGGCAGGAGCCGCCTCGCAGGGTGCGTGTGCGGGACCTTCTGTGGACTTCCTAGCGACCAATAATTCCAGCTGGCTGCTTTTCCTGCCGGTGTCGGGGCTGGGGAAGTGGTCGGAGCTCCCGGGGGGCTCCCCCACCACGGGGGCTCCACCAGCTGCACGAGGAGGCTTCCCCGGCCGCCGCTCCTTGGGAACGGGCGGATGGAAGGGTGGGGAGGGAAGGAGTGGGGAAAAGAAAAGCGGGAGAAGTTTATTAGTTCTTTCTCCTCCTGCTAAATGAAGCTACTTCGGGCAAGTCTAAATATTTACTGCCTTTCCTGAACACACACACGCACGCCCGGCACAAAAATTCATAAAACTGCCCGTGCGGCGAGGTTCCGATTCCCAATTATTTTGCCTTGGTGAAGTTAAAATAAAAAAAAAAATCCCCCAACTTTGTTTGTGCATTCTTATTGGCAGCACAATGCCAACAATGGCTAAATAGACAGCATAATAAATAGCACCACAATGCCGACATAAAGGCCTTTCTGGTACTGCATACAAAATATAAACTGTGCCATGCCATTATTATTCCGGAGCCCTTGCTGAAACAGTGCAGTTGAAATTCCACCCCCAATGTGCACCTAATCAGCCATTCAGAGCCCCTTAATGACTTGTCAGTTCTTTGCCCTGCCATTTTCTGTCCAATTAATTCTTTTATTGTGCACCGGATAAAGGAAGACAAAGGCCTTCCATGCAATAATGAATCATTAAAATTCAGCAGCTCCTCTCTTGTGCTCTTGGCTCCTCACCAGCAATTCAGGCTGTTTCGCATTCGTTATGTGTGTGGTGGTTAAAATTCACTCTACCTCAAACAAGACCTTTCAAAATGCTTAACCCTTTCCTGGGTGAAGACCTCCATCCCTGCGCTGGGAATTTCAGCAACAGCAGGAAAAAAAAAAAACAACAAAACAAAATAGAGAGAGAGAAAAAGAGGAGGAGGGGGACGAGATAGGGGAGGGGAGAGGCAGGCAGAGGTATTTTGGGTAAATGTTTTAATATCACGTCTCTGACAGTCACAATATTGCCTGAGCACACAGCCACAAACAAATACGGGGAGCAGGAGCCGATGCCAGGCTGTGGAGAGGGGTGGGATGGGCTGAGGTGCCCTGGGGGGAGGTTGGGGTGAGGTGCCATGGCAGGACAGCTGTGCAGCTCCACATCTCTCCCTGGGCATCCCTTCCCACCACACCAAGGTCTCTGCATCACTGCCCCTAAACCAACACAGCCCTGGGAGCTGTGAGAGGCACTGAGGGATACCCTCTTAGTTTGGATTAGGAGTGGCTTGGTTTTCATCCCTAATTGGTTTAAGATAAACTGAAAGAAGAGGCTTTTAGACCCGAATAAGTGTGTCCAACTGGTGATTTGTTTTTTTGTTTTTTTTTTTTTTTTTAAAAACATGGGCTTCCCTAAATCAGGTCAAAGCCAGCCCTCCAGTTAAGCCAGTGACACACGCTGTGCAGGGCTGAGCTCCGTGGCCAGATGGGACCGGCTTAATAGGGGTCAGCAGCAACACCAGTGGCTCTTTCAAGCCCAGGGAAGGCAGAGCCACGATTTTGGCAGCACCCACCTTGTTTATCCAAGTGACAAACTACTTTTGGGTGACAGTCCCCGGGCTGGTGGCATCCATGTGTGTCCCATCCCGTGGCGGTGGCTGCAGTAGGAACCAGGGATAGGTTTGCTTCTTAGCTCTGTTAAAACAGAGTTTTTCAGTGCAGACAGAGTGGTTTTCTGGAAAAACACCTGGAATCCCCCTCCTCGTGCACCAAGGTTCTGCAGAAGAATAAACTCGCTTCCCACTCGGTTCATCCACGGAAGCAGTCGCTGCTCTGGCCACATCCCCGTGGCTGGAACCTGCAAATGCTCTGTGACAGGACCCCCATGGCCTGACATCCATCAGGAGCCACCTGGACTGCCTGAAGGGCTCCCCATCAGGCAGCAGCCCCTGCATCCCACCACATCCCACCGCATCCCATCAGCAGGGATTGCCCTGCAGCTCCCGGCTCCGGCGTGGGCTGGCCTTGCAGGATGGCAGGGGAACGAGGCAATCTGGAATAAGCACCATTTTCTGTGGTTTGGGCTCCAGGGTGACTATTTTTAGCTCCTGCTGACTCATTTGGGAAATGGCTTCCCCTCCCCAAGCCTCAGCCTTTGCTGCCTGTGCCATCCCGAATTCCTGCCTGGTGCCATCCCGAATTCCTGCCTGCAACACAGAAAGTGAACTTAAAACAGCACTGCCCAGCTCAGCTGGGCAGGGGAGAGGAGATGGAACAGGCCTGGATTGGGTCTCCCTGGCTCCCACAATCCTGAGCAGCTTCCCTCTCTGTGTTAATTAAGGTGTCACGGGATGAACTCCCAAAAAACCCCGTGGAGGCTCTGCAGGGTGTCCAAGGAGGAGCAGGGCAGTGGTGAGGTCGTGTCACTTGGGAGCTGGGGTTTCTCCATGTGTCCCTCATGGAGGGGTCAGGAATTGATGGGAACATCCCTGCTCTCATCCCCAAAAAGGGAGCTGGGAGCCCCTGGTCAATTGGTGCTTAAAAATTTGCCTTCAGAGCCCTAAATCAGTTGGATCCAACCTCACATTCCCAGAGGCTGGAAATAAGGCAACACTGGAGTTCCCTCAAAGCATTCCCAAAGGGGGCTGGGTTCATCCAGGCGCCCTGGGGACCGAGGGCCATGCCAGGCTCTGTTCACTCAGGTCACCCAGCAGCTCCTGTGGCCACCAAGCCTTCCCATGGGCTCACACATGGTGGTCCTGCTGCCCAAATCTCCCTGGCACAGCTCTGCCCTGTGACCAGGATCACTTGGCTGAGCATCTGCTCCCCTGAAACAGCTTTTCCTGCCCTCCTGGCACCCTCCACAACATGTATTCCAAATGGCATTTACATCTCTAGTCATATGAATTGAATATATAATTTTTTTTTGGCCTCCAAATCACAGGCCACAGGGGCTGGGAGCATCCAGAGGATAAAGGTGGCAGAGGGGAGAGATCAATCCAGAGACAGAGAGCAGGGCCATCCCCACATGGAGGTTTATTAAAGCCCAACACTGCCCTAGAAATGCCACTTAACAATTTCTTTGCCACAAACCTGCAACCCAACTGCAAAAAAAAAAAAAAAAAAAAAAAACTGGCAGCAAAACCTTGATATCACTCCGGGAAAAATTAAAATAGGGAGGATGGGAAGGGCCATTTTCTTTTTTTTTTTTTTTTTTTTTTTTCCACCATGCAGAAAGAATGTGGATACGGTCTATAAAATTAATTTCCTCTTTCTTCCTCAGCAGCACTGCCTGAGCCATCCAGCTGAACAGCCACATCCATTCTTCTCTGCTCCAAAAATAAAATAGGGGAACTTTTTATCGCTCGTGTATTCCCGCAATTATCTCGAGAAGCCTTTTTTTTTTTTTTTTTTTTGTTGACAGCCAGGGGTCAAAAGGCGGCCTTGGTTTCACCTGATCTCATTGACTTTGTGCAGAGACATTCCAGATTCACGCCAGCACAAGAGCCACCAGCGCCGGGCCCGGGCACACAATGGTGCCATTGAGGAGCCCAGCGCCTGGAAAAGCAGAAACCCAGCCGGGGGATTTTCTCCCCAGGACTCATTCAGGGGAAATGGGGGCTGCTGGGGCTCTTGGGGATGTCCAGCTCACCTGACATCCTTGGGGTTTAGCACTGGTTTAGCCAGGTCGGAGCATTTGATCTGCCTGATTCCTGAACAGCCAGTTTGAAATGGATTTGGATTTTACTCACCAGCAAAGGCACAGTGAGGACCCCAAAAACACACAATGAGTGCCCCAAAAACACACAGTCAGTACCCCAAAAACACACAGTGAGTACCCCAAAAACACACAGTGAGTACCCCAAAAACACACAGTCAGTACCCCAAAAACACACAGTGAGTGTCCCAAAAACACTCAGTGAGTATCCACAGCTCGGAGGGCAATAAAAATCACCAGTCAGCACTCCCTGCTCAAACTGGAATTGCTTTCAGGAGCTGCCAAGGGGTCTCTTAACACTTCATCCCTGGGAGTGTCCAAGGCCAGGCTGGACAGGGCTTGGAGCAACCTGGGATAGTGGAAGGTGGCCCTGCCCATGCTGAGGGTGGGACTGGATGGGCTTTAAGGTCCCTTCCAACCCAAACCATTCCAGGATTCTGTGATTCCAAGGCTTATGTCACCACACAATACGGATCTGTGATATCTATAATCAGGAGCTGGACTTTGATGATCCTTGCGAGTCCCTCCCAACTCCAGTTCTGTGATAAAACTCTACTATATATTATAATATACATCTATATGAGTATTAATTAGTTTCTTCAAATATTAGTGAAACCCAACCTTATTTTTGCAAAGCTTATAGAAAGCTGAGCGTGGCTGAAGGCAAATGGAATGAAAAGCTGCCTATTTTGGATGTGCAATTCCTCGGTGCCGTGGCCAGGCTGGTCCCAGGATCCCAAGGGAGGAGAGCACAGCTCCTGGATGGGACAGGGACTGGATGCAAACCCACACTGGGAAGGCAAGGCTGGTGGAAACACTGGGAGAGGGAAGAGCTCAGTGATGTTCCCCGAGCCCATGACTGGGATCCATCCTGCTGGGTGCTGCTCTCCCACGAGCCAGGGATGCTTCAGTGCAGTCTTTAACTTCAGCATTTTGGGTGATTTGCAAATTTTAATACCATCATTTGGGGTGATTTACAAGCCCATCCCATACAGATATTTTAACTCTGCTTTATCAGGTCCCCAGTGAAGTCACCCCAAGCTTCGCCATCGACCATCAAGATGAAAGCAAAGATAAATCCTCGCATTCCCACCCCACCGTGTGCAAGTTTGGAGATGAAACCCTACCTCCACACTCAAGGCAGGCAGAGCCCAAACACAGCTCTTTTTCAAGCCCAAATCAGGATTAAGCCTGGAAAGTTGCAGTGTCACTGGAAGGAGGGGAAGGGAGGGAAGGGAGTTATGCTGCAGCTTTGGCTCCGGCTGGAATAAAGTCGTTTTGCCAGGAGTTCTGTGAACCAGCACGGAGAAAATGGTGTCCCCTTACAGCCCCTCCTGGCAGAGCCTGCAAACGGCACATTTGCCGTGGGATTCTGCCCTCCAGACTCTCTTAATGGGCCGGAGCTTCATTAATTGTCAGCACATTTCTTCTTCCCCCCCTCTCCCCACCACCACAACGTTAAAGCCTTCTGTGCAGCGCTGCCCCTACACCCACGTCCCCAGCGCTTTTCTCAGGCAGAGGGGGATGAAATTCCCTAAAATCCCGACCTTTTTCCTCACAGCCCGAGTCCCCTTTTCTCCCCGAACTGGTGAAACCAAACCGCAACTTCAGGTTTGTGTAAGAAAACAGAATAAAAGTCGCAAATGCAACGATTTCAATGGCTGTATTTAAAAAAAAAAAAAAAACAAAAACACAAAACAACCCAACCAACCGTGACATGCAACATGTAATTTCGTTGCTCTCATAATTCAGAGGTATTTACAAGGGCTCACCAACCAGCAAGCCGAATTTCTTACTGTAAAATTCCTACGTGCTCGACAGAAGAAAATCAACTTGGACCAAAACCACGCAGGCTGACCTGGCAAACCCGTCCTCATGTGAGCAGTCTCACTGAAATCCTATGAAATCCTTGGGATTACGGGCATGGAAATACCCTTCTTGAAGGAAAAAATGAAATAAATATATATATTTAAAAAAAAAAAAAATCTCATACCAAGACACTGTTAAAGCAGAGGGAATAGGAGCGAGGGGGGGAAAAAAAAAAATCAGACTAAAAGGAAAAGAAATCCTTAATCAAAATATTTTATTCCAAATAATCCGTCTCTTTCCGAGCTGTTCACCCCGTTTTGTCTCAGCACAGAAAGAGGCTCAAGCAGAAAGAAAACAGAACACGTCCTTGATAAAAAGCAATTTTTTTTTTAATTTTATCAAATGGATCTGTACAAAAGTTAGCATTGCTTAGTCAGAAGCGAGTGAAGAGAACAGATCAGTAACAGGCAAAGTCTTTCAAACTTTATACAGAAAAATAGATTGCATAAAAATGAGCTTTCCTTGTCTTTTTTTTTTTCCCCCACCCCCGCGACCCCCCAAAAGGAAATATGCAAAAAAATATTTTTTAGAAAAAAGAGTAGGAAACGTAGAAAAGGTAAAAAGATGAATAACCTCTGAAAACGTGGGTTTAGATTTACAAAGGTTTTAAAGGCACAAGTTACCATAAAATAGACGGTTATTATATGCTCAGCATACAATGGAAGAAGTAGAGATATATCAATGAAATATTAGTCTAAAAACTAAGTACCTAAACATTTTTTTAGTGGAGGAGATTTTAGTTTCACAGCTTGATGGATGATATCTGGTCCCTAGAAGCCAAAATTAAAGCAGACGTTGATAATTTCTCATTAAATTACACCTTCCTATAAAGTAGTCCTGGTTCTGAAAACGTTCAAAGACTCCACAATGCCTTAAAAATCCAATTTTAACACCCCAAAGCAGGTGACCAGATAAACCACCTGCCCTATTTAGCCATTGTTTTAGCCTCCCAATTAGTAATTTCCCCCCCCCTCGTTATTTCATGTTCCCATTTGAGATCCCAGGTCTGCCTGGAATGGGCAGATTCCTTCGGTCCCTCTCTCCAACACGACTGTTGCAGCGGTTCCAAATGCGAAAAAAACCCAAAAACCAACGAAAATCTATAGACTCATAACACCATTTTATTGTATCATCTCCACTATTTTTTATGCTCCCTCCCCCACCTTTAAAATCTTTTAAAATTCTACTTTTTTTTTTTTTGCACAAAATTACTTCATTAATTAAACGACAAAATAATACAGAACATAAATACATATTTAACAGATTTAAAAAAAACCCCAAAACAACAACCAAAAAAAAAAAAAAAAAAGAACCATTTTAAGCTTCCAAAGAAACAAAACAAAATGTTAATTACAGCCAAACCTTGCTTAGAAGAACTCCTGACTAAAAAAAAAAAAAAAAAAAAAAAGCAAAACAAACACTTCAGACATTGAATTGGTTGGTCCCACCAGACTGGTTTGTTCCCACGGGATTGTTCCATGGAATAGCAGGGTTTTTGGGGTTCATCCCTGTTGGTCCCAGTGAGTTCCTGCCCTCAAGGTTGGTCCGTTCCTCACATTGCAATAGACCCTTCAAAGTCTCAAACGGCTTTTCCCCGTTGTTTTCTCTCCCCCTTTTCCCACCCCCCTGCTCCACTTTTGCACTTGTCACCTTCCCCTCGAGGAAGTTCAGTTCAGTCCTCACAGAGGAGTCGAACGGTCCTTCATTTATTCAAAAGGCATCGCCGGTCCTTTGCTTTTGTTTTTTTCCCCTCTTTGTTGTTTGCTTTTTTTTTTCTTTTTTTTCCCCCCAAAAATCATTTTTGTCCTGCTGTTTGTTTTTTTTCTTCATTTTTTTTGTTTGTTTTTTTTTTCTTAAATCATATTCATCACAGAAAAATAGAGCTCTGTCCTTCTGGAGAGTTTCGAAGCAAGGGGACATCCAGTCGCAACGAGCAGAGTTCCCAGCGGCTCAGGAGGCACTTTGGAAACTTATCACGGCACTCCACGCTCTTCCTCTTCGTTCCTTCATTAGTGCACATTTCTGGGAAGCCCTGGAGGGGCCCCACACATCCTTTAAGGCCTCGTCAGGGTCGTATAGACCGGCTGGTCCCAGTTAGCGGTGGGGCTGTGCGCCGGCGGGATGGACAGCCCGTTGAGGATGGGCGTCGCGTAGGGCCGGCGGGACGAGTGGAAATAGGGGTACTGGTAAATGCTGGAGGGGTAGCCGGGGTAGGGGTTGTAGTAGTTGGAGCTCTGCAGGTCCGTGTAGTCGCACTGGGAGCTGGAGAAGGAGGCGGCGGCCGTGGCGGAGGCGGCGGTGGTGGCGCAGGCCTGGGCGCTGTAGGAGCCGTAGTCGGAGTGCGCGGGGGAGCCGTGGGACTGGTCGCTGTAGTGGCTGGGGCTCAGCTGCTCCGTCTTGATGTGGGGCCTCTGCTGGCCCGGCTCTGCCGCCGGCGGCGACGCCGAGGCCGGGCTCTTGTGAGTCCACACCTGGGCGGCCCCGCCGGCGCCCGCGGCCGAGTGCGAGTAGGACGCGCCGTAGGAGCCGGCGGCGCCGGGGCCGTGCTCGGCCGGCAGGGCCGCGTGGCCGTTGAGCGGCAGGTACTGGTCGAACTCGTGCACGTCGAAGGTCTCCATGTTGTTGATGACCTCGCTGCTCAGCTCCGAGATGTCCACGTTGCTGAAGTCGATGTTCTGGCGGCCGCTCTCCACGAGGCGCCGGCCCTCGTGCTTCAGCTCCTGCTTGCCGCCGTGGTGCAGGTCGGTCTTGGGGGTGGTGGGCGGCGTGGGTGGCCCGTGGGTCTGGCCTGGGGATGGAGGGACAGTGAGGTTTAAAGAGTGACCACAGGACACCCAATTCTTTCGAGGACTATTTAAAAAAAAAGGCATTTCTCTCATCTCTGTAGGATTTAAACCTACAGCCCCGTGTTGGAGGTGGGTGATGTCCCCCCACAACCATGCCAGGGACCGTGCCCTCCCGGGGGTACAACGTGGGATGGTGGCAAAAAGCGGGTGCTGGCTCATAGTGGGAAGGAGAAGCCAGGGAATGCACTGTGCCCATCAGCATCACTTTGGGACACAGCAGGACACCCCGACACTGCCCTGCCCCAGGGAAGCAGAACCAGTGGGTGGGTTCCGAGGGCCCTGCTCTCCTCACGGGCAGCCTGAAGCCAGCCCGGCTGTGCCAGAGGCAAAGCAGCCGCGGGGCCGGGATCCCCAGCCAGGCTGGGCGAGAGCACAGGCGCGTCTGAGGCTGCGGGACGTTCGCAATCCTCCTGGAATCTGTCAACACGCGCCCGGAGCCAACGCACCGCTCCGGGGGGGACTCAGGGCTGCGGGGGGAGCTCAGCTCCGGGACCACTCCCCAGGCACCCTGATTATTAACCCTTATTAGCTCGCAATTAATTGTCCCCACTCCTGGACCAGCCAGGGCAAACGGGACCCAGGCGCTTTGGGGATTTCCTACGGCACAGTCGGCTCTGGGAGCCTTTACTCCAGCAAACTGGTGCAACACCTCAACTCCTGCCTTGGGATGGTCCCAATCCCACCAACACCCGTGCAGGGAGGCAGATGAGCCCGTGCCCGCCAGCGGGTTCATATCCCAAACAACACACCCGGGATGGGCAGATGTTTCCCCCTCAGGGTTCGTTACCTGCGTGGTCCCCGTGGTGGTGGGGGTCGGCCATGCCCCCCAGCCCGCTGTCCCCCTTGTAGATCTGCGTCCCGCCGTGGTGGCTGAGCTCGGCCCCGGAGTCGGAGTCGCTCTGCCCGGCTTTCACGCTTTTCCTCCTCCGGGGCTGGTATTTATAATCCGGGTGATCCTTTTTGTGCTGCACCCTGAGCCGCTCGGCTTCTTCCACAAAGGGACGTTTCTCGTTTTCGCTCAATAAACTGGTTTGGTGTGGATTTTTTTGGTTTTTTTTTTAATAAGGAGAAAGGGGGAAAAAAAATCCAAAATTAGTATCTGTTCCTAAAGAGTTTTCAGCCTATTTTCAGGCTCGCACATCCCCACTTCCCATACACTGATTTGAGCAACCAGCAAATTAAATACAAAATTAATTTGCTGTGGCAAAAAAGAACAAAAATCCCCAGATTAAAATACCAACTACAGAGGCATGAAAACCCTTGCCACTATAGATAGTGACAGCTGGGCAAAACAAAATCCCCCTTCCCCATTTTCAGTGCCTTTCCCAACTATAATTCCCACGTTTTTCCTACAAATGCCACCCCCTCACCGCGACAAACACCTCCAGCTTTGTTTGGTGCTTACAAAGGAACCCCGAAGGCACCAGCGATGGGATTATTGCTTTCCAAACTCTCCCCCCTGCCCCAGATCTCTTCTTTGCAAACTCTTGGGAGAGGCTCAAGCAGCAGCAGGAGCATCGCAGGGAAGATGGGAGTTAGGAGGAGAGACAGCACGCGGGAAAACGTGGCTCGGGGCAGAGCCTTGGAAGGCAGAGCTGGGATGCACCCAGCCAAATGAAAGTTTGCATCGGTGGGAAGCACTGAGCAGATAAGAAGGGAAATCAGGAAGCTCATTAAAATAGCTGCTAAAAATCGGTTATTTGCGTTTATAGCTCGTTAAGCACCAAGCAAGCCAAAGAGGAAAAAAAGATTAGGAAAAGACATAAACTAAGTAATTAAAAAAAAAAAAAAAAAAGTCTCATCGCCTGGGGATGGGGGAAATCCCAGCCAGGCAAGGGAAGGGCTCGGGACTCACCGCCAGAGCTTGCCCAGGGTCTTGCTGAGCTCGGCGTTGTGCAGATGCGGGTACTGGTCCGCCAGCTTCCTGCGGGCGGCCTGCGCCCACACCATGAAGGCGTTCATGGGCCGCTTGACGTGCGGCTTGGCCTTGAGCGATCCGTTGCCGCGGACGGGCATGGGCACCAGGCTCCAGTCGTAGCCCTTGAGCACCTGCGAGACGGCGTCGCGGATGCAGGCGGGGAAGCGCTCGTCCACCTCGGCCGCGTCCACCTTGGCTCCCAGCGCGGCGGGGCCCGGCGGGCGCGGGGCGGGCGCGGGGGCGCAGCCCAGCCCCTCGGAGCCGGCGGGGGACAGCGGCGAGTCCGAGTCCGAGTCCACGTGCGACATGGAGCTGGTGGTGCCCGCGGGGCTGCACGGCGGCTCCAGCGCTTTGTCGTGCTCCTCGGTCATGTTGAGCATCGGGGCAGGGCGAGGAGGTGGGGGGGGGGGGGGGGGGAGCAGCCGGGGCCGGGGGCGCGCGGGGGCGGCCGCCGCGCGCTCTCCTCGGGAAGGCGAGAAAAACGGCGAATTCGAGCGAAGAAAGAAACACGAAACAAAAATTAAAAATAATTTAAAAAAATTTTCAAAATTCAGCCCAAAAGCCACAGCCCCCCCTCACACGCCGTCCCGCAGCCGCCGGGGCCCCCGCGCTGCCCCGCGCTCCACGTCCAGTGCGGAGCGGGGCCCCCGGCAACAAGTTACTTTAAGGGGAGGGAGAGAGGCTCCGCCCCCGCCGCCGCTCCCCATTGGTGCAGAGCGAGGCGTGATTTGCATAAGGGGCGGGGCTCCCGGCCGGCGGGGGTCGCTGCCCGCCCGCCCCTCACAGCCCGAGCGCCGCCGGCCCCGCACGGGGGTCCCGCCCGCGGCTCCCCTGCCCGACCCGGGGAGGGGGGAAAAAGGCGGAAAAAGGCGGCTGGACGCGTCCCGGCCCTGCTCCGGCTCCCCGGTCCGCCTTTCTCTCTCTTTCGGCTCCTCTGTGTTGGTTTTTTTTTTTTTTTTTTTCCGCTGCGAATCGCCCGGGGGCTTCACCGCGCCGCGGGACCGGCGGGGACACCCCCCCCCCCCCCCGACGGTGGGATGTGTTTGATGCTTCAGTAAATTTCCTTTAATTACCGGGACCGCCCGGTTTTTGGGGGGCAGCGGGTGCGGGAGGGGACCGCGGGGTCCCTGCCCGAGGAGGCGCGGAGCGGCAGCAGCTCCGGTGCGTGCCCTGGCACAGCCGGGTACTCCTGGAGCCCCTTTCCCAGGGGATTTTGGGGAGGTCGGTGCGTGGCAGAGGGGTCAGAGCCCCCCGTGTGTCCCCCCGTGTGTCCCCCCGTGTGTCCCCCCGTGTGTCCCCCCGTGTGTCCCCTCGGGCCGCCGTGCGCTCCTCGCAGCCCCGAGCGCGTCGCTTCCCCCCCGGCTCCGCTGCCTCCAGCGGGCAAATAGCGGAGGGAATCGGGAATTGCTGGGAAAAAGCGACACGAGACCCTCCGTGTCCCCTCGCCCGACTCTCCTCTGCTCCCTCCCCGCAGCGGGGCCGGGGACCCCCGGGAGGTCCCGGCCGGAGGAGGATGCGGCACCTCGGGGTGAGCCTTTGGGTGCGGGGGAAGGGGGGGTTGCCCCTAAAATCTCCCCCATCAGCTTAAGCTGCTCCTCTCCAAGCGAGCCCTGCTTTCGCAGCGTTTATTTGGAGCATTTGATTTTAATTATCCGCGGAATTCAGCCTTCTAATTGCGACTCTGGAGAGGAAAAAAAAAAAAGGCAACTCCCCAAATTCCAGTTTTATCTGCTGCTTCCCCCCCCCAGAAAAAAAGAGGGCCCACGTACAAGATTGGTTTGGAGGAAATGTAGAAATTGGGCTTTGATTATTCCAGCATTTAAAACTAATAAGAATGTGATGATTTCCGAGTGTTTTGTTTAATTACTGCAATGTGTAATAATAAATAAAGCGTACGCTTTGAATTTCAGTGTGTTCAACTGTCCCCATACATCCATCTGCTTTCTATGTGAAAATTCATATATTCTCTTAAAGTGCAAAGAAGGATTTTATTTTATTTTTAATAATTCTGTTTTCCTTATTTAGTAGTTTCTCCAGATTTCAGCTTTCGGTTTGCAGAGTCACAAAGTGAGTTACCTCCTGACAAAGTTATTTTAAGTATAATTTTACGAAGTGTCTTTTAAAACAAAAATATTATTTTGAGGCTCAAGTCGAAATACAAATAAGTTGAATTTGCAAATGAGGAATAATTGAAATTTTCTTCCAAAGCTTAATAAGACTGGGGAAGAGTTTGTTTCCATGGGCTTCAGCCCAGGGGCATTGCAGTGCTGTTGGACACTTGGCAAAACCTTTTTTTCCCCCTCATGTGACATATAATTAACATATATTCCTATAAACCCTGACTCGTTGGGCTCTCACAGCTCTTTAATAACTTTACCTTACGATTTACCTGACTCACAGAATTTCAGTGTTTTAGTGGTGGCTGAGTCAAGCAATAATCACTATATTTAGCCCAGCTTTTCCAAGCCAGCCTCTCCTTCTGGAGCACCTTCCTCGGGAGATCCGGCCCTCGCTGCGTGACTGAGGCCGGGAAGGGATTTGTGGGATCCTCGGAGTGGGATTTGTGGGATCCTCGGAGCGCTGGGGCAAACCCACGGAGGTAGGACTGAAAACAAGGGCCCCTGTTTTCTGCTCCCTGCCTTCAACTCCCAGTCAAATTCCTGCCAAAGAAGCCCCCAAGGACAGCAGGAATTAGAGACTTCAGTTTTCTCCCCGCTCGCTGCTGCCTTTCAGGGCTCTCCAGCTCTGCCCGAGGCAGGGAATCGCATTTCCCAGCCCACACGCTTCAATTCCTCTTTGTCCAGGGCAGGTAGAAGGAGGACAGCTTTTGGGAGTCGCTGCAGAGGTGGGCACAGGGAAGAGGCCGTGCCTGGGAGCGGAGCAGGGAGCGTGTCCTGCGGCACGTCTGGCTTTGGGATGCGGCACAAACCATTTGGGGTCTCTGTGTGTGTCGGTTCTCAGCTGATTTGGTGCGGGGAGCGGCGATGTCCTGCCTCACACACCGAGGACACGGGGACAGGGGGGAGCTGGACCACCTGGGAAACCTCCTGAGAAGTTCCCTCATCCAGGACATGGAGTGAGAGAACGCTGGGAGAGCAAGTGGGTTCAAGTGGGGCTGTTTGTCTTGTGGGGTCTCACGTTCGGTTCCTGTCTGACAAAGGCCCAGCCGTGTTTGCCCAAAGGCTGGAGCTGTGGGGCAGGTCCTGCCCTGATCCCGTGGGATGGGTCATCTGTCCTGCCCCAGGATGCTGCAGGACAGGCCCTGACAGCAGGATTCCCAGGAAGAGGATGCAGAGCTGGGAGGGAAGAGCCGAGGTTCCCGTTGCCCAAGGTGGGGGATATTTGGAGAGGATTTGGTGGAACAGAGGTGGGATACGTTTAGAGAGGATCTTGTGGAGCAGAGCCAGCTGTTCCTGGCAGGGTGGGCACAGCAGAGGTTGATATTTGGAATATTCCTTCATTTTCTTTGGAGTTTGCTGTGGCCTGCAGTAAAGTTGCTGGCCAACTCACGCTGATGTTTCTGGGAATCAGGCACTCAGCATGAGGTCTGCTTGCTTGGCTCCATCACTGTGTGTCACTTGGGAACCCTCAGAATCCCTCTGGGATGGAGGTGGCCTGACCTCCCACCCCAGTTCCTCTCTTCCATACCCATTCCTTACACAGGGATAAGAGTGTGTGGTGTGTGCATTGGCTTCAGAGCAGGCAGAGCCCTGCTAGTGCCAGGGAGGAGACATTTCCTCCTCAGTGGAAGACTGGGAAGGCATTTTTGGAGCATGAAAGCAGGTGGGAATCACTGGACACGATGGATGTGCTCTGTGGTGCACACACAGATCACACTCCTCCCCTGGCTGGGTGTAGGCCCAGCCCAAAGCTGGGCTTTATCCTTAATCTGAACAAGAGGTAAAGTTCTCATTTATCAAAAATTGGCCTCCTTTGAAGTGCCAGCAGATTTTACATGGGAATTCCAAAGAGCAAATAGAAAGAGTCTTACAGGGGGAGAAAAAAACAAGCCCTGATCAGATAAGAGTAACCTGTGCATGGTGTTAAAATAAGCCTCTGACATGTGCAGGATTAATGCTCTGCCCAGAGAAGGTGGCAGCTCTGAGGTTGCTGTGAAACAATGTTCAAGCCTTTTCAGGAAAGCTCCTGGTATCTGAAAAGAAGATTTAAAAAAAAAAAAAAAAAAAAAAAAAAAAAAAAAAAAAAGACCTTTGGTAACTTTCTACACCAATTAAAATAGAAGAAGCAGAAGAGCCAAAGAACTTTGCTCTCGAGGTGGACAATAGTGGTGGGTCCCATCCTACACCGTGTGCTTGTGATGGCTCCAGCACACAACCAGTGCCTGCTCATGGAATTTGAAGGCTAAATTTATATGGCTGCATTGCCTGCAGGTCCAGTTTAGGTCCAAAATTTGTCTTCTGTTCACGTAAAATGAGCTTTGTCTCATCCAAAGCCCGTGCAGACGTGGCACTTGGGGATCTGGGTTAGTGGTGGACTTGGCAGTGCTTGAAATGCAAGTGGGGAGGAGTGCACAGGATTCCTAAGCCCTTTTCTAGGTTTCATCATGGCAGCAGATATCAGAGAAAAGGGACATTCAATGTCGTTATGTTATTTTTACTCAAATACTCTAAAATATCAGCAAGAAAATGCTTTTGCAGAATCAAACCTCACACGTGTATGAGTTATGCAGCAAGACCAGGTGAGCTGTTGGCAAAGGATCTCCTCTTTCCTCCTGCCCAGCACAGCCTGCATGGCATCTTTTCAAAATGATGGAGATTATAAGGATTAATTATGATTACTGTGATTATTAATTGTTTCTTCTGCGGTCCTGCTTAGGAATCCCTCTTCCGAATCAGCACCTCCTCATTATCCTGTACAAATACAGGAGGAAAGGAAAGGTAATTCTTCCTCTGAAAATCCTTTTCAGCCTTAATCCTGCTAACCCTGGAGTTAAAGATCAGATTTCCACAAGGAAAGAGCGGTGATTTTAAAGGCAAAATTATAACCACTGCAAAAATCTCAACTACTGCAAGGAAGCTCCCAAATTCTCTGTGAGATCCCCCTCTCCCATTTAGCAGACGCAGCTGAAGGCTCAGTGGGCTGGTGTGTAACTGCATTATCCATAACTGAATGTATGTTCTCTTTAGAGGAGCCCCCAAACGTTAATGCCGCTTTACAAACCAGTCATTTCTGCTCCCGTTCCCTTTCTGTGTTTTCTTTGAACCCGATTCCTGGCAGCCAGAGGGGCGAAAGGCCAGACCTGAATGAACACAGAGCGATTTCGGGTGCCAGGGACAGCAGGGTTGAGGTGCTGGTGGGGACAGCTGCTGGGGGCTGGGACAGTGAGGGCTTGTTTCCCTGGCACTTTTGCAGCTGTTTGGAACACAGCAAAATAGGGTCGGGCGGGGAGGGGGGGACGCGGCGGCCGCCGGTTGTTGAATGAGGATGAGCATCAATGATGCCCCTGCCCGCCTGGCATTCATGAATCGCCCTCCCTTGGAGCCTCCCAGGCTCTGAAATGTCTTCTTTGCCTTATTTGCTTGGGGGAGGCTTACACTGTCTTCTTTTTTTTTTTTTTTTGGTGCCTCGCTTGGAAAAGAGGGAAAGTGGCGCTCTGGAAATAAAAGTCAACGGTAAAGAGATAAGGGAGCAGAAAACTCCCCCTTCAAAGGATGGTCCTCACAGAGCTGGGGCCCAGCAGGGATTTGGGACAGAGAGGTCATTTGATGTCCTAATCAACTGGTTTGGCACGTGTTTCCTTTCATAGCTTGAATCATCTTCCAATAAAGCTGGGAAAGGCTTCCATTGCCTCTTCCGAGAACTGGATCAGTCCCTTTTAGGAACAACACATTTCTGCCGGTTTTAGGCTCAAAATTTGCAGCTCGTCTTGTTGGAAGGTGCCACTGGCACATGATGTCCCCCAGGTTTGGTGCTTGTTCCTGCCACCACCCCAATCTGTGCATCTGGCAGATCTCAGACGGACCCTCAGCGATACAAACCCACCCAGCTCAGTGTTCCCTTCCCAGCTCCCATTATTCCTTCTTTTTTTTTTTGCTAAATCTTTAACCTAAACCCTCCGCTCTTCCTCAGTGATTTCCTTAATCATCCAGTTTGTTTTGCAGACTTTTCCATTTAACATGGAATTTGCTGTAAAAGACCCAACAGAGCAAACCCTTAGCTTCCATCTATTTAAATTTCTCCTCCCCAAGCCTCGTGGCTAATCCAACGGGAGAGTGAAACTGCAGTTTACCAGAGGCCTTTAACAAATAGCTGATTTTTCCTTCCCTATACAATGCACCATTATGTAGGTTTTTTTGTGTGTTTTTTTTTTTTTTTCCAAGGAGAACAATGCGAGCAGCAGTGATGGGAAACTGGAAAAACAAAAGGGGCATTTAGAAACGACCATTTCAGAGGCTGAGAAGGGTTGAATAATGTTACACCTGATAGCAGATACTTTCTGAGCGGCCACTGAACGGGGTTAGCACGGCGGTGTTTACATGCCTGTGCTCATCAGTCACCGATGAGGACACTTCACTAAACTGGTTTTGATTAAAAAAAAAAAAAAAAACAAAACCATTTACGAACTCGACGCAGCCAGGTGTTTTGACAGCTATAGATCGCCTCAAATGAAAAACCACGGCGGCATCACAAGTAGCGAATTTAGCTGGCATATTAGGGAGAAACCCTTCCCTGTGAGGGTTTGGAGGCCCTGGCACAGCTTGCCCAGACAAGCTGTGGCTGCCCCATCCCTGGAAGCGTTGGAATGGGCTTGGAGCAACCTGGGCTGGTGGAAAGTGTCCCTACCCATGGCAGGGGAGGCGACACTGGGTTGTTTTTAGGGTCCCTTCCGATTCCTCGGGGGTGAGCCGAGGAGCAGCGGAGCATCCCGAGCCCCTGGCAGGAGGGGGGCAGAGGGGCTCTGGGAACACAGAACCCCAGAAGAGATGGAGATGGGGTTGGAAGGGACCTCTGGAGATCGTGTTGGAAGGGACCTCTGGAGATCGCGTTGGAAGGGACTTCTGGAGATCATCCAACCCCTGCCCAAGGCAGGGGTTGGATGATCTCCAGAAGTCCCTTCCAACGCGATCTCCAGCCGGGCTGGAACATCCCCGGACAGGGACACTCCACGACCTCCCCGCTCCCTTTTCCCGACGCTCCCGGTGCCCTCCCGGGCCCTCAGGGCGGCCCCGCCCGCCCGCACATGCTCGCTGTGTCCGACATGGCGGCGCCCAGCGCGGGGCCGCGGCGGAGGCGCCCGGGGAGGACCGGGGACACCCCCGAGGACACCCTTGGGGACACCCCTGGGGACACCTCTAGGGACACCCCCAGGGACACCCCCGAGATCCTCCCCGAGCCCCCCGGCACCTTCTGGCTGACCCGCATCGTGCTGCTGCGCTGCATCGCCCTGCTGTACCGTGAGTGCCCGCCGCGGTGGAATCGCCGGGAAGCGAAGCCGCGGTGAAATCCCAAGGGATCGTCCCGTCCTCCATGGGTTCTGCCGTGTTGGGGAGGGGCTGAGCTGAGCCCGCGGGGGTTTCTCCGCGCTGCGGATGCTCGGTTTCGGGATCCCGTCCTGAATCCGCCCCCTCTCCCCGCCTGGCAGGGATGCAGCGATGGGTTGGATGTGTTGGATGATGGCAGCATCCCTGGAGCATCCCTGCCCGCCTGGCACCCCGTCACGGCGTGGTTTGGGGTGTAGGGTGTGCGCAAAGCTGCAGGGATGGGTGGGATGTGAGGTGGGGAAGAGCAAGGCTTGTGACAGAGCTCAAGGAGGCTCTTGGGTGGCGTTGTTGGGGTGTCCCGTGCAGGGCCAGGAGATGCACTCGGGTGATCCCGTGGATTCTATGGAGCTCTGGGTTCTGGAAAGCAGAATGTTACGTGTAGGTTGTGAAATAAATTGTGGGAATGGGTCTCCAGGAGTGAAATGACTTCAATATGTAAGTGATCCAGCCCTTCTGAGCCTGCCTGAGAGGCCACCAGTTACATCCTGTCTAAAATTCCATGTAGTGTTTCTCTCAGTCAGATGCTCAGGGGTCACATCCATGCGGATATTCCAGTTCTATCCCAAGGCAAACGATCACACTACAGTCAGCATGGACTGGATTGGAGCTGTAGGAATTTTGGGGGTGTTTTGGTGGCCATCTGGCTCCAGCTGTCAGGATGTTGTTCGGACAACGCTCTCAGGCACATGGTGGGACTCTTGGGGTGTCCTGTGCAGGGCCAGGAGTTGGACTGGATGGTCCTTGTGGGTCCTTTCCAGCTCAGGATAATCTATGATTGCATGATCCTTGTGGATCCCTTGCAGCTCAGGATATTCCATGATTTTCTTGTTTTCCACTCCCGCTTTACTGGTGGGACCCTGCTGCTGATGGCTGGATGGTGTTGGTGATGCTGGAGCTCCTTTGCTGGTGGAGCTGGAAGGAGGGTTTGCTCACACCACAAGGTTGGCACCTCTCAGCAGAGCTGGTAGGAGCTACTCATTCTTTTTCTTGTGAGTGCAGCTGTTCAAAGGAGGAACTCTTTGCCTTGTGCAGGAGCAGGACTGGAGGGAGAGCTGACATCCTTGTGTGCCAACACTGCCAGTCAGGACCTGGAGTTGACATGACCTTAAAATGTTTAACAGCAAAACCAGCTTCCAGCCTCCACTCGTTTGACTCTGGCACTGAGAGCACAGAGAGCCCTCCTCAAAGCCCACTGGTGCTCCACTTAAAAAATATTTACAGTGAAACCCAAACTGACATGTAACACACTACGGTACAAATTCTAAACTTGCCCCAGATTTGTCCACAGAATCGTTAGAATTTGTAGCCTGCCAGCCTGCTTAGATTATTTTGCATCAAAACCATGCAGGAGTTGTAGTTTTGTATGGTTTTGACACGTGCTCTGTTTCTAGTTTGCTTTCAGCTCTCGGTGAAAGGCGAGGTTATGACTCTTTCAGTCAAAATGAAAGCGATTCCGATATTCCCCCGTGTGTAAATCCAGACTGCTGAGTTTCCCGTGGCTCAGTTTGCAGTTTCTTTATGAAAAACTGATTGGTGTTCCCTTTTTTTTTTGGGGGGGGGAGCTGCCTCCCTCTGATCCTGGATTTGGGGTTATAAATGGGGCCACATCAGGGACCAAATGCTGTCCCCAAGAGCGTGTTCAGTGGGGTGGGGCTGGAGGGGGCAGGGGGAAGGGAGCAGGTGGTGTCTGGAGGGGTGGGAATTGGTAGAAGACAAATGTATGGGACCTTCTGGTGAGTGGGAGACCTGACCTGGGACAAACAGGAGCAGTAGCAGGTGAGATGAGTATCCAGTTAAGGGTGGGGTGAGTTACAGGTGGAAATGATTGAAAGTGATGGGCTGCAGGATAAAGGGAGGGTGGGAGGGAATGCTGGGACCAGAGGAGGAGGCTGGGCTTGCAGAGTGGTGAGTAGAGCTGTGTGTAGCATTTTATTTTTTCCTAGGGGAGAGGGAACTCTTGGTAGTGCCCGAAGGAGGGATGAGACCCCAAAGTGCTTCTGCAGTGCAGAGTGAAGAAACCTTTTGGAGAGAGGTACCCAAAAGGGTTTGGGTACTGGAGCTGCAAGGAGCAGGGCAGGGGGGTTGTTTGTGCCCTTTCTGATGGAAGAGGTGCAGGAGAGGAAAAGTTTAACTGCTCATTGTGCAGCTTCTGCTTGGCTGCAGTCAGGCCACGGGGATTTCTGCTTCGGTTTTGGCTGGGGCGCAGTCAAACAACCTGAGCCTGGGCTGAGACAGCTTGAATTCCTCCTTGGGCCGTTGCTGGCAGTGGCTCCCACTCCAATCCCAGCATGGGGGGATGCCACACAGCCCCAGAAGGGTGGAAGCTGCTTGGTGTGTCTGAGAGGGAGAGGTTGTGAGCAGGCGGATTCCCCCGTGACCTGGCTGTTGGACTGGGATGCTCCCGAGGGAAGGTGAGCTGCCTTTTGATCCCTTATGAGAGCCTGAGTTTAGAAACAGCAGAAAACAATTTGGTGCCTCTGTGCCAAGCTGCTCTTCCAGGCTCTTTTCTGAAGATGGAACCATTTACTGTGACAGATGATTTCTGTTCCCAGACGTGGCGATTCTGAGGCTCAGACTCGCTGAGGAAACGGCTGATGCCGTCGTGACAGGTTGACATTCCTCACTTGTGGGATGTATTTCACCCTTTTCCTCGTAACCCTTTCGTTCCTGCTGGGTTAAGCATCAAATCCTCTGGTGGGAACCTTGTCCTGAGGTGTCAGGGAAGTGGCCACTCCCTGGTTGTGGCTCCTGCCTCAGCACAGCTGTGTGAGCTGAGGGCTTGTTCCCCTCCTGGGTGGGATGGGAGGGTGAAGGACTGGGATGGGCTGGAGAGGAACATGATTTGGGGCGTGCAGTGATGCTGAGGTGAGGGTGGTGCCTGGTGCAAGCAAGGGAGATGCTTTCCCTGAGGATCTATCCCTGTGGAAGGAGGACAGGCAGAGCAAGGCAGGTGGGAAGTGTCCTTCTGTGTGCCCTCCCTTCTCCCTCACACCCTTTGCTTATAACGACTCTCCTTTTTTTGAAGGGGGTTTCCAGCAGCAGCCAGAGCCTGGGAAGTCCCTGGCAAAGCAGCTGCTGTCTGAGAGGCAGATTGGAGGTGGGAAGGGATTTGGGGAGGTCAGTGACCAAACCCACCTGCTGCTTGCAGGAGTGGGAAGGAAGGGAAGTGGATCCAGCTGAAAGTGCTCCACGAGGTTTCTCAGTGCAGTGGGGCTGTGCTGGGGGTGCCTCAGCAGAGCAGGAAGGTAAATGAAACACCTGTCAGTGCAATTCCCTGTTTAGGAGGAGCTGGCACTGTGTGCTGGTAAATTCAGTGACATCTGAGTTCTTACCATTGACAGCCCTCAGAGGTGTTTTCAGATCTGGGACCTCTTTGACTTCACAAGTGTGGGCAGACCAAGGGGTAACACCCTTCTGGAGGAGGAGGGTGTGGAGTAACTTAGAGAATCCTGGGCTGGTTTGGGTTGGAAGGGATCTTAAAGCTCATCCAATTCCACCCCCTGCCATGGGCAGGGACACCTTCCACCAGCCCAGGTCGCTCCAAGCCCTTTCCAGCCTGGCCTTGGACACTTCCAGAGATCCAGGGGTAGCCACAGATTCTCTGGGCAACCTGTCTTGTTGGAAGTGCTGTTACAGGTAAAGAGCCGGTCCCAAAGCTCTTGACAACAAATGTGCATTATTTGCTCCCTTCACCCTCCTTCTAAAGCATTGTTAGGTACCCTTTCTGGATGGTTATGATCCTCAGATTCCAGATGTAGAAGTTTAATTAGACACCACCCTCCCCAATCTCAGCCAGGCTCTGTGGAGTGCTTTGAAATAAAAGCTATTATTTAAATCTGGTTTATACTCCTGCTCCTTATGTATTGTTTAATAGTATTTTCTTTCCCCAGAGCTGGAGCTACGGGAGGCTCGTGCTCCTTCTTCCTAATTCTGAAATCTAAAGCCTTCTCAGGGGGGTTTGGCTTCCTGTAGGTTCCTGGCTCTCCCCGGTGTCCTTCCTCCTCTCTTTCTCTGCCATCTCCCCTGCTTTCCCTTCCCTCAGTTTTTTAAAAGGCTCCCAGTAGCTTCCAGCTTGCCTGGTCGGGATGAGGGAGCATCTTCTGGTGCTTTTTTCCCCCCTGGAAGGTTTTATTTCAGCTCAGAGCTCGTTAGCGAGTCTGTCTGACAACAGCAGCGTGTCAGCACTGGGTGCTCTGAGCAGCTGGTCCCCCTGAAATGGGAAAATGAGAACAAGAACAGAGAATAGAATTTATCTCCCTGTTTGCTCCTTGCCCAGAGCTGTTGTGGAGCAGAGGGACATCCTCCAGCTGCGCTGGTGTGGCTGGAACAGCCCAGGGAAGCTTTTGAGTGGTGCCAACAGCCCAGCCTGCCCTATTTGCTTCCCGATGCTTTCAAACAGGGAGGCAACGGGGCGATAAGGACTTAAAAACCCCCAAAGTCTTCAGCTTTGCTGTGAATGGCAAGAAAACAAAAAGGTGTGAAGAGCAGAGAGGACTTTGTTGTGTGTTTCTTTGTGGCTGCGGGAAGGTGGTGCTGCTTCTGTGTTGCAAAACTTTGCAGGGGAATTTATCCATGGAGAGCTTGTTTGATTTAATTTCTCTGATAATAAAGCCAGGAATATTCCCCTCTTTCTTCTCTTCATCAGTACGACCTCAGCTTTGCAGCATCCAGCACAGGGCCCATTTGATGCCTCCTCGGGTCAAAGGGGCACTTGTCCTATGGCTCCAGGCAGGCTTTTTGGGTGACAAAAAGTGTAGTTTGGCTTTCATGCAAAGCTCTGTGCTCTTGCTTCGTTTCTTCTCGTGCTTTGGGCATTAAGTCAAAGTTAAGACTTCTTGTAATGGGTGGAGGGGAGAGAGAGAGAGAGAAAAAGCCACATGACCGGAAAGTTTTGGATTTCACATCTTTAAATCTTTGCCGAGCATGAAGAATGGGATTCTCTCCTTCTCCTGCCATGACAGGCTGAGCCTGGGCTGGGGGAAAGGAGCTGAGGGGACAGGGAAATATGGGTAGATTGAATCATTTTGGGTGGGGGACTCTTTGCTGCACACTTGGGTGGTGTTTTTTTGGGGGAAAGAGGAGCCTGGAAGGAGAAGGTGGAGGGGGGGATTTAATGGAAAAGTACAGTTAAAGCAGCTTCTGAGGTGAGAGTGAGTAGTGAGGGTCTATTAGCAGTGCTGCCAATTTACATGGATTACTTATGTAAAGCTCAGCTCCAGCAGGGAGAGGAACGTTCCCATGTGAGCTGTCAAAGGCTCCGGCTGCCTCGAGTGGGAGGGAGCTCAGAGCCTTCAATCTGCAAAGGATGGATGGTCTGGAGAATGACAGTGCTCCAGGTGGGACACGGGAGATGGGGTGGGTGAAAACACCCAGATCTGGGAAGTGTCGGGGAAGAAGTCCTGTCAGTGAGGAGCTGCAGGGAGGATGGGAAATGTGATGGGCTTTGTGCTGGGGCTGGAGAGTTAAAGGGGTGCAAACTCCCCGGGAAGAAGCTCCAGGACAAAGGAGAAGTGGTTGAACATCCCCCGAGCCCTGGTGGGTGTGGCAGGCGGGGCCCAAGGTGGGAGCAAACTTGTTTGACCTGGAGGGAGTGGGAAGATGGAGAGTGGAAAATCCCCAAACACAAGACCATGGGGAGGGAGGTTCCAGAACAGGGGCTGGGGAAGAGGAAGAAGCACAGGCTTTGGAGGGGAAAAGGGACTTTTTTTACCCCCCTGACTGAGCCAAGGTCAAAGGGAAGGTTCCTGGAGAAGGGAGTGAGGTTTAAGGATATATCCAGGGGTTCAGGGAGAGGAAGCAATGAGAAGCTGATAAATAACTTCCCTTTTTCCCCCCCCCACTGGATCTGTGCATCTCCTGTGTTGCTGAAATCCTTTGAAGAACCAGTCTTTAGTTTGAGCTGTTCCTGTGTCCAATAACACGGGAACTGCTGCCCAAGCCTCTTGGAGATGAGCTGGTGCCTTGGGAAGAGCAGGGGAGAGAGGATGGAGTGGAAGTGGGAGCTTCCTAAGGGATGTGCTCCAAAAGATGCTGGAGATGAGGGGGGAGGGAGCACAGAGTCATCGAGACAGCGGCTCAGCCTGGGGAGTGTCCAGGAGAGGGAGCTGGATCCGGGATGGAGCAGCACGGCTGGGAATGCTGCACGTGTGAGCAAGGCATGGGCCGATGGCCTGGGAGGTGATGGGTCCAAACACTCGTGGAATGGTCAGGATTTGGTTTGGGGGAGGTGAATTCTTCCTAAATTAGTGCTGTTGCTGGTGGCATTTAGTTGGGAACGTTGACGTGCGAAATACCAGTGAAAAATCCGTGTTCTGGGAGAGGAAGAACCACTTTGGAGCCCAAACTGGGCAGTCCTAAAATGTGCATTTCATGTCAGCTCTAACTCGGTCTCTGCTGCTTTCAGGCTCAGAAGGGCTGTGCAGGACTGTCCATGCAATGTGTACTTTTCTGCAATTGCTATAGTTTGTTTTTCCTAATTTACCCTTTCCTTCTTTGTCTTGCATACGGTGCAGGGGTCTAATTTAGACTTTTTTAGACAAAAATGTGCTTGGCAGTTATGGGTTGGGGCAGCAATTCTGGAGCATTTAGAGGTGAATTTGATTAGCACTTCTGGAAAACTGTGCAGCAAAATTGCAGGGCTAATCACGGGAAATCAAGCCATGGAGTTTTAAGGCAGAGCTGGTCTTTAGCTGTGTTTTCTTTTTTTTTTTTTTTTAAGCCAAAAATGAGGATATTAAGCTGTCTGAAGCTCAAAAGCATGATATTTCTGCTGGCTTCACTTATCAGGGTCTCTGATTCTGCAGTTGTGCTGGGAGAAAAATATGAATAATATGAATATTTGCAGTCAAGAACTGATCCTGTAGGGTTGTGATCAGTTTTTTTTTCTCTTGCTGAGTAAAAATATTCAGTGTGTGTTTTATAAGTTGGTAAAATCCTTCACCGTGTATAAAAGATGGATGGGAGGAGATGCAACCAATTAACTCCCATCTCTGTTGTGTGATGGCTGTGACTCAGGATCTGCTGGAATCAAAGGGAACCCCCTCCCAGTGACCTCTGCTGTGGATTGCGACTTGCAGTGGTTTTCCAGATGAGAACAAACCATGTGGTGTGTGCAGAGAGCTGGGGAAAGTGTTAAGTGGATTAACTGAGCCCCAGTGGGGAGCTTTGTGTGTGTCTGGGGAATGGGACAGGGTTTGATTCCCTGGGGCTGCAGACTCTTGGTTGCTGCTCAGACTTCAAAGACGTGGCAGCCCAGGCCTGAACTGGGGGTTTAATTCAGTGTTCCAGGGCAGGGACACCGGGATTCCTGTTTGCAGAGTGACCCTGTTCAGATAAGGAAGGCAGCAGATTTGATCATTAACCAAGGAGATTTAGGGGGAAACAAACTGGCCTTTAGCAAGACCTTTGGTGTTGCTGTGCCTGACATGGCTAGGGGTTGATAATGTTTGAAAGATGGGTAAGTTAGTGGATGGAGCCTAATCAGGGAATGTTGGCTTCCATTGTTGGTTGGTTTTTTTTTTTTTTCCCCCTGAGAAATGGAGATTACTGCAGTTACAAACTGCAAATTGGTAACTGGAGGAGATTCTTAAAATATGAGCTAATCCCTCCAAGCTGACCAACTTTCTCTGTAGAACATCAAATTCTAGGTCTACAATCTGTAATTAAATTGCTTCTGTGCTGTTAAAAAAAGCAGCTGGTTGTTCTAAGATTGTCCAGTGCAGGAGCACAGACACTATAAATGGGAGAGCTGGAGGGACATGGAAAAGGCAGCAATTTAGAGGATGGGAAAATATTAAGACTTTGTATTTCCAGGATGTGAGAGGATCCAGAAAGTCAACCCATAGCAGGGCTACTGTCTTTGGCAATTGGGATGGAGAACTATTAACCATTGCACTGCCAGAAGGATTGAGGTGTGGTTTGAGCAAGGATATGGAGCTGCCATGGGCAGGGAACCTTGTGCTGTTGGGAGAGGTGAAGACTTGAATAAATTCCTTCTGAGACATTAATATTCTTCTGTAACTCAGGACTCAAAATCCCTCAGCCTGGGTGATTTCTAACAGTTTCCCCCTCCCCTTCCTTGTTTTTCTAGTTGTGGCCTTCCTGGTGGCATATCATCAGAACAAGCAGCTGATAGGAGAGAAGGGTCTGCTGCCTTGCAAACTGTACCTGCAGAGCATCAAGAAGTATTTCAAGGGGAAGATCAACCTGGATGCCTTGAGCTATGCCCCAACAATCATCTGGTTTCTGGACTGGTCTGACATGGACAGCACCTTGGACTGCCTTGCCCTGCTTGGCCTGGCAGTGTCAGCCTTTGTGTCGGTGACTGGATGTGCAAACATGGTGCTCATGTCCGTCCTGTGGGTCCTCTACCTCTCCTTGGTCAACGTTGGACAGATCTGGTGGGTTCTCAGTCTCTCTGCTTTTGTTTTTCTCTGGTACCTGGGGGCTGTTTGCCAAGACAATGCCCTGCCCAGCAGGAATTCACACAGAGCCTTCACTTTGCCTTTTGTAGGTGCTGTGGTTGAAAGGAATTGGCTCTTGATGTTTGAGATAAAGCTGTATTAATTTTTTTAATTTTTTTTTTTTTTTTTTACTCCTTTACCTCTTCAGATTTGGGGTTTAACATTTAGTCTGGCATGGGCAGGTGCTCCTGGTGAGCAGCAAAAACACACCAAGGGGTTGGGTTCTTCTGGGAAAGGGGTAGGAGAGAAGGGGGGTTAGATGATGTTGCCTCAACTTCTTCTCCTCTTAATATTATATATTAAACAGGAAATGAGGTGGTTCTTGTTAAGGAGTGGGGGAAAGGAATCAAAGCAGCCCAGCAGCACAGTTCATTCAGCTGTGGTTACATTTTTCATTTAGATCCTCTGAAATGGGTCACTGGGTGGTCAAAGCCACATTATTGTTGTGCACACAGTGTGACCTGGAATTCCCTGGAGAAGGGGATGCTGGGTGCTCACAGTGCAAGTAAACACAGGGAGAGAGCAAAGCAGGGATTAGCTGAGTTCTCCCAGGGAGTTGTGGGGTGAGCTCAGGCCACCCAAAATCTGATCTGCTGGGTGGGTGGGCAGCAGCATTGGCCTTAAACTCAGGCTGGCTTTAAATCTCCCTTCTCACACTGGTTTGTCCACGGGTTTAGATGGTGCTTTAACTGTCTTACTGTCAATTTGGGGCAGATGGAGAGGTTTGGGTGAGTTCTGATGCTTCCCCAAAGCAGAAGACCACAGATCTTAGCACGGGGGGAAGGACAGCGCTGTCAGGCAATTCTGAGGCAGCTGAAATGAGGAAGAAATTCCTCCTGTGCCACGTTGGTTTGGGTTGTTGTACAGTCCTGAAGGTCCTGTTGCTCTGGCCAGGCTGGGCTCCTGCCACCCAGCAAAATCCTCTGCTGTAGGTGCCTGGGAAGCCAGTTCCAGGAAGATATGGAATGATAAGGAAGGATAGAGCTCTCTTCTTTAGGCCAGTGGGGAACAATTTATTCCTTTTATCGCCTTTGCTCTCTTTTTTTTTTTTTTGTTTCTATTTTAATTTTAAATGTTCCTATTTGTTTTGGGCTGCAGTCTCCAGATAGCGGGTGCTGCTGGAGGAGAGGCTCTTTCAACTGCTGTCCAGCTGGCTTGGGCTCAGTCAGGGGAAGCTTTAGAAGAGCAAACTGTGTCTCCTTTGAAGGGCAGGACACGCTCCCTGTCTGTCCTGGGACCACCTGGGAGCTGGGGAATACTCTGGGAGCCAGGGGACAGCTGATCCTGCTGGGACAGCACAGCTGAAGGGCTTAGAGGGTCTCACAACCCTCAGGAAAGCTGCTCCTGGGAGCTGTCTGTGATGGGGTTTGCAGGGTAAGGATTGCTTTGGCAACCTAAAATCCTGAGAACTGGAGCTGGGATATTGTCCTGGCCCTGAATTCTTGATTTGCCAGTTTGTTGTTGGTTCTGAACTGTCTGAGGAAAAAAGATGCATTTTGGTGGTTCTCAAAACCAGCTGAGCTTTCAGAGAGCAGGGGGTTAATTCTGGTGCCTGTGAAATGTGGGGCCAGGATTGCCAAGTTGGAAGGTGGAAAGCACTGGGAAGTTCTTGTAATGCTGGGCACAGTGTTCCCAAAACAGCTGTGGATGTTCTCTGGGTCACCTTGTTGCAGGTGAGCCCATGAAACCTCCATTGGTGGGTTTTATTCCCTGTGGTTCCTGCTGGGACATTGGCCATGAGGGTCCTGTGGCAGCACAAGCTCTCTGGGAGAGGCCTTCCAGCAGAACTTAAATCACTTTTTGTACAAGAATAACTAATGCACTTCCAAAGTGAGTTGGTAACTCTGGAATAAATTCACTTTTATCCCACAGTAAGGTGTCTCCAGAGAGCTATTACATTTTTCTTACATAAACAAACTTTTCAGCTACTCTGCCACTGATCTCCTGTTTCTTCTCCTGTTGTTTCCTCCCCCCACCCAGCACTTCCAAATGGCATCTGAAAACCTTTCCTTTCCCTTGGTTATTGTGTAATTTCATTTTACAGAGCTCCTTGCCCGCTCTTGGGAGGCACAGTTTGTAAGACACTCGATACAAAAGCTGGAACTGTGGGGTTTTAAATCCTATTGCCTCTTTTTTTCTTTCTTTCTTTCTTTCATGACTGAGATTCTGGTTGAGTTACAAGAGCTCAAGGGAATGGGTTGAACAAGCCAATAAATAAAATGTTAGAGCACAAGGTGGCTACAACTTTCTTTTCAGTGTGTTCTTCCCTTGTGGAAAACAGTGGTGGGGCTGCTGCGAACAGGTATTTAGGGTGAAATAAGACCAAGCAGCACCTTTTATTTTTTTTCCTGCAGGGAATATAAAATAGAGTTGTGCTCATCTGCCCCTCAAAAAGCCCCTGTGCCCAGCTGGCTCCCAAAAAAGTTGCTGGTGCTGCAAGACTTTTGTAGAACACAGAGGGGAGTTGATGCCTCTCTCTCTCTGCCCCCAAATACCTGGTTTTTTTATATTTAGCTATTGAATAATAGCTTGAAACTTTGATATTAAAGGATTTACTGGAGGGACAAGTGCCCTGCAGGGCATGGAAGCTTTTCTGTGAGGCTTGTGATTTAACTGCAATTAAATTACCGTCCTCAGAAGTTCATTTGCAGCAGAGGAAGAAGAAAGGCTGGTGTGTGGTGGAGGGTTTGTGGTTTATGTCTCGTCAGTAAGCTTTGACCTGTGCTGGACTTTAATCTCTGGCTGAACTGGTGTCTGGGTCAGGCTGAGCTCTGCTCACTGCTGGGGGGCTCAGGGGGTGCTCAGGGCTGTGTTTTCCCTCTCCAGGAGGGCATTGGTAGCCATTAAATGAACCCCTTCCCTGTTTCCTTTCCTCTTGTGCTCTACAGCTTTGGGTTTTGGGATTAAAGCACTTGGGGTTTTGTCTGGAGTGATCCAAGGGAAGGTTAGAGCTGAATCTCTTCTGAGTGTGTTACTCCAGGTTGTAACCCAGCCAGGGTGGGAATTGGGGGCTGGATTTCCTTCCCATTTTTTTAAAGCATGTTGGTTTGTGACCCTTCTATGATGAGAGCACAGCACTTGGAGTGTGAAAAGAATCATGGAATGGGTTGGGTAGGAAAGGACCTTAAAAAGCCCATCCAGTCCAAAGTCCCTTTGCAGCTCTCTTGGAGCCCCTTTAGGCACTGCAAGGTCACAGTTGGGTCACCCTGAAGCTTCTCCTCTCCAGGCAGAACAATCCTAGCCCTCTCAGCCTTTCCTCCCAGCAGAGCTGCTCCAGCCCTCTGATCACCTTGGATTAGGGTAGTCCTGTTCTGACACACAAAACAGAGCTGGAAGAATCCCCCTTGGAGCTTCCAGCAGCCCAGATCCAGATGAGGATGGATGGTGGATCCACAGGGGGCCACTTGAGCTGGGGCAGGTTTTGTTAAGCAGTCTGGGTAATTCAGTAAGACTCTTTTGCCTGGCCCTGAGCAAGCAAACACCGAAAGACCAGGAGCTGTGCAAGCAGGGAACAGGAACCTGGGTGTCCTGGGTTTTATCAGTGCACCTGGTTCACCTGGGAGGTTCTCTGGGCAGGCAGGAATGGGATGTGTCAGCTGTGACCTCAGGCTGGTCTTTCCATCAGTCTCTATCCTGCTTTATAGGCCTGTCTGGAAGTAATACAGGCTTGTTCTCAGGGGCTGCAAGACTTAACTGATACCAGCTTTGCAGATATTAAAGTCTGAAGCGGAAGGAAGAGTTAATGTTGTGCCTGAAACCAGCATACAGTTTGGTGTATTGAAAAAAAAAAAAGTATCTAAGGTTTTTTAGATAAATCACGTGAACAAATCTCACCTTGATGCATGTGCTGAACTGGAGTAATCTGAAATATTTTTTTAGGGGCCTTGCAAATAACCCTTTTTGCAACTTGGCTGTATTTTTCCAGCTCTCCAAAATATCTCAACAGCAAGAAGAAGAAAACTTGGAATATCTTATTCCTTTATCTGGCCTTGGCAATAAACCTCAGGAATTGCTTTGTTATCGCATCCCTTGTGCTCTGAGCTGCCCTCCCTCTCTGCCCAGAGAGAAAAGATTATCTCCAGAAACGTAAACCAAGAGTTGCAGCATCTCAGGGGGTCATCCTTCCTGTCCAGGAAGCTGCTTTTTTGGCACTTCCTACCCAGCACAGGAGAGAGGGAGGGATCGGTTTCAAAGGATGCTGAGAGCAGCCCTGAGCCCCTGATATGACACATTAATGAAAACAGAGATTAATGCCATGTGACACCCTTGCCTTGCAGTACAACTGGGAACTAATGAGGCTAATGAGAACCACATTTTGGGTTGAGAGATTAAAATTTAATCAGGGCTGATGTCAGAAATGAATCATTTAGCGTTGTTTTTTTTTTTTTTTTCCCCACACACCCCCAGCATGTGGAAGGTTTTCCCTCTCTGCCCCAGGCTGGGTGTTGGTGTAGCTGCAGTCCCTGTCCATCTGCTCACCTGGAAGTGAGTGTGGCTGGGCGGCAGGAGGGGGATGCTGTGCCTGGATTAATCCTCAAGACCTGAAAACGTGTGAGGTTTCTCCTCCTGGCTGATGCAGTTGAGTTCAGTGCAGGTGACAGTGGGGTTTGTGCCTTTGATTCAGGGCTCTTCAAAGGTGCAAGTGGAATCTCGTGGAGTTATTTAGGCTGGAAAGGACTTCTAAGATCATGGAATCCACCACTGAACCACGTTCCCAAGCAGGAGCAGAGATATGCCATGGGATATCCAAGGGTTTGAGTGTGTTCCTGCCCACTCCCACTCCCAAACGTGGGCATTAGTGGGTGAGAGCAGAGCAGACTGGAAGGGCAGGTGGAGATGAACTGGATTAAGAAGGCAGACCCAGCTCTGTTACAGCTTTGAGAAGATCTGCAGGAGATCTTGTGGGTGCAAGAGCTGCCAAAAGCTTTACAAGGCTGTCAGGGGCTGTTTGTGCTGCACCAGGTCTGGTCATTGTCTTTTTCCATGCAAATATTCCAGGGAAAGGACAGACCTAACCTGCCACTGAAGCACAATATGAAAAACAAGAGTTGTGTTGGGGTCTCACCAGGCAGAGCTTGCAGAGTTACTGCCAATGCTCTTCAGTTTGTAGCAGGAGTGCCTTGAAGATTAAGGTCATGTGAATAACTTGCAGGAACTTAGAGAGGTTTAAAAAAAGAGGGCAGCTAAAGAGGAATTTAAATACTTTACATCGATTGCTTTCACTGTTGTTTTGCCTTATGGTAATCACTGGCTTGGCTTCACTTAATAAATAGCACCTTTGGAGGATTTTTATTTAAATCTGAGGTCTATTTTTGCTTAATCAAGGGTCTATAAAATTAAAATAAGAGCAAAGAGAGGATGAGATGATGATGATGTGGTTAGTGTGTGGCTTTGCAGTGGCTGATGTGCACTGGGCTTTGCCAGAGACCCAGACAAATATCTTTTAATTGCTTATTTTCTGGCACATCCAATTGCCAGCTGCATCCACTGCTTGGGGCTCAATCCCACAGCTGAAAAACTTAGAAAAAGAAGGAATTATGGTTTTTTCTTTTTTTTTTTTTTTTAAACAATAACTTGCCAAACAGCTTCATGCACCCAGTTTTTGGTCCAGCTCATGTTTATGTTGTTTAACCCAAGGAACTCCTCAAGCAGCTGTGGTTGGGAAGGATGTGAATACAGGGATTGGTGCAGCCTGAAAGCGAGCTGGGTTAGGGGAAGGATCCAAGCCCTGGTGGGATCTGTGTTTGCAAACTTCCCTAATCTGTGTTTACCAGCTCGTAAACCATGTTTACAAATTTCCTTAATCCGGAAATTTATTGTTGACAATGGTGGTCACTGCCAGTGGTGCTGCAGCATCGCTGGGCTGGGGTTCCTGCACAGCCAGGAATTGCTTCAAGTTGCACCAGGGGAGGATTGGTTGGATATTAGGAAAAATTTCTCCACTGAAAGGGTGGTCAGGCACTGTCACAGCTGCCCAGGGCAGTGGATGAGTCCCCAGCCCTGGAAGTTTTCAAAATCCCTGTGGATGTGGCACTTGAGGACGTGGTTAAGTGATGAACGTGGTGGTGCTGCTGGTTGATGGTTGGACTTGATATTACAGGGTTTTTTCCCACCTTAACAATTCCATGATTCCATTTGCAGGCTGAGCTGAATGCTTCTCCTGGAGAAACAGGAGGCTGCAAAAATAAGCAGGTTCTCTTGCAGGAAGGGTCTGGGGTAGAAGGCAGGTGGCAACTTGCATTGGAATAACTCCTGTCTGTGTGGATTTGGTGTAGGGGAAAAATGGCCAGGAATTGAACTGATCCCAGAGCCTCACCATGGGGACTCACACTCAGCTGGCAGAGAGGGCCAGCCTTCAGAGAGATTAATTAATGCAATTAAAGGACTCTTCTTTTGAATCAGAGAATGGAATTACTGAAATCTGCTTTTCCTGGGGTTTTTACCTGCAGAGTCCATTCTAGCCTGGAGCCCTGGGCTGGTTTTGCAGCCTGGTGTCACTCCAGGGGCTGCCTCACCTTCCTGCTGCCCTGTTCCCACCTCTCCTTCCCCTCCCCATCCAGCCTGAGGAGCAGCTCAGAGCAGGATACCCAGGGCTGCCATTTCAGCATCTGCTGTTGGCACTGGAAGGATTTGACCAAAGCAAACTCCACTTGAGTTTGGCAAATTCTGCAGGGTTTGGAATAATTTTTGTCTTTTGGAAAGGAGCACGGACAGAACAGTCAGTGAGCGTTGCAAGGGCTTGGTTGGGTCATTCAGATTTGCTCTCCTACCCAGGCCTGATTATTTTTTGCCTTGGAAAGGGAAAACAAGGTGGTGCTTTGCTGTTGGCCACGGGTAGAGCCTGTGGGATGGATGTGTGGGATGGGATGTGCATGTCACCACCCAGCCTCGCTCCAGGACAGCCCCATTCCTCACCCCCTGCTTTGCTCCATCCCTGCTCAGGCACCTTTCCCAGCACTGAGTGAACCTCACCCTTAAACACTTTTTAAAAAAATTTTTAATGTTCTCCCTGTTCCTCCCATTTAAATGTGGATGTTGTAATTACAGAGCACAGAATCCCGCTTTTTTGGAGATCTGTGACCACAATAAAGTGAATCCAGACACCAGAGTGGTTTCATTTACTGCCACTCCAGCTGATTTCCTCCCCCAGCACGGCTCTGCAGTGCTCCAGGCTTGGCAGCCACCGAAACCAGCTGTCAAAAAAAAAAACCAAAACGTTTCTTACCCCCACACTTTTAAGTTAATGACGTTCTGAAATTAATGGTGCACCAGACTAATCCTGTCATCTCATTTTGATGGACTCGCCGCCTCTTGCAAGTGATGTTTCCAACTGGCTGCTTTATTTTGAAGGCAGAGTGCTGAGGAAGTGGATCCCCAGGTGCCAGGGGCTATACATACACACTGGAAAATGTTTTGAATTTTTTTATTTTTTTTTAAACTCATCCAGAGTTTTACAGCTTCAATTTGGTTGGGAGATTGTGGTTCACCAGCTAGCTCTCAGGCACCTAAACAGGAACTTTTTAGACAGCAGGGGATGGGGTTTTTTCCACTCCAGGGTCTCTGGTTGTCACTTTGCTTTGGAAGTGGCTCCAGCCACTTTTATTGCAGAGAGGTGCTGCTGTGGAAACCTCCCTGCAGCACATTTAGGAGCTAAATGCTGATAGAAAATAGAAAACATGCCTGTAGCCAAAGACCTCGTCCCTCATCCCAAGTTCTACAGCCCAGGGAAAGAGAGAGATTCATAAAGGAGATGGAAGTTGCCATCTGGGTTCATTTTCTGTAGAGGATGTTCTCCATGGAGAGCAGGGAGAGGAGCTGTTAACACCAGCTGTGGATTTAGGGATGCAGCAGGGAATTATCCTGCCTGTGGAAATCAGTTCAGCTGGAAGGATCTTGTGGTGTTGGGCACTGCAGGGATGGGAGTGGTGGGTAGGACTGTATTTTATTATAAATACCGATGTTTTCCTTGTAAACATCAAGAGATGAAAAGGTAAAAGCTCCTGCCTGTGTTTTATACTATTTTAATAGACTCTGTTTGGAATTCTGTTTTGGTTTTGGAATGTTTTATGGACTTCTAAGAGGAATCCCTGTCCCAAACAACCCTTGCATTAAATAATCTGTGTAGCTCTGGGGTAGCTGAGCAGAAAGGGAATGGAAATTTATGGGGCAAGTGTGGCCCATGTGCTTTCCCCCCTCCTCGAGCAGATAGAAACCATCATCCCATGTGCTTTGCATGCAGGAAAAAAGATGTTATATGGAAAAGGTGATGTTTTCTGCCAGGTGGGTTTGGGAGCATCCTGCTCCTTTGCCCAGGTGGGATTTTGGGGAGGTGGGAAGCTCTCGTGGAGCTGTGTCCTCAAACCCAGCCCAGCTCTGCTGCACTGGCAGCAGGAAGGATTTTCATCAGGAATAATGTAGCTTAAACTGTGTTTTGCCGTCAGTTTTTGCTTTCCAGGAATGTGCCTGAGCTAGAATTAATCAGCATGACAACATGGTGAAAGCCATTTAACCCAAATGTTTGATGATGTTTATGATTCCCAGCTGATATTCACAGTCTGATGTGACAGGGGTAATGACATTGTTTCTCCCCCCCCAGAAAGCAGAAGTGACATCCCATTTTAATTTGATTTAGGCCATCCAAATGGAACATACTTTAAATTTCTGGGTTTGAAAAAGTGCAGATCAAAAGTTCCTCAGCTGAAATTTCCCCCCACCCCCAAGGCTGCAAAATCACATCCATGTTTTTACTTGTCATTATCTGTCGGGAATGTTGCAAATGCCAAGACAGGCAGTAGTGAAAACCCCCAGTTTTTTAATAAACACTCTCTTAACTCCTTTTAGAGGAGCTTGAAAAGGGAAAACAGTAATTAGGTCCCAAACTCCAACCTGAAATCTGTGGGATTTGGGTACCTGCCTATTTGTACCTATTAAAAAAAAAAAAAAAAAAAAATCCTTGCAAGAATTCCTGCTGCTTTTATGTATTTGGAGTGGGCCATTTGGTTTGGTTTCCTTGGCATTTGTATCCCAGGCTTCTTCAGAGAAATAAATTCACAAGTGTTGGCCTGTCATCACATGACAAATTCCGGAGCCCGGATTGATGTAATCGGCAACAGACACACGTCAGAGAGCTTCATGTGGTTCAGAAGAATACAATATTTTATTAATTCCTCATTCTGTGTGTGTGTGTGTGTTTTAAATGAGCCTCAGGGGGTTCTTAACTTCTGCCAAGAAATAAGACTAATTCTTAGGAGTTTATGTTGAGCAGCACCACGGCCGTGGTGGGGAACAGCAAAGTGAGGTTCCCTTAATGACAGATGTCTTCATAAAGAGCTGCTCTTGTTTATAAATTTAAAAATTGCTGTGCATTTGAAGGCTGTTTCTTTGTGCCTCAGGAAGTCTGCGTGAAATGGTCATTAAGTGTGTTGTAAGATATTTGGATTGATGGATTTTAGAGCTGATTGAACTCCTGTGTACCAAATTAACACACTTATTCGAGGTATTTCCTTCTGAAAAAAATCTTTAAAGCCTGGGGTGTTTCTCAGTTTCAGGGTTCTTTTGTTTGGCTTTTGGGTTGGTGTGAAATGCACTGCACAAATAATAATAATGTTAATGTAAAAGAGACAAATAATAAAGCCTCGATGTGGCATTGAAGCCGTAATGGGAGGAAACACAATTTATTGAGGAACAGCATCTGAGAACGGGTTAAACTTTGGGGTTTGCTTATAGTAGGAACTGGTAATCCTACAGAAAATCACTGCTGTAGCTAAGACTAAAGGTAATTCCAGTAATTCCAGAGAAGACCAGGAGCAGCCCTGTGGGAACCTGCTGGGATTTGGGATTGTGGTGTCCCTTTTGGGTCTGCTGCTTTAACATCTTTATCAGAAGAAGGGTGGCCAATTGCTTGGAGTGCTAAATATCCCCTTGTTGCCCAGAAATTAGGGAATTTGCCCTTCTTCCATTTCCAGGTAGCAGCAGTTTACCATTTCAGTTGCATGTTATGTGGTTCAGACACGTTTGTGTGCTCTCTATTAGTGGTTTAAAACTCAAAACGTGTGAAATGAGAATTAAAACTAATACAAGACAAAGTTCCCTTGAATTATCAACCAAAACATTAATGGTTTTGCCTCTTCTTCGTTTTGTTTTTCAGGTATTCCTTTGGTAAGTGAATAAAAATGAGAAAACCTGCAGTAATAATTTATTGATGCGTTTGTGGGTATGTAGATTTTACATTACTCTGACTTGTTTGCTTGGTCTTTCCCTGTGAAATGTTGAAGTCTTGATTATTTTTTTTTCTTTAATGAAGTTTTTGATTGTCTTTCACTGAGTTTCTTCCTGCCTCTAAGCCCTTAAAGTAAGGAAATTCTGAAAGGTTGATTCCTTGCTGTGCCCAGGTTGGGTTTTTTTTTCCCAGCATTAAGTTCTCCAAGCCATGGAGAGGTAGAACTCCTGGTGGAAAACATTCCTGGCTGTGGAAATCTGGGAAAACTGCCAGTGTGCTGCTGATTTTTCTGGGAAGCACTGCCATGGCATAATATCTTGGAACAGCCTATTTGGATGTGTCTTCTCCCTGCTGTGGGATGGGTGGGTGGAGGAGGGTCCTGGGTCATGGTGTGGATGGAAAGGGGATTCCCAAAGTACTCCCAGGTTGTCACAAGGCAGTTACTGATGGAAAGGCACCAGAATAGTTGAAATCCATTTGTATTATGGGGGTTGGACCCTTTCTCCCTCAGGGAGCTGCACCTGTGTCCTTGTTTTCCAGCTGATGGTTTTAATCAGTGATAAGTGAAGGAACTCTGTGAGTGCAAGGGGGAATGTTGAGATGGTGCCTCATCAAGTGGACAAGCAGAGGAGGATGGAGAATTCTTCCCGTGGCTGTCCATGAGGTATCCCAGAGAACACTTTTGTGTTGGATGTGGGGTATTTGACCCAGCTGGCCAGGATGCTCAGCTTTGACTCAAGTTACTCATCTCCTGGATGTTTTCCACTCTCACTGATGGTGTAGAAAAAATTACTCTTTTTTTTTTTTTTTTTTTTTTTAAGTGGTGTTTCATCTTTTTTTGGCCTTTCTTTATGTCCTAAGTGGAGAGCCACCCTTCAAGGCTTACTGAAGTCCTTTGTACCCAGTAGGATCTCTCCCTTCCCTGTTTTTGGCTTAAGGGCCACTTCGGAATAAGATGAAGGAGATGTAAATCTTGAGTTACTTTTGTCAGAATACAGGAAAACCACAATATTTTTGTTATAATATAGCTGAAACAACAACATTGTCAGCCATTGCTGGAGAAGTACATTAAATATTGCTGAGCTCTGGAAAGCCTTATTCTTTGGGAGCATCTACTTCAAAGCAAGATCCTTAAAATAAAATTCCTGGAGAGTTCTTTGTAAATGCTGACTGTTTCCTATCCCCCTCCAGGAAGTGTGGGGGTTTTTTTTGTTTTTTTTTTTTTTTAATACATCTTAGACTGAATTTTGGTAGCCTCTCCTAAAACTCCAGGCTGTCCCTATGAATTTTAAAAGAACTCCAGAGTCTGGAAATAACAACAAGCTGGTCAGGCCAAACGGGATCAACTGGTGTTGCCACAGGGTTTTGCTCTTTGCTCTTACTCCTGTCAGGGGAGAGTGATTAAAAACACTCCTCACTTGAGGGAATGAGTTGGGAAAGATGCTCTGGGATGGAAATCCTGGAGGTGGTGTCAGCCTGGGCCTGGTGCTGCCCTGAAAGTGGCTGAGCTCTGATAACTTCAGGGGTTTCATTTCTTGGTATCCAGATTACAGATGTGGCTTTAGGCTCGTGTTTCAGTGAGTGTGGTGGTGTCACTTTGGGTCACCAAAGGGCTTATTTCACTTTGGGTTTTGAAATAAGTTGTGGGATTGGGAGAGAAATGACTTCAAATATATGAGTGATGCAACCCCTCTGAGCCTGCCTGAGAGGCCACCAGTTACATCCTGCTTAAAATTCCACGTGGGGTTTCTGTCTGTCAGATGCTCAGGGGTCACATCCACGTGGATATTCCAGTTCTATCCCAAGGCAAACGATCACACTACAGTCAGCATGGACTGGATTGGGAGCTGTAGGAATTCTGGGGGTGTTTTGGTGGCCATCTGGCTCCAGCTGTCAGGCACATGGTGGGACCCTTGGGGTGTCCTGTGCAGGGCCAGGAGTTGGACTGGATGGTCCTTGTGGGTCCTTTCCAGCTCAGGATAATCTGTGATCCTTGGATGGGTGGATGTGCTGCCTGTCCTTGGTGGGGCACAGCTGCAGGATCATTTTCTTCTTCCTAGTGGAAATCTGATTTAATATAATATCTCTGCTCTAACAGGGGCTTGGAAAAGGTGCTGCTCTCTTACAGGTTTTTTGTCCTCTTTCTTCTGTTCTGCCTTATTGCTTTAAGCAGCCTCAAATATTCATAAGACCCTTTTGTCCTGACATATTGGTTAAATAAGGTGGGAGGGGGAGCTAAGCAGGAAAACTGCAAGGATTGAGTTGTGATGGATGGAAATGTCTCTGGGTTGAGGAAAATTCCAGGTGTGATGTGGGAAAATGATGTCACTGCCCAGAGAGACTCCACATGGTCACCTTCATGGCCATGGGATACCTCCTGGGCCAGCAATCCATATTCCCAGCAAGGAGCACAAGGAAAAGGCAGGAATGCATCTGCTTACCTCGTGCTATCAATGGGATCATTAAACAGAAAGGATGGAGAAGCAGCTGATCTTATTTGACTCCTGGTGCACAAAAGTGTCCTGCTTGGAGCCAAAGCAAATGTTTCCTTAGGGATTGTTCCAGGGAGCCTTGCTCCTCCTGCACTCCTTGCAGGCCAACTCTATGGCCAGAATTAGAAGCACATTTTAAAAGTAGGAGGTGGTTTTTTTATTTTTTTCCCCCCCCCTTCTCACAGTAAACTTTCTTGTGTGTTTTGAAGACAATTGAATTTAACTCTGAGTTTTATTCCATTATCTGTAAACATGGAATGAGCAAAAAAAACTCAGTTCATACCCAAAATGCCCCCAAATTTTATATTGCATTTATTATCTCAGAATTTAAGCTGAAGTGTGTTTTGATTAGAAGTAGAATAAAAAGTTGAGAGCAAGAGTAATGGTAATTCTCCATTACTTGTTAAATCCTCGCTCTTTGCTTCAATGCAAATTGTTCCAAGGAGGATTTTCTTTTAAAAGGTCTTCAGGGATCTTGAATTTTAGATGTGCACTGACATGAAATTAAACGTTAGAGTGCACAGCTGGGGTTCTGGCTTTTGCTGTGTGAGATGGAGATGTTTCTCCTTTGTGTTCCTAAGGAAGGGCTGAAGTTTTCCTGGTAGTTGTACTATCCCAGGGAGCAGCACTGAGGGAAATGAGAGGAAAATTAAATGACTGAGGTCAGGCTTGACTAGTGCAGGTCCAAAGCTTGGTTTGAGTGTGTTGAGCTGGGGATGTGTCTGAGCTGAGTTGGTTGCTGCAGATCCACCTGCAGTGGATGGGGGGCTGCCCAAGAAAATTCCCTGGCAGAGGTTTGCCCTCAGAAGCTGTGGCTGAACATCCCTGGAAGTGTCCAAGGCCAGGCTGGGCTAGACCAGGAGCAACCTGGGATAGTGGGATAGTCCCTGCCCACGGCAGGGGTTTGGAGCAGGATGATCTCTGTGGTTCTGCTGCAACCCAAAGCACCCTGAGATTCCAGGATTTCTGACATGGCACAGGGAATTCTCATCCTGGCACCCCGTGGCACTCGTTACTCCTTGTACAGATGAAGTGTGGGAGTGACGCTGGCAGTGGGAGGTGGAGGATGAGTTGGGCTGTGTTCTTATCCCTGGAGGACTCTGTTCCCATCCCAGCAGGAGAGCCTGGAGCTGTGTCCCAGTGAGCCCCTGGGAATGGCTGGGCTTGAGCACCCAGATGGCCACAGGCTGCAATTTATTTATTCCTGCTCCCCCACCCCGAGATGGGAGGGACGGGGCAGCTTCCCAACCGTTCCTGTTCCCGCCTGACATTGGGATCTGCTGTTCCTGTTTCTCGTGTAAGAGTGGGAAACTTTTCTCTCTGTCTTATTAAATCTATTTTTCAAGCTGTCACTTAACCAGGTCTAGTGACAGAGTCGGATGTTTATGTGGCCCTGGACACTTGAACTCTGGTGTTTTCAATCACAACAGCACCTTTTGCCAGCCGGTCTGAATTAAATCCTCCTCCTGACCTTTTACCCTCGCCGCTCTTAAATTCATGCTTTAAAAACAGCTTAATGAGGGGTTTACTGGCCCAATTGGAAGTTTTTATTAAAACCTATTAGTGTGCTGGAGTAGCCTGCCTGAAGGAAACGATTAGCCCAAAGCAACTGAGCCCGGAGCTGGCCCTTAGCCACACCAGGTTTTCCCTAAACTGCTTCCAGACCCATGTTAACCCCAACACTGCAGCCTGCATGGAATTCATATCCTCTGCTTTAATTTATGGCTTGTCTGATTCTCTCCCCAGCCCTCTCTCCGTGTTCACGAGAGCGTTTTGGTTTAATGTAATTAGGCCTGCATTAAAGGGCGAGCCTGCCTTTGGGTCGGGCCTGGCTGGCTGGAGAACCTCAATTAAGTGGAGGTGTTTCCCCCCAAAATCTCTTGTTGGTGCTGCCCCATGGCTGGGGTGGATCAAAGCCATGATGCTGCCGTGCTCCTGGTTAAGCTTTCCATGGGTTGGTGGAGCAGCTGCACTGGTGGAACACCCCAGGGTTTGACATGTTTTCTGGAGGGCAGAAATCCCAGCTGTGGCTTCTGTTGTGAACTTCCAGTTGGATCTTGACTTGTTTGCTGTGTTTTGTGCTTAAAAACTGGGCCAGTGGTTCTTGCCTGTCTTAAAAATAAACCTTACGAGGCAGCTGTGCCATTATCTTCTTGGTCATGTCCCTGTGGTGCTGAGAACAACAAGTCAGAGCTCTGATTTGTTAAGAAAAACCTGGTCCACTGGGAGATGTCCCTGCCCATGGCAGGGGTTGGAATTGGATGGTCTTTATTGCCCCTTCCAACCCAAACCATCCCAGGATTTTGTGAAGGCAAACTGAAGGCTGAGAGTTGGAATCTCGCTTGGAAAACCTGCTTTGAGCCCAGAAATGAGCCAGATTGTCTCCTAATAAATTTCAAAATTAATAGAGAAAAATTGAGGAGATGCCAATGTCCCGGCCAGGCTGCTGTTTAAGTGACAAAAAATTTAGGTTCTGGAATGCATTTTGAGCCATCACAAAGCAGAAATAATGGCGAAACAAAAAGCAACTGGTCCCTCTCCACACCCCACGCTCCCTGAGTGTCACTTCCTTTATTTTTGCTGGCATGTGGATGCCCCAACCTTGGGAGGTGCCCTTTTTAAAAGAATGTTTAGGGGGGGAAAAAAAAAATCTACCATTAAAGTCATTACTGCACAGCGGCGCCTTTGATGGCGGCAATTATGCAGATGATTTTTTAGGGGATGAGATACTTCTTAACGAGGACTGATGGAAGGGGTGGTGCTGGAATGAGAGCAGAACCTCCTTCAAACAAACATCTTTCCATGCAGGGAGTTTTCTTGCAGCCCTTTGCCCACTGTGCCTGGGTCCCGAGCTGCAGAGCCCACGGCCGGCCTGCGGATGTGATTTTTATTTTCCCTCCATCCAGGAATGTAAGTGGGTGGAATGGGAACACTGGTCTTGCAGAAACTGGGAAACCCTCTCTCCCTAAGCAGATTGTTTCTCTGGTGGTCTTGTGACTCTCTGGACTTGACTTTTGTCCTTGCCTTAAGGAAAGGAAACAAACAGAAATGCTCTTTGCAGGCAGGGGTTTCATTCTTCGGAGAAGTCAGCAGGAATTTCTCCTTGGAAAGGGTGGTCAGGCATTGGGAAGGGGCTGCCCAGGCAGGTTTGGAGTCTCCACCCCTGGAGGTGTCCAAGGAAGGCCTGGCTGTGGCACTGAGTGCTCTGAGCTGGGGGACAAGGTGGGGATCAATCACAGCTCAACTCCGTGACCTTGGAGGGCTTTTCCAGTGATTCTCTGAATTTCATCAGAAAAGAGAATTGGACTGGCAAGATTGAAACTCTACCCCATTAAGTCTCTCAGATTAAAGCACTGCCAAAGTTAACTGAATTAAAAATAATTGAAATTTTCTCCCCTGTTGGTTTTAAAGCCTTAAGAAGCATAAAGAAGTTATTTCCCAGAATTTGGAAAAACGTTGACCACAGTTAGAAGGAAGCATCTGTTGTTGGTGTGGCTTGGACATGTATTTCCTGGTTTAGTCTGTGGTGCTTCAGCTCAGGTTGAGCTGTTGGCAGGGTTAGGTTGGCTGTTGGGAAGGAATTGTTCCCTGGGAGGGTGGGCAGGCCCTGGCACAGGTTGCCCAGAGAAGCTGTGGCTGCCCCTGGATCCCTGGAAGTGTCCAAGGCCAGGTTGGACGGGGCTTGGAGCAATCTGGGCTGGTGGAAGGTGTCCCTGCCCACGGCAGGGGGTGGCACTGGATGGGCTTTAAAAGTCCTTTCCAACCCAAACCATTACAGGATTCTTTACTGGGAGAAAGACAAAGAGTTCAATGAAGTTTGAAGTGTGTCAGAGCGAACCTGTTCACAGATGCACCCGAGGGTTTGGTCCTGGCCCTGACTTCTCTTGTGTACATTTTAAAGCCAGAACTTGTTCTCCTCCTTTTGCCTGAGCCTCTCCCTTATCTGCTATCCTGAGCTTAGGCTGGATTTGTGCTAAGCCTTTCCATTAAGCTCATGGCTTTCTGCCTGTTCCCAGTTGCAGCTTCCTGTGGGAGAGCAGAAACAAGACTGGGGTTAATTAAAGTACCAGCTCAGTTCTTTAAAAAAAATAAAAACCTTTAGAGTGACATTTTCATACCAAGGTGGGTCTGAACAGTGGTGCTGGGCTGGCTCCCACTGCTGAGGAGGGTTTGGACTTTGTTTGTGCTAAAAAAGAAGGCTTTTTTTGTTTTTATTTTTTGGTAGAGAAAACAGAACAGTGCCACCACGCCAGGCTGAGGTTCAGCATCGTCTGATGCTGCACGGGGACAGAGGGACGGGGTGAGCTGAACACAACACCCACTTCTTCGGGGGATTAGGGAGATCAGGTGTCATTCCCCAGCTGGAACGTGGCCAGGAGAGGGTGATTAATTCCCCCGCTCCTTCAAGGAGTGTCAATGTTAATGACCCAGTGATAAGATCTTGAGTTTTGTGCATCCTGAGATCCGAGATCTGCTCGGCTGTGGCACTGGGTGTGTTTGGATTTTGGATTGGTCTGGCAGGGAGGAGGGATGGAAGTTGTGGTGTGGGCAGAGTGTCACCTGCAGAGTCCCCACCTGTGTCCTAGATGGGTTTGGAAGGGCAGCCAGGCAGGTGTGAGCACCCTGACCTCACTCAGGCTGGGGGTTGGTGAGAGGCCACAGCAGTTGTTGTGACTGTTGGGAGTTGTTGCTTCTCCCTCTTTTGGTTGTTCCCATTTTGTTGCACAAAAGGATGAATTTTTCCCCTCTGGAAAACTGAAAAAGTCTCTCAGCAAGGCTGACCTCGGACAGCAGCCTGTAAATACTGTACAAGTGATTATTTTTTCCTTTCACTCTATTTTTAAAAACCAAACTCAGACAACTGTTTGAAATCGGGTTTTTTTTTCCAAGTGTTTAATCAGTTGCAGAGGACAATGGCTTTATTTAATGTCATGGAATCATGGAATGGTTTGGGTTGGAAGGGACCTTAAAGCTCATCCCATTCCAACCTCCTTCCACTGTCCCAGGTTGCTCCAAGCCCTGTCCAACCTGGCCTTCACCTCAGCCTTGGATTACTGATGGATTTTCTGCTTCAAACACAAACCTTCAGGTTTGAAGGATCTTGGCCACGCTGCTGAGCAGGAACAGTGGCACTTGTTGTCCCTGAAGTGTTTGCCAGTTGTCATAAACTCCAATTACCAGGACAGCCTGGGGATAATCCACCTGCTTGGAAAACAGTCAGTTCTAGTGAGTGAGCCCACAACCCAACTTAAAAGCAGAATCCACCTCAAAAGTGGGAGGTAGTAAAGCTTTTTTTCTGATTTTCAGTGAGAAAGACAAGCTGGGGAGCATCCAGTGAAAACAGTGGATCAGCTCCATGACAGTGCTGGCCTCCCCAGGCTGACACTTCCCAGCGTGGGGCCGTTTAAATTCCCTGTGATGCCGCCAGGCTTTGGGTGGAAGGAGGGTGGGAGATGGGCAGAGCTGCCTCCAAGGCTTGCTTCCATCAAAAGTGTCAGGTTTGGCCTGGGAGAGCAGCAAGTTTTATTTTTATTTTTCTATTTTTTTTTTCTGAAGTTTAAATAAACCTCGATGCGCAGAATAACCCCTGAATAATCAGAATAAACGGAAGGGCATCCAAGGAACTGCTGGGGGTTTTATTTTCCATTAACCACACTGTCATTTCTAACCTGCATCTGATTTATCTGTGGCTCGTTAACCACTCAAATGCCCTTTTTCTGACCTGATCTACTTCACAAAGGAGTTTTATGGCAGTAATTTATGGGGATAATTACAGCTCTGCATGTAAAGTTTTGGAGCACCATTTTTCTCGGGGATGGTGAGTCATGTTGGGTGTTCCCAAGGTATATGGAAGAATTATTACAAATTAAAGGGTTGAGGTCTTGGCATTGGCCATCTCTGGGCAGCTGGAAGTTGTGTGTGGAGCTCTGAGGAAGGCTGGTGAATCCAGCTCTTGGGATATTCCTCATCCTTCTTTTATCTGATCTGGTTTTGAGTAGAGGTCCCTCGATTTTTGAGTGCTTTCCATCAGCAGTGTTCACTGAGCAGAAATTCTCTGCAGATTGGGTCTGGTTAAAAGGTCTTGATTTTTTACCTTTTTTACCTTTTTTAATCGGTCAGAGGGTTGGAGAAGCTCCTTGTCTGGAGAACCATGAGCAGAACACTTCAGTCTTCCTGCCCATTTCCATCTGGAACTCACCTTTTTTTTTTTTTTTTTTTTTTTTTTTTTTTTTTTTTTGGCCATATATTAAAAATTCATTGACTTGGCCAATAAAATGTTTGATTTCAAGACATGCATCCTATTGTGCTCTCATCTACTCTTGCTGTCTCTTTTCGTGCTGGAAGGAGGTACAGTGATGTCTGGGGTTATATTTTTTTTTTCCCTTTTAAGTTGTCTTCTGAAGGGTATTTATTTGGCTGTTCAAAATGCTACAGAGGCTAAACATTGTTTAATGTATTTGTGCTGGCAGAGGCCCTTTTGAAGCCTCTGTGGTTCTTCCCAAGGCTCTATTTTGAAGTTTATTGCATTTGCTGGGTTCATTCCCCATGTAAAGACTGGTGGAAGTGTTGGCGTTGGGGAAGGGAGGGAGAGCCAGAGGTCAAGTTTGATCTTCCTCTAAGTGCCAAACTCCTTGAGTCCCCCTGGAGCAGGGAACAAACTCCATGAATGGAGCTGTCTGTGCATTTCTTCTTTGTCCAGAAATGTTGTTCCCTCATCATTATCTGTGGGTCGAGCAGGTTTCCGGGTCGGAGGAACAAAATCAGCACTTCTGGAGTTGTTGTGATGCTTTTTGTCCTGCTGTCTTTAAATTAGGGAGGAAAAGGTGCCACAGGTCAGAGATTTGGTGAAGAGAAATTTAGACCAGAGTTGCACCTGTTACATAAAGAATTGCAGGTGTTGGTGTGTTTGTGCCAGGGAAAAATCGTGGTTCCTGGCAGCCAGATATTCCGTGTTTCCCCATTTATGTGTGAGCAAAGTGATTTGTGTGAAGGAGATGATTAATGGCTAAACATCATAAAAACTATGTATCTTTGTGAATTGGATGGGGTTTGACTGCGTTTTTCAGCATCACCTGAGCTTCAGGTTTGGGATAAAAATCATTCCAAGAGCCAAAGAGCGGCACCAAGAGCGTGCTGTGCTTGAGCCGTGTCTTGGAGACACCGGATCAGGGAGCTCAGGCCTTGGAGTGCCAGTTTTCCTGCTGTCCCCTGAGTGTGACTGAAAGGAGTTTGCTGGGGCTACAGGCAGTTGAAATATTTTGTGTGTTTTTATGTGATTTTGTGGCATCTTGGTGCACAGCTCGGAGCTGCTGCATCTGCTTCTGAGCGAGCCCCGTGAGGGACACCTTGATTTTCTGAAATCCTCTCCCAGCATTTGGGCGTCAGAGTTTCACATTAAGACTTTTCGATTTAAGAAGAATGTTACCTCACCAAATATTCCTGACCCTCCTCCTCCTCCTCTTCGGTGCATCCATCGTGTTCCCTTCAACCCCTCGAAAAATTTGCTCCATTTATTTATTTTTAGTCGAGCGGAATAATTTTCTCATGGGTTTCTTTCCCATCTCTAAGCCGGGTGAAACCGCAGTGTTAAGCCCCTGCTCTTCCCAGTCGGTCATAGGAAGTGAGAGGGAGCCAAGGTACATATTTTATGTTAGTCAGAACAGATAAGTGTCAGGATTTCAAAGCGGATTCCGCGCCGCGATTTCCAGCGCTGAAATCTCCGCCGGCCTTTGCCTCTTGTGCCTCACTTGGGAACAGTTGGGGCTTTTATTGCAACTCTCTTGTGCTTTCCTGTTCTTTTCTAAAAGGGAGGGAGTTGTGCCTGGATGAATCCCAAAATTACCTGTGCTTGTGATAGCCTGGAGGGGAGAAGGTTTTGGAGTGACTGGATTTGTGGCCTTGCAGCTCCTGAAGGAGCTGATATGAAAGATGGACTCGGACTATTTACAGGGGTCTGGAGGGACAGGACATATGGGAATGGCTTCCCACTGCCAGAGGGCAGGGTTAGATGGGATATTGGGTTGGAATTGCTCCCTGTGAGGGTGGGCAGGCCCTGGCACAGGTTGCCCAGAGAAGCTGTGGCTGCCCCATCCCTGGGAGTGTCCAAGGCCAGGTTGAAGCAACCTGGGCTGGTGGAAAGTGTCCCTTCCCATGGCAGGAGGTGGAATTGAGATGGTCCTTGAGGTCCCTTCCAGCCCACACCATTATATGATAATTACTTTAGGAAAACCCTGGAATGGTGGGAAAACCACAAGTAGCAAAGCTGGGGAGAGGGTGTCGGCCAGGAGGGGAGGAGGAAGGTGAGTGATGCTCTGCTTAATCCCTGTGAGAAGAGCAAAAATCCCTCCTGTCCTTGCTCAGCCGGGGGTTTAAGGCCTGAAGGATGTGCTCTGTTCCCAGGGGAGGGGGCTGTGGATGAGGTGCCACTGCCTGGTGAGCAGTAACTGCATCATCCATGTCCTGTGTCACACAGGGATAAGGCTTTCCCCAAGGAGCTTCCAGACCTTTCTATAAAGCTGCTCCCTAGGAGCAAGAGGTTTAGGCACAGTGCCTAAAATAACAGTGTTTTAGTAGCAGGATTTTGATTTCAATCCTCTGCTTTCAGGCTCTAAGGTGATTAAACTGTTAAGCCCAGACTAAAGAGCTCAGGGTTTCAGGGAGCAGGTAGTGAGGTGTGGGGGTTTATGAGGTCACCTCTGGATCGACCCCTTATTATGGACATGTACCAGGGAGGAGAAACCGGATTATTTTGGGGTTGGTTTGGGCTGTGTCCGATTCAGCAGCTGGGCTGGGAGGCCTTGGGGATGGAGTGAGTAGGAAGGACGAGGAATCCCGAGCGGGCTGTGGTTTTTCTCCTGCAGCCTGAGCCTCTCTCCACATGGATTGCTCAACCTCCCAACCTCCCTGGAGCTGGCTCGGGGCCGGCTGGACTCTGCGTGGGCAGCCTGGGCTCCGACCTGCCCAAAGCCAAGCAGGGCTGGCTCCCAGGGGCGGGTGGGAAACAGCAAAGGCAGGAATAGATCCTGGAGCTCCTGCCTGGTTGGATGTCACCACCCAGCCTTCTGCAGACACGGGCTTTTCTCCCTCTGGAAAAGTGATGGTGGGGCAGGATGGCAAAGACCTGCCTGGGAACAGGGCAGTGGTCCCCAGGGAAAAGTCATCCTGCAGCTCACCAGAAAAAATAGGGTGGTGCTTCTGTGAAAGAAGGGAACAGAGATGATCCCCCTAAAAAAATAGCAAGGGGTGGTGGTGGTGGAATAAAAAAGCAATCTGGGAGCAGGGTGGGGAGGAGACGTCAGGGAGGATCCTTGTGGGGGGGGGGGAAGGTGAAGGATGAGGGGTAGAAACAGGTGGGGAAATGGTTCTTGTGCCTGGTTTTGGGTCGCTGAGGGAGGTGTGTTGTTATTTTGGGATGGAGAGCCCTCGTGGGGGCTCTGCTGGGCCTCCCAGCTGCCCCAGAGGAGGCTGCTGGTGATGGAGCTGTGGCACAGCCACTTGTCACCACCAACTGTCCCCGGGGCAGGGGCTGCCAGGATCTTCTGTTCAGTTAAACACAAGAGCCAAATCCTGGGGTAAATCTGGAATAGTGTCAGTGCAGTTGGATCTGCCCAGCTGTGCTGGGTATCTCAGCCAGAGGAAAACACAGCACAGAGCCTGGAGACACTGAAAAATTCCCCCAGGGATGGGGAAGGGAGATGTCTGAGGGGATAACACAGGGCTGTGGCTCTTCCCATCTCTTCTGCCCTCTGTTAAGCTTTAAAATACCGCTTTTTGTCCTCTGTATTGCAATATATAATATAAATATAGTACACACTCTCATTTACGTGGCTTCTTTATATTCTTAATGGCATTTTCCTGGTTTATTGAGCTTTTCAAGCAGGCAGTGGCCAGGAGGATGAGAACACCTTCCAGTGTGTTCCCACACCTGTGTGATGGTAAAACACAGCTCATCACTGTGCATGTTCTGCAGTGCTGTGTCAGCCCTGTGGTGCAGCTCAGGTGGGGATTTCATCTCTTTATTTTAAAAGAAAGCCACTTGATGCTGATATTCCAACCTCTGGGACCGTGGAGAGCTCGGAGGTCTGAAAATGGTACAGAGATAGTTAAGCCAGGGGAATTTGGCCAAGAGTTTCTGGCACACAGCTTGGGGCAGTTAGAATGATTTATTATAATATTTTCCCATCTGTTTGTTATTATTAAATATGAAGTACTGATGTTGCACAATCTTACCTTTTGGATTTATGGCCAGAAGAAATCGGTGTAGGGTTTTTTTTTTTATCAAATACCTTTTAACTCTGACTTAGGGGTACAAACCAGCATTTTGAACTTCTCCTCTGCGAGTTTCAAGTAAAATGAAATTTAAAAACTCCTGGCACGTGCCACTCTTCAAGGGTCAGCACTTTCTCCTTGGAAAAATTATCCTGCACGTGAATAGCTCTGTGTTTTATTTCATTTTTAAATCCTGGGAGCTGAGGTGTCTGTAGGGATTTGTCACACGTGTCACCCTTTGTGGAGTCCCCTGCAATGGCAATAACTCCCAGGCCAACATCACCTCCAGAAATTCCAGGTGATTGCTGAAAACTCCCCTCTCTGCAGTTGGAGGAGGATCTGGGCTCCTGTTTTGAAATGCAGCAGTTTTCCCTCCTTTCAGTGCAGAGCTTTGCTGTGCTCGGTTCTCTTTATCTCTGCATGTCCAGATACTTCAGAAGATGTTTTATCTTGGATTCTGTGCTTACCCTGGCCACGTTGTCACCAAGAGTGGGACACTGTGTCACACCAAAAAGTGTAGATCCCTTTTAAATGGCTTTTTAGACCATCTGAGCAACACCCTGTTTGGAGCTAGATCGTCTTTAATGTCCCTTCCAACCCAAACCATCCTGTGATTCTGTTAAGAGTATTTCATTGTTTACAATTTACTGTTTTAACATATAAAAATTGGCTAGTTTGTAATGATTTTAACAAGCACCAGCCATTTAAGCCTTGCTTTTGGTTCCCTTACCCACGTTCCAGATGATTTTTAAGCGGGACATTTTTTCCCCTCTTCCACCCGGGGCATTACTGGTGTGAGCACACGTGGCCTCAGGTGTTTGATAAATCACCAGGGTAAGCGGTGCTGGTGTTCAAGCTGCCTTCCCACATGGTTCCAGTTATGGAATTCCAGCCCTCAGCTTCACTGACAAGTTCCCCATTAATGATTGAAAGTTCACATCAAAGCCTGGGCAGCGATTTCTGTCGATAAAACGAATTCATTCTTCGAGCAACTGCTTTAGAGGTGTTGCCATCCACTTGAAATCCCGGGATTAAAGCAGTGGCAGGATGTGTTTTCCCCTGCTTTGGGGTATTGATAACTGTTTGTATGGAAAATCCCTGAGCTGTACCTGCAACTTTGCATTCCCAGGTTGGCTGAACACTTACCCAGCACGATCTTTAAGATTCCTTCCAACCCAAACCATTTTCAGCCCCAGTTAATAACACCGTAGAGTGAGGACAGAAAAGCCCCCATGATTAATTCATCTGGTTCATTTTATGCACTGAAGTCATTTGGATTTCTTACAGCGGGTGTTCGAGTCTTGTGGTGTCGGGACACATGTGAGGAGCTGTTTAATATCAGTTGTCACTATCCTGGGTGATTGTTTTTGTGGGTTTTGTTTTTTTTTAAAATGTGGTTGATTTCAGCGGTTTATATGAAAACATAAAAAAGCTGCTTCTTCAAATTAGAAGCAAAATTTCTTAATTACATGGTAGGGAACGTGCCTGTGAGTGGATTCGATGTCACACGCCTGGGAAAGCCACCACCCAGGTTGCCGGCGGCGAGGAGCAGGGGAAAAATCCTGCTCTGGGCTGTGTTATGTTATCATTAAACTGCTGCATCCTTCCAACTGGCAGCAGAACTCAGGGAATGGTAATATTTGTGGGAAAACACGCTGCTTTTCTTCTCCCCTCCTTTCTTTCCCGGGAAGGCTCCAGAGCCTTTGCAGCGGGGCTGGAGAAGGGGATGGTTGGGAGTTGCTGTAGGGAGATGTTGTCTGGGTGTCCAACCTCGTGTCTGCCTTCAGAAAGCCAGGAAAGCCTTGGCTGGGAGGGTGGGCAGGCCCTGGCACAGGTTGCCCAGGGGAGCTGTGGCTGCCCCATCCCTGGAATTGTCCCAGGCCAGGTTGGACAGAGCTTGGATAAACCTGGGCTGGTGGAAGATGTATCATCCAAGTGGAACTGGATGGTCTTTAAGATCCTTTCCAACCCAAACCATTCCAAGATTCTGCACTTCTGTGGAGGGTCTGGAGGGACAAGTGAGTTATTTTGCTGGGGTGAATTGAATCAGGAGTGTGCCAGGGGTTGCAGGAGCATCAGCACATCTTGGCTGATGCACTTGGTGTGCAGAGCTTTTGCTCAGCTCAGTTGGCTTTGACACCAAAGTCAAAGCTGTGCCAACCCCACCAGGGTGACCAGGCCTTGGTCACCTGGCCTTCTCTTCCTCACAGAGCTTGGCTGAGCAGCCTTCGTGCTGCCACGTCCTTAGAAATCCACACAGGACACCTGCGGTGACAAACAGCAAAATTCCTGCTCTGAGCTTCTCCAAGGATTAATTTACAATTGGTTTGAATTTTGTAGCACAAGCAGTAGGTGGTAAATGTCAGTCAAGACCTTGAGGAAGTAGGGAAAGGCATAATGATTTTAAAATGCATTCCTGGGGAAAAAAAAAAAGAAAAAAAAGAAAAGCCTTACCAAGGAAACTCTTGGATAATCTAAAATGAAGGATTGGGTCCTGTGAGTGTTATTGTTGTTGCTGTGTTTTGGTTGTGGTTTTTTTTTTTTAATGATCTGGCTAGAGGAGAGGAAATACAGGATTTAGGGTTGTCTTTTTTTATTGCTGTGTTTTTTTTCCTGCCAGAGTCTTGCCATGGAGCGTGTTTAGTCTTGCAGAGTCATTTCTACAGGTGCAATTACCTCGTTCCTCTGCCTTGGGTAAATGTAGCAGGCTTGGCTTTGGAGGGGATGTTGTCATTTTGGGAACATAAATATGTTTTGATTCCCTTTTCAAGGTTTTTTTTGATCACTCCCTTGGTACTCCTCTCATCAAATAATTCTTGTGACAGCTCAGGTCTGTCCCAGGTGATTTTGGCACAGGGGACAGGTGAGGGGCAGGTTGGCAGAGCAGCAGTTTGATGTTGAGTTTTGCTTCCTTGGGAGTGGCTCTTCAGGGAGTTTCCTTTCAGGAAAAGGGCTTTGGAGGAATATTTTTTATATTTTTATGTTTGTTAGCACACGATGCTATCCGATAGTGGGCAACAACTCTGAAAGCAGCCAGAAAACTAAGAAAATATATCTTCTTTTCCATGTGTTGGGGAAGATCAGGAGAAGTTAAAGTAATTTATCCCAGCTGGTATTCTCAGCCTGAAACGAGTGCCTGGTGTTTTCCAAAAACCAGTGTGGCTCAGAACTTCCAGGAATTAGAGCCTTGTTTTTCTTCAGGCAGCATTAGCAGGGATCAGTCCCGTGGAAGATGGGCAGTTCATGTCACTTAAGTGTGGCTGTGTCACTGGCAACACACTTGATGGAGGAGATGGTAATTTTATTTAGTGAAGTCCTGGGGTATCTGCAGAACTTCTGATGGATATCAGAGCTAAGATTCACATCTTCCTGATGAGAAACTGGATGTCAAAGTCCACATAAATTTCCCTGTTTTCCTCTAGGTTCAGTGATTTCAAGGAAAAAGGAAAGGTTACTGAGGAATTCATAGAATCCTGGAATGGTTTGGGTTGGAAGGGACCCTAAAGTTCATCCAGTCCCAATCCCTGCCCACGGCAGGGACACCTTCCACCAGCCCAGGTTGCTCCAAGCCCCATCCAACCTGGCCTTGGACGCTCCTAGGGATGAGGCATCCACGTCCTCCCCGTGCTCAGGCTGGAACAAACTCAACACTGGATGTGTCCTTGTCTCCTAATTCTGTAGTAATAAATTTGGGGTTGGTTTTTTGGGTGTTTTTCTCCTCTCCTTCCCTTTTTGACCTCACCTTTGTGCCTGAACCGTTCCTGCCACGTGTGGTCCCCATCCCAGTGCCCTTTCCCAGTCACCCTCCCTGAGCTTTGGTGAGAATATCCCAAGGGTCTCTGATCCCAGGGAACGGGGACAAGAGGAGAGGGAACAACCTCAGGCTGTGCCAGGGGAGGGGCAGGTGGGACATCAGCAGGAATTTCCTCATGGATAGGGGTGTCAGGCACTGGCAGGGGCTGCCCAGGGAGGTTTGGAGTGCCCAGCCCTGGAGGTGCCCAAGGCAGGCCTGGTTGTGCCACTTCAGTGCTCTGGGCTGGGGACAGGGTTGGGATGGGGCACAGGGGGGATCCATGGGCTGGGAGGGCTTTTCCAAACCTTTAATGATCCTGGGGTTCTGTGATTGGGAAATGTATGGCTCCAGGAGCATCTGTAACCAGTCTGAGCAGCCTTGGCGTCCCCTGACCCTTTTCTGGTGTCCCACTTGTTCCCCACCCTGTCCCAGCCCCAAAACAGGTCGTTCCACTTTGTGTACTCTCCAGACTTGCACCAAAACTGCCAATCCTGAGTCTCCCTTATTTTCACAAAGCAGATTTCAGAGCTGCTTTAAAAACCATCATAAACAGTTAAAGCAACTAAACCACAGCTGTCAAAATAAATAACCCTTTTTTTTTTTGTGGGGCTTTATCTTTCTGTTTTCTCTTACCACTCTGAAAGTTGCTTATTCCTAAAAACAGAATCCACAGTAATTCTCCAGCTGCTGGCTCAGATTAATAAGGGTGACTGTCTCTGCTTCTCCTGCCAGTGCCTGAGATTTTTCAGATTTAATAAGGAATATCCACACGTGGTGAGGAAGCATTGTGAGTGGCATGTTAATAAAAGCCATTTATTTATTTAATACAGGCCAAAAAAACCCCCCGAATGAGTGCCACACCTGGCTGTTTCTTCACACAGACCTGATCTATATTTACTTTTTTTTTTTTTCAATCAGCTAAGTCTAAATGTACACTTAAATGCATATTCTAATTGGGTGTTTGCTCCTGCTGGCTGGTGGGTTATGATTGGAGTTTCTGTGTCCTCGGCCTGACAGGGGTGGGAGTCGCTTTGTGCCTCTGCTTTTCATCGAGGGAGTGAAATATTAGGACAGGCTGAGAAAAGAGCTTAAAGGAATGGCCTGAGATCTTAAGACTTGCAATTATTTCTCTCTCCTCTCTCTGTGGCCTGGTGAAGACTGACGAGCAACTTGAGCGTGGTGAGGAATTTTCTGTGGGAGAGGGAAAAGACAAAATTGGGGTGATGTTTATGGCGAAAAAAAAAAAAAAGGAGATAAAGCTTTATGGTTTGCAGTGCTGCTTAATGATTGTGGCTGTTCCTGGGGGCTGGGGTGAAGGGCTCACTGTGTGAAATCTTGCCATCACTGAGCTTTTCTGTCTGAGCTGGAAACAGCAGATTGTGGTGGGAGGTGGTTCAGGGGCTCCATGTCCTGCGCCCTCCTTCCCTCCCTGCCTCTGGAACCCCTCAACAGAACAGCTTGAAAGGTGTCCAGAGGACAATTGTGGCTTTTTTTGGGAGAAATTGTTCCCTGGGAGGGTGGGCAGGCCCTGGCACAGGTTGCCCAGAGAAGCTGTGGCTGCCCTTGGGTCCCTGGAAGTGTCCAAGGCCAGGTTGGAGCAACCTGGGCTGGTGGAAGGTGTCCCTGCCCGTGGGAAGGGGTGGAATGAGATGATCTTTAAGGTCCTTTCCAACCCAAGCCACTCCAGGATTCCATGATTTATAATTTTCAGTGCACTGAATGTTGCTTGCTGAAGTAATTGCTGAAGTGGTTAATCTCTGTTTTTAGATGAACAGGGAGATTTCAGGATTCTGAGGCCTTGGCTCAGGTCTCTGACCATCAGCATTTCTGCCTGTTTGTGTGGTTGCTCATCCCCTTGTGCTGTGCAGGGTGAGAACAAACTTCCTAAAGCAGTTGACTTTTTGGCATCTGTCCCCTAATTGCTGAAAAGCTGCCGCTTCCTCCTCCATCTCATCAGATCCCCTTCAAATCAGACGGGCTTTGAAAGCAGCTTTTTGGTTTCCTGAGATCCTTGTTTGCTCCTCCTTGCCCCTGCTCCCTCTCTCTCCCTTTGTTGCTGGGGGTTAAAGCTGTGGGTGTTGAGGTCCCGTTACTCATTTCGGTCCCCTCTGAGCTCATCGTGCTGAAAGAGGGCCCGGATTAGAGCAGCCCTGGATCCCATCAGCCTGACATCACCAGGGCTCTGCTGCAGTTCTGTGAGGGATGGAGCTGAACTCGGTGGAGCTGACAAAAAATTGTCGCTCTGGGCAGAGCAAATCCCCTCCTGGAATCAGAAAAATCAGATTATGGGTGCTGTAGTGGTTTTGTCCTGCTTGTGTTAATGCTATCTGTTGTTTGTTTGTTTTTTTTTTTTCTTGGCTGCTTGAGGGTTTGTTGAGTTTTATTTTAAGGTTTTTAGTGTAAAAGATGGATTCCCAGGATCACTGAGGTTGGAAAAGACCTCCCAGCCCGTGGAGCCCACCCTGTCCCCAGCCCAGAGCACTGAGTGCCACATCCAGGCCTTCCTTGGGCACCTCCAGGACTGGGCACTCCAAACCTCCCTGGGCAGCCCCTGCCAAGGCCTGACCACCCTTTCCAGGAAGAAATTCTTCCTGCACTGGCAAGTTCAGCCCACCAGAAACCAGAGTGTGCCCTGTTCCCTGCAAGTGTTCAAAAATAAACATGAATGGGGCACTTGAGGACTTGGTTTAGTGGTGAACGTGGTGATTGCTGGACTTGATGATCCAAGAGATCTCTTCCAACCTTAACAATTCCATGGTTCTATAATTCTCATATCACCTTTGAGACTACACTTTGGGGTTGCTCCTGTGATCCTGTGTCTCTTGGGGTGTTGGATGGGGATTTCTGCCTCGAGGTTAATAATTCTAGCATGGTTTTTTTCCCCTTGTTCCATACACAAGCTGTACTTGAAAAGCACCCTACTCAGGAAAAAAAAATTTAGGGATTTAGAGAAAATGTTAAATGAGAGATTCAGTTCAAACCTGGATGAAACCTGAAGGAAGCCTCCCCTGCTCTGTGTTTGTCATGTCCTGCAAACATTGATGTTGAAACGGGTGCTGGCACGGGGCTGAATTCAATCTCTCCGGGGCAATGGTGGATCCCACATTAACACAGCAGGAAAAACTTGTCTAAAGTGCTTTTTATTTGGGGGCTTGCTGGCTGTCTGCTGGCACAGCAGCTTTGCCAGGTGCCCTTCATGGTGCTGGTTTTAATTTGAAGTGCACAAGTGGGGAGTGAGGGGTTGGAGGTGGCGAGGGGAGCGGGCTGGGGGAGCTGTTGGGAGCCGGGGGACCCTGGGAACAGCTGCTGACGGTTTCTTAAGCTGCCAGAGCAGCCTGAAGAAAGATTTAACACCCAACAGGCACCTGTTCTTAGCAGTTTAGCTCCTCAGGCACATGGCACAGTGCTGCAGGGAGCCTGGCCAGAAGGAGCAGATGGAATGTGTTCAGCAGGTTGCTTGGAAAGTGGGAATTGCTGTGGATTGAGTGGGAAGGCGATGCCGTGCCCTGAGGTGACGTGTCATCAGATCACCTGGCTGTGGTGGCACCCCTTGGCCTTTCATTGCATTCTGTGTCAGCTCTGACAGCTCATTTCACAGTCAGTCCCATCCCAGGTCCGAAGGTCTCCATGGGACTCGTGGTCTGGGGATCTTTGCAGGATGCTCAGCTTTGTTCAGGTTGGACATCAGCAGGAATTTCTCCCTGGAAAGGGTGGTCAGGACCAGGGAGGTTTGGAGTCCTCACCCCTGGAGGTGTCCAAGGAAGGCCTGGCTGTGGCACTCAGTGCTCTGGGCTGGGGGACAAGGTGGGAATGAGACACAGGGTGGAATTGATGGTTCTGGAGGGCTTTTCCTGTCTCAGTGATCCTGGGATTCTGTGATCAGCCTCAACCCTGCTCATCTATGTCTGAGTTCACTGATGGACATCATTAACCCTGCTCCTAATGATCTGTTAGGGGGGAACCCTGGGAAGCCACTGCCCTGTCTGAGCTGGGAACATTCCTGGTGTTTTTTCCGCTCCACTCACTGAGATTTGAGGCGCAGGTCCTGTGTCCTGTGAGGATTTTAAGGGATGGCTTCTGACATTGGGAATCCTGGAATGGTTTGGGTTGGAAGGGACCTTAAAACTCATCCAGTGCCACACCTTCCACCAGCCCAGGTTGCTCCAAGCCCCGTCCAACCTGGCCTTGGACACTTCCAGGGATCCAGGGGCAGCCACAGCCTCTTTGTGCAGAGTGAGCTGCTGTGTTACCATCTCCAGAGCCATCCCACCCTCCCTGACCAGCACCACTGCATGCTCTCCTCACCCTGATGGCAAAGCTGGAGAGGTGCTGGTGCCCCTGAGTTCAGGGGAACAGGGATGAACTTATTTTCATTCCTTTAAGGTGGAGTAATTAAATACAGTATGTACAGATCCCTCAAAATGACAGCCGCCCACAGAGCTAAAAACAGGAAATCCATTAACTTCATTATTTAAAAAATAAAATAAAAATCCTCCCAACTGATTCCTCTGTCACTTAAAGTTCTGCATGGAAGGGAGGGCTAATTTAACGCTGCATTAACTCACTGTTATCACCCTCCTGTTACCTAAGTAGTTTCTAATGACTACCCTGGAGAGCACTTGGAAGCTTTTAAAAGTTTTCATTTGAAATTTTTATTTTTTTTTTTTTTTTTTAAATTCTGGGTAGTTTATACTTTAAAGAACAAAAGTTATCGATAACATTTTCCCAAATCTTCCAACAACATGGAGAACTTTTCTGCTGGCTGTGAAATGTGAAGTGTATTTCGATGTTGTCTTGCCCACGTGCTCTGCTGTGGGTGGAGGAGATTCAGAACTGCTCTTGGGCATCATTAACAGGGTTTTCACGTTTAAAGTCTGTGTGATTGTGGAGAGACTTGACCTTTCCCTTAGGAATCACCAGAAATCCTGTCCAGCGGGACGTGGGAGAGCCAAGCCCAGTTGGAAGTGGGGGTAACTTTGCCCTGGGTTTTAGTGTGACCAGTGTTTCACACTGGAGATAAAAAAATTAAAAAAGGTATTTGTGGTTACCTGGAGCAGGATCTTCTGTGTTTCTGTGGTTTTAACTTGTGCTAGCAAAGAGCTACAGAGCAATGCAGCTCCTGTAGGCACAGTCAGGAGCTTTGCTTTCCTTGGAGGGAGTTGTTGCTGGGAATGATAAGTTGTGATGAGTTACAGCACCAAAGTGATGATGATTTGCAGCGTTTTTTTGTGTTTTCAAAAAAGCAAGGAAGAAGCAGAAACATTTATCTTCCATGAACTGAGGGGTGAGTTCTTGTGAGATTTATCCTTCCTAGTTGAGATTTATCTTTCCTAATTATCTTCCTAGAAGACTGAGTTTGACCTGACTATTCTGTTTCGAGGCAATATGTAATGATTAGAAGAAATATTGCTTCTATCTACATTGCTGCATCTCTGTATTGGTAGAACTGTTCTGTTTTGAGGTTTTTTCTAAGTTGATCTGTGTTTCTGTGGGTGGGAGCTGAGCATGGAGGGCAGGGGAAGGAGGGTGAGGGGGAGATTGAGTATTTGCAGAGTCACAGAATATCCTGAGCTGGGAGGGACCCACAAGGACCATCCAGTCCAACCCCTGGCCCTGCACAGACCCCCCAAATATCCCCTCCTGTCCCTCAGAGCGTTGCCCAAACCCTCCTGGAGCTCTGGCAGCCTTGGGGCTGTGCCCACTGCCCTGGGGAGCCTGGGCAGTGCCAACCACCCTCTGGGGGAAGAACTTCTCCAAAAATCCAGCCTAACCTTTCCTGACCCAGCTCCAGCCCTTGCTCAGACCATCCCGTGGCCATCAGCACCACCCAGACTGTTTTTCACCAGGTATTTTAACCCCAGGGCTGAAATCCTGCCATGCTGAGTTTCAGGGAGGGAGGAGAGGCTGGGGAGCAGGTCTAATTCCAGGGTAAGTCAGTCTGGATTGGATGTCTCCCTCTGCTTGGCTGCCAGGGTGTCTGACACACAATATCCATAGGGAGACAGCTGCGCTGGGAGCTGGAAAATCCATGTATCCACGCTGGAGAGGCTTTTGTGTGTGCCATGCAGACGTGCTCTCTGGAAATCTGACCTGTAGATGTTTGTATTCAAAGAGGAACAGTTGGCTGCCTCACCTTACCCCGTGTTTTAGGAAGGGGAATTGGTAAAAATAAGTTCTGGGAGCTTTTCCTACAGAAGCCAGGTATGAGGGTTGATTTTTTTTTTAATTATTTTTTTTTTTTTTTTTAGTCAGAAAAATAGATTAATTGAAAGTAAGGAACTTTAGACCTGGTTTTTGTCTTCTTCTGGAGATTTTTCAGCCCTTCTCTGCCTCACTCCTTCTCTCCCTGATTGTCCATGTCAACAGACTGGGAGGAAGGAGCTGAGCTGACTTCCCTCTGTGGCCATGGACGTGTGAAAACTTGGCTGTTTTGATGGGAAATTTATTTGATGGGAAGCAATAAAGATGAAAATTATGATATAGAGATATAATCCTGTTTAATCTGTGCTCCATTAGAAGTAATACCCTCTATAGGGAGCCGTAATGGGGCTGCCTTGCACTTTTTTGGAGACTGTTCGTGCCAATTTTTTTTTTTTTTACTTTTTTTTTAACATGTTAAGCCCCAGCAAAGGTTCCTGCAGCACATCAGACCTTCCAAGGTGAGGAGTGTCTGTGGTGGGGCTGTGTGGTCCCAGCTCTTGCAGCTCCTCTGTCCAGCAGCACAGGGGTTTTGACTCCAGCGATCACTCCATGTGACAAACCCCGCACTTCACGAGGGATTTTATCATTTTAAAGAAGGAAAACATTTGAAAACCCTGAAAGGAAGACGGGAAAACCCTTTTGCTGTGTTGTTTTTCCTTCCTTCCTTCCCTCTGGCTCATCCTCCTTGTTTTCCTCCTCCCCTGCCCCAGCGGAGACCTCCAGAAGACGCCAAGCCGCGGATTTTGCCGCGTCGGGTTCGGAGCATGTCCCAAACATTCCCAACACGTGTGGGGCAAGTGCAGCCACCATTGGCAGTTGATTTGATTTCCATCTTTATCCTCCCCCCCCCCCAAAAAAAAAAAAAAAAAAAAGCCCAGCCCGTGGCTCCCTCTCCGGCTGCGCAGGGATAACAATGGGGCGCTTTGTGCCGCTCTGCAGCTGCTGAAACTTGACGAGATCCAAGTGAGGAAAACAGGAGCAGGTGGGTCAACAGCGTGACCCTTTCGTTCCCAGCAGGATCAGCAGGAGCCCCAGGATGGAGCCCAGGAAATGAGGATGTGTTGGTTGGTGCCTTGAGGGTGGGAACTGCCCTGCTGATGTTTGTCCAAATGGGTTTCACCCCAAAAATTCTGGGATTGGGCAGTGTGGCTGTAGGGGATAAACAACCTTGGCTCCACACAGAGAAGCTGTGGCTGCCCCATCCCTGGAAGTGTCCAAGGCCAGGTTGGATGGGGCTTGGAGCAACTTGGGAATAGTGGAAGGTGTCCCTGCCCATGGCAGGGGGTGGAATGGGATGAGCTTTAAGGTCCCTTCCAACCCAAACCAGGCTGTGATTCCATGATTCTATCATGATTTCCCCTCTGAGTCCCCCCATGTCATGGAGATGATTTCCTGCATGCCCATGTTTTTGCTGTGCCTGTGCAGTCCTAGAAAATGCCCAGGGTGGGAATTGCTTGGAGGAGGGTTTGGTCCGTGGTGGTGATGGAGGATGTGGTTGTGTTGTGCTCCTTTCCCTGGCACTGCCACATCAGCAAATCCATCTCATCATGGAATCCTGGAATGGTTTGAGTTGGAAGGGACCTCAGAGCTCATCTTGTTTCAGCCCCCTGCCTTGGGCAGGGACACCTTCCACTTCATCACCTTCATCAGTGCTGCCTGCTTGATAGTAAGAGGAGGGTAAGATTAAGGAGAAAACCACTGTTAGTAACGAGCTGTGTGGGTCAGCAAAGAGCCACTTGCTCGTCAGCTCTTCCCTGCCCAGGTGTGGTGACCTGGCTGATTCCCTGCAGGTGTCACGGTGTGTTTGGCCTTTGTGAACCCCTGCAGTGTTTTTTTAAGATGGTTTTTTTTAAGAGCAGAGACACAGTTATGGCTTGGGAGCCGTCTGAGGTTGTGAGGGGTTTGGGGTCTGAGGCTGGTGAGGGCAGATGTGAACAACTGCTTGTGAGTCAGCGGCTGGAAATGGGAGGTTTCTAGTGATGGATCTTGTAATCCTGGTTCCCATATCAATTTACAATCAAGCCCCAATGTGAGATGGGGCAGAGCTTCTGTACCTGGAGCTGTGGATGCACTTGTGGTGTTGAGCATGTTCACGTGCTCAGAAATCCTCCTGATTTAGCTGTAATTTCAGTAGAAACCATGTCACGAGGAGCATCTCAGATTTCCCACCATCACAAGCCCTTCCACTGCTGATGGAGCAGTGCCCATGCTCAAGCTCTTTGTTTGCTCAAGATGAAGCCTGAAAGAGGAGTGGACTCAGTGATCTTAGGGATCTTTTCCAGCCTTTAATGATTTCCTAGGAATGACAGGTTGTGGTCAGGATGAGTCCATGCTAACTGGGCAAGGGGAGGAGCTTTTTCAGGGGGTTAAGAGCAGGAGAGAGCTGGTGCTGGGCAAGATGCAAGGTGAGGAGCTTACTGGGGTGGAAGGAAGATGGATGGAGGCCGGAGAGGGGCTGAGTGCAGGCTCTGTGACTGCTGGGAGCAGAAAGCTGATCCACCCGACCCCACTGCCAGCTGTGGACACTCCATCCCTCGGGAAGGGCTGGTAATAAATCAGAGCCTCTCCCAGCCTTGGGTTTCAGCAGGGGCTTGGTGGGCTCTGCTCTGCAGGTCGGGGGTGCAGGTCTGGGGTGCAGGCAGGGTTTGAGCAGGTTTGGGTTCAGCCCTGTGAGCCGTGGTTTGTCCTTGGCTGCACTCGCAGTTCACCCTGGCTGGGTGCAGGCTGAGCTGGCCCCTGGCAGCAGCAGGGCCTGCAGCAGTCCCTGCCCACAGCTGGCAGCTCCGCTCGCCCTTCCTGGCACGGCCCGGGCGGGTTGTGCCGCTGCTCTCGCAGCCGGGCGGGGCCGGTGCCAGGATTCCGAGTTGTCCCTGTGGGACAAGGGGCACAGGTGCAGGGGCTGGGTCCTGCTCTGGGGCAGACAGAGCATCCCAGGACGTGTGTGCCAGGAGTGCATCCCGGGAAGGCTCGGGATGTGTGTGCTGGGAGTGCATCCCGGGAAGGCTCGGGATGTGTGTGCTGGGAGTGCATCCCGGGAAGGCTCGGGATGTGTGTGCTGGGAGTGCATCCCGGGAAGGCTCGGGATGTGTGTGCCGGGAGCATCCTCGAGATCCTCCTGAGCCCCTTCCCTCTGCACACGCTGACTCCTCCAGCCTGGGCACCGGGGTTTAGGGTGAAATCCCTTTTGGGAAGCGAGCAAAAGCGCTGCTGTGAGAGCTGAGAGGCTGCTCTGCCAGGGGAGGGATGCAGGGGCTGTTGGGATCCTGCTCCAGCATCCATCCTATGGATCTGCAGGGCAACCCGGCGATTAACATATGAAAACGTGGCTAACAGTGGGATTCTTGTGCAGGCAGGGATGAAGGAGATGGACGACCCCTTTTGGTGCCAGTCGGCCCCAGAGCCGCTCTTTGGGCACAATTAACCTCTCACATTTGGAATTAGCTGGTGCTTTCCTGGTGCAGCTGCTTTTAGCACTGTATTCTTCACTTCTCCTCCCTGAAGCGCTAATTTAGGCAGTTGGGGTGGGTTTGCTGGAAACCACAGGATGTATGGAGGGAGAATTGGGAGTTTTTAATAGCTGTGTGATGTATAATAATCTGAGGGGGGAAAAAAAAAATCCATTTTTATTTAAGGGACTTTGCGTGCATTAAGGTAAAAAAAAAAAAAAAAAAAGGAGGTTTCCTGACTGCTACTGAAAATATTTTAAAGCAAATTCAAGGTAGTTTTGCTTGTGTGACAACATGAAATCATGGGTTTGAAAACTCTTCTGGTGGGGGATCAGGTGGCTCTGACTGGAGCTGGAAGGAGTGGATGGGTTTGGAATGTTTCCTGCCTGTTTGGGCTGGGCAAAGGGAGGGGATGTGGAACAAACTTGGAAAGTGCCTGGAGAACCCTTGGGAAGAAATATTGCTGCATGAGAGCCAAGGACACTGCCTGGTTTCATTTGTGTAGACATGTAGGTGGGAAGGTGTTTTGAACAAGTCCAACAAGTGGCTCCAACAATGTTACTGAATTTTTAAGAACTGTCCTCACCAAGGTGCTTTTTCAATGGTTTTAAAGTATAATTACCTTGCACAGAAATTCCTATTTGAGGATAAGAAAAATTGGAGGTGGGACAGAGCTGGAGGAGTTTGGTTTTGGCAGCAACACCTTCTTAATTCAAAACCTAGCGGAGGTTGGACTTCACCTGTCACAACAGAGCTGTGTGTTCTGCCTCTTCCAGAGGAATCATTTCAATGTTTATACTCTGGGCTGGAACAAGAAAATGCAAAATGCAGATTTGCATGAATTAGGGGAAGTCTGGCTTCTCCAAAGCATCCAGAATCACAGGGAGCAGGTTCATGGTGTGATCCCAGGGCTCTGCTTTGATCTCAGCTCTGCTGCTTCAAACCAGGGTAATTTTGTTAAATCCAGCCATGTGTAAAATCCAACAATGGGTGAGACTGGCCCAGTGGACAATTTGGGCTGTTACCATTACGATTTTTCTTCGTGATAAAAAAATTCCAATTGCTCTTAGTATGTTGGTGATAAATAAGACTTAATGAGATCTTAATCAGCATCTTTTGGAGATAAGACTGCCCCGTTTCGGCACAAATCCAGCACAGTCAGAAGGACTGTTGGCTCCATGACTGCAGGGCACTTAAATCACATTTTTCTTTTCTTCATGAAAGTTATTAATTTTTTTCTCTCTTCACACTGCATAAAATACCCATTTTTATTCAGAGTGTACTTGGAGAAGAACAACACAACCCAGTGCATGCCATTCACTCCACAGCTTCAAACACCTGAACCCCACACTGTGTGTGATGCATTAGGACAGCTGGTACCTGATTCCCCCCAAATCAAACCTAAAAAGCATCCAAAGTGGGGGTTTTTTAACCAGAGGATAACTTACCAGCACCATAACCGATCTCTCTTTCCTTCCTCACACGCCGGCACCGCAGGATGGGAGTCGCAGCTCCTGGAAACGGGATTCCTGGGGATATTCCTGTGCCCTCTCTGGACCTTGTCCCGCCTTCCCCGGCACACTCCTCCTTCCAGCATCGTCATCTGGGGCTTCCGCTGGCTGATCTTCAGGATCATGCTCGGAGCGGTGAGTGGGAACTGGGGCTTTGCTTCTTCCAGGTGGCAGCAGAAGGGGAGGTCTCATCCCAGCAGGAAAGCTGCCCCTGGGTCCATCAGAATGCCATGGGTTAGGGATTTTTCCCGGTGGAGGAGGAGCGTGTGGCGGGAAACGCTTCACAGGACGCTTGGCACTCGCTCTTAGGGGTTACTTTAAGGGTAAAACAGGAGCAGGAGTGTCTGTGTTGATGTGTTGGTGCTGCCCCTGTGATTGGCCCTTGCAGAGGAAGGAAAGTGGAGCCTTGGGCATTGTGGCTTTCCCGTAAGATTGTGAGGAACCCAGTGGGTAATTCCCAGGAAGCAGCAGCTTTACCCAGAGTTACTTTTCCTTTGTATGTGCTTTACTGAGGTGTCGAAGAGAACAATCGCTGCCTTGCTGTCCCAGTGCCAGTGGAAATTCCCAAGCAGCTTGTAAGAGAATCCATCAGGAGCTGCCCCATCTCTGTTGTAATAAAGGTGTGGCAGGGGCATTATCCTGACATCTCCATCTGCTTGGGTGCCTCAAAATATCCCAAAACTTTAAGGATCATCACTGTAGGAGGGGTGATTGGGTGGTTGTTTTGGCCAGGTGTTTTTTTTTCAGGAATCTGATGGTGAATGTATTATTTTGGGGCATTTGTCACCAATGGAATCTTCCCAAAAGTCAACATAGGCCCCTCATCCTCTATGGATGGAGGCTGGATCCTGTGGGCTTGGTGTTTCTCAGCATCTAAATGCTTCAAGAAGGGCCCACTCAGTGGGTGACAGGGTGGTGATGAATCAAAGATTGGCCTCAGTCTTGGAGGTCTTTTCCAACCTAAATGGTTCTGGGTTTCTCAGTTGTGATGCCGATTATAGAATGAACTGATTGTCCATGGCACGGAGTGTAGGGAAAGACACTCAATTTCCTTAATGAATGACACAGTCACCAAATTTTCCCCCTGCTTTCCCTTGGGCCAGCTGTGTTTTCTCACCTTGTGCTGGGTGTTAGGTGAGCAGTGCCACGTTTGAAATGTACCTCAGGTGGGCAAGGAGGTCTCTCTTCTGCAATGTGGTGGCTCCCAGTGAAGACTCCACGTTCTCTTCCTGTTTTCTGTGGTTGGTTCCTGATTTCACTTGTCAGTCTTTTTTTTTTTTTTTCCTCCATTTATTGTATCCTCTTTGGGCTCTTTTTTCCACGTGGAGCTCTAGCAGCCAGAGGCTTTGCACTGAGCAAACCTGGCCTAGTGGAAGGTGTTGGAGGAAGGCTTGGAGCGAGATGATCTTTAAGGTCTCTTCTGACCCAAACCATTCTGTGATAGGGGAGTTTTGCTGTTTCCTGGCTAATCTTCCCCCCAAAAAAATCACATCCAGATCTTTCTTCATTGTCCACGTCTTCCCTGGGGCTGGCTGGGCTCGCTCAGGGCGGGTGGAGCGATGGGAAGCGGAATAATCCGGGCTGTGCGTGGTGGGAGCCGAGGAGCTGCCGCCGGGGTTTGATTGGCAGCGAGCGCTGGGCTGAGCTCAAATATTGCTGACTTCTTAAGAGGTGTAATTACGTGATTCAGTCTGTATGTTTGATGTTCCCAACAATCCATTAGCGCGGGATGTAAAGCCGGATGCTTCCCGGGAACCACGCAGAGGACACGGAACAGCGGCTCTTTGTGCGAGCGAGCGCTTGTTGGGAAATAAATGATGCTAACAGACATTTGTGGGGCTGATTCGCTCAGAGGAGCTCAGTGCCTCGATGTCTCCATCTCTCTGCTTGTGATGATCCCTGTCACTTGGGTTTCTTGAAGCTTGGAAGGTGTAAAGAGTTGGTTTTCCCACCGGGATTGTGGGGTGGGGGAGCAAAGGTGCGTGCCTGGACTTGTGACACCATCCCAGAGAAAGGATGAGAGGAAAAGGCCTCAAGTTGCACCAGGGAGGTTCAGAGAAGAGATCAGAAAAAAATTTTCACTGGCAGAATGGTCAGGCACTGGGAAAAAATTGCCCAGGGAGGTGGTGGAGTCGCCGTGTCTGGAAGTGTCCGAGGGGTGCCTGGATGTGGCACTTGGGGATGTGGTTTTAGGGGTGGCCTCGAATTTCCAGGGATGGGGCAGCCACAGCTTCTCTGGGTAACAGAGAAGAATTATCACTAGTGGGGATGGAAGGAGGATGTGTGGGAGGTTTGAGCACTGGGGGTGTAACAGCATGTTGGGAAACTGGGAGTAAATAGGGAATTAAGGTGGAGCTGTCCTGCAAAGGATCACAGCCATATGGAATAAGTTACCAGGGAAAGTGGCTGGAGCAGAGGCTGTGAGCGAGTCTGAGACATCTTGATTAGTTTCTGGAGGAAGGGATTGAAGAGTGGAGTGAAAAAGCAGGGAAACGGGATTTAAAGCACATTACCACTTTAATTTAAAAGTGCCCAAAGCAAGGAAATTCAGATTTAGAGCTGCCAATCTCCCCCTGGCCGCTGCAGGTGCTGGGGTTGGGAGGACTCTGGGGTCTGTGTCCAGATGGGTCTGTGCCCCGTGGGCTCCGAGCCTCAGATTTGCCCCAGGAATGAGATCCTTTAATGTGTGTGTTGTGCAATAATCTCATATCAATATTTAGGATATAAATGTGTTTTTATGTGCTCATCTGCTCTGTGCAGCGTCCTTGACATCTTCCTTATGTGATGCCCTTAAACTGCTGCAGGGCTGGTGGAACCCCAGGAGCTGGGATGGGATCACTTGGGGACGGGGTTTGCTTCTCCCCCTTATCCTGGAGAGCCCTTTCCAGGGTTGATCCCTCCTTACCCGGGGTGTGTCACACTCAAAGGTCCTGAGGAGCACAGGGGGGAATTTAGGGAAACCCAAGTGCATCTTTTCCAGCTGGGGTTTGTGACTTGGCGCTCCCTCCCCTTGCTTTGCTTCCTGTAAACAAAATTTCTCTTTATTTTATTTTTCTCTTCCACTTCCCAGATTTCTCTTTCTGACTGTAACTCCAGACTGACCCCACCTCCCCAAATCCAAGCTCAGCCTCTCTGAGCTGTTCAAGTACATCCTCAGAAGCTGCTGCAGAACAGAGGAGTTTGGAGCAGTTTTTGGCAGGCAGAGACTTTAGAAAATAATTTAAATCCTCTGGCGTTTCAAGACTGCACAAAAGATATTTTCCCCTTTTACAGGAGGGGAAAAAAGATCATTTAAAGTGGTAGTCTTGGGAAAAAATAATGCAAAATTGTTTATAATAATCAGCAATAACCTTTCCCCTTAACCAGGAAAAAATTTTTGACAATTTAACGTTGTCCCTCTTTCCCAGGGATGTGTTGTCACAGGGAAAGGATCAATTATTTCCAGATTATTTGTATGTCACTTGATATTTGATGCATTTTGAAGTGATTTTGCATGTTCTTTGCTATTAAAAAAACCCAAAGCCCTTCATTTAACCAACTGCAGCAAATCCTTTTAGAGGCTCGTGGTTCGTGTCTAAACTCTCCGTGTCTCTTGTTTTGTTTTCCCTTGGATCCCATTAAAAGTGTCATAACGTGGGTGGCATCTGAAAGGTTACTGGAAAAGGGTGGGGATGTGATTAGCTAATAAGGGAGATGAACTTTCTGGCAAAAATACCCAAGGCTTTTGAAGCAAACAGAATCTGGATGCCTGGAGTAAAATTGCATTAGATGTAATGAAATAAAAGCGGGAATTTCGGCGATCCCTGAATGCGGAGAGGAGGAGGAGAAGCAGAATCCAACGGATGTAGTTGTCATCCCGGTGACAAGCGTGCCCTGATCCTGGGCATTATGGCTCTGAAATTGAGAATAATTATTCTAATTTGTTTTATTACATTAGCGTGGGTAGGAGGGAAGAAAGGGAGCTTTCTTCCCTGGCTTTCTCATTATTCATGGGCAGCGCGGCGGGGCCCGGCTCCCGGCTCCCGCGCCGGGGCTTCATGGGAATTTTTGGAAAATGATGTCTGCAATGTTCTGACCTTTGCCGTCCCAGCTGCAGCCCTCCTCCTCTCTGCAGGGATCCCACACTTGACTCCTTAGCAACCTCCTTTGTGCCTCTGATCTCTCTCCATTTGTCTGGTAATAGCCCTTGGCAGGAAGACTTGTTGTTCCTTCGGTGGCTGTAAAAGGCAGGAGCCGCTAATGCCAAGGACTTTGCAAAATCCCTTTCACCCACTCCTTGCAGCGCTGCCTTCAAAGTCACCCAGATGCTGGTGCAGTCGTGGTGGCTTCTCAAAAGGGTCTTTCTGGGGAGTTGAGAGGGGGGAAAAACCAGCAAATCAAACAACAGCAGAACCAACAGCAGTGACGTCCAGGAAAGCGGTTTCCAGTCCCTCTGCTTGCGGTGGTTCGTGGTTGTGTTTGTGGTGACTCTGCTTTGGCTTCTGTGCTGGACCTGCTTGTTTTAGCAGGATCTGGATGCTCACCTGACCTTCTGCGGGTGGGACCTGTCCTGGGGCCATCTCAGAGCCCGTCTGTGCAGGGGGTCCCAGGCGGCTGTGGGGTCTCTTCTCCTGCATCATCATCACATCCTGGAATGGTTTGGGTTGGGAGGGACCTCAAAGCCCATCCAGTTCCACCCCCTGCCATGGGCAGGGACACCTTCCACCAGCCCAGGTTGCTCCAAGCCCCATCCAACCCATCCTTGAACGCTTCCAGGGATGGGAGTTGTTCCAGAGAACCTGGGGCCTGATCTATAACGTGCTAATGTTGGACCAGAGCTAATGTTCTCCAGATGATGGGGAGTGCCACGTTGTGCAGGCTTGGATCTGAACAAGAGCTTGGATCTGCTCTTGGCTGTGGGCTTGGAAGTGATGTGCAAGGTACAGAACAAAGCAGTTTCATCAGCAGTGTCAGCTGAGCAGCATCAACCTGCCCTTGTCTGGCTAAAGAATCAGAAGATATGGAGGGGTTTGGGTTGGAATGGACTTGAAAGCTCATCCAGTTCCCACCCCCTGCCATGGGCAGGGACACCTTCCACTAGCCCAGGTTGCTCCAAGCCCCATCCAGCCTGGCCCTGAACACTTCCAGGGTTGGAGCATCCTGTTATTTCTCTCTTTTCATGGAAGAAGCAGCAGGGGATTGAATTACCAGCCGTTCATTTGGTGGGGTTGGTGTGAACATCAAACTTGACTCTTGCTAAAGCCTTGAGTTTGCTGCTGTCAGAGTTGTAGAAAAAACATTTCCACGAAGCCTGAGACCTGTGTCAGGTGTTCCCTGGGTGGCACTTCCTAAAGAGAGGAAAACTTATGGAATTTTCAAATTGCTCCAGCCCTTGCTGGGCTCGGGAGTTAAACTTTGTGCCCTTTAGGAGGTAAATAAATAAACAAACATCATAAAGTGCTGTCTTGGAGCAGCTCAGAGGGAGTTTTAGACACCCAGCAGAAGGAGGGTCTAAGTGCTCCGGGTGCCAGGCTCAAGGAGCCCCTTCCAGCTTTGCCCTGTAGTCCTTAAAAATCTGATTTTTAAATTTGACCCTTGTCAAGCTCCTTCCTCTTCCATGGATTGGGCCCTAAATTACAGCCAGTTTGTTTCAGAACGCGCTGGTGAATGTTTGGCTTCCAAAGGGATGCTGAAACCGCTTTTTCTGAGGGAGGCAGAGGTGGTGTGGGAAGTGCCCGGGTTTGGGATTTTCTCTGGAAGCGTTTCTTACTTGTATGATGAGAAAGATGAAAAGCTGCAATTCAATATTGCCCATCGTGGGGATTTTTTGGTGGGTTTGCACCCATCTTTTGCAGAGTGAGGATGCAGAGAGGTCTTTAAATTGACTCTGAAGCTTCTGCCACCGGTGCCCCGTTCCCCACCCTTCCCTCTGGAGCCGGGATCAATGGGGGGTTTGCAGACATAGCTTGAGTCACCAGCCTTTTGCTCAGCTTCCCGTGCTATTGGCCTGTCTGTACCATTTTTTTTTTCAGAATTAATTTTGGGCTGAAAAAGTCTCAAAGAGTGCTTTGTTCCTCCTTGACACTCACTCCAGGGAGAAGGGAAAAAAAAAAAAGAAAAAAAAAAAAAAAGAAAAAGGGAAAAAACCGTGGAAAATCTGACATCTGCATTGTAGAGAAAAATCAATAGATAGGGAGGAATATAATTATCCCCCACTCCTGAAAGAATTTTTGCAGATATTTTTTTGTAACAGTGACTCATATGGGCTCAGGGCTTGAATGACATTTTAATTATTTCGGCTTTTTTTTTTTTTTTCGGTTTGAGTCACCCAAGTGCAGAGCTGGGAAGGGGCACAGTTGGGCAGAGCCCCCCTGGGAGTGGGGAAAGGCAGGAATTGGGGGGTGGGAGTCGAGCACTTCCCTCCCTCTGAGCGGTGTCAGAGAGGGGACCTGCAGGGTTTGGTGGGGGCTGGATCATCCCAGATCCATGAGGGATCACCCCTGGATCCACGAATCGTCTGTGCTGGCATCAGGAAAATAAGGGAGAACAGTTTTGGGGAGGTTTTGCTCCTTCTGTGAAGCGTAAAAATCCTGGTGGAGTTGTCTGATGGATCTAATGGTGGATTTAAGGCACCTTCCCTTTGGGAGCCTTGGAGGTTGGTGTTTCCCAGGTCCAGGCAGGTGCTGCATCTCCATCCTCCCCCTGGGCCGTGCCCTGGAGGGAGCAGATGTGGAAAGGAAGGAGATATTAAGCCCATATTTCATTGTGGAGTTAATTGGATCCAGGGGGAACGTTCTGAAGCACAGGGGGATGTCCAGGCGTGAGGAGCCCCCGGACCCTCTGGACATTCACGGGACAGAGATCCCACCTTTCCCCTTCCCCAGGCCAGGATTGTTTGGTACTCCAGGGAACTGGGGGGGGGACCTTCTGATTGCCACAGGCTCGGCCTAAACCATCCACCCCCAGTGCCTTTGCAGCCTCCTTCCCATCAGGATGGATTCAATAATCCTGGTTGGAGCTGGATTCAAAGCAAGGCCAGGGAGGTGAAAGGGCAATTGCTGGTTCACTTGGCCACCTGTTTCCTTCCCTGTGGCTCATATTTAATTTGTGTTGCTGAATTCCTTCCCCTTCTGATATTCTGGAAGTCCTCTCGGCCACCCCTGTGTGGAAAACAGAGCTGGTGTTTTTGGGGTGCCTGGTTTTTCCTGGGGTTGTAAGTGTGTAAATATGCATTTGTTTTTATCATTGGAAAGGGAGAATAAACTTAAAAAGCCATTTTCCTGGCCCACCCCCAACATGCACTTTTTAGTTTTGTCTGTTAGAGCTGATCATAAAAAGGGGAAAGTGTAAAAATGTTTTCAAAACTCTCCCATCCCCTGCCCTTTAGCCTCCAAAATAAATGCAGAATTCAGATTTTTAGCTACTGCTCTGCCAGCTCAGAACTAGGAAGAGGCTTCCCAAATTTTTTTTAAACTTAAAAAAAGGGAAAAAGAAACTTCTAAAGTAATTTTAGAATTTAGAAAAGGAGAAACAGGTTAGTGTGCAGAATTTGCTATGGCACATCTTTTCCATCTTTCCCAAATGATCCCATTGCTACGTGACAATATTAGGAGCATTTATGCCAAGGTGGGATAACATCAGATCACTTCTTTCCTTCCTTTGTTTTCCACTTTATTTGTCCTTGTCATTCACTCCAAAAAAATGGCAGCAGGAACCAAATAATTGGGTAAAAACAGAGTCCCTCCAAGTGTGGAGCATCCAGGTTTGTCAGGACTCATCCTGGTGGGACCAGACCCAGGACCCTACAGCACCAGGGTGAGAGGAAACAGCAGGTTTAGTTGAATATGAGGAGAAAATTCCTTATGGAAAGGGCTGTCCAGCCCTGGCACAGCTTCCCAGGGCAGGGGTGGAGTCCCCATCCCTGGGGGTGTGGATGTGGCACTTGAGGACATGGTTTGGTGGTGCTGGTGGTTGTTGGATTTGGTGATCTTGGAGATCTTTCCCAACCTCAGTGATTCCATGATTCTCCACAGAGGGATTATGGAGCGACCCACCACGTTCTCCTTTCGTGGTCCCTCCTCAGCAGAGCTGGAGCCACAGAACTGGGAGATTTTCTGTGCACTTTGTGCTCTTGTTGCTTGGTCCAAATTCTTTGGAAAACTGGAAAACTCCCGTGCCAGTGTGGAAGTTGGACCCAAGACAGCAGCAGGGTAACGAGGGCTTGAGACACCCCCTAAATGTGGGAGTGGGAGTTTTCTGTGCAGAAAATCAGCTTTGGTATTTGGGGTTTGAAGTGACTTCCCTGCTTGAAAGCTTCATAGTAAACAAAATGTGATGAGCTGCCTTAGTTGACTCATTGCAGGGAAGATCTGGATTTTCAGCTTTTCCCTCAGGTACTTTGATTTCATTGCCCCCTGTTGAATCCTAGAGCTTGGTAACAGCCTGGGCAGGCAGGAGGGAAGGTCACTGAGATAACTGGCCTGTTTTAATATCCCAGCAATTCCTGCACAGAGACCTCCTTAGCTCTGTCCTGCCCCTGCCAGGGCTGCCAGCTGAGGCACATCCTGGGAGATGCTATCAGTGGATCCTGTAACTTTAGGAGAGGTTGGAAGGCAGGACGAGCCAGGGATGATTCGGGAGGGGAAGATGAAGCCGGGAGTGTTGACAGCGAGTGTGTCTTGTCCTGGCCCCTCCTGCTCCAGCCCTGCAGAGTGATGGGATCTGCTCAGTAACTCCCCACCACCCTGCTTTCCCATCCCAAATCCTGTGTGATATCACTGCATCCCTCTCCTGCCTCTGAAGAGTTTTTAAACTTGGCTCTGTCCTCTCTTTTCCACACTCAGAAGCCCTGTGCTCTCAGATCAGTGAGATAGACATGCAGCTTTGGGAACTGGATATTTCAGGATATTTAAGAGGTCTGGATGGTTTTGGATTTTTTTTTCTTGAGCCCTAAACCTGCTAAATTTAGTTCTATTCTGTAAGTTAAGGCTTGTATCGTGGGGAGGGGGGTAGGACCAGGTGAGCCCCTGTGGTCCCTTCTGTGGTTCTGTGACTTTGGGTGAATCCAACAGGCCAGGATGGGCCATAGTGCTGGAATTTCCTCCTCTGAGCACTCAGATTTTAGCCGTGAATCTCTCCTTGAAAACCTTCCCTGCTGTAAATGTAAAGAAGCTTCAGGATGTTCCCGGTGCAGCACTGGGTCCTTCCAGGAACTCCCTCTGTTTTTCTCCTAAGGGAGGCAGGAACATCATAATTAGGGGCAATGTCAGAGGTAGGCAAATACCCCCTAATTGTATGCAGATGATAGAGCTGCTTCAACCTTTTGACTAGTGAAGCTTTCCTCAATTTGGGATATTGTGATCCTAATCAGGGACCTTTCCCTACATCAAAGCTGAGCCGGCATCCCTTGGGGCTGGCAGGGCTTGATTGCAGGGCTTCCTGCTCATCCCTGCCCAGGTGTCCTTCCTGCTCTGGACCACTGATTCCTTTCTGCTCTTCATCTCTGAGGCAAAGAAATTTAATCCCAATATTACTGCCAGGCCTGGAATGGACCCAGTGGTTTGGAAACTTCCCCTCCTGTTGCCCTGAGATATCAGTGCACGGCCAGCTCGGATACCTGCTCGTTTCCTTGCCAACCTCTAACCTGAGGTGGAGCAGAGCTGTCATTAGTGCATCCATCTGTGTTTGGATCTGTCAGCTTCCTTCCCCTGCTCCTCTTTTGTTTCTCTAATTACTTTGATTGCATCTCTGTGGCCAGCTCAGGGCAGGCTGCGGGTCCCCATCCCGCTCTGTCGCTGTTCCCTTTTCCACAGGCAGCAGAAGTGGCTCTGCCAGAGGGAAACCATTGGGTTTGGGTTTTAAAATAGTGGCTATGGCTGTGGTTAGGGCTGCAGGGAACATTTATCTGTTACACAGAGTGGCCCAGTGGCAGAGCCCGGATTTTCTCATTGCTGGTATCCAGGGATTCTGCTGATCCTGGGAGCCCTGGCCTGCTCATCCCTGCTCTGCAAAGGCTCAGGTGTGGGTAAAGCATCTTCCAGCACCCTTGAAGAGATGTGGCACATTCCACAAGGGTTTTGGGTCAGATTTTCAGTAAAATGGCAGTGGAATGAGTCACATGCACCACATTCCCTCGGGAACAACAACTGGACCCGGAGAGTGGACGTGCCCTGGGTCTCCTTCAGCCTCTGCCATTACAGGCTGTAAGTTTAACCAGAGCATTTGGCATCTTGAGATACAAGATAAAATATTTCTGACTGTATTCTTGTCTTCTTTTCCCCAGGGGCTGATTAAAATCCGAGGAGATCGCTGCTGGAGAGAGTTAACGTGCATGGATTATCACTACGAGGTGAGTGATCTCTGCATAAAACCTCATTTCTCTTGCCTGCTTTACTTTGGTGAAACGATTTTCCCAAACCTTTCCTCTCCTGCCAGGCATTTCTCCATGTTTTCTTTCTTTATCCTAGACTGCTGGCAGTGCAGGCAGTGTCCACGTGCCAGCTGGGTGATGCTGTTTTTCCCAACCACAGTCCTAAAAGACCGATTTCTCTCCTCCCCTCCCCATCACGGATTCAGGAACAAACCTGAGCCTCACTGAGAACTTCCCTGTCAAAAATGCTGCAGGGGAGGGACAGAAAGGAGTTTTCTGTGGTGTTGTCCTGAGACCTTCCTGCTCCCACTCCCAAAATGTGGACATGTGCAGGCAGAAATGGAGCATCCCAGTGCTGATGTCCAACATGCAGGGCACGATCGTTGGCAGTTCAGAATTCCATGGTTTTTATCCTCTTGGCATCTGTTTCAGTGATGATGTTGTGTTCTGATTAGGGACTGTGGCTTGTTTTCTGGCTCTGATCTCGCCTCCTCTCTGCTTCCAGAGAAGCTCAGCTCCCCCTCCCTCTTCACCTTCAGCTTTGTATTTGTGTTTAATGGAAAGGGTGTTAAAATAGGAAAAGCTGTGTATGGTGATGCTGCAGGGGTGAGGAGCCCTGCTTTGGTGAAGGAAACAATCCTGAAATGATATTCCCTTCTCTGGCTTCACGTCACAGCCACTGAGAGTGGCCCAGGGTGTCACAACACCCCTGGTCTCTAATCGAGGTCCAGCTGACATTTTGGAGCATAATTCCTGTTAGGGGCAGCTGAGGGAGCTGGGGGGGCTCAGCCTGGAGAAAAGGAGGCTCAGGGGGGATCTTCTGGCTCTGCAATTCCCTGACAGGAGGGGGGAGCCAGGGGGGATCAGGCTCTGCTTCCAGGGAACAGGGACAGGAGGAGAGGGAACAGCCTCAAGTTGTGCCAGGGGAGGTTTAGATGGGATATCAAGAGAAATTTCTTTATGGAAGGGGTTGGAAGGGGCTGCCCAGGGCAGTGGTGGAGTCTCCATCCCTGGAAATGTTTGGAAAACACGTGGATGTGGCACTTGAAGGACGTGCTTAGTGGTGACCGTGGTGCCTGGTCCCTGTGGTGTCCTGATCCTGTGTCCGTGTCAACGTGGGGCTGGTTGATGGTTGGACTGGATGATCTTAGAGGGCTTTCCCAGCTTTAGTGATTCTATAAAATGGAGTTTTGCAGGTCCAAAAAAGCTCCATCTGCCTTTTCAGCTGCAATGCTCCTTTTTTGCTGTTCCCATCAGTGACTTTCCTGGGGGTTTCCCCCACTCAGTGCAGGGCTGATCTCATCCAGAGGCTGCTGCTCCCTTGGCTCTTGCAGGACATCAGTGATCCAAATCTATTCCCAGTAAAACTGTGGATGGAAAGACCCTTCAGTGGTGTCATTCTTAACCCTGGACACGAAGGTGGCTGCAGTAAATTCCCCATTTTTGCTGGGCACCTGGCAGCACTCTGGGAAAATGCAGCTCAAAGCCAGCCCCCGGCAGCCCCTGCTGACCCCAACCCACAACAATCAGGCTGCACAATCCCAAACCTCTCAAATCAAAACCAGGACCAGTTCTGGAGCCCAGAAGGCTAATTAAGACCATTCCTGTCCTATCCATAAGGCAGGATCCCCAGCCTGTGCAAGTAATTGGGAACAGGGACAGGGGGCAGAGCGCGTTATCAATATCAATTATTTTAATCCGCACAAAAGAAGCTGCAATAAAAGGAAAATGAAAGAGGCCAAGCTTTGTCTACCAGCAATAATATAACAAAAAATAACAAAGGGCTGCGATTCACCTGCTGACTCCAACCAGCCAGAGGGAGGAAGAAAAGGGTGAAGCTGGAGATACCTCAGGGAGGGGAAGAAGGGAGTTGGGAATCTGCTCGTAATTAGGCTGATAAAACGGGATGCTGGACTAGCTGGAGGTGGACTCGGGCCAGATGAGTGCTGTGATGTATGTTGGCCACCCCAGCTGTGCTGCTGCAGTCCAAAACCTCGCTGGGCTCCTGTGCCAAGAGCTCTGATGCAAAGACGTGGCCCCCTCCCCGCGTGGGCAGCGCCTGGCACGGGTGGTTTGCAGGAGGGCACTGCAGGTGGATGGAACCAGGAGTGGTGGCTGAAACGGTCGAGTGCTGGTGTGGTTTGGGTAATTAGGCAGAGGGGTTTTTTCCTGCCCTCTTTCCTCTCTGATGTGTCCCAGCCTGAGGGCTCTCTGTCCTCTGGCGCTGTGGGAGTGGGAGATGGAAATGGCAGAGCACGTGCTTTGCACAGGAGGGGTGTTCCCCTGCCAGCCTCCTCTGGTCCCTGAGGATTAGATGGGCTCCAGTAGGTGTGGAAGAGAAAGGCAGACTCTGGTGGGGCTGGAGAAGACTTTGCTGCGCCACCAGACACAACTTGGCACGTGGAAACGTCCTAGAGTCTGGGATGAGGGGTGGAGGGATAACACTGTGTGGCTTAATCATGGCTGTGGGTGCCAAGAGTCCCAACCTGTAATCCCAGCTTGGCAGGGAACCATGACCAGGGAATGTCACCTCCTTCTGCATTCATTTCTCTGCTTACCTAGTCAGAGGCTCCAGGGTGGGTGTGTAGGTTTGCACCCTGGGGGTCCTGATCCCTGTGGGGTCCTGATGCTGTGTCCATGTTAACATGTCAAAATGGACATGCCTGGCAGGTGAAGTGCTGGGGTTTTCCATGCCATGGGTTTTATTTATCCCTCTTGGTGTTTGCCATCGTTTCACTGCTGGCTGTGGTTGTGGTTGGATGGCTCTTTGCCCTACAAGAAATCCCAGTAAAAGGGAGGGTTTTTTTCATCAGTGGAACCTGTTCCTGGTGCAGTTGATGCAGAGAGAAGCTGCTTTTTGGGTTTCAGGTCTGTTTGTCATCAGGGTTATTCAGGATTTTTAATTACTGTGTACACACAGGTTTACAAATCTGTGTGCAGGGTTTGCAGGCTGGAGCTGGAATTCTGCTTCCACTGGAACATGTGGAATGGATCCCACCTGCCAGGGAAGACAGGCAGCCCTGGTTCCCTGCTTGTGCAAGCAGGGGGATGTGGCTGAGCGTGTCCCCTATCCCTGCCTGCTCCAGAGGGATCATTCCCAGAGCCCATCAGCTCCGTCCCACAGCCAGGCTCCCACGTGCACCAGGGAAAAGTCTGCCCTGGAAGGTTTTGAGCCACTCCAGGCTAATTCTGGGAGTTCTGCTTGGCTGGCACAGGCACAGTGTCTTACCATGCTCCAAATGGAGCAAATCCTCTTGTGTTTTAACCCCCCCAACCCCAGCCCTGCAGATCCCAGACCCTTCGGAGCACCTTGAGACCAAATGTCCTGGCACGGGGCAGGTTTGAGTGGCACGGGCAGGAGCAGAGGAAGATTTTGGAGCCACAGCCATCCCAAAGGGAGCCCAGTGGGTTCTTGGACCCTGGTGGTGTTTTTGGCAGATAATCAGAGTGGTTCAGAAGGTCCTGTGTGGTCACATCCACCCCTTCCCGCCGTGTTCCCCCCCCAGAAACGCTCCTGGTGGGATGCAATCCAGGGATGCATTCTTCTGATGGCTGCCAAAGTGCTGTTGCTTTTTAATTACAGGGAGATATCTTGTAAAACTCAGCCACCAACTGGTCAGGACAGCTGCAGAAGCAGCTGCTGGGGCAGGAGCCCCGCTGGGCAGGGACTGCTCTGCCAGCTCGGCACCAAAACCACTCCAGGGCTGCTGGACACATCCAGGGTCCCTCCTGTGGGACACCCATGGCCTGTCCTCTGAGGAAAGGAGAGACATGGAGGGGCTGGAGCCTGGTGGAATGTCCTGGGTGCTTGTGAGGGACACCTCGAATCCAGTTCCAGGCCCCTCAATTCAGGACAAGACACTGAGGGGGTCCTGGGAAGGGGCTGGAGCAGCAGGAGCAGCTGAGGGAGCTGGGGGGGCTCAGCCTGGAGAAAAGGAGGCTCAGGGGGGACCTTCTGGCTCTGCAATCCCTGCCAGGAGGGGGGAGCTGGGGGGGGTCGGGCTCTGCTCCCAGGGAACAGGGACAGGAGGAGAGGGAACGGCCTCCAGCTGTGCCAGGGGAGGGGCAGGTTGGATATTGGGAACAATTTTTTTATGGAAAGGGGTTGTCCAGCCCAGGCACAGCTGCCCAGGGCAATGGTGGAGTCCCCATCCCTGGAGGGGTTCCAAGGATGTGTGGATGTGGCACTTGGGGACGTTGGTTAGCGGTGAACATGGGGATGGTTGGTCTTGATGATCTTAATTAAAGGGCTTTTCCAACCCTAATGATTCTGAGGATGGAAGCAGGAAAGTTTGCAGGACTTTGCTGAACCAATTCCTGCCCCATCTGAGCCCCATTTTGGCCCCAGATGTGTCGGTGCTGCCGAGAGAAGCTTTGCCCTGGCCCAGGACTCTGCACAGCCACAGAGGTCACTCCTGGCTTGGACAAATTGTCACTAATTATTGTGTGAGTGTTCTTCCCAGGGAGGGGCTGTCACTCAGTGCTTTGGCTCCTGGAGCAGATCCCCAGTTCCTGGAGAAGCTCTCCAGAGCACAATGTCTTTTGTGCCTAATTATGGGCTTGCTGACTGATAACTGTGCTGATAAGGAGGAGAAGGGAGCTCAAACTGCTCCTTAACTGCCTCTTCAGTTCTTTTCTTCCCCTTCTCTTCCCTGTTTAGACCTCATTAGGCTTTTCATCCAGCTTTTTTCCAACCCATCACGGCACAAAAAGTAAATAACATCCAGCAATTCGTTTCGATAAATCAGAAAATGAGCTGCTTTCATGAGCCCTGAGGCTCAGGATGGGCTTTATTCCAAGAGTTTGCATTGCTGGAAGGAAAAACGTTCCTAGCAGGGAAGCAGGTGCTCGGATTTTGAGCTGAAAATTCTAAAGTTACAAATGAATACGAGGGAAGTGGTGCTGAAGTGCAAGGAAAACAGGGATAATTAAAAGAAGCAACCACGCAGGGCATTTTGGGGATCTTCTTGTTAATAACTTTAATAATAACATCGTAAAATATTTATGGAGCATCCTAAGTGTACAATCCTTGGCCCTTCATGGAATTTTCTCCAGTCTGAAGGCATTAAAGGTGAATCCTGGCAGGGCTGATGGTCACAGTGATGAATTATTGAGGGCAATAAAAATGTGCTTTCTTTTCATCTCCTGGTGCAAAACCAAAGCTGTTCTTTGAGCTGAGGTGACTGATACCACAGGGAAGAACATGCTTGTGTTCAGCTGCTATTTTTTTTTTGTCCTTTCCATTTGGTCACAGGTTTTGAGAAGTGACCTTTCCTGAGGCATAATTGAAAAACCACTCGTCCTCATTGACACAACTCGAAGGGCTGCTTGGAGGGGGATTTGAGGCTGAGGATTAGGGGCTTTCTGCTGGGTTTTGGGGAGCTGCATGATGTCAGTGGAAGAAGGGCCAAGGCCTGACCTTGCCTGTGATCAATTAGGTAACAAGATCCATCGTAAGGCAAGAGCTTGGAGCAGTAATATTGGCAGATAAGTGTCAGCAGGACATCAAAAGCTTATTCTGCTGGATCTGGAGTTTGGATCAGGCTGCTGCAAAGAAGGGCTGGATCTGAGGCAGGTTTTTCAGATGAATCCCAGGTCTCTGTGTTGGATGCAAGGAATGCAGTTTGCCAGAGGAGTTTGGCATTCCCAAGTTTGGGCTGGGCTCTGCTGTTCCGAACGTGCTCATGGATTATAAAAACCAGGGAGCAGAAGCTCTAAAAGGTGGGATTTGGGCTCAGCCTGGGAGGATCAGGGTTGCTGGGCTTGCACAGGTTGGGTTTGCTGGCAGAGGGCCCAGGCAGGGATTCAGGGCTATGACTTCCAGCTGGGAATTGAGCAGGAGGAGTCCTGGTTTTCCAGGGTTTGGAAGCCCAGCTATGGAAAACGAGGGCTGTAAACTCTCAGCATTGTAACTGTGGAGCTGCAGTTTGAGGAGACACGAGCATCAGTGCTGGCATTTGTGCCCAGTGATGCTGGGTTTAGAAAGTGGACAGGAATGCAGGGCTTGTGCAGTCAGGGGATGCTCGGGAAGCACGAGGAATAAAGCAGACTGATGCAGGGACATGGTGGGTGATGTTTTATTCCGAGCAGAGCAGGCAGGGAAGCAGCTTCCCAGAGTCAGGCACTCAGGAGAGTGTAGATTTGCTGTCAGGCAGCGTTGGACCAGGAGTGGGAGATGTGTTCCCTGAGCAACCATCACAGCAGAGGGAGGGGAGGTGGATTCCCAACCACCCCAGTGTCAGTGCAGGTCACTGAGACCAGGATCCTGGCAGGGAATTTAGGAGAAGGGGAAAGAGTGTGTCTGCTCAGAGAACTGTCAAAATAAAAGCAAATCAGCATCATAAAGCAGTCCCAGCATCTTCAGCCCGGGCTCAGGAAAGCCCACACTGCTGGAGTGAACTGGACTTGGGCAGGTGCTGGGAGAGAAACTTTGGAACAGCTTTGAAAGGAAAATCATGCAGGAACTTCTTACGAGGCTCTGGAGTGACAGGACACAGGGAATGGCTTCCCTCTGCCAGAGGGCAGGGTTAGGTGGGATATTGGGAAGGAATCCTTCCCTGTGAGGGTGGGGAGGGCCTGGCACAGGTTGGGCAGAGAAGCTGTGGCTGCCCCATCCCTGGAAGTGTCCAAGGTCAGGCTGGAGCAACCTGGGCTAGTGGGAGATGTCCCTGCCCATGGCAGGGGTGGGACTGGATGAGCTTTATGTTCCTTTCTGATCCAAACCACCCTAAGATTCCCTGAGCTGGGTGGATGGGATAAGCCCACAGTCCCTGATCCCTGCTGGACAGCGGCTCCCACAGGGCTGGAGCTCCAGCTTTGCTGCAGGGTTTTATTTCTCTCTTTGCTTCAGTTCAAATCTGCTTCCCTCTCTCTGCATTTCTCCACCAACAGTATCTGCATTTGCAGCGTCAAAACCTGCAGTGAGCAACCTCTAGGAATTCTCCCTTCGGGATCAGCCGAGCAGGTTGGGGGGCACCTGATCACCCTCTGCTTCCCTGCCCTCCAACATCACCAAACCCTGGGCTAACCAGGGCTAACCCAGCCCAAGTGCCCCCAGGGAGGTTCCTGTTGGGAGCCTGGGGAGGGTTTTGCAGCTCAGGGAGCCCTGATCCACCCCCCTCCCCCCGGGATCAGCACGGGGCTGTCACTCACGGGCTGGAAATGCGTTGGGAATGTGCCAGGGCCGTTTGCAGCAGTAACACAATTCCTCTTCCTGGATTCTTTTCTGTTTTTCTTGAGGATTTGTTTTAAGCCTGGTGAAAGCTTCCTGTACACCTATTGGATTTCATCTCTTTGTTACACTCTCCCACTGTTTCCAACTCCTCTACGGACCACCCAGGACCCTCAGCACTTGCTTGAAATATTCCCTTTTCCTCCCACCTTCACCCTTTTTGTCTTTTTCAATGCTAATCAGATTAATTTTTACAACCCACTTTGCAGCCACTTAATCAGCTCTCCATGCTCTGCCCCTGGACTTGGCTCTTACCCTGCTTTTCCAGAGGGCAGGAATGTTGGATCCCAGCACATCCCTCTGCCTACCAGGGGCTGTGGGGAATAATCTGCTGCTCCTGAAACGTGCAGGGCCCAGGAGGTTTGTCAGGTGGAAGAGAACAGAGGCAATGCTCTGGTAATTATTTAAATTGGGGATTCATGAGCTGGTTAATGGCGTGCTTTAAGAAATGTGCAAAGAGAAAGATGACAAATTTTGGTGCTTTCTGGAAGAATGAAATGAGAAGAAGATTTAAGAGCTCTCTGGTCTTTCAGAGTAGCACAGGATGGTTTGGGTTAGAAGAGATCTTAAAGCTCACCCAGTCCCACCCTCTGCCAAGGGCAGGGACACCTTCCACCAGCCCAGCTGGGATGATGCAAATGTTTGGTGCCTGTCAAAATTTAGTGCTCTTTCTTTTTCTATAATGTTTGCTCTCTAGAGAATATTCCCTTCATAAAATCCTGGAATGGTTTGTGTTGGAATTAAAAACAAGTTTTGAATTGCACATGGAGTTGCTGGTGCTTCTTTGGAGACCAGATGACATTTTCATCAGATTATGAGACGTGTTACAGTTTCATCTCTGACTATTAAATGTGTTAAATTGTTTAATGAATTTTCACACAATGGAGATGTCTGTCTTAATTTAATGTGTAAATTATTGGATTTGTTGCCTACAGAACAGCAGACACACCAGAAAGTTCTGCTGAAGAGGCTGCATTACCAGTGGGGTGGGTGTGTGTTTGTGCAGCTCTGTTCCTCCTCTGGTCTCTTACTGGGATTTTCTTATGGGAATTAAGATAATAACCAATTCCAGCTCTCAGGTTAACACTACTGGCTCAGGCTGCCCAGAGAAGCTGTGGCTGTTCCCTGGAAGTGTCGAAGACCAGGCTGGATGGGGCTTGGAGCTTGGTGGAAGGTGTCCCTGCCCATGGCAGGGGGTGGAATGGGATGATCTTTAAGGTCCTTTCCAACCCAAACCATTCCAGGTTTCTGTGATAATAATTATTAACGACACCAGAGATCCCAAGTTCAGCTTGAAGCTTTATTTCCATAGAAATGTTGGTCCAGAAGGACCCACCATTGGCAGAACCGGTGGAGCCCTTCCCTTTGCTGCTAAAAATTTGCATTATTTGCATATCTCCAATTTACATTGAATTTATGCCTTCTCCATACAATTCTCTGTGGTTTTACCCTTTCCATGTTGAATATTGCAGTTGATTTGAGTTGCAGCCCACAGGTTGTGTCACTTCAGTGATCAGGGACTGACAGCCCGAGACAATTCCCACAGACATTTCCCTCACTGCCAGAGAGCGGGAAGAGTTCCATACATTTCTCCAGTGCAGATTTTTCTCTCTCACAGCTATGCCAGAGCTCCCAGCAGCCCCTGGTAACTGTAAAAAACCAAGAATCCAGAGTTAGGGTGGGGCATGAACGAGTTAACATCAAGTCTGTGCCGTGGTGTTTTGCTCCGAAGTCGTGTGCGCCAAACTGACCTTTAATCTTGGAATATAAATCACTTTCCAGTCCTATTATTTCTAAAATCCTACAGGCTTGCAAATGCACAAAAGAAGCCTTTGTCTCTTATTAATTTAATTTATAGGTTAAAGTTTCAAATCAGTGGCAAGCCCAGGCTGATTTACTGTTCCCTTCAGGAAGGGCCGTTCTGGGGAGCGTGGTGTTTGCTGGGCTGCCTGGAAATGGTGGTGAGCAATTAGGAGCTTCTCTAATTAGGGATAGTGCAGGATAATTTGCTTATCATCTTTGGAATGGGTTCCACGTGAAAGCTGGGAGGGGAGCTCGGGGTGGTTTAGCTCTTTCAGCCCTAAAAACTCACCAGTTCGGGAAAAATCACCGTCGCTCGTGCTGTGAGGGGAAGATCAGCCACTTCTGGGAGGAAATTCAGATCAAAGCAGGGCTTTTTCCCACCAGATTAAAACAAGACACCCATTCCTTTTTTTTTAATTATTTTTTATTAGATTTAAGCTATGAAATTCCCGTGTGGACTCAGATGTGGGACACTGGCTTCTCTTCCCAGAGTTAGGAGGGTTCCCATCTGCGGTTCAAACCCATTTTTTCCACTTCTTGGGATTTCTACTCATGGAATTTTGCAACCAAGTTTTCTAGGCTGTCTCAGAGGAACTCAAGACAAAGAAATCCAGCTTTTTCCTACCCATGCTGTCATTTCCCATTCCAGGGTAAGAGCTTTGGCTCCTCCAGGAGCTCTCTGGAGGCTTTTTCCTTGAGCAGTTTACATGGAAAAGCGGGATTGTGACTTGCTGCCCTTGCCAGCGTTCTGGAAACGTCTGTATTAAGAATGGCATTTATCTTACACATACCCATGACTTCACTTATCTATATTTTCCAGGGATCACATTCTTCCTCTTCCCTTTCAGCCTTGGTGCCTGAAAGGGGTTTTATTGCTTTAACATTAATCAAGACATCTGACAGGATTTGAGCTGGATCCCGTCCAGGGAGCCTGGGACAGGATTGGATTTCCCACTGTCACGTTGGATCCATTTGAGTGTAACACAGGCTGGTCAGTCTCTGCAGCCCATCCATGGATTTAACGATCCTGGGATGAGGTGAAGGAGTGCCCACCTTCCTGCTCAGCCAGGACAGAGGCTGTGCCTGGGCTGGGCTTTCCCCTCAGCTGCTGAGGGCTCCCAACACAAGTTTGGTGGGACAAGCAGGGAGAAGGTGTTTTCTCTTCCCCAAGGAAGTCCTGCTGCTGCTCCCACCCTTCCCCAGGCTTCCCTTCCACGATGCTGGTGAGTTGTGACCAATGTCCCTTTTCACCCCAACTTTCTCTTATTTCTCACTTTGCTTTGATAAGCTGGGGGTGTCAGACACAGGGAGGAGAACGTGGCTGAATCCCAGGGTCACTGGCTATTAATTGCTTCCATTTACACTTTTATTTCAGGTCAGATCCTGGAATGGTTTTGGGTGGGAAAGGACCTTGAAGCCCATCCAGTTCCATCCCCTGCCATGGGCAGGGACACCTTCCCCTATCCCAGGTTGCTCCAACCTGGCCTTGGGCACTTTCAGGGATCCAGAGGCAGCCACAGCTTCTCTGGGCAACCTGTCCTGCAGAGATTGTCAGAGGGCCTCAGGGTGCCAGGGGGGAAACAACACTTGGAAAACCTCCAAGGGGAGGCAGCTGCTCCCTCTCCATGCCAGGGGTGCCCCATTTCCCTCCCTAGGCTCCTCAAGGAATGTTCTCCTGCTAAACATTTTCCTCACGTGGTGGCCCTGCAGGGCATTTGTGAGGGGCTGGGGAGCTCCATTTCTGTCCCAAATCCTGCTGGGATTCCTCCTGGGGGAGGTGCTGAGCGTTTCCAGCAGGTTGATCCCTTCGTTTCCCAGAAACCTGCACACACAAACTTCTAAAAGGCCAATCCTTTAATTCTTTAAGCTTCTAGTCTGAATTTCACCACGCTCTGTGAATTTGTTGTCTTTGAGGACTTCCTTTCGAAGGTTTATAAGAAACACAACCAGAAATCCAGCTTTAAAAATCCCTTTTTCTCCCTCAGTGCGTTTCGCTCGTTGGATCAGTTGTCCCTCCGTGGATGTTTGGGTGCAATTCTCATCAAGTTGCTCCTGCTGGACGTTTTCCTAACCCTGATCAGGATCTAAGAGAGCTTTTTATAACTCCCTTTTGCAGTTTTCTGTGCCAAATATGCAGCAGCAACACACGTGGCCCCCCTGTGCTACCGGCAGAGCCGATTACCTCGAGGGGATGGAAGGGAGTTAACGCTGCTCAAATACTGCAGATTTGCTTTCTATTGTTTTATTGCTCCTCTGAGTCTCACCAGGTTCATTAACATCAAGCCCATCACTCTCCCCGTTCCTGCAATGAGTTTATCCAGCTGATGGGTGAGGGTGGGAGGGGAATTCCAGGGGTGAAGGAGCTCGATGATGGCCAGATGTGAAAGCCACGCGTGTCATTTTAGGTAACTAAAGGCACAACTTCCTCAGCTCCAAAGTGCTTGTGAGTTTGGGAATTGGTGTGATTTGGTGGCTGTGGGAAAGCTGGAGGGGTCAGGAAAAGGTGCTGTAAAAGATCACTGTGGGGAGGGAGTTGTTGAGTTTTTTAATATTTCTGAAATCAAAGGTGGCAGTTCAGCAGCTTCTGAGGATTTCCCAGAGTCCTGGAATAGTTTGGGTTGGAAGGGATCTTAAGGATCATCACATTCCACCTTGCCTGGCATGGGCAGGGACACCTTCCACCAGCCCAGGTTACTCCAAGCCCCATCCAACCTGGCCTTGGGCACTTCCAGGGGCAGCCACAGCTTCTCTGCCCAACCTGTGCCAGGGCCTGCCCACCCTCACAGGGGAGAAACATCTTCCTGACACCCCATCTAACCCTCTGTCACTTCAAAGCCATTTGTGGTGTCTTTGTATCTGCAGCCTGTAGGAATTTTTAGGACTTCCCCTCCTCCCTGGAGTGACTGAGGAGGGACCCAGCACGGAGGGTCTGGAGGCAGGAGTGGGACCCCCACGGGACTTCAGGGCCACAGGGGAGAAGCTGAAGCACAGGAGCAGGTATTTACTCTCCCCTTGCTCAGCCCCTTCTCCCATTTTATCTGGCAGGGATGAGTCCAGGTTTCCCTTGATGGGATTTGCCTCTGGCAGATCTGAGTGGAGCTGGTGCCAGGCTGCAGCACTGTCCCCTCTGAGAGCACTTCTTTGGGCAATAATCCAGGCTTTCAGCAGGGTTGCCTCCACATCAGACATGGTATGGGTTTAATTTGCTGGTTAAGATGTTCCTGACTTCTCCTGGCTGTCTAATGTTTCCTCTCCTCCGAAATCTTATATGTCACCTACACAGGAGCCGTTCTGGGGGGGAGGTTCTGGGGGGGCACTCAGGAATTCCTGACTGTTTCTCTGGCACTTCAGTTCAGTTTACAGTGTACACTGAAGGAACAGCTCCCTTTAGATTGGGGTGGGTTACAGGCTCTCCTCCCTGGAAGAACAAAGGGCTGTCTGTTGGAGCCAGCCCGGGAATACCTTGGGAGGTGATGCTGCAGACGGGATTTTGGGGATGTATTTCATGTTTAAGGGGTGTGACGAGCAATAAAACAGGGCACAAACAACCCCTAAAATACTGGAAATACAGAACTTATTAAAGCCCAGGGAGTTGCCTGCATTGCTGCTGTCTGTAGGGATGCTGGGGTTTGGGAAGGCTGGATCCTGCTGGCTGAAGGGGCAGCAGGGTCAGGGGGGTCACTGCTGCCCTTGGGCTGTGTCAGGGCCTGTGAACAGCTCTGCCCTCCTCCAGAGGCTGCATGGATTTCTCCATGGAATCCCTCCATGCTGATCTTAACTTCCATCTTTATACCAGATTTGGGCTTTCTGAGTGCTGCTGAGGTGCTGCCCTGGTGCTGTGGTTGAAGGTGATGGGTGAAATGGGGTGAAATTGCTTCCTTTTGTAATTACCAGTGATTATTTAATGAGATCTTCATGGAGAACTTTAGGTTTTGCCTTCCCCTGAGCTGTCCTAGGTGGTCCTTGGCATGCACAGAACCTTTTACTGCTTTTTTGGTCCCGTCCCCCCATGGCCTGGATCCAGAGATGGTGCTGCTGCCTACCTTGGAGCTGCTGGTTTGGGCTGTTTCTAGGAGTGCCACCTAATGCCTCCCCCCAGTACTGGATCATCCCAAACCCTTTTGGACAAGGTAAGGCCTCTTTTGGCTTGTTTTGTTGTGCTGAACCAAAGGCCTGTGAAAAATTAGGTCCTTCTGTCCTAAGTTTCTTTGGAGGCTTCATGTTTGGCTTCTCCTTGGCATGGGTTTCTGGACTGCAGAGACTGATTTATTGGAGGCAGACCCTGGTCTGACGACTGTCAAACCATGAGCATCCTCTGTGTTGACCCACATGGTCGATCCTGGTCTTTATGACGTGCTGCTCCGTGGGACTGTCCCCTTGCTGTCAGTGCTGTGGGGCGAAACTCTTGGCTTAAAGGCTCATTTCCAGTCCCTGCACTCAGAGAATGGTCTTTGTTCCTTGAAAATTGGGCAGTTTCTGTGGAAGGCTCGGTGGGTGGAAGAATGTTCCCATTATTCCCCGGGCGCACGCGGTGGCTGCGGGGGCTGCGGGGCTGCCCTTCCGTGGCAGGGGGGGAGGAGGGGGCAGCAGGTTGGGTTTGCCCCAAAGGGCTTCACCCCAAAGGTTATGGAGATGTTGTCACATTTGCCTTGGGTGGTTTTGGCTCCGGAGTGAAGGTCCCCAACTCCCCACGGGCGCGTTGGCAGCGGCTCCGACTCAACATCGTGCTCCGGGAGCTCTGGGGTTTTAATGTGGCTGGGAGGGTGTAAATCTGTCTGTGTTCTGGTGGATAAACAACAGCCTTTACCCCCCTGCAGTTGAAAAACCCCCCTCAGCATTGTTTGCTGCCCTGGTTTGTGTCTGGGAACTCTGGGCATCTCCTGCCCGAATGTGGTGACCGAGAGCAAATCCACTGGAAAATGAAACAGGGGTTTGTCTGCTTTGGTGTTTCGAGTAATTCCATTTCTAGTGCTTGTCTAGAGGGTTTGGAATGATCTTCTAGTGGAAAGGGTCCCTGCCTGTGACAGGGGGTTGGAATGAGATGATCTTTAAGGCGCCTTCCAACCCGAATCATTCCATGATTCCACGATGTTCTTGGGTAGCTGGACGGTGTCGATCCAATTAGGGGCGAGTGGTGGACAGAGGAACTCTCAAAGGCAGGACAGGGGTTTACACACGGGATGCTCTCTGGCAGGAAAGCCATTGCAAAGCCATTGTAAAGCCATTAAAGGTGTCACGCTTCTTATCTGCTGCTGGTTTATTAAAAACAAAAAAGGAAAAGAGGCTACAAATCAAGCAGTGTCACGAGACCCCCCCCCTGTAATTGAGGGGCCGAAATTAATTAGCCATGGTGAATGTTCTGCATGGTTTTCTCTCTGCTCCAAAGAAGGACCCCTTTGTGCATCCCAGCACATGGAATACCTGAGGGCATCACGGGGCCTTCTCCTCCCTCTCCTGTTTTCACACTTCCCTTGCCCATTCCCTGCCTGTCCTTTCAAATTCTTTGGATAGGAGGATTTCCTGACGTCTCCTTTTCAGCACTGCTTCCTCTTCATCTCCCTCACGAGTGCCTCTGACACCCCCACGTTTGATTTTTAACACCAAGGGTTCAAAAGGGGTGTCCAGACCTCCATGGGCTGGTTGCTCTCAGGGCTGTGATGGGATTGCTGGCATTGTCCTGTGCAGGAGTTGGACTCGATGATCCCTGTGTGTCCCTTCCAGCTCAGGGGATTCTGTGATCCTTTCTGATGCTGTTTGTGCTCCTCTGCTCTGCATCTTAACTTGGGACTTACTGGTTTCTCTTTAGATTTGCTTTTTGTAGTCAGTTCCATCCTGGTTTGGGGATAATTAGTTTGGGATAATTAACACTGATTTGCTCTTCATCTGTTTACTTTTGAGACTGTAGTTTTGAGATTTTCTGCCTTTTTATTCTTCAGCCTCCTCAATTTTTTTTCCAGTGACTCCTGCACAGCAAATTCAAGCTTTTAGACAGTGGCTCTTAGAAAACACAGTTGTCTTGCATGCAATTATATTTTATATCATTTATTTCGACAATTTATAGCTTAAAACTGCAACCTAAAAATAAGCAATTGGCAGCAGATTCAAGGCCTTTTCAGGTGCAGGACTGGGCTCCTGGTGTGTCCAGGAGCTTTTCCCCTCCAGCACCCCCTTTTCCCTGAGGATCTGCAGCTGAATGGAGCTGCTGCTGGATGAGGAATGTGTCCATCAGCCCTGAAGTAAATCAGGATGGGAAGTGTGTCAGGGGCACTAATCCAGCAGCTGTTCCCCCAGGCTGCCACCGCCAGCTCGGGAATCAACCCCACGGAATAAACCCGGGGTGTTGTTCCACTGGCACAGCCCAGGTCGTGCCCATTCCCTGGAAGAGGAGGTGCTGAGCCAGGCTCTTGTAGGGCATTCCCAGGGCTGAGCATCCTTTAGGAGCAGAGCCCTCTTTCCAGTGGATCTGTGCAGTCAGACCCATCCTCTGGAGCTCCTCCAGCCGCCACTGTGGTGGTAGATAAAGAGGGATAAATCCAGGGAAACCCATTCCCCCCCAGATAACCTTAAAGAGGGATAAATCCAGGGAAACCCATTCCCCCACAGATAACCTTAAAGAGGGATAAATCCAGGGAAAACCCCATTCCCCCCCAGATAACCTTAAAGAGGGATAAATCCAGGGAAACCCCGTTCCCCCAGAGCCACCCTCCCAGTGCAGCCTGGGAGCCTGCCTGGAATCTGTTCCAGTTGTAAACTTACAGTCAGTCCTGGCCCTTTTTAATCCTTTTGGGGCAGTTTGAGCTCGATCTGCTCAGCGTGAGCATAATCTTATTTTCCTGTGCAAGGCAAGGCTGCTGCGAGCAGGGCAGGCTAATTAAACTCCCCTCTGCCACTGGGTAGAGCAACTGGAGAAAGTCAGGTTTAAATCCCCCAGCCAGGCCTGACGTTGGAGACATATTTCATAGAGCAGTAACGAGCCCAAATTCCAGCTCTGCGTCCTCTTCCCTCCACAACACCCCTGTTTACTCAAGGAAATTAAAGCCAGCAACGTGCACACCGAGCTTTTCTTGTTTGGTTTGTTGGTTTTTTTTTTTCTGTTTTAAAAACAAAATCGCCCCCATCCCCCCCTCCCGACACCCTCCCTGGCTGTTAAAGTTTGTGCATGATTGATTTTTAGTGGGTGGATTAAAAGAGCAAATCTCTTTTTTTTTATTATTATTATTTTTTTTTTTTTTATTTACCACATTCCAAATCATCCAGGAGAAATCAGAGGGGAGACGTTTCCGCCCCGGGAGCTGGGTCTACATTTAATCCCGGGTTTAATTGTGGAGCCTGGATGTGTGCAAACTGTTTCTCAGGGTAATTGGCTGAGGGTCACTGGCTGCCCTGAGATATATGGGCACAGTAATCAGAGAATAATTTCGACCCAGGTTGAAGCTGCCAGTAAAAGTTGTAAAAGTTAATTTTATAGGAGTTGGTACAAAATATCGGCGAGCGGGGCTGTAGTTATGGTTTATTTGCTTTGTCTGGTGACGGTTTTATTATGTTTTATTGTTATTATTTGTGTTTTAAATGCAGTTTGGGGCAGAGGGGCAGAGAGAGGAGGGAGGGCTGACCTGATTAGCGGCGTGTGCAGATGGATCAACCACAGTGGGAGGAATTCATAAAGTGGCAGGAACTGCCCTGGTCCCAACCAGAATGAAGTTGCAGGGTGATTAATCTATTTTTACTGTTATATTCCTTCCTTGGATTGCTAACAAGGAGCAAAGCTCATCCAGAGGGTATTAAATAAGTGGGTTTCTGTATTTCTGTTGCTTTGTGTGGATGAAACCTTCCAAACCATTGTCCTCGGTGACAGAGGCAGGGCCAGAATTACAGGATCACTTAGGTTGGAAAAGACATCTGAGATCATCAAATCCATCCTTTCACCAAGTCCAGCCTTGGTGGGATAGGGCTCATGGAGTTGGAGTGGTTGCTCCAAGCCCCATCCAACCCGACCTTGGACACTTTCAGGGATCCAAGGGCAGCCACAGCTTCTCTGCCCAACCTGTGCCAGGGCCTGCCCACCCTCCCAGGGCAGAATTTCCTCCCAATATCCCACCTACATCTCCCCTCTTTCAGCATTCCCCCTTGTCCCATCACAGCTTTGCACTTGGAGTTTTGCCATATTTACCCTTTTCCCTCTGTGAGTTCCAGCACAGCCTGTTGGGGAGTGGTGCCCACTCGTGTCCCTGCCCTGGAATAATTCATTCAGGATTTAATTGCACCCAATAAAAAAAAAAAAAATCAAGCCTTCCCCCATTTTGAAATGATAGAATGGCAGAACTAAAATGTAGGCAGTGATGGAGTTACCCTGGAGCTCCACAGGAAGGAGATCCACGGGGATGTCAGCAGACCCTCACTGGAGCCCCTCAGCCCCCGTGTTGGGAGCGTTCCTGCCAGAGGTCCCACACCAAAACCCAGGGAATAAAAACCTGACAGCCCTTATAAAGGAGTAATTGCTTTGGAAAGGGCCCTGTTAAACGGTGCCAGTGCCATGAAGTTCCCATTAAGCTGGAGCAAACACCTCAGGAGCCCAGGTGAAGTCTCTGGCCAGCGCTGCTGGACCACAGTCAGCCCTTGTCCGCTCGCTGCTGGAAGCTCTGGGCTCTGCTTCCCTGCTTTTCCAGCAGCATGACTTCAATGGGCTTTCTCAAAATAATTTTCTGTGGTCCTGGAGAATCCCCCGAGCTTTGCAGTTTAAATAAAAGCCAGGCCTCAAATGAAAGCTTTGTGAGGTTGGAGCGGCCCACGGTGACGGTTCCTCCAGCGTGGCACGACCCCCTTCCCAAAAGCAAACAGGACTCAGAGCTCCCAGGGAAAGATCTGGGGCTGCAAAAATGGCCTGAAAAGCTTTCTGACTCCTGTCTGGCCAGTGCCTTTGTATTTTCTCCCTCTGAAATGGAAAGTTTGGTGTCTGGAGGTGCCGTTGGTGATTTTGGGCTCGTTCTGTCCCCAGCAGAGGTGTTGATGTTTGGTGATGAGGTGTGGCAGTGCTGTCTCGTCAGATTTTCCTTGGAGGATGTTGAGCAAGGGTTTGGAATACAGGCTGGGAGAGAACAGTTTATAGGAACGTGACGTGGCATCAGAGGAGCATCCTTGGTTTGAAATGCTGGTTCAGCTGCCCCTTGGGCAGGATCCATCCAGCTCCTCCAGCATTCCCAGGCCTCTTTCCTGCTGCTTTCTGCTGCTCTGCTTGGAAAATTGCTGCAAGAGGAGAGTGTGGAGAGAGAGGGAAAGAGAGAGAGAGAGAGAGGCAAGAGTTTTAAACCACTGTATCAGTTTAGTAACGGGGATCAAGCATTGTTTTAACTGCATTTCCTAAACATACTCCAGGTGTGAAATCTCTAACTCGCCTTTCCTCCTTTCTCCCTCTCTTTCCTTCCTCTGCTCAGGCTCTGTGGTGTGGGTTTATGTCTTGCTTGCAGCCAAAAACCGCAGCAAAGCCCCTGTGTCTGCCTGGGACAAACCCTCGGTGGTCCCACAGCTTTGGGGTGAGGGTTTCAGATCTGTGGATCTGAACAGGAGGATGTTGTTCCTTGAGATTCTGAGCCCCATCTTGGGGGGGTTGTGCTCAATGCTGTTCAGGTAGGGAGAGTAAATAATGGGGCTTGGAGCAACCTGATCTGGTGCAAGGTGTCTCTGCCCAGGGCAGAGCCTGGAACTGGGTGATCTTTAAGGTCCCTTCCAACCCAAACCATTCCAGGATTTCTATGAGCAGGTGGACAAAGTGGACAGGCAAAATGAGGAATGTTCCCATCAGTCTGTGAGCAGCGGTGTCCATGGGCTCTCCCACTGAGCTCCAGCACACACAAATAAACAGAAATAGTATTTTGTCAACAGCACGGGGTGGGGATTGTTTTGAGTCCCCAGAGTTGTTTGTAGCACTCGTGCTGACCAGCAGCACAGGTTAATCACCACTGGAACAGGAAGGTGGTGTTGGTGCTGTCCCTCTTCTCTCTGGGATGAAGGAAATAACCCCTCCTGTTGTCCCTGCCCTGTCTGTGCCATCCTGTCCCTCTGGGGAATTGGGGAGCCCCGAGCGTTTCCCGATGATCCCATCCCACATCTCCCCCGCTCGCTGGGGCGCCGAGGCCCCGGGCACTGGCAGGTGTGTGTCCTGGGGGGCACCTGCCCTGATCAAAGGGTGTTTCCTGTCCTGGGGACGAGGGAAGGCTGTGTTCTGTCAGGTGTGACTGGAGGCTCCGCAGGATTTTGTCCTTGCGTCTCGATTCCCGTTTTCCGGCGCTGTTTAGCGAGCGTCACGTGCAGAGGAGTTCCCAGAGCAGGTAAAGCCCAGGGTTATCCATCTCCCTCTGAAGTGAGCCAGCCTTGGTATTGCTCTCCCTCAAACAAAGCCGAGCTCCCTTGTTTGTGTTTGCTGGGAATGTCAGCGGGATGATGGATTTGGCTGGAAAGGTAAATACCCTGCCGGGGTGAAGCGGAGCCCAAGCAACCCTGAGAATGTGCAGTTGGTATCTTGAAGGCCTTTCATTTGTTACGTTTGATTTGACAGATTCTGGGGATTGCTCAGTATTTCCCCTCTTGCTTTGGGCCTGCACTGTTTATTTCTGTTACAAGTTACTCAAACATCCCTAATTTGTCCTTCTTAGCTAGTTGCTTGGTTTTGTAGAGGCTTTAAAGCAGGGGATGCCTCTGGCTTTGCTTTGCAAATAAATAATCTGCTTTCAGGATTTCCAATTTAATTCTGTTTGTTTTCTTGCAATGCACACGTACACAGAGAGTAGCTGGAGCCACAGGGCTCGGTGACACTCTGGGATAATCCCATCCTGGTTTGCTGAGAAGGGATGCACCACAGTGTCCTGGAGGTGGAGAAAAGCTGTTTGAAGTGTGCTGCCAGAGCAGAGGGTGGGCATTGCTGTGGCTTCTGAAGGAGTGTAGACAGATTTTGGGTAAGGCAAAGCCAGAGAGTTGATGGATCAGAAGTTTGGGAGATCCCGTTGCCTCCTCCCAGGGTGATGCCTCTCAGATTCTCCGGATCAGTCCTGTCTCCCACCTCCAGTACAATCCACTGGAAAGATGATCTGAAACAAAAAAAGGAGCTTCAAGGGGAACCTTCTTGCTATCTCCAACTTCCTGACATGATGGGCAGCCAAAGCTTCTCTGGACAACCTGTGCCAGGGCCTCACCACCCCCACAGGGAAGGATTTCTTCCCAACATCCCGTCTAAATCTCTCCTCTTTCAGTTTAATGCCATTCCCCCTTTCCTGGGGAATGCTCTTGTAAATAGTCTCTCTCCAAGGAGCATCTTTCCAAGGGCTCCTTGGGGTGCAGTCAGAGGTGTCTGGTGGCAGGACAGTTAATTCAAGAAAGGAAACCACTTGCAATAACATTTATAAGCTTAATAAACCCACGGTGCAATTAGAGCCGAGAAACGTTCCCGGTACCAGGAGCGGCTTTCGCTGGGTTTGACCCGGAGCAGGGATAAATCCATGGGAGGATTCCTGCCAGGCAGGGCTGGATCACCCCCAGCCAGGTGCCCACGGTGAGGACACAGCCCTGGCACCCCTGATGAGGGCTGGGCAGCCCAACTCCCCACCTCTTGTTGTATTTCCGTGCTCCCACCAAAACAAGCTCATATCTCCCGGTGCCTGGAGCCGTTTGGAAGCAGATTAAAAGTTTTCATCAGCTCTTCTTAATAGAGGCAGATAAACCAGGCTAATAGTCATGTGTTGAGTTATTGAAGGGAAGTTCAGGTAATACACAGTCACCTTTAACCCTCTGCTTCCCCAGACCTCCTGCCTGGCCATTGTTTGCCAGTGGTGTAAACCATAGTCCAGTTCATAAATTATTATGTAGTCCCACCACCCTTAATGCAGGACAGGTTTCACGGTGTTTCATTTTGGGGTGGAAGCTAATTCTGCCTGTGCACACAATAAGGCTCCAACGTTGCAGGAATTTAACCCTTTCCCTGCCAGCTGGGAGTTGGCAGTAGGTGGATTATCAGTAGTGGTACACTGGTGCCTTTGCTTTATTCATGGGAGTGATCCGTGTGTAATTATCTTCTTTTTTTTTTTTTTTTTTGCTGAATCTGATTTATTCCTTGAGTTAAACAGAGCAGGAAATTTTTGTAAAAAAAAAAACAAAGGAAAATTCAAGAATAACCTGTCATTTTTAGAACTCAGCACTGACTGTGATGATTTCGGTGATTTCAGCCTAAAATTTATGGTGGGTGATTTTGCACCGGGGATATTAGGAAGGTGTATTGTGGTATGATGTGACACAGAATATCATTGTGGGATATCTTTTAATTGATTGCAAACCAGCAAATCCCTTGAGCACTGTCCTCTCCATTGACCATGGCAAGTTATCCTGAATTGCTTTCAGTCATTCCTGTTCAGCAGTTCCTGTTTTCCACTTAAGCAGAGTTTTGTGGAGGAGCTGTGAGATGAAGTTCAGGTATTCCTGTGGGACAGAGCAAATCCCAGGGAGGAACTGCTGCCTCTGGCCTTGCTCCCCATCACCTCCTGCACTGGCGTTCTCAGCCTTCCTTGTTTTTGGAAAAGGTTATTGCTCCATTAGCTCTGCAGGCCCTGGATCGCATCCATGAGGTGGGAGATCTGCACCAGAGGAGCTGGACTGCCATGGAGGCCCTGCCTGGTCTCTGATCTCCATCCAGCTGGCTTTGGGCAATCTGCTGTTTGCTTGGTCCTTGGATCCTTCTGCTGGAGCTGGATCTGATCCCTTGTCCTGCTCTGCCTCACCTGTGGATCCCATTCTGACCCACTGGCCCAAGACCCAGGACCGTGCTACCCCCTGCTCCCTTTGGCTTGGGCCAGACCCCTTCCTGTGCTTCCCACTGCTCTGGGCCTGCTCCCACCTGCTCCTGGAGCCCTTCTCCTGTTATCCCACTCAGCCACATCGTGCAGACCTTGCTTGGGATGAACGGGAGTCCCTCACAGCCTCTTCATCCCCCTGAGCCAGCCTGGGCAGAGCCACCCTCCCTGCTGGCCCTTCCAGCTGGGACAGAGCTCTTCCAGCTCAATTCCCTGCCTTTTCACTTCCTTCTCCTCTTTTTCTGGGGGGTCTCCATCGCTCTTCTTGCCCAGTCCAGCCAGAGTGCAAGAGCCAAGGGAGCAGCAGCCTTTGAACAGGGCCACCCCTGCCCTTGGGGGGTGAAACCCCAGGAAAAGTCATGAAAAAAAAGGAGCATCAAAGCTGGAAAGGCAGATGGGAGCTTTTGGGATCTGCAGAATTGCATTTCATGGAGTCACAGCATCGTCCAGGTTGGAAAAGCCCCCTGAGATCAGACCCAGCCATCAAGCAGCACCACCACTGTGTTCAGCACTAAGCTGTGTCCTCAAGTGCCACATCCACACCTTCTCTGAACACTTCCAGGAATGGTGACTCCACCACTGCCCTGGGCAGCCTGTTTCAATGCCCCATAACCCTTTCTGTGAAGGAATTTTCCCCAGTATCCAACCTGAGCCTCCCCTGGCACAGCCTGAGGCCGTTCCCTCTCCTCCTTCCCTGTTCCCTGGGAGCAGAGCCCAATCCCTCCCGGCTCCCCCCTCCTGTCAGGGATTGCAGAGCCAGAAGGTCCCCCCTGAGCCTCCTTTTCTCCAGGCTGAGCCCCCCCAGCTCCGTTCCCTTCCCTGGATGTGCTCCAGCACAGGGATAAGCAGCAGCAGCAGGAGTCTCCAGCAGCCACAAACTCCCCGACCATGGGCACACAGGTTTGTTTTTTTCTTTTCCAAGGAGTCCGTTTTCCTCCCGGCAGCCGCCGGTGTTGGTTTTTCCATCTCCAGCAGGAGCCACGCTCCTCGTTAAAGCCGTGGCAGAGCAGGAGGGGGGAGGGATCCAGTTCCTTCCACGGAGGTGCCGGAGAACATTGACCCATTGAGGGAGCGGCGGCTGCCGACGGCACCGACCCGCTCCCGGTCTCCTCGCTGCAAACTGACACCTCTTGGCACCCTCTGCACGGAGAGGGCCCTTAGGATTGAAGAACGTTCTCTAGGATGGAACCAGAATAAGAGCAAAAGTGGAAGAATTTTCACGTTGCCGGTAATTTCTTTGTGACCCGGGAAAGGAGCCCTTCAGGCGCCGCTTTGCCCCTGCTCCATCCCCCCTTTCCTGGGCTTGTTTATCTCTATGTGTTAATTCATCCAAGTCCTAAAATACTTTGGAGAGTCAGTTGCTCTTTCCTTTTCCCCCTCAAAGCTTAGGAGAGGAGGACAGGGGATTTTTAAGGGGTCTCTTTCAGTGTGTGTTTGCTGGCTGTGGAAACCAAAGCGCTGAGAACTCATTCAGACAAACCTGGAGTTTATAACCAGCTCGTCCTGAATTTGATTTGCAGGTACTTCCATCTCCTGAACCTCTGCAAATGGCTCCAAACTGGAATGGGGGAGGTTGAGATGAGAGATTGGGAAGAAATCCTTCCCTGTGAGGGTGGGCAGGCCCTGGCACAGGTTGGGCAGAGAAGCTGTGGCTGCCCCAGCCCTGGAAGTGTCCAAGGCCAGGTTGGACAGGGCTTGGAACAACCTGGGCTGGTGGAAGGTGTCCTCTCGTTGCTCTGCCTGTCCCAGATATCCACTGGATCATCTGGGAGAGATGCAGACTTCCAAAAAGATGTGAGGAAATCAGTGTGCCACTGTGGGACACTTCAGAACTTCGGTCTGCGGGGTCAACACCTTTAATCAGGTTTTAGAAATTAGATAATTTAGATATTTTTCCCTGTGAAAATATTCTCTGCCAGTTCCTACATCCAGAGGGATGCCATGGTCTCTCTGGTACCTCCAACCCCAAAGGGCTCTTGGTGCTTTCCAGAACTGCCAGTTCTTCCCATATTTCCCAGTCCTTGGGAATGAGGTTATTAACAGTGGTACCAACTTAATTCCATATCTGTTTTCCCCCTAAATACAGGAGGAAGTTGCTGCTTTGTTGAACTGTAGATGATTTAATGGCCAGCTCTGTTCAAGAGTTTTATTTCCCTGTTTGTTAGTTTTATTTTAATTAATGCATTGACTTGGAAATGTGTTAATCACTACTACATAGGTTCTGGCAACTCTCTTTTTTGGGTTGGTGAATTCTTTCAGCTGCTTGTGTGGGCGAGAAGCTTATTTTTGAAATATTTTATGGAAGGCACAAAGTCTCCAAGGTGTTTTATGTGGCAAGCTAAAGATGTAATTTAATAACAACAAATAGCTGAGGGGTTATTTGGGGAGAGTTTGTGTCTTGTGCAGAAGTGCTGCATGAAAACGTCATAAAAAAATCCAAATTTCCCACGTGTGGAGCACCGTGTCCTGCACCCCCCAAAATCAGGGACTCACAGGATCACTGAGGTTGGAAAAGACCTCCAAGCTTGAGTCCAACCTGTGGCCAGTTCCCTCCTTGTCAGCCAGGCCAGGGCACTGAGTGCCACGTCCCCTCGCTCCTTGAAGGACGAGCCTGTGGCTTTATTTGGTGTGACTGCACTTCCCATGGAAGGGTCTGATCCCAAGGGCTTTGCTTCTCCCTGCTGGGTCTCTGGAGCACTGAGGGTCACCAGCTGTGGGACATCTTCCCCTGGCATGTGGTTTCCAGAGGTTGGTTGAACCCACTGACCGCCTGCACATTCCAGTTGTGATTGGAATAAACCACATTTCTCCAGATAAGAGCTTTCCAAAAGGCAAAGTGCCAGGAGACTTGGTGAAAATTCAGATTTCAGGGGGGAAAAAAAAAAAAAGAAGTAAATCTGATGCTATAAAAATCTGTATTGACATTTTTAGTTCTCACCAACTGTCTCCTTCTCAGCACCGAGTTGGAAGGGGACAGGCTGGCTACAAATCCTGGCTTTTCCCTTGGGACACTGCCCTCCATCCTGGGAGTTAATGGCTGGAGTAGGAGCTTCTGGTACCATCCAGTGATGATGGCAGAGGAGAGGGACTGATTATTAAGGAAATGGGCAGTGATTTGTAGCAGGAGAGGCGTGAAATGTCATTATGGGTGGGGACAGTGTCAGTGGGGGATCAGGGGATGGGGAGACCCCTCTTCAGGAACTCAACAGCGTTGAGTTAATCCTGTGGTTTAGTTCCATCACCCTCTTTGTGCTCCTTCCCTCCCTGCCATGTCTTTGTTGGGCTCTGTGATCCCTCACTTCCCTGGTATTCACGTAACTGTGTCCCAGGCACGGCCAAGCTGCTGTCCAAACAGAAATACCAGGGGTTTTTTATGTGCAAACACATTTTGGGATGAGCAAACGAGACAGCTCCGAGCTTTGCTCTCTCCTGGCAGTGAGGTGCTCAGGACTGGGCTGAGATGGTTGGAATAATCCAGAAATTACTGGCAAAAATCGTGGCCCGCTGCACAGCTCTGGGTAGGGCACTGGAGGGCTTCACTCTGCATCCCAAATGTGAATTATTCAGACCCTGGGGTAGGCAGAGAGGCGCAGGGGGGTGGCCTCACCCCAGCATTGCTCCTCGCTCTCCGCGTTTCTCGCGGACAGCGGCGTCGGCTCCGTGTTGTCCTCGATGAAAGTTCAGCTGCCGAGGCAGCTCCGACTGTATTTAATAACTGCTCCTTCAACACACAGAGGTGCAGAAAGTAATTTGTCCCCTTGCCAAGGAGCAGAAAGAATGGGCATTTTGTTCCTTGGCTGCACGGTGATTTTTACCTGGGTGTATTCTGGGAAGAGAGAAAGACTTTGTGCTACTGTTCCCTCGCCCGCTGCGTTGATTTATTGAAACTGGAGCCACGAGCCGAGCCCGAGGTACCTTCTGACATGGAATTTCTAGGAGAAATATACAATTGGCTTGGTTATTATTTTTTCCCCCTCCTCCGTTCGCTCGGGCACGTTTCCAGCTTTTGCACCGAGGAACAAGATTCCAAATTAGCCTCGAATTTTAACACGACGCGGCTTTTGCCTCCGTGGTTTATTGTGAAGCATCTGGGGCTGGTTCCGTCCCCCTCACTTTGCTCACCTGCTCAGAAATGCTGGGGTTTTCTTCTCTTTGTTTTTTATTTTTGATTTTTTCAGAGGCAGCAATTAACAGGAGGCTGCAGGTTGTTGTCCTGACTTTAATGGCACTGTCCCCTTCTCTTCGTGTCTGCAGAGAGGTTTTGGAATCTCCCTCACTGGGGATACTCCAGAGCTGTCTGGACACAATCCTGGAATGCTCTGGGGTGGCCCTGCTGGAGCAGGGCGGTGGGTTACCTGGTCCCTTCCAACCTGACCCCTTCTGGGGCTCTGTGACTGTGGGAGCCTTCACATCCAGGCAATCCATTGGCTTGGGAGGGGAGCTCCAAACCCCTCCTGATTTACAGAATTTGCCTGGTTTTTTCCCCAAGGACATGCCACGCTCTGCCTTGGAGCAGGAGGGAGGAATAGGAGGAGCCAGGCTGGGCTCAAAATAGGTTTTTGTCAGGTTATGGCATGGAACAGGCTGATGGAAAATGTGGGAGCAGCAGAGCAGAGTGAGGAGGTGAGACGTGGGACACCACCTGGTCCAAGCCCTGCTCACACGTGTCCTCAGTGAGCTGGGAATGCAGGGAATGTTTTCAGAATATTTTCAGACTGTTTTATTCCTAGGTTGTTGTAGAAGCCCAGGGCACTGACATTGCAGAGATTGCTCTGTATGGGCATTTTCCTTCCAAGATCAGTGGCAAAATGGAATAAATTTGTGGGGCTGTGGCAGAACTTTATCTCTCGTTGAAGTAAAAGCACGTGTGAGAGGCAGGAGGAGGGTTTGTTGGGTGAGAGGATGGAGTTGGGCTTTTTTGTGGTGCCTGATTTTGGTTTGTGTGCTCATATTTCTATATAATTTTATATCTGCCTCCAGAAGCTGGTAAATATGTTGCAAAAGCAGTGGGATGGAGATGTAGGGGTTAGAAATGGCCTGTTCATCACAGGTAATGAGCTCTGAGGAAGGTGATGAGAAAACCCCAGGGAAGGGATTGTTGGAGATGTGGTGCTGTGTTATCCATGTCTGAGATCTGTGAAAAGAGTCAACTCCCCCATAGCAACTCTAGTTCATTTGTTTCCTCCTAAATTGTATTAAAATACATGAAAAAATCCTTCTCTTAATTAATAGTATTGTCAGCATTCATCTGGGGTTTTTTTAAACTTGTTTTTAGAGCAAGAAGTTCAGGATGATTATTTTATACTGATTCTTCCAGGCATATTTTGCATCTCCTTATTAGACATTTAGGCTTCTCCTCCAGCTTTACCTTATTTCCTGGGCAGGTTTTAGCTATGGTGTGGTCGAGAACTCTATGAACCCATTGGGGTTACGCTGAGAACAAGCCTGGAATCTGTTCCCATTCACAAATTCTCACCGAGTGGACTTGGGATTCGAGCATCAATTTTCTCTGCACGTCCCCATTAACGGGGTTTCTGTTAATTGTTGTCCTGCACAGTTAGGAACAGCATCACTGACGGCCCAGGGAAAGCACTTCCACAGGCTGATGTTTCTCCATGGAGAGCAGATCTGGTAATTCAGGAAAACCATTCCCCATGTGGATGTTCTGAGGGTGGGAGCGGCCGGTTGGTGGTGGATGGGGACGGGCACCACAGCGTCATCTTGGGTCTCCCTCCACCACATCCTGGGGCAGCGAGAGGCAATTTTTGTGGGCACACACAGGGCCAAGGGCTGGGGCTGCTCTTGGTGTGCAGAGCCCATGGCAGCTCAGCTCAGGTCCTCCAAAACCCTCCCGCTCTCTCCCAGTTTGATCAACGGCAAAAAGCCGCCTTCCCTCTCCGGTGGGAGCTCGGCTCCCGAGTAACGATGTCCAGCTGTACTGACAGAATGTGATTGCTCATCAGTTTGGTTGATGACTTAATCTGGGGCTGATTAGCATCTTGGAGGCCGGCCAGACGATCAAAAATGATGCGTAATTTTGCGGCGGGGCCCGGTTTATTTAACGTTTTAGGATCCTCCTGGCTCTCGTGTAGTGGCAGGGGCTCGCCCTGCCGTGCGTGTTTGCTCTCCACGAGGCTTGGGTTTGGGGAGGGAGGGTGTGAGCTGGGAGGGCTTGGATTTGTGTCACCAGGGTGTGTCAGTGGCCAGGGCTTCACTAGGCAGAGATGCAGAGCATCCCATGCTCTCCCCGGAGCATCACCTGGCACTCGGTGGTGCTCTGGTCTGGGGACAGGGTGGGAATGGGTCGCAGGTTAGACTCGGTGGTCTTGGAGGTCTTTTCCAGCCTCAGTGATTCTGTGATCAATCCCAGCCATAGTAGATTTACTTGAAGTAATGATAAAACACAGAATATGCTGAGTTGGAAGGGATCCACAGGGATCACAGGCCCTGCACAGGCCCATCCCCAAGAGTCACCCCCTGTGCCCCAGAGGATCATCCAAACCCTCCTGCAGCTCTGGCAGCCTTGGGGCTGTGCCCACTGCCCTGCAGAGCCTGGGCAGTGCCAACCACCCTCTGGGGGAAGAACCTTTCCCTGAGATCCACCCTGAGCCTGCCCTGACACAGCTCCAGCCATTCCCTGGGGGCTGTCCCTGGTTCCCCCAGAGCAGAGCTCAGTCCTGCCCCTCCTGAGGAAGCTGGAACTGCAGTGAGGTCTCCCCTCAGTCTTCTCCAGGTTGAGCAATAAAAATCCCATCCTCCCCAAAAGCTGCTTCCTTAAGCAACCGAAGACATCTTCCGTTCCTTCTTGCAGTTCCAGATCATCCCCCCAGCAAGATGCTGGCGTGGGGAGCAGGAGAGAAGCCGAGGGCCGTGGGGACGGGCACAGGGACGATGTGCATGGCTGGTGGGAAGGCTGAGCCACGGGAGCAGCCGGTGCCTGCCCGGCAAGGGTTAACCCCGGAGCGGGGAGTGCTGGAAGAGCTCAGTTGTTTCACATTAGGCCGGGCAGCCCTGGCTGCCTCCCGTGCTCGGGGGAGCCGGGGCCGGGTCCCCCCGTAACCGATGCCGTAGGACTGGCACCAGCCTCGACCGCAAGTGGCCGTGAAAATAAACATCGCCGGGCTTAACTGACAGCCCGGCGCGAGGAGAACCAGCCCGGCATGACGGGGAATATTAAACACCCAGCCCGGCAGGAAAACACCCCCCTCCAGCCCCAGCATCGCCCCCATCCCGCAGCATCAATGGGCACAATGTTGGGGCCGCTCCCAGGGGGATGGGGGGGATGTGACTGTGTGAGAAACCCACCCAAAACCCACCCCGGGAAGCACGGCCGGCACGGGGCAGGGCAGAGCCGGAGGGTGGGATTTTTGGGATCCGCCGTCCCTCGGGCGCCCTGAGCTGCTCCAGGAACGCTGTGTGGCGTTAGGAAAGGAGGTAAAAAGGCTTTATTAAAAACGAGATGTTTGGCTCGGGGTGGCAGATTTATTTGTGGTGGTGATTTGGGAGCGCTCCCAGCTCGGGACAAGAGCGAGGGCATTATTACATCCGCGGGGAGAGCGGGGCGACACTTTTATTGGGTGGAATTTATCTGCCTGGGGAATTCATTTCATTTTATTTTATTTTTTTTTTTTTTTAGAAAAGCGTAGGAACAAGCAGCACTTACAAAACAAGGAGGCGATTACACAAGTGTGATGCTTGGTGGCCCTTGAGGCTCAGATGGGTGTTGGTTGGGGCCAGTGGGTGACTGAACATCCCTTGCTGCTCAAAATCCGTCACGTTTTTGTGTCACAGGGTAAACCACTGAGCTGTTAAAGGTGTGCTTTAGAACTTCCCATCCTGAATTGTCCTGGAGAATATAGGTAATTATTATTATTTTTACCCAGAAGAGGCCTTGAGCAGGACAAGGACATTTATAACAAGCTCATTTTTGTACCCAGGTGTCCAAAGATGCCCAGGCCTGCTCCTGGTGTTAGCAGGATTTAACATTTCTGTCTCTATCACTGTGTGTGTGTGTTTTACAAAGAGAATTGTCATGTTTTCTGTAAGAAGTCACTGTTTTAACCCTTTAATTGCTTTTAAAAGAGTTGTTGGAATGATGTCCATGCCAGGAGAGGCAATGCTGTGGCATTGGCTGGAGAGGTTCAATTCAGAGAATCATGGAATCACAGAATGCTTTGGGTTGGAAGGGAGCTTAAAGCTCATCCAGTGCCACCCCCTGCCATGGGCAGGGACACCTTCCACCAGCCCAGGTTGCTCCAAACCCTGTCCAACCTGGCCTTGGACACTTCCAGGGATGGGGCAGCTTCTCTGGGCAACCTGTGCCAGGGCCTCCCCACCCTCCCAGGGAAGAATTCCTTCCCAATATCCCACCTAAACCTGCCCTCTGTCATTGGGAAGCCATTCCCCCTTGTTCTGTCATTCCATGGCCTCGTTCATTGGTGAGACAGAAAACTGGCTGCTGGATTTTTGTACATCAGCTCCTCGTGGCCAAGAGTTTTCTTGTGACTTGTTTTCCTTGTCCTAAATTCTTTCAGGCTGCATCCTTTGTTACTCGGGAGAAAGCTTAAAACAGAAGCAAACTCTGCCGAGCTTTTGGCTCCATCTCTGGGGCAGCAACCTGGGCTTTTCCTGATCTCTTATTTTTATTCCATCCTGCTCTGTAAGTGCTCTTAGACGAACAGGAGGCTGAGACCGGAATTCTCCTGGATCAGCCGCTGTGGAGCTGATGCCTGGAGGGATCTAAAAGCCGTGTGGATGTGGCACTTGGGGACGTGGCTTAGCGGTGGCTTTGGCAGTGCTGGGGGAACGGTTGGGCTGGATGGTTTTGGAGCTCTAAATGATAAACCTAAATGATAAATATTCCTGTGCTGAGCTTGCCCTGTCTCTCAGGCAGTCAGAGAGTTAAATGCCGTGTCCCCCCGCCTGCCCCCGGCGCTGGGTTTGGCACCGGCGCGGTGCCCGTTCCAGTTCGGAGAACTCCAATGACCAACCAGGTAGCCGGTTCCTAATGGCACAATTTACCCTTTGTGAACGCGTCTTATGAAAGATCCCACTGTTGTAAGGGAGGGGAGGGGGGGGAAAACAACCAACTAACCCAGCTGTAAATGTCCAGGCCACGGAACTGCCTAATGCAAACACGGGCACGAGCCGGGGCTGTGCTGGTTTGCCCCGTGTGTTCCTTGGCCTGGTGCTGAGCGTCGTGTTTGTGAGCACGTGCCAAAAAAAAAAAAAAAAAAAAAGCAGCTCTCTGAAGGAGATGGGTCCTGGTTTTAGCACAGGCTGTTTAAAAAAAGGGTAAAAGTGGAGGGACAAGGGGCTGTGGGAGAGCAGCCGTGGGGCGTTTTTGGGGCTGTGGTAGGGAAGAGCCCTGGGTCCCCTGAGCAGAAAGGTGTTCTTCCACCCTCTCTCCAAAGCAGTGGGTTTGCCCTTCAAGGCACTGGAACGTGCAGGGAACTCCGCTGAAAAGGCTGGAAAATCGCAGTTCATATAAAAATATTGCAGTAAAATAGCCCAAGTGGCCTTGCTGAGGTGGGAATTGTCGGGGGGTGAGCAGGAGGATTGTCAAGGGGATGGTTTGAGGTGCCAGAGATCTCAGGGGAAGGGGCTGTGGGACCCAGAGGTCCTGTTTGATCCTAGCTGGAGTTACGAGCGTGGAAGATGCTGCTGGCTGGGGTGACCCACATTCTTTAGGATGAAATGTTGACATCCTTCCTTTCACAATGTTTCACACTCAGGCAGAATAGGAAAGTGCTTGAGCTTTAGTTGGAAACGTTAAGCACCGTCACCTTAACCCACTCGATGGAGCTTTGGGTCTTGCAGTGATGGGAGAGGCTTCACGTGGTGTCCTGGCTCCCTTTTCCCTCCTTTCAGCTTCTTATTCCCATTGCTGTTGCCTGTTGTCTGATCTGCCTGTTGCTCCTGGTACCTGGTGGGAGCTGGCAAATCCACCCCTGTGCTCGTGGACCGAAGGGATTCTTCTCTGCCCTGCAGGAGGAAAGAGCAAATGAACCCAGAATAACGTGTGTTACAAGAAAATGGAAAATGGCAGAGGGCACATGAAATAAGCAGAGGTATTTTCTAGCTGTCTGGTCTAAGGTTTGGTATCATTTTTCTCCAGGATTACAGGGGCTTTCACCTCATAAATTTGTGCCTGTTTGAGGTCGTTAATCTTTCTTTACATGTTGCCCTGCAATTTTAGAGCTTTGCCACCATCTGGGATCACATTTTAAATGGAGTTTCCACTCAGTACGTTCCTTTTCGCGAAATTATTTATACATAGAGAAATGTATAATAAATACATCAGGTCTGGGTTGTTTTGAAACATTTTCAGTGCTTTTGCAAGGGCTTACCTTGTGTGGAAAAACTTGTCTTCTCTAATAGAGAGCCATAACAGTGACCAATTAAGGGATCACGTTTGCAATATGCTCTTAACTGGCAATTTAAAATATTGGTGAGGGGCCTGGTGAGTGATCCGGCGGGGAAGGTGAGAGCGCTGGGCCTGGGAGCGCGTTCCTGCTGGAAAATCTCGGAGTACGAGCCACATCAGCACCATCTGATGGAAACCAGCGAACCTGGAGAAGGATTGCTGCAGTCCCCTCGTTGCCTTTGGGGTGGGACCTCCTTGGTGAGCGTGTGTTGCCTTTAGCTCCTGGTTTTCTTCTTCGCTGTGTGGTTTGGTTGAGGTGGTGTTCGCTCAGAGGTTGGGCTTGGTGATCTTGGAGGCCAAGATCAATCCAACTCTAGGATTCTTGTGGATGTAACTTCCAGCTTGTTCCACTCCCTAAACCCAACGTGACCCATCTTTGGTGCCCTTAAACAAACCTTCTCCCCTGCAGTTGGTTCCACCAGTTTCTTCTGGCCCCACCAGAGCCAGGATGTCTGTTCCAGGCCTTTCTAATTATTTTAAAGGGATTTTGAACAAATGATAGCCTGAGCAGCTCAGTGGTTCCTTGTGTAATTTTAGCTCTGGACCTCTCCAAGAATGTACAGAATAAATAGGTGAATCTGTAACCCATCCCCAATTAACTCGATATTCAGGGAGCAGCCCCGAGGCACAGTGTCAATAAACAGGGATGCTGTGGGCCTTGCAAATGTGGGATTTGTTACTGGGGAAGGGCAGCTTGGACCAGGAGGTGGCTGCAGCCTGGAAAAGCAAACAGTGCATCCGTAGATCCTTCTGCCCCCACCCAACTTCTTGGAATTCCAAACCCATCATTTCAGTGTCCCCCCAGTCCATCCTCGCTCGTGCTGGTTTGATTCTGGCTGACTCACCCTGAGCAAAGCCTGGCTTTGCTGTTTAACATCACAGATGTGGCAGGGAGGCTTCACCTCCACCGGTGACTTCGCAAGTGCAACCTGGCAAACAGGAAAGCGGGAAAATTCCAGGGGCTGTTTCACGATGCCGAGGCGTCAAATTCCGTGGCAGAGTTTTCTCCCAAGCCCCTTTTCCCCTTTTGGCAGCTGCAGCCAGGATTCCCCAGGGAACCCAACGCCCAGCCGGGAATCGCTGCTCCGATTTTTTTCACGCTCTCAGCTTCTCCTCGCTGAGGCTTCGCCCGGCCGGGAGAGCCGGGGACCTGCACGAGCTCGGAACAACGGCTGGGGAGAGGAGTTAAAAATGAAACAGCAGATTTATATATATATATATATATAAAAAAAAGTAAAAATATATGTTCTCCATCTGAAGTTTATTTAGGCCCTCTGGGAGAGTGGCGCGGCACTACGTCTCTGCTAAATTGCCAACATTTTATGGTCGTGCTGGCACCGAGTCAAACACACATCTCCTTGGCTTGGGCTGCTGTCTTTAAACAGGCAGATTCCAGCGTGTTTTCCTATGAGCTGAATATTGCTATTGACTGGGCAAGGGAAGCTCTGCCCAGCAAGGACGTGTAGGTAACTTTTCTTTTTAATAGTTCTACGGAGACTTAATTATTTTGATAGCGCGTCGCTGAAGAGCCGAACCCTTGTGACCCCACCGGACCTCGCAGCCGGGTGGGTTTTATTCCAGATGCAATTTTTTAAAATTTTTTTTTCCCTCCCTTATGATTTTATTTTGATTGGAATCTTATTAATAACTGGAACGTTTCAAAGGGCCTATTTTTAACCCGGAGTGTTTTGGTAGCGTGGACGTGGAGCCTCGTGCGCGTGAACAGATGGGTAAAGCACCCGCAGCTCGAGGTACTGCTGGGGTTACACGAGAGGCTGAGCAGTTCCCTGCTCAGTTTCCTTTCCAAGTCCATCCCTACACGTGTATCTTTGTGCAGGATCACTGTGTTACTCATCAGTCGAGGTGGCTGCCCGTGTAGAGCCCCTTCCAGAGCGAGGAAGCTCTCCGGGATCTCCCCTTTCCAAGGAGGGTGTTTTGCAGGAGTCCTTGTACAGCACGAGAGGGGCAGCCTTCAGTCAAGGCACTCCTCTCCCCACACTCCCCAGCAGCTGGGAATGACCCCCTTGAGCTCCTCTCTACTCGCTGCCTCTTCGCATGGGGCTGGGAAGACATTCCTGCCCGGGCTTGGGAATGTGGAGCTTTGATCTGCAGATGCATAAGGAGGAAGGGTCAAGTTCTGAAGCAGAACAGGCTGGCAGAGAAACAGCCAGTTGGATCACGGTGATCAAAATATTATGGAGAATCCTTCTCGTTTTTTGGTCCAAAGCGCAGGAGAACCAAGAGCTTTCCTTTGAAGCCGAGAAGATGAGTTCATGCCTCAGTGCTTGGGAAGCTGGAGAGCTGAGCTTTGCAGTTTGTCAAGCACTCAAGAAAACATTTTAATAATACCTCTTATCCTAGTTTTCCAGGGTGCTGCTGCTCCTCACACTCTGCTGTGTTTGCCAAAGCCTTTCCCTCTCTCCTGACTGTGGGAGCCCCTGAGCTGTTCCTGACACGTTCCCTGCGCCTGTTCTGGGGGTGAGGTGGGATTGTATTCTGTGATTCCATTGGACAAGGGGGATGGATGGAAACTGAAAATAGATTCACATTGGATATTGGGAAGGAATTGTTCCCTGGGAGGGTGGGGAGCCAGAGAAGCTGTGGCTGCCCCATCCCTGCAAATGTCCAAGGCCAGGTTGGATGGGGCTTGGAGCACCCTGGGCTGGTGGAAGGTGTCCCTGCCATGGCAGGGGGTGGAACCTTAACGTCCCTTCCAACCCAAACCATTCTGTGATGCTATTTCTTTTGACTCAGTAGTTGCTTCCTCTCATTATTCATTCATATTTGCTGTTGTTCCCTTTCCTTCTGGTTGTCAAGACTTTTCTGCCATTCATTGCACTTGGTTGGACTCTGATCTTGGAGGGCCTTTCCAACCTGAACCATTCCATGACTCCAGGATTCCCTCCGCCTCCAACCTCACGCTCCCATGCTCCACAGTTACTTGCCATGGGAGCTGTGCTGCAAGACCAGCAAAGAATCCCAGAATGGTTTGGGTTGGAAGGGGCCCTAAAGATGATCCAATCCTGCCCAGGTTGCTCCGAGCCCCAGCCCTGTCTGAGCACTGGGTTGTTTGAGGACAATGTAGGACTTGTTTTCCTGCACACGTGTAGGAGAGCCTGGAGGTTTCCTTAGGCTGAGCTGGGCTACCTAACCCTGGGATTAAATATTCCATCAGAGTTTATGTAACACCACAGCAATAGGGAGGCTGGAGGAGAGACCTTGTGCATTTACAGGCCCTGGGAAGAGCCTTCCCTCTGGTGTATAATGGCCTTCTGTTGGCTTTTAGTAGCCTATAGTTTAGTAAATTAGGAGTCTTCAGGTACTTAGCACTTTATTGGTTCTCACTAAGAACATAATTAAACCATAGACCCCTTAGGGAGAAAAAACAGTTTATTGTGCGTATTTTTAGAACCCGTTCCCAGCCCTCGTAAAACCTGGTCGATGGGAGGCAGGGAACAGGGAACAGGCCCGGGTTGGGGACCCAGAATTCCTGGGGCAGCCCCTGCCGAGCGCCGGCCCCGCTCACACCTTACAAATCTGCCCCGTGACTTGTGGAATTCATTTCCCCCCATCCCCTTTCCGAGGGTGTTCCCAGCAGCAGTTTCTCTGCGGCTGCTGGAGGGGTGAGGGAAGCAGAAGGGTTGCTAATCGTTTGGTTTTTTTTCATTTAAGAACATTTTATGTCTCGCAGAGTGCCCAGCACAGGTTGCCCAGAGAAGCTGTGGCTGCCCCTGGATCCCTGGAGTGTCCAAGGCCAGGTTGGACAGGGCTTGGAGCAACCTGGGCTGGTGGGAGGTGTCCCTGCCCATGGCAGAGGTTTGGAACTTGATGATCTTTTGGAACTTGATGATCTTTAAGGTCCCTTCCAAACCAACCCATCCCATGATTCTCCCAGCCACGGAGCAAAGCGTAAAGCTCAAAATCCCAGAACTGAGCTGGGTGAAGTGATCCTGGAAAGCTTTTCCTGCTCCTGGGCTCTGACACCGCTGCCTCCAACACTGCTGCAGTGCTTCCATAGGATATGATTACTCTGGGATAGAATGTGGGAGGGGGAATTCCCTCTCTAATCCCAGCAAAGTGCTTTCCCCAGTCCCAACAGGACACACCAGTCGGGGTGCCGGGTGCTCCCAGCACCCCTGGGCAGCGACCAGCTCAGGCCTGAAATGAAAGCAGGAAGTTTTCCATCCTCCCAGGCCTTCACCAGGGTGATTCACACACCGCTCTGGGTCCTTGCCTCGACACCCCATCCCGAGTAAACACGGCTTTCTCCCCGGGAAAAGCTGCTTGCAGCATCTGGAAGGCATTGGGAGGAACACACACACACAGAGCTCCCATCCCAGCAGCTTTTGAGGAGTATCTGGGACCTGTGAATCACTTCCCTTTACATAGGGCAGCACAGAGTCATGGAGTGGTTTGGGTTGGAAGGGAACTTAAAGCTCAGCTTGTTCATCTCGTGCAGGGACACTTTCCACTGGACCAGGTTGCTCCAACCTGGCCTTGAACTTCCTTCTGCTTCTTGTCCCAGTCCAGTGGAACCTGAGGCTGGAATTTTCTCTTTCTGCCCTTTAGCAGGTTGGGGGGATGATTTCGTGAGTCCCAGCCCAACCAAGCAGCAGGATTAATACATATTAATGTGTTAATTACAGTTGTAAGTAGATGTGTAATTACTCAAGTAGCACTGTCTGCTCTCCGTGCTCCTCGGCCTTAGGTGCTAAACATTCCAACCCCTAGGACTGATACCTCAGCTGGGTCAGGTTTGATTAAAGCACTTCGAAAAAATAATGATAAAAAGAGCCAAGAAACAACCTGCCTTTTTGGGGAGGATAAAAGCATTTCTCGGCAATTTGGGTTTCAAGGTCAAATAAATAAATAAATAAATAAATCTCTTTGTGAGCCTCCCCGGCGTTCTGGGAACAAGCAGAGTAACTCAAACCAGGTCCCTTGTTGGGGGGAAGGACCCTGGGTGGCACCTGGGGCTGCCCTGACCTCCAGCCCTGGCTGGAGTGGACTTGGCAGAGCTCCCTGACCCCGGCACGGCTCCATCCGGCGCCGCAGCCGAGGGAGGAAGGATGCGGTCTCCTGTCCTGAGGGGCTTCGGCAGCTCCAGCCCATGGAAAGCAACAACTTTATTAATCCCAGCTTTGCTAATAAGGAATTACAATAGTTGTGGGATTTGGCAAGTGGGAGCGCGCTCGCTTGCCATGCATCCTGCAGGATTTTCCCTGGTTTGTTTGTATTTTTGATTTAGCTACAAATAATTTAAAGATGTGTTGTGTCTCCTTTAATTAACATTCGTGTTTTCAACCTCTCTATTTTTTTTTTCGGTGCTGCGATTTTCAAACAATACCAGTGAATTTGAGGCTGTCAGATACGCTAAGATAAATTAACATTTGTTTTCACCAAAATTGCAGGATTTCGTAGGGTGGCACTTATTAACATATCGGGTTTTGGGTTTGCTTCCTTTGTAAAATGTGCAGCTTCGTTGTACTGGATGGAAAATCTCCCAGTGTGAAAAAAATTCAGGCTGATAAAAGAATAATATTGTCCCTAGGCCAGTGTGTAAATACCTTAACCAGTATAACATGTTTAGAGGAATTACACTTTCCTCTCCCAAATTACAATTTTGGAAAGCAGCTCCACCGCCACATTTATTTCAAATTTAAACATTTTGAAAGAAGATCTCTGAGGTTTTGAAATCTGGTTTCCATTCCTGGCTCTGTTTGACCCTCTGCCTGACCCTGAGAAAAATCTTTGTCTCGGTTTCTGTATCTGCTCAGTTGCTCTGATGATCTTCGCTCATGCAGGGCAGTTTAACATCACCCAGTGTCAAGCTGTGTGTAATACTTCAGTATTAAATAATAGTTGGTTTAATTTAAGGTGGGTTTGGCTTGTGATGAAAACAGGGAAAAGTGAAACTCTTGGCTTTTAGAAGATGGGTTGGTTTAAAAACGCGTTGGGTTTGTGTGAAAAACACTTGAACGAGGCGATTTTCCCTACGAAGAAACGAGTTCCCAGAGGCCAAGGATGGTTCTCCTGAGAGGAGGCTTGAGGAAAGAAATAAGGAGAGAGGCCAAAACTCTGTAACTGTCCCCAGCAATGAGCCTTGGAGGGGACCGATCCCTTTTTCCTGCCCTCTTTCAGACGCAGCCGGTGCCCAACCCCATCGCCTACTTCATGCACCGCTCGCCCTGGTGGTTCCACCGCTTCGAGACCCTGGTCAACCACTTCATCGAGCTGCTGGTGCCCTTCTTCCTCTTCCTGGGACGGCGCATGTGCATCCTGCACGGCCTCCTGCAGATCCTTTTCCAGGTGAGCTGCTCCTCTTTTGCTTCCAAGGGGAACATCTTCTCCCAGGATGGAGCAGAGGGTGTCTGGGGGGTGTAAAACCTCCCCCAGTGCACCTGGAGCTGTGGGTGGGCTGGGCAAGGTGCAGACACACACACTGCTCGTGCTGGCCCTGCCAGGACGTGGGCACGTGTGGCAGGGGCAGGGGTAGGGGTGGGATTCCCTGGAGCAGCATCCCAAGGAACTGACTCACTTGGCTGCTCGGGAGTTGAGGCCCAAGTGACTCAAGATGATTCAGAGCCATGACCTGTTGGCTCTTGGGTGGGTCACACCGCTGGGGCTGCTCTTTCTGCTTCGCTGGAGGTTTGTTTCCCGTGCTGCTGCTTTGATTTCTGGCTGGCAGAGAAGTGTCAGCCCAGGGCTGGTGCAAAGGCCCTGATCCTGTGGCTCAGGAATACCTGCAGTTTCTCCAAAAGCTAATTTTTATGGGCATCTTTCACCTTTTCAAGAGATTCTTCTTTATATGTTTAGCATTGAAGGGCTGTTCTCTATCTCTGAAAACATTTGAGTTGCTTTTCACAACTTGTAGGTCTGCAGTGAAAATAGCGCCGTGAAAAATTGCAGTTGATTTTTGGGGTTGGGGTTTTTTTGTACGTGTGTAAAACTCAGGGGACAGAAGCTCCTGCTATTTCCCAGACCCCACCTGATTTCTCTCATCCCCGTCCCTGGCAGAACTCAAAGAGCTCGTTAATCCCCAGCCCCTCCGACTCGCAGCCGCGCAGCTTTTGGCCCTCGCTGCCTGTGTTTGTTCAGCATCATTTCAGCATCATGAAATTCATACTCGGTAGCTGTTACTGCTTCCTGTAAACTCACGTGATGATTAAACTGGAGAACAGCTTATAAACTCCCTCGGTAAACCACAAAAATGCTGGTCAGGTTTTAAAGGTCTGACACGGAAGCCGCGGGGGTTTCTGTGTCCTCGTGGAGGTTCCCGCTCCTTCTGCTTCCCAAACGCTTCCTGTGGTGTCTGGGGGCCACTGGGCATCAGCTGGTACCTCTGCACAGCTTTTGGGGTCAGTTTGGTTGTGTTGGGGTGGAACTTGGGCAGCTGGAGGGCTCGGCAGTGGGACAGGACAGGCCTGGCCAAGGGGGGTCTCGGTGTTTGTCACACCTGAGGTTTTTGGTGTCACTGGGAGGATTTTATTCAGCCCAACCTTAAAAAACTCTTGTTTTGGCTCGTGGGCAAAGTAAAACCTGCCATCTCTGTGGGCTGCTTGTGGCAGAAGCAGGCAAGTGTTGAGACACGGCAGAGAGCAGATCAGAAGCAGGAATTGTGAGTAGGAGCTCTGTTGTGTGTAAGGAAGGGCAGGGAGGGTGGTGATGGCTCTTCCTAGGGTGAGTAGAGCTGGGAAGGAGCAGAACAGCCCAGGGTGAGTGCCAGGCTTTGGCACAGAGCTGTGTCTCAGGGCAGGGCTGTCCTGCTCCCCCTGGTTCTGTGTTCACAGAAATAGCAGTGCAGGGAGCTCAGGTGGTGATGCTTCATCTGCACACCTCTGCCAGATGACCAACCCACCCAACCTCCTGAAGCTGAAGGAGGGCAGGGATAGATGGGATATTGGGAAGAAATCCTTCCCTGTTCCAGTGGGCAGGCCCTGGCACAGGCTGCCCAGAGAAGCTGTGGCTGCCCCATCCCTGGAAGTGTCCAAGGCCAGGTTGGAGCAACCTGGGCTGGTGGGAGATGTCCCCTTCCCTGTCCCTGCAGGGGAGTGGAACTGGATGAGCTGAAGGTCCCTTCCAACCCAAACCATTCTGGGACTCTCTCAGTGCTCCTCACTCATCCCCTTCTCACCTTGGGGGGCTCCATCCCCAGCCAGGGCTCGTGGCCGGTGTCACCTCCATCGCCCTCCCGGCTCCCCCAGGGACCCCCAAGGAGCAGCAGGACCCTGGGTGTGCTGGGGGATGTCAGACAGAGCCAGGGGGACCTGGAAAAGCCAACTCCATGCAATAAATGCTCCTAATGACACGGAGTAACTGCAGGCATCAACAACCCCCCCTTTAATTGGCACTTTATTGATAGTTGGCAATTACTGCCTTATTTCTGTCACGAGGGGAGTCTGCAAAGGCAGAAAGGGTCCCAGTGTAAAATGCAGCTCTGGTGCCTTTATAGCATTTCAACAAAAACCTGTTTATTTAATATTTACTGCCCTTTTCTTCATTCAGAATGACTTTTATTGACAATACTTCTGCTCTGCAAAGGAAGCAATAAAGTTTAATGTTGATATACCACTTAATTCTGCTTTTCAAGATTTGAATTGACATTACATGCAAGTTTTATTGGACATTTTATAATTGTTATTGGAGTCATGGTGGCTAGGTTGAGTGAGTGTATTTTTCCAGATTCCAACTGGCCTGGAGAATATTGCTTTGTCAGGAACCCAAAAGAAGTTGGGCCTTAAAGAAAAAAAAAAGTGAGGGTTTTTTTCCAAGTGTGAACTTATTCTTCTTGCCCAGTTCACGTTTGTAAGGGAAAAGGCTTAGTGAGTTTGGAAACATCAGAGGGGAGGGGCTGGGCAGTGGAGACTGTGCTGGAGGATGGGGGTCTGTCCACCCTTGGGTTCCTGTGGGATTGTGCTGGTTCCAGTCTGCTGGAGCATCCTGGGCCACCTCCATGTGGGAGATCTGGATTATGGTGACAAGTTGGACATCAGGAGGAATTTCTTCACCAAAAGGGTTATCAAGCATTGGAATGAGCTGCCCTGGGCAGTGCTGGAGTCACCACCCTGGAACTGTTCAGAAAACCCATGGATGTGACATTTGAGGACATGATTTAGTGGTGAACATGGGGGTGGTGCTGGTTGATGATTGGATTTGATGATGTTAGAGGGCTTTTCCAGCCTTGACAATTCCATGATTGTGCTGAATCCACGATTGGCTGATTTCTGCAGGAGTGGAGGGGTCTGAGCCTCAGAAATGCACACGTAGATCTGAAGCACCCCACGATGTTCAGGGAGAATCGAGTCCAAAATGTGGCTTTGGGTGCCTGGAGCGGGGAGGGAGAGATCTTGGAGGGTCTTGGAGACCCCAGGTGAGGTCTGGACTCTGTTATTCTTGGTTCTGTGGAAGCATCAGGGCAGAGCCTGCCCATACCCTGAGGAGCTTGTGGTTTGAAGGGGGAGGGAGGCTGGAAGTGCTGCGTGGGGAAGGCAGGTCCTGCTGCTCGGCGGCTGTTTCGCCGTTCCCTGGAGCTGGCTCCTAAAAACCCTGAAGCTGCATGTTCTTCACGCCATCTAACGCACAGCTTACACCAGCAAACGTATTTCTTGGCTCCTTCTGAGCCAGGCAGTAAAATTACACTGCTTGGCAAAGGAGTTGATGAGGGGAAGCGAGAGGAAAGCCAAGAAAGCCAGGAAAAAGCCACCTTGCCCCTCGGAGCTGGCAGGTAGTGCCGGGCTGGAGAGCAGAGAGGAGGCTGCAGCACCCACGAGGGAGGGGGCTGAGGTTTTTTTACAGCTGGGGAGGTGGGTTTGGCTGTGCCAGATGGGAAGGAGCTTCAGTATCACAAAGGTAAAGGCCATAAATAAATAAATGGAATGGAAAGTATAAGGCTGGTGCTGTTGGAAAAGGCAGGGTCATTCCTTTACTTCCACGCTGCCCTGGGTCACGGTCGTAAAGGCGCAGTTTGGGGACGTGGGGAGATCTTTAGGCTTTCAAATCCTTTTGGATTTGAATGAATTTGGGGATTCTGACTCCTTCCTGTGGCCCCTGAAAACTCCTGGCACGTGCTCCAGCACGGAGCATCCTCGTGGCCGGGGAATTCCTGGGGGGACCCTTCGTGCCCGGATGAGCTCAGCCCCCACGTCACACGGCAGGACAGAAGTTCCCCTGAGGAGCCAGAGTGGAGAAGCCTTGGTTCTGCCAGTTCTTCCCTGCCACCATTCCTGCTTCCCTGGAGGCTTGGCAGTGGAATGACATTTGGGCAATCCCGGGGTGATTTTCAGCAGGAGCCGCTTGCAAAGCGGAGGGGATGACAATGCCAAGAGCGAGGCTGAATTCCAGCCTTGGAGAGGGCAGAGGTTAAACCCCCACAGCCAAACCCCCACCCCCCCAAAGCCAGAGCCCCAACAAAGAACCTCCCTAAGGCAGCTCCAGGAGGGACCTGCTGAGAGGGACCCCTGAGGGGGAACGTGGCAGAAACCTCCGGCTCCGTTCCCTTGGAAAACAAGCTCCGAGCTCTACCCTTGCCCAGCTGGGCACTGCACCAGGGACACACAACCCCTGCTCTCCTGGGAGCTGGGAATGTGCAGGAGAGTGGGCAGCAAAGTCATTTTCCTCCTCTTCTTTCTTTTTTTTTTTTTTTTTTCCTTTCTAGGCAGAAAACAGTTGTTGAACAGAGATTTTCTGCCTTGGCTTGGCCAAACCCCAACCTCCTAAAAACTGGGATGGAAATGGACGTTTTCCTCTCGTTGATTTTGTTCCCATCTCTCCAGTGCTGTGCAGGGGAGGCAAAGCAGGGGGTTTTGCCCCGTTTCTTTTGGGAGGGGAGGACCAAACCCCCTCTTCCCCCACCTCGGGGGGACTGGAGGGATGAACTGCCCTCGCAGCCACACACACGCAAATTGAATCAGGCTGTGGCTGTGCCACAGCTGCAACATATTGTGTTGCTGACTTAGGAGGTAGCAGAGGTCACAGCAGCAGCCTGGAGAGAGGGAACAAAAATTAAACAGCCCCCCCTCACCATCCCTGCAGAAAGTGTCTGAATTCAGTGTTTGTTTTCACTTGTCAGATCCGAGCTGGGGTTCGTTCCCTTTCCGGCGCTGGTGGAAATCAGAAGTGTCTCCAGGAGGATTAGCGGGGCTGCACAAGTGCCAGGCTCGTGGCAGAAGGATCAGGCCCTTGGTTAGGGCTTTAGTTCTGCCCCCCCAGGACCTGTGCACTGGTCAGGGGGTTGTCAGTGAGGATAAAGCCACTGCCCCGTTTGCAGGAGGAGGGAGCAGCTGGAAAATTCGGGCGTTGTTCTGCAGTTCATTGAATCCCAAACTGCTTTGGGTTGGAAGGGACCTTAAAGCTCATCCAGTGCCACCCCCTGCCATGGGCAGGGACACCTTCCACCAGCCCAGGTTTATCCAAGCCCTGTCCAACCTGGCCTTGGACACTTCCAGGGATCCAAGGGCAGCCACAGCTTCTCTGGGCATCCTGTGCCAGGGCCTGCCCACCCTCCCAGGGAAGGATTCCTTCCCAATATCCCATCTAAACCTCCTCTCTTTCAGTTTAAATCCATCCCCCCACTTGTTCTGTCACTAAAAACTCCCTCTCCTGGTGTTTTTTAGCCCCTTAGGGTGCTGAGGAACGTGGCCCAGCATCGCTGGCAGGGTGTGAGGGGATGGGTGACACTGCTGGGGCTGGGCCGTGGCTCCCCTGCGAAAACAGAGGAAATTCAGCCTTCTCAAAAGTCCAAATATTGTTAATTTTATTGTGGCTTAGAAAGAAACAACAAACGGAGGATCCCAGGAAAATGAGGGGCACAATGTGAGGGAGCTGCTGGGGCAGGAATGGGCCCATGGAAAGGTTTTGCAGCTCAGTTGTTTAGAAATTTGCTTTGGACTCGAGGATGGAGGGAGAGCGGTTAAAGGGCTTTTTGGGAATCCTGAAGCTTTGGACTGGGATTATGGAGGTTAATGATCATCCCAGTCCCCCTGGCGAGGGGTGCTGGGGTCCCCCTGCCCCTCACTCCCTGTCCCCTTGGACCCCCCATCCTTCCTTCCCTCCCTCGGCCCTGCTCCAGCTCAGCTTTTCTCCACAGCACAACAAGAGGAATGTGAAATCAAAGGGTAGATTTTTCTGTTACATTTAAGCCACCTTAAATTAAATACCAAGCTATACACCACCACCCCAAAAAAAAAAAAAAAATCCTAAGCAGGCAGAAGCCAAACTATTTAATCACTCCTAGATTTGATTTCACTTCCAGCTCGATGGTATCTGTTGCTGGGCTGCTGTGCCAGACACGAGAATACCAGCACATACCACCCCAACCCAGTAAATAGGGCTGCTCTGTAATGGGGTCTGGGATTAGTTAGCAACAAGTTAAGTCCTTGCATTCTGCAGTAGTCAGAGTGACTGAGAAACACTTATTGTGAGCCATAGGAGTGCATTTAATTAGCTTCTGATTCAGGGGCGCTGGGTTTTTTTTTTTTCCCCCTTCTTTTTTTTTTTACGTCGTTAAATAAAGTGTCACCCCAAGCCAGTGCTGTAAACTCTATTTTGATTGTGGCTGCAATAACCCCTTTGGGCGTCATTCAAATTGTACTAAACAGTTTCTGGAGAGCGCTGGTTTCCCTCAAAATAAACCAAAGTCCGGCTTTGACAAGCTCTAATGAAAAACAAATTGTTATATTACTTAGAAAAATAATTTGAAGGAAGTCTGAATTAGTTGTAAAGGTGGAAAAGGTTCAGCTACTTGAAAATAGAAATTTGGAAGGTATTTATTTTAACCATTAAGCCAGCGGCCTTGAAATACAGCCTTGTTTGTTGGGGAATGTGCCTAACGAGAGACATGAATCATGCTGTTAATCAGTATGGGAACTTGATTAATTGGAAAGGGGACCGTCAGTGACTCCAACAGGCGGAGCCGCCTGGCAGCAGCCGGAGCCTGGAGCTGGTGTGACTTCCCATCACTCATCCTGCTGGCACGCGAGGGGAGCCTGGGAGGGATCCCACAGCCCCTGCTCTGCGGCTTGGGGGGTGGATTTTGAGCCTGGAAATCAAACGTGGGCTCCTGGGGGCACCGGCAGCCCGGGCTTTGGGGTGTCTCTGCCTTGGGGTGTCCCGCTGGAAAGGGGTGGGTTTTGCTCGAGGAGGGCTCAGGGGGTCCTGGGCTGGGATCCCTGTCAGCTCACCTTTGCTACTGGTAGTGGTTTTGCTTCTTAAACCTGAGAGCGAGGATTTTTACGCCCAGCTATGAAATGGGATTCGCATGGGAGGCCCCCAGGATGGGAAGCGCTGCCATGGCCGTAAAAATGCAGCAGGAAGGGCTGGATTAGTTTTCACTGTTGACTGGGGCTCTCGGGTTCAGGGCCAGGAAGAGCTGGAGTGAGCTGGGCCATCCAAGAGCACTGGGTTTGTTTTGGAGCAGCATCCATTTGCTCGTGTGGCAAAGGGCTACGGTGGCAGGGAGGGGAGGGAGCCTGTGGCTGTGCCAGAGGGATGAGCTCCAGCTGAGTTTCGGGTTCCTGGTGCAAGGTGCCACGTGTGGGGCTGTCCCAGTGCTGGTGGCCCGATTTGGTGCCACTGGTGTCACAATCAGTGCCGTGACAACCACCATGGCCAAGCCAGGGAGACCCAGGGAGCGGGTGGGCTCCGGTGGCCCCGTGTCCTTGGGAGTATCGGTAAGGACTGACATTCAAAGGTCACACCAGCAAGATTTGCTTAAATGTAATGAAATCACAACCAGTGCTGGCTGCCCTTGGCGTGGCTGCCACGTTACATGAGCTCTCAGGGCTCATTTTCTGTGCTGCTCCAAATCAGCCTCACACTGCCCGCTCTTCACACCTCCTGAACCCCTTCTAGAGCTGGCATGGCTGGCATCCACCACACGTGCTCCTTGCCCTGCCAGGGCAGGAGTTGGGGAGCACTCATGCTCCTCGGGCTCTGGTGCAGGGCTGGGGTGGTGGTTTTTACCCCCGCTGGAATTCGGTTTCCACGATTCCCGCGCGCTCCAGAACGTTTGTGTCTGGAGCCCTCCGGCACAATTTCCAGGTGCTGGGGCTCGCTGAGAAGAATCAATTACAAGGATGCTGTCAGTGAAACGAGCTGAGCTGGCCAGGCTGCAGGGCCTTCCAACAGCTGCTCTTTCCAGATGGGATTCGCTCGGTGCCGCGGCGGTCGGGTCCAAACGAGGGTGGGAGATAAAGTATGTGTTGCACATGTGATTGCAGGGCCGTGTAAGTGTGTGTGTGAAACAGTCTGTCTGATGAGAGCCAGACCAGCCACAAGCCAGAGATGTTGCTGATGTCCGTGACGTGATCTTGACCATGCACTGTTGCCATATTTCCAGTGTTGCAGAGGTTTTGGTGTAGCTGCTAAACCTCACTAAAACCATTGTGACCCATTGACACTGCCCAAGCCGAGGGCCTCGCTCGCTAATCCGTGTCAGGCGTCTTCAGGCTGTGAATTGATCCACTTTCAGTGCAATGGTTTGACAGGATGGTGAAGTTCTTCTGAGTTTAATCATGTTTTCTGTCCCTTGGTCCTGATCTGAACTGGTCCCATTGCATCTTCCCAGCCCTTGGCTCTCTCCCAGCCTTTGCTGTTCCAGCAGGGTGACAGTGGTGGTGGTATTTGGAATTTGGTTTCTCTCCTCCCACCATCTAGATTACAAGACCTTTAAATAATGTTTTCTATTCCATTTCGAAAAAAAAAAAAAAAAAAAAAGCGAAATCAGCTCAGCCTAACTTGAAACAGATGGCAGATTATGAACTTCTTTTAAGGGGAATTTTTAATACATGTATTATGAAGAGAATCCTTTAATGGTGTCAGATATGGACGTGTGAAGACAGAACGTGCCCATTTCAGGGATGAAAAGGGCTGGAGTGGGCTGATGCCTTTGGTGTGGTGTTCTTGGGGCAAGGGGAGGATTCTGTTGCAGTTCATGGCTACAGTGAGATCTCCTGCCTCAAAGGAGGCTTCTTCCCATTCCTGCTTTGTAGTCTTTCCTCTGGTATCCCTGGCTGTTGGAGCAGTTGATTTGTGCTTGGGTTCCTGGGATGGTTTGCCTGGAATGGTTTGGATTGGAAGGGGCCTTAAAGCCCATCCAGTGCCACCCCCTGCCCTGGGCAGGGACACCTCCCACCAGCCCAGGTTGCTCCAACCTGGCCTTGGACACTTCCAGGGCTGGGGCAGCCACAGCTTCTCTGGGCAACCTGTGCCAGGGCCTGCCCACCCAGGTGACACCTTCTGCCCTCCCAGGTGGTCAGCTTAGGGTTTTTTAATTAATTTACATATTCCAGTAAGTGATGTTTAATTAATTTGCATATTCCAGTTAGTGATGTTCTGTCAAGTTTAAATGAGTGTGTGTTTCATGCACGTGGATTGGTTGGATATAAGCACAGCTGGATTTACATCTGCAGAACTTCCCACAGATCAGAGGTGCGAATTTTCCCACTATTCCTCACACAAATATTGGACAGCTTTAATTAAATCCATTAAGATGAACCCCATGTAATTCCAGAATGAAGACAAAGCCATGGAACTTGCTGTCTGGGCCGTTTGGTGATAGAGGTGAAGACGGATTTTATATTTTCCTGCTTTGATGAAAATAACTCATTTGCTTGTTCTGGGCCAAGTTGCTGGTTTAATGTTTCTGTGTGATGCTGCTGCCTCCAGAGAGGTTTTATTTTGCTTTGGAAGTGTTGGGATGAGGATGCTGCCCCGGGATGCTTTAGCCCACACGCAGTTTACACAGCTGGACCATCCCATCCCCCAGGCTCCACCAGAGGCTTTATCTCCTCGGTGATGAAACAGCCAGAAATTGCAGGAAACCTGTGTCACTCTGCTTTCATCTTCCTGTGAAAACTGGGGCTTTGGGGAGCTGGTGACTCAGAGGAATTGCTGATGAGGGCAGGATGCTCCTGGAGCAGCTGGGACGGGCAGCGGTGCCCGGGGGGGCTCCCACCCACACGTGGGGTGGACACACTGGGCCCTGGTTGGTGGTGTGAATTGTTTACAAATTGCCTGCAGAATTGTTTGCAAACCCCAGGCCTCACCTTTCCTTGTTTGGGGGGGGAATGTTTGCGACATTCCAACATTCCCAGTCAGTTGTGGGCTCCCCGTCCCTGGAGGGGTTCAAGGCCAGGAGCAGCCTGGTCTGGGGGAAGGTGTCCCTGCCCATGGCCTGTGGCAGGAGGTGGAATAAGACGATCCTTAAGGTCCCTTCCAACCCAAACCATTCCAGGATTTTATGGTTCTGTGCTGGCACTGTGCAGAGGGTGTGGATTTTTCATGCTGCTCAGCTGAGCCTCAAGCCCTAAAACCTCTCGATCCAGGAGGGTGTTTGCAGCACGAGGTCTCACCTCTCCTGCTTCCCTCTGAGGGGCTCCTGAGTTTTAATTTCAGCTCTGCCAGGAGCGCAGTGAGGGCCTGTCCCTCCGTGTTCCTGATTAACTGCTCCTTTCACACGTGTGAGACCCCCTTTGGAGAGGGGTTAAGCTAAACAGGAACAGCAGAGGTTCGGGCCGGGCTTGGTGTCCACATGTGGAGCTGCTCAGGAAGAGAAATGGCACTTTAAATTTACACCCTGCTCTAATTAGAAAAACTTGCAAGGAGTGAGAAACCTCAGACTGGTGCCAGTTTTGCCGAGGCTGAGAAAGCGAGTCCTAAAAACAATGTTCCCGACTCGTCACATCGGCACTGCTCGTGCCTCGTGCTGATGGGAGGAGGGATGAAAGGGGGAATCCCAGGGGCTTTCTGGTAGCCAGGCAGCTGGTTCCTTCAGCTAAGAAAGATCCAAGGATCTGAACCCTCCCAAAGCTTCAAAGGCTGGTTCCCTTCTAGAAAACATGTCCTAAGTGAACTCAGTAGGGTTAGGGGAGACGTGGGATATCACAGGAATCCCTGCTTGCACAAATCATGGATAATACAAGGGGGTGCAGTGGGAGCAGGGATGAAATCTAGCAGAAAAGCTCACAAAATGATCAGTTTGGGAATGTTCAGTCCTGGATTGTGGCTTGTGTGGCACGGCAGTGAGGCTTGGGAGTGCACACGGATTGATTTCTTGCAGCTTGTGAGTGAACAAGCAGAGAGGGACGGGTATTACACGGAATTGTGGAATAGTTTGGGTTGGAAGGGACCTTAAAGCTCAGCTACTTCCAACCCCCTGCCATGGGCAGGGCCACCTTCCACTAGACCAGGTGTCTGCATGATGCTCTACCTCAGAGCCAAAATACAGGAGCAGTGGAAGCCTCAGGACACAGTCAACATCCATTTATCATTTTCCTCAGGAAAACAGAATCAGATTGCATTGTTTGTTTGGGAATGGCAGGAGTGGGGAGTAGGAAAGAGTCAGGGATTGCTTTTATTGCACCAATAATGTCATTTATTCCATAGCCAGCCCTTGAAAACCACTTGTAATCCCCACGCAAATCCCTCTGGAGCAACAACAGCCAATCTGCCAGTTCTGCTCATCAAACACGGATCGTTGCCGTGGCCAGAAACCTCAGAGGGAGCAGAGCCAAGGTAAAAGGGTCAGGATCTGGTGGGGGGGCCACTCTGAAACCCAGTGCAGCCAAATCAGCTCTGTCTCTGATTGCTGGGCAGATGGGATGGTGCTGGAGGCACTGCGGGGCCAACACTGCTCTTCCCTCCCCTCAGAGTGCTCAGGGGCAGACAGGGAGGTCCTAAAGATGTAGAGAGATCATTTTCCTGGGGTTATTTAGAGGAAATGTGAGCACAGATAAGAACTGGAGCTTCACAATGTTGCCATCCATCCTCTCTGTTCCTTCCCCTTCTCCACCCAGCAAAGAAGGGATCAGCTGGAGAGCCCCAGTTCGGGTGGTCGCCTGCCTCAGGTCTTGGTTCCATCAGTGAAGGGGTTGTTGGTGCTGCAGAGCCTCTGCTGGAGGGTTTTCCTCTGGTTTTATTGGAGCACAGGGAAAGGGAGATGATGTTTTCATGGAAATCTGTACCTCAACCGTCTTGGCAGCCAAACCCGAAACGATTCGAGTCTTTTTGCCCCCAACTTCATGTTTATGGTCAATCTGAAACTCCACCTGTGATCACCACATGCTCCTCTGCAGGACTGCAGTAAATTAAAGCACAACAGGGAATTTTAAGGAATACATCCTCTTCCTTCTTGGAGTCAGGTTACATCGACCTCTGAACATCTGGACACAGTGTCTCCGGGCTCCCAGAGGTTCTGCTGCATTAAAGGTTCATCTGCCTTTGTTCAGTTCCCGGCCTTTTCCCGGCCTGGTTGCCTCCTCTGGATTCAGAGTTGCTCTCAGTGTGCCTGGCCATCCTGTAATTGGTGTTTTATGTTCCCTGTGTAAAACACACCGTGGAATTGGAGTTGTGTCTTTCCATGGGTAAACGTAGATCCGTAACCTGGGGCCATTTACTGTGCTCGGGGGAGAGGTCTCACATAAAATACACTCATTTGTTCAAAAGCCTGAATTCCCTCTAAGCTACTGGTGACCAACATCCTAAAAGACTGAAATATAATGTTAATTTAGGGGGAAAAAAAGCTATTCCTTAATATTCCCTGGGTCACAGTCATGTGATTGGTGGTGTGCTTTGAAATTCCTCTGCCTGATCTCCAGGTTGCCCTGCCAGGGTTTAATCACCACATCCTTCTAACTGAACTAAGAGTGGAAGGGTGGGCCCTGCTGCCTCCAGCCACTGGGTTTTGTTGGGAATGCAGAGCCAAGGGAGAGATTCCACATCCTGATGGCCCATCCTCACCTGGGGAGCAGCACATCTCCATCTCCCCACCCCAGCCCCCCGTGAGCTGCTGTTCGAAAAATCAATGCCCAGGAGGAAAAATGCAGCTCCAGCTTTTTGCTTTTCTGCCTTTCAGGCCCAGACCTCAGGGTTTTAAAGACTTACATATGTGTTTCACTTGGTGTGCTCCGAGTATTCCCACTGAAGTTCACTAAGTGGATAAGACTTGGCAGGATTAAAGCCAAATGAGTCCTCACCCACCATGCTGGGAAGTCTTGTTGAAGTGGCTCGTTGGAGGGGAAGGAGGAGTCGGTACCGAGCTTGCCCCTTTCATTTTATGCTTTTATTTATTTAAAGGATATTTTTTTTCTAAGACAGCTTGGGGGGGTGGGGGGAGAAAAGCAAATAAAAACCCCCAGGCTGTGGTGTAACCACCACAGGCAGATGTTGTCATGGCTACTAAACAAGAAACCTGGTTTATAAAATGAGGAAAAACAGATGAATGCGAAATAAAAGAGAAAAAAAAAAAAAAAAGAGAGAGAGAGGCGATTCTCGAAATATTGACTCTGATGTAGAGAAAAATATAAACAGACACAGTTAGGAAATTCCATAAGGAATATGACTTGTTCAATATTAATCATAAAGGAAAAGATTAGGAGAGCTCCAGGGGTGCCAAGTGAAACACTTCACATGCATGCACTGCTGTGATAAGAGTCCTTGTGGTGGCTTTTCCCGTGGCTGCCTGGGCTGTTGGTGCCCTTGGACATCCCTGGTGGAGGGGTCCTGTTTGGAAGATGCTTCAGGGATGTAATTGGTGGTTCTGGTGCTTTTCTTCCCTTGCAGTATTTTGGCCCTGACAGCCAAAATAATTCTGTGCTTTCACCTAAAGTATCAGTAAGTTGGGAGAAAGTGGTTGTGTTTGGGGATGTGGAGGGATTTCCGTGACTGGATCGGGGCAGGGCTGGATCTGGTGTTTCTTAGTTGTCTTCCAGAGCTGGGGTCACTGCAGGGCAGTGGCTGGGCCATCCCTGGGGTGGGGTCCAGGTGGGCTGTGCTCCCTGCTCTCCATGGGTGCTGTGTCCCACTGCTGCTCCTCTTGTCCTTCTCTTGCCATCCTCGTTTGGAAAGCACTGGAGAAGTCCCAGATGTTCCTGGTTCCATCCCGAGTGCTGATGAGCTCACAGACCCCTCCTTGCCTGGGGGGAGGTCGAACCAGGGAGCCCTGAGGGTCTCCAGGCTCACCCTCGAGAGGCACCTCTGGGCATGTTCCAGAGGGCCCTTTGGAGCTCGCTGGGTCCGTTCCAATCCCCTTTGGCACGGTGGGCTGGCCCCACTCGTGCTTTCTGTGGTGGCAGTGACCTGATGTGGCCCAGGGGACCCCCGAGCAGCAACAGCAGGGCCACCACAAGACGCCAGAAAGGAGCAGCTCCGACCACAAGTGCCGGGGAGGGAGTGCTGGGAAATACCTACGTGGGATCCCGGGTGGAAAATCCTGGGCAGAGCTGTAATTTGCTGCTTCGTTTCGCTTCCCCCAGCCCTGGCTGAGCTGCCCCTGTGTCTGTCACGCAGAGATTTCAGGGCTCGAGCTGTGTGTTGGGAGGTTAATTCCTTGTGGCACGTCCTGTGCTCCGGAGGGTAATTCTGGAGCGCCGGGGCTGCTGCTCACAGCCCACATTGGACCCGGCTCTGGCTTTGGCACTGGTTTGTAAACACTTGGGTTTACAGAAACCTTCAGGGTTCCTTCTCACTGTCACAAGAAATTAAGCTGCAAAGCCAAACATGAACTCTCTGTAACAACGTCAGAGTCCGGAGCCTGCAGGTCCGGGGTGTGGACGCCCACCCAGGGCAGGACCTTCCAGGGCTGCAGAGCAGATTGTCCCCTGGCAGACCCATCCAGCACAGCTGAGCAGCTGCTGCCCAATCCCACCCCCCTCCAGGTGCCTTTCCCTGGTCCCATGTCCTGCCTGGCACTGGCTGTGCACGTGCAGCCGCATTGCCAGAGCTCCAGTGATGCAGAAAAACTGCAAGAGCAAAGATTTCTGTGCTTTTTCCCAACTCCCTGTATTGTTTTTCCCCAGCTCTCTGCATCTTTTCCCAGCTGTCTGTATTTTTCCCCCCAGTTCTTTACATCTTTTCCCAGCTCTTTGTATTTTCCCCCCAGCTCTCTGCATCTTTTCCCAGCTGTGTGCTGAACTGCAGCAGCCTGGGGTCATTCAGATCCTGCTCCATCCTCTCAATCCCTTTCCAGAGCTCCTCCAGCAGCACCAGGCAGTGCCTGGCACGTTCTGTTGCCCTTGTGTCTCGTCCCCTCTCTGTGCCCCTGTCACTGCTGTCACCTGGCTCGGAGCAGCTCATCACCCCTGTGCTGGACGAGGCTCTTGGAATCATGGAATGAGGCAATCCTGAAGTTTTGCTCTTTCCCTCTGTTGACAAACCCAATTGGGGAGTGAATAATGAGGATCCTTTTCAAATGAGCCCCGTGGCTGCTGTGGCTGCCCTTGGGTTTTCTTGGATGAGTCACTGTGGAGAGGAGGAACTTCCTCACGGACAGGCAGCTGTGCTTCATCCTCTGCTGCAGATTCCTTGGAGCTGGAAAACCTCAAGCTGTGTGCAGCTTTTTTTTTTTTTTTTTTTTTCCAAGAGAGCATCTCTTCCTGATAACAGCACAGCTCCCCTGGGATTTGGGCTGTGGTGACAGCTCTGGAATATTCAGCTCTCCGTGTGTTTTCATTCCTCTTCCAAGGCCCATCTCATATGTAAGCGATCAGTGCAGCAGCAAGAGCAGGGATCTCCTCACAGCTGTGACCTTGAAAGTGGGTGGCATTTTCTGCTTCCTCTGCAGCCTCCTCCGGGATCCACAACTCATGTGATCCCATCGGAGCCAGGCCAAATTTGGGCTGGGGAAAGGAGGACGGGACTACCAGGAAATACCCACGGCACTCACCCCTTGATGGCTGAGCCCTTCAAAGCTCCCAGGAGGAGAGAGGCCCCTCAGGCAGCTTTGAAACCCTGACTTGTCATGTCCCAGCAGCCTGGGAGATAAATGGCTCCAAGGTTGTTATATTCCCTGTATCCCTTTGGAGCACCTTGTCTTCTTCTGCAAAGTGAAGTGCAGGGCTTTGGCTCCTTTTAAATCCTTCCATTCCCCTCTAGTGTTAAACAGACTCAATCAGTTCCTGTACTGGGGGGTTATTTCACATTTCTACAAGCAAATAAATGCATATAAATGAAATAAAGGCCTCCCCAGAGAGGCTGGAGCAATGAGCTTCCCAGTCCTCCAGGGTTCCACATGACCTCCCCTGGCTCAGCCACCCTCAGCATCATTTGATCCCATGTGGAAGGAACTGCTCAGGGATGGAAAGAACTAAAAATCTCCTTTTTTTTCTTTTTTTTTCCCCCTGTCATTTCATGATTTACACCTTGCTCCCATTGTAACCTAAATTACAAGCAAGGCTGAAAAGAAACTGCTGCAGATGGCAGCATAAAAATGTGATTTTTAACACGTTTTGTGTTTTCTTAAGCATATCTGGTTTTGCCCAACGTACATTTCATTTGCTATTTATTTAGTCCCCACCACTGACAGCTCAGGGATTGCTCAGCTGCCATCTGGGATGGAAGGAAAAGGCATTTTCCCCCACTTTTTCCTCTTTTGACCTTGGAAAATTTAGCAAAGGTTTGATGTCCAGTAGTTGGGCATTTTGTATTTTAAATGTCAGGGAGCTGGTTACATCCAGGAGTTGAACTTAGAACCAGGGAATCCTGGAGTGGTTTGAGTTGGAAGGGACCTTGAAGACCACCCAGTGCCACCCCCTGCCACGGGCAGGGACACCTCCCACCATCCCAGGTTGCTCCAACCTGGCCTTGGACACTTCCAGGGATGGAGCAGCCACAGCTTCTCTGGGCAACCTGTGCCAGGGCCTGCCCAAGGACATCGATGATCCAGGTGGGTCCCTTCCAACTCACAGATGTTTCTCACAATTTTGACCCCTTTTTGCAGCAGTGGAGGGCAGGATTTGGGGAGGTGCTGCAGAGGCACCAACTCTGCGCTTCCCTCCCATTTTTCCTCTTCTTTTTTTTTTTTTTTTTGTTAAATGTAGCATTTCTATAAAATTTTTACATCCACTGCTTCATTTTTTTTTTTTTTTTTATCCCTGAGGCTTTTGCAGCTTTGCTTTATTGAAATCAAATGTACCCAGCCCCGACTGAGGCACGGGGTGAGTTTTCCTCGCTGCGTTTTCCCACCGCAGCTGTTTCCCGTTTCTCCCGAGCTGTGGAACCCCCCAGATGGCGGCTCAGGGATCAGGTCCCTGTGTTTTGCCCCGAACGTGCTGCAAGAGCTTGGTTTGGTTGGAAAAATCCAGGTCATCCTGGAGCTTGAAAGGCACCCAGCCTTGGCTTTCAGTGCCCCTTTTGCCAACCCAAGTTAAACATTTCGGTGCAGATGTTGCCGAGGGCTCAAAGTTACCAAAATTATGGATTTGAGCGAGGCAAGGGGGAGGATCTGCAGAAAGATCTGAGTCACAGAAGCCACCAGTGTTTTCCACGTTGGTGTCAGACTGATCAGATGTGACATCCCTCACTTTTTCCTTGAGCTCTCCCCGTGCCTGCGGATTTGGTCGCGTCCTTTCCTTTTAGCTTGAAAAGGCAAAGATTGGAATCTGTGTCGGGCTTGGAATGCCAGTGAATTGGGGCAGCACGCTCCCAATCCAGCTTCTGCAGATGTCTCCACAGCTGGTCGAACCAAAACCTTGGATTTGACTTGTTTGGAAAAGGAGTTTGGGCACAGATGCCATTTGCCTGTGCCAGGGCTGTCTGAGGTTGGAGGTGCTCAGCCTTCCCATCTATGTTTATCCCAAAAAACCTTGTTTTCCCCTTCCTCTCTCTTTAATACCAATTTAAGCCAAATTTTACCAAGACCTTGACAGACTAGGAAAAACGTGTTATCAGAAGAGATTTTTCCTGATGTGTTCTCTTCCCCTTCTTTCCAAAAAAACGGATTTTGCTCTTGTTTTGGCAATTGTTACACATGTCTAAATATTGCAGGAAAAGTGAAATTCAAAGGAGCAGTGACGGGATGGGGAAAGGGAATGGAAGTATTTTCGCCAGAAGTATTTTAGCATTCTTTCAGTCAAGGATTATAAACAGTTCCATGTGACTTCAGGCTGATCCAGGATTTGAGAGCAGGGTTTAATTCACATCGTTTCTTGCAGAGGGAGTTTTGAACCCACACGCCTCTTGGTGAAGAAATGTCCTAATTAGTGGAGAAAAGGATATTCTGCAAGAAGGGCTTTTACTTTTTAGTCTTGATGCTGTTCTATTATTGATCATCCAATAATCACCCAGCATTTATTCCAGGGGAGTTCTGTGCTTTGCTGTGTAATTTAGGAGTGAGTTATTGATCAGTGCCCATTGACAGCCCATTCCAGGCTGCAATTAAACCAGGAGAGACCTCAAATGAGGATTGTTCCTGCTGGGCTGGAAAATGCTTTTGCTGAATCCTTCTTTTGCTGGCTGTTGATATCAGGAGATAAAGTGGCAAATGAAATGGTGTTTGTGGTTTGACCAGCTCAGGAGTCAAAGGCACCGGCTGGTTTGTCTGCACCCCCTTCCAGAGGCACATCCAGCCAACGGCACAGCCCGTGTAACTGTTCAGGCTTTCTGACAGTTTTATAACCCTAAATTTGCACCTTATGGAAAACCGTGACAGTTAATGATTAATTGCCCTGTTGGAATTTTTCTTATGATGTCTTAATATCCGAGCGTGGAGCAGAGCTCAGCAGAGAGGAAAATAAAAACCTGCAGTGAAACGCTCCCAGAACAACTTGATAGGCAAGAACTGCCCGGTCCTGCCAGGGCTGTCCAAAAGACACCGTTATATTTAGGATTATTTTTTTTAAACTGTAATACTTGGGGTTTTGGGTGTCCAGCTCAAACCTGAAACTGGTTTGAAAGGAAGCTGTGAAAAAAAAATTTCATGGGTGCATTCTTCACTTTTCAGTAAGGAAGTTGCTTTTGCTGTAACAAAACAACTGTTAACCAAAACAGGCTGAATTTAACCAAAACTCCGCTGCTGTTGCACTTTGGAAAGACCCAAAAGTTGTGTTATCAAGATAAATTCTGTCATTTTTCAGAGTCCATGCTTTCAGCTCATTTGTTGTTGATTTGCCTTGTCTTGCCCCATCCCTGGAAGCGTTCAAGGCCAAGTTGGTTTTGGAGCAGGCTGGTCCTTAGTGGAAGGTGTCCCACAAATGAACGGTCTCCAATCCTCCTGGATCACAGCAGGGCTCCTGGGAAAGGTGCTCAGAGCTGGGTCTGGCCCATTTAATATTTGGATGAATCCACGAGTTCTGATTGGAAAAAATACCCCTTCCAACCTGCTCTCCCTGTGGAGGAGGCAGATGGAGGGCCGGGCGTGACGTCCCCCCGGAGCGCGCGGCTCCTTCCAACATTCCCATCTGGAGATACCACTGGAGCAGAGCACTTCTGCTGGACTCTGGCTTTCCATCTGCCATAAAAGCACTTTTAATGAGTGGGATGGAGCTGGTTAGTGAAACCCTCGGACCGTTAATGGATGCAGAGGTTTTTAACATGCTGTTTGACTTTATTGACGGAATGAGCTCATCGGAGCGAGCGCGCCGGCTGAGGAAACCCAGGCGTGTTGGGGAGGGGGGGGAACAAAGTGCTGCCTTTGCACAGCTCTCTTGTCCTCTGGATGGATCCTGAAGCGTTTTTCGAGTGGCACGTGTGGAGCTCTGTGCTGATGGTGGGATGTCACCGTTCCTTGCCGTGTGCTGGTGGGATTGAGGTGGGAAAAACCCTCTAAGACCTTCAAGTCCACCCATCCCCCAGCACTGCCAAGGCCACCACTAACCCATGTCCCCAAGTGCCACATCCACAAGGCTTTTCAATCCCTCCAGGGATGGGGACTCCCCAGACAGCCCTTTCCATGAAGGATTTCTTCCCTAATACCCAATCTCAACCAAGTAAGAGGCCTGCCACTAAAATCAATTTCTTGGAGCAAATTGGAGTAAAGTCAGGAAGGAATTCTCTTAAATTGCCCCTCTGGTGCAGGATGCTTGCTGAGGTTCACTGGTCTGTGGAAATGCTTTTTGGCCTTTAGTAAAAATACAAATAAGGTGTTGAAGGATTGTTGCCATTAAGTGTCTTCATGGCAGCTCCCCCCTTTAGGAAGGAACTTCACCATCGGGGCTGGAAAGATCTTGATAATTCAGAGCAGAGTAGCAAAGAATTCCTTCCTTCTGTAAAATTACCCTTTCGTTTCATAGTGGTGCCACACTCCCATGAGCAGTCCTTGGGCAGCTCTTCAGCCTGTCATGGATTAAGGTGGAACTGTCGCCTCTAGCAAAGAGTCAAGGGATCAAGCAACACCAAGAGGTGTTTTACATAACAAAGCTGCAGAGCAGGATAAATGTGTCAAAGCCAGCAACTCAGAGACACATCTGGGCTCTGCAGGAGCAGGACAGGAGGAGCCTGGTTGTGTTTCAGACCCAGAGTGAGCAACTGATCCTAAATCCACGCTCAGGACCTCGGTAATTGAGTTAAAGGGATACAGTTTTGGAGCACAGAAATGCTCACTGCGAGGTCTGGGGTTTAACTCCTTGGGCCCTGGGTTTGTTGCTCATCCTGGTATCCCAACCCCAATCCTGGATGGTTTAGAGGGGCACTGAGCCGCTGGCTGGCTGTCCATCCTCCTGACCACCCAGCACTGGGAATCCTAAAGGGAATCCTAAAGGATTCCCACAGAATCCTTTAGGTTGGAAAAGCCTTCCAAGACCATCAGGTCCCACCTTGTCCCCCAGCCCAGAGCTCTGAGTGCCATGGCCAGGCCTTCCTTGGACACCTCCAGGGATGGGGACTCCAAACCTCCCTGCCTGACCACCCTTTCCATGGAGAAATTCCTCCTGAGAGGAAAGGGGGAGTTGTTTTGTTCCTCAGTATTTCCACTCTACATTTATAAGTTCAGAGAAATCTCCATCTATGTAAGTATTTCTAAATATTTTAAAAGTATAAATATAAATATTTATAAATGTGGCACGTCACAAAGTATTTGTTAATATATATTTGTAAATATTACAAATGTATAAATATTTTTAATACTGAGCTCTGCTTTTTAGGGATAAATATGGGTATTTTTTAACACATTTGCTCAAACCCCAGTATATGAAGTGAATTTTAAAATGCTTTCAATTCTAAATAATTCCTCTGGTTCTAAATGAATCTTCATCAGCCCTAATGAGAGTTGTGTGGGCAACTGTGCAATGTATGTCTTGAGGTTTATTATTTCCTTATTTCTGTAATAAGTGTGGTCATAACATGTGGGTTCCCTCCTATCATCTTGTGGGAAGGAAACACAAAGGAGCCTTTGCCTTGTTTGGATACCAAATTTGGGCTGTTCCCTCGCCCCATGATATTCCCAGTGAGTTGGGAAGGTGCTTCCACCCCTTCTGGAATCTCAGGGCTGATGTCCAGGTGTCCTCTGACATCAGGGGGTCCCATGGCAGGGAAGGGATGGAGAAAGAGGAAATTATAAATAGGGTGGAAATTAAATATTTTTGCTGTTGTCATTTAATGGGAATCTCTTTTTGCCCGTGCCCATGAAAACTGTTGGGGAAAACTACATAAATAATTTCTAGGAAGAGTTTAACAAACACACTGTGGTGCAGGGAGAGTTGACTCTGGGGCAGCAGGAAGGACTGGATGGCTCTTGAGGTCTCCTCCAGCCTTCTGGTAATTTTTTTCTCTTAAAATGAATGAAAGTCCTTCCAGACGTCCCAATTTTGGCTTTTCTGCTCCAATGGCTTAATCCCAGCAAGCCCCAGTGCAGTGAGGTGACTTTGTCCTTGTGCTCAGACAGAGCCCTGGGCCATGTTTAAGAGTTCACAGCCCATTGTTGTTCCTTCTGGACAAATATTCAGTCTGGGACACAGAATATGAGCTTCCTCTACCTACTGTATGTTTATAACAATCTGTGATTTAAAAAAAAAATAAAATAAAAAAATAAACCCCAGCCAAACAAAGGAGTGCAACCTGTAAAAAAGTTATGGGTGTAGGTGCCCGTTTTCTGACAGAGGGGTTTGGGAACAGTGCAGGGGACAGAAATGTAAGGAATAATTGTTTTTGGGCCTAGAACCAGGAAAACTACTTTTCCAAATTAATCCAGCGAGAGCCATGAATCCACAGTATTTCATATCACACTTCATAAAACTCCAGTCATAATCCATAAAACTGACATTATTAGATTAAAAAACCTCAGTTCCTCCTAGAAGGAGCTCGCTCATTAGACATGCTGTAGTTTTATAACCTTAAAGTTCCTACCCAATTACCATGATTAATACTGTGCTTTAATAAAAAATTTCTCAAAATCACCACAGGGGTTGATCCCATCTGTTTGTTATAATTGTGCATTTAAATATTGTCCAGCAAGAGAAAGACACTGTAAACACAGATCAGGAGCAAGGTGGGGAGGGCACAGCCCATCCAAGGCACCAGAGATCCCAAGGGTGGAGACAGGGAGATGCAGCTGGGTTGGGATGGGGCAGGAGCATGGAAGAGCCAAGGCTGGAATATGCTGAAGGTTGGGATTGTTGAGAGATGTGTGTGACAAACTCTTCTTCTTCAAGGGGAAGGAGCAGCCTGGGAGTGTCCAAGACCAGGTTGGATGGGGCTTGGAGCAATCTGGGTTGGTGGAAGGTGTCCCTGCCCATGGCAGGGGGTGGCACTGGATGGGCTTTAAGGTCTCTTCCCTCCCAAACCATTCAGTGATGATGATGATGATGATGAAATATGATAAAACTCCTGCAGCCACGGCCACAGGGCCGTTTGCTGGGACACCCACTGTGAGCAGGCCTGAAAAACCCTGTTTTCCTGTGAATTGCCTTTGAAGCAGGAGTCCCTTTGAGGTTTGTCCTTGCAAATCCCAGGGGTCTGTGGGGCTCAGACCCCCCCCCCTCAAGGCAGGGAGCACCACACGACCCCCCGTCTGAATCCGCAGGAGCTGCAATTCCAGAGGAACCCAAATGAAAACGCGTCAGTTCACGATTCCACCCACAGAAAACGCCAAACTTGTATTATTTTTGAATCCCCTGATTTTTTTTTTTTCAGGGCTGCTGGAAATAAGATCCCTTGCTTCTGACTTCTGAGCAGTAACGAGGTGAATCACTGCTGCAAACACCTCCCGTGGACCACCCAGCTCCTCAGAGCTGGAAGCCACGGGTGCCAAAGTGCAGAACTATTTTCTTAACACGGCTGAGGTTGCACGAGGCAAAACACTCCAGAAAAGGAGCAGAGTCCCCTAACGAGGTGGCCAAGTGAGAAGTGTGTTAATGAACACGGGCTGATTAATATGCATGGAAGCAAATCACATCTGGGTCAAAGGGGGAGCCCCAAACCCTGAGTGTAACGTGTTCTCCTCATGGACCCCACATGTGTGTGTGATTCAGATTTAAATAGCTTTTTCCCCCCTCATAATTCTGGATAATTATCCAACTCTGCATCAATTCTTTTTTTTTTAACTAAATAATAGTTAGGATTTTTGTTCCTTACTGTGATTGGTCAGACCTTTCATTTTTGTAAGATTCTGTGACTTTCTGAAGAGTCCTGCTGGGCTTTTAAAAATCGTGACTTGCAAATCACCATATCGAAAAACATGGTGCCAGTCACATAAAATACAGAATTACATGGGTTTAACATTTATTTGTTGTCGTTTTTAATGAGAAAACATGGATCTTTTTCAACAGAACGCTGGCTGAGAGTCCTCAGAGCAAAATTGTCCATCTGTTATTGATGTTTGTACGTGGAATAATGTTTTGGGAGACCAGCTCTTAATTTGGGACACCAATCTCCACACTGAGCCTGTTAGAGGGAGTCACCCTGGAATAAACCACAGGGAAATTCCAGGTTATGCAGATATGTCAAGGGGGGGGACTTGTAATTAAGACTTCGTAATTGAGGGGTTTGGGTCCTGTTCCAGGTTCACAGAAGTTAAAATTTTAAAAAAAAAAAAAAAAAAAGCTTTTTCAAAAGCACACCTCTGTATTTAATGCTTTATTTCCTCCCAGAGGGTCCCAGGAGCGTTGCTGTCACAGAGCCCTGGGCAGCAGCACCAGGAGCACCGTGGAAATCAAGTCACTCCTTACCCCTGGCTGATCCCTCTCCTGCTGAAAACCAGGGAAAAGCTCCCACTGTGAGCTCAGGAAGAGGCAGGGAGGAAAGGTTTGCCGTGCTGGAAGATGGGCAAAGTCTGCGTTAGGGCGCCAAAATGCACCACCCCGCTTTCCTGGTGGAATTTGAGGAGATTAAACACCTTCTGCTGCCTTCTTCCCGTTTCAGGTGCTTCTGATCATCAGTGGGAACCTGAGTTTCCTGAACTGGCTGACCATGGTGCCCAGCATCGCCTGCTTCGACGATGCCAGCCTGGGATTCCTGTTCAGCCCCCGGCGCGGGGCCGTGAGGGAACGGGCGGCGCGGATGCAGCTCCGGCAGGGACAGGGAGAGAAAATCCCCCTGGGTGAGTTTTTCCAGAGGGGGGAAAGGTTGGGCAGAGGAGTGTTTGGTGTGTTTGGCTCCAAAGCTCTCATCTCCTTTGGAGCTCAGCAGGGAGGGCCCATTGTGGGGTGGAGGCTGCCTGGACCTCGAGGTGCTGATGGTGACGTGAAGCTGGTGGTTGGTTCATGGGGCACTGTGGGGACACTGCCAGGGGGAGATTCCCATGGGGACATTGCTGCCAGGACACATCCTCCATGCAGGGCTGGTGTCCACAGCAAGTCCAGGCAGCTGCAGCTCTTGAAAGTCCCTGCTCTTTGCTCTCTCCTCAGTGAGCACCAGAATCCAACCCAAAACAAGTTTTCCAGCAGCCCCGCTCCAGAAGAAGCAGCAGTGGGATGTTTCTGGTGGTGCTGTGTAACAGATGTAGAGTTGTGTTTGTAGCGTTTTTCAAAACCACGCACAGGCAACAAATTGCCTGTAATATCAACAGCAGTCACAGATGCTCGTCTTTAAATGCACTGAACATCTGCCAGAAGAATGAAAAGTGTCAACAAGACTCAGCATCCCTCTTCAGTCCTTTGTCATCTACCAAGAAGCAGCTTATTAACCGAAAATGTTGGTTCCAGCAGCTAATGCAGCTTCATTAAACTCTCTGTGTCCCTTATTTTACAGATTTTGCTGGAATAAACCTTAATCAGCTTTTCCCCTCCCGTAGCTTTGCTTTAGAGGTTGGGAGAGCCTCGAGCTTTCCTACCAACTCTGTTCATGCCTCCAGTCCCAAACAACACTCAGGTTTGCACCTTCCTTTGAGGAGGAGAAGCCAAAGGGCCCCTCTTTGCTCTGAGTCACCATGAGGGGAAGGAAGACCCTGGGTTTGAGGCTCTTGCTCCTTTTTTGTCGTGTTCCCCAGAAAACCTGACTAAGCCAGGGTGAGCAAGGAGAACCATCCCTTCATACCACTGCTCTGGAGGGTTATGTGTCCCTGTTCCAAAATGGGAATCCATAGGACTAGGATATCTGTGATATTCTGGGAATTTGGATTTCTGTGTGTTTTTTTCTGCTGAGAAGGCAGGGGTTGTTGAGCTGTGTGCCAAGAGGGCCCAGAGGAGCCCTCACCCCTGGGTCAGCAGAGCAGAACAGGAGGGTACCCAGCCATGCCCTGCTCATGATCTGATTTTAGAAAGCTCTGGCCACATCCTTGAAGGGTTTGTGTGATTCCTGCTGAGACCTCCAGCTCCCATCCAGATCCCACTGGCTCGTGCTCTGTGCTCCCTCCCCAAGTTTTGCTCCATCCTTGCCATCTGGATTATTTTTTTCCTTCTGTTAACCCCTTTTTCTCTATGGCTGAGCAGCTGTGACCCCGAGGGAACGATGACAGTGATGGTCACCACCTGCTGAAGGACAAACACTCCATGCACGGCCATGGACTGTGAGCTGAGGAGCCAAGTGGGGGGCTCTGTGTCTGTACCTGCTCTTTAATTACGGGGTAGGAAGTTCAGCCTGTCTAAAATAGGAAAAAATGCCCCAACAGGCTCACCCACAGCAGCCCAGGGAGCGAGGGGAGGCATCTCCTTCCCCATTCAAATGATTCTCCAGAAATGTTCTCAGACTAAACAATTATTAAGAGCTTCTGAGAGAGGTTCAAATAAACATCCCTCTCCTGCAGAGATAAGGGGAAAGCTCCACACAATTGCTTTGAATCTGATCCTTTGGCTGTTAATGTTAAATAAATTGAAAAGGGCCGTGAGGGAAGGAGCCCCTCGGGGGTCACCTCTGCTTATTTGTCTCATCGTGGCGGTGTCTGTCCTCACTGGGATCCTGTGCTGCTCCTGCAAACCCCACTCCAAAGGGCTGGCAGAGCAGCACAATTCTCATCCAGAAATGCTAAGGAGCAGAGATTTTGGAGGAGGAACATGAGCCCAGATGGTCAGAGCCTGGGGCAGCAGGAGGAGGCAGGAACGGGGCCGTGGGCGCTGGAGGAGCTCCACGTACGGCTCCCAGACCAGGAGGGTGATTCTGGGCAAGGTGCAAGTGCCAGCTGTGGTTTTTCCCCCCGTATGAGAGCGGTGATTAATGTTACATTTCAGACATTTTTCCTTTTAGCCCTTTCTCAGACTATTTAGAGACAGGCAGATCCGGGCAGCGATAGCCGAGGTCGGGGGGGTGGCCGGCGGCTGGGCCAGCACGGGGAGGGGGGATCCCACGGGGAGGGGGAGCAGAGCCCACCACGGGGAGTGAAATCACCTTCCTCTGGCCTGGTTCTGTGTCCCACACAGGCTGCCACATCCGCAGGGTGGTGAACATCTCCTTCGGCCTCCTCCTCGCCTACCTCAGCGTGCCCGTGGTCCTGAACCTGCTCAACTCCAGACAAGTCATGAACACCTCCTTCAACCCCCTCAGAATAGTCAACACCTACGGAGCTTTCGGGAGGTACACGTTGTTTAATGGCACTTTCTGTGGCTCTGCTCCCCTCCCCAGGATATTCCAGAGCTGCACAGTCTGCGTGCCTGGGATCTGAACAGGAATCCTTCCAGTAGACTGGGAATATCTGAGAGAGACGTGGAGAAAGGGAGCAGGTTTCTTTCCCACTGAACTACCTTTTATGGAATATCTGTTTGTGAGAAGGAAGGAGAGAAGGAGAAGGTTTCTTTCCCCCCAAATCACAATTTATTTTCTTCGAGCTGCTTTTAATTGGCTCGTTGTGTCGATGCAGCAAATGGAACAGCGGGATGAAAATCTCCGTAAGAGAGTTCATCCAGTGGATACTCTTCACCATCACCAGCCCTCTTTATTTATGGGGAACCTCTCTTCCCCTGTGCACGTCTGCTCTCCCTCATGTAAATATTCACAGCAGTTCTTGGGTAGCAGATTTTGGGCCAACAAAAGGAAGTGCTTTTCCCAACGAGTGACTTGGGGAATTCGCTGCTACAGGAAACTGTGGAGACGAAAGTATAAATGGCCTCAGAAAAGAAGATTTGAGAGGACAAGGCCAACAGCAGCCTGGCTGCTTCCTCCAGCTCAGGAAATCCTCAGGGGCACCAAAAGGGCCAGACCTCTCTCCATGGAGCTCTGGCTTTGCCACAGAGCTGGTTGTGGTGGCCATGGGATGTTCCCCAGGGGCCTGAGAGGAGGGGTGGGATGGGCAGCTCTTGGTTAGTGGTCCCATGGGAGAAGCCAACAGTAAATCAGTATATTTTATAGCAGGTGAAGCAGTTTGGCTGTTAAAGGTCTGGCCAAGCAGCTGCTGAAGGGGAGGAGCAGGTCTCACCACGGGCACTGGAAATGCAGAGGACACATCAGATGGATGTGATGTTTTCCCCAGTTTTTCAAACAGCAGAAATTTCTGTGGGGAAGGAAAAAAGCTAGGAAAAAAAAATTATCAAAAATACCAACTAGGAAAAAAAAATATTACAAATACCAACACTAATTGCTGAAAAATGCCAAAATTTCTCCTCTTTCTTGAGAGTGGGAGAAATAACCCCTGAACCTCTTTGAAGGCTGGAGTGGGGAAGCTACGGGAGATTGTTTTCTTTGGGTTGTTGTTCTTTTTCTTCTTCAGTCTATGGTTTCTGTTTCAACAGTTACCAGAACCTAAAGAGCATGTGATGAAATGCTGCTGTAATATGTTTGTAATTCCAGCCTATGTAAACCAATAAAAAGAGGATTGCAGCTTATAATGAATATACGATTATGTGAAACTTGACATATTTTGAATCACACAGTAGGAACATACTTTTATTAGTAATTTGGTGTCCCTGATTTACAGTGTGTTTCTAACCATTGGGCAGCTGGCCATGGCTCATAACTCAGCCCAGTGCATAATACGGGATTTGGCTGGAGAATCCAGAAATCTATTAAATGTAGGTAACAATTATAAGCACAGAATTCCTTGGGTTGGGAGCACCTATCCCTGGGAGCATCAGGGAAGAAGTTGGAGGCTGCTTGTTTCCAAGCTTTCTGTTTTTTTGGGGTTAGAGAGACCAAAGTATTAAAAATTTGAAGGGGTGCTGGGAGCTGGACAGCTTTGATGGGCAGATGGAGGGAGTTCTGTGTTCCTGCTGGAAAGCAGCTCTTGGGGGCAGGGAGTGTCACTGGCAGCCCGTGGAGGACTCTGTGGTGGTGTTTTCATGGGCACTCCCCATGGCCTGGAGTTTGCCATCCCCACTGCTCTGTCCCAGAGGGAGTCACACATGGCCTGCCTCTGATCCACTTTCCCATTTCTGTGGGAATCATCTCTCTGGAGCACAGCCCCTCCTGGGACTGGCCCAGCTGCAGGTGATGGAAGGAAGGACGTGGAATTTGAAGCTTTCCCTGTGCTTTGCTGCTGCACAGGGGAAAGGCTGCTGGGCCCAGAGGTCCTTTGTGACTTGGCCCATCAGGAGCCAGCTGTACCACCAGGCCAGTGACTTGTGTGCACAGTGACTCATGAACCAGTGTTTGTAAATTTGGTATCAGGGAGAAATGGTTCCCTGTGAGGGTGGGCAGGCCCTGGCACAGGTTGCCCAGAGAAGCTGTGGCTGCTCCATCCCTTGGAAGTGTCCAAGGCCGGGTTGGACAGGGCTTGGAGCAACCTGGGACAGTGGAAGGTGTCCCTAAGGGAACAAGATGAGCTTTAAGATCCCTTCCAACCCACACCATTCCACGATTCTGTGCTTTGACGTGACCTCAGACAAATCACAGTGTCCTGTTGTATCCCACAGCATTACCAAGGAGAGGACAGAAGTCATCCTTCAGGGGACATCCAGCCTGGATCCCAACGACCCCACTGCTGTGTGGGAGGAGTTTGAGTTCAAGTGCAAGCCCGGGGACTTGAAGAGGAGGCCGTGCTTCATCTCCCCCTACCACTACCGCCTGGACTGGCTCATGTGGTTCGCTGCCTTCCAGGTACCTGCCCCTGGCTGCTCAGAGACCTGGGTCTTCCTCGACCAGGGAAAACAATTAGCATGGATTTACCCTGTGTTGGGATGGCAGGGGAACGCTGGAAGCCTTGGCTGAGTTAGTTTTATTCCCAAAGGGTTTCTGCTGCTGCTGTAGTGAAACTCCTGACAGTTTTCTGGGAGGCTTTTTCATTGTCTCTCAGCAATAGGAAGGATCAGTGTCAGGGACACCCCTGGGGGCACCAGCTCCCACTGCCCACCTGCCAACACGTGGATAAAGGGTCCCTCCAAATGTTTTCCCCACGTGGTATCAGCAGACAGGTGACAGCCATAAATTACATAAGATGGGGGGAACTTGTAATATTAATTTTCGTGTATCTTTGAGCTGATTTTGCAAATCTTGCCCGCGTGACACGAGAGCTTGGACTGGGTTTTATAAAACTGAGGCTTGAGTGGCATGAAGCAAGCCCATCTCAGATTATCCCTTTGTTCCTGCATCCTCTCCTGGAATATCCCCTTCCCTCCTGCCCCAAACTCCTCCGTTGGCTTCCTCTGTGGTGTTTTCGTTCCGGCGCCGTTGGGATTCCTGGGCGATGACATAACCCTGGTGCTTGGGCCATGGTTTGGGTATTTACCCCGCTGGTTTGTGCGTGCTGGAATTTCATTTAATCTGCATTAGGTATGCTTATCCCCCAGGAAAACCACGGCCAAGCCTCCAGCTCCAGCCGGCAGCGCTGCCCGGCGTCCCGGAAAGGCGCAGAGGGCAGGTGGGAGCTGCTGGTTTAAACCTGAGCTTTGGGAGGGCTCTGAGCGGAGGAGAAATCAAGGCATCCAAGCAAAGGCTGTTTCTGAGATGAGGGAAAGGCTGTCTCCAGGGTAGGAATGTCCTGAAGGTTTTAGGATAGAGAGGGGTGTGAGGTTTAAAGCTGAAGGAGGGCTGGCCATGAGCCCTGCCCAGAGGTGAGGCCGTGCTGAGGGATTCCAGTGCATCCCAGTTCCATCTCTCCACAGGGCCAGGCCAGGTGTTCGTGTACCCAGGAAGGAGGAGGAAGAGGAAATAACTCAGCCTCTTCACATCTTTATTATTAGTGTTGAATTCCTTATTAGTGTTGATTTCCTTATTATCAGTGTTTGATTCACTGGAAGGTTCCCCCAAGGGTTTCTGCTCACCTGGACACCGGGGGTTGCTGCAGAGCAGCCTGTTGAAGTGTGTCCAGAGCAGCTAATTAGCAGCAATTAGCATTGTGGGTCTCCTGGCAGTGGCAGGAGGAGAGGGCATCCCTCCCATAGGGTGGGTCTGTCAGCCTGCAGCCCATCCATCACCTCCCAGTATGGAACACCATCTGGAAATGGGTCTGTTGCCCCTTCCCAGCCGTCCCAGCGTGTGCTGCCTGCAGTGCTCCCAAGTCCCTCTTGCCCCTGGGGACTTCCCTGGGACCCTCAGTGCACACAGGTCCCTGTGAAAGCAGTTTCAGGTCCTCCTTAGAAGGAGCATTAACAAAAAGTGCAGAAAGGAGAAAAAAACCCTCTGTAAAGTGGAGATGGCTTGTGGAAAACGGTGGGAAGGCGCCTGGGCACGGCAGTGAGTGTTTTCAGCTCTGGATGTTCAGGCATGTAAATACCTGCTTAAGCATGGAAGTAAATCCCATTTGGAATGGCCGAGTTTGAGCACTGAGGAGCTGCATATTTGTTGCCAGCTGCCCTCCCTGGGCAGCCAGAAAAGCCCCTGCTGCTGGGGTGTTGTTCTGCCTCGAGTCCTGCAGGGCTGGTGGGAAGGATGGGGGAACCAGGAGTTGAAAGCCCAGAAGTTTGTGCAGCCAGAGGAGTTTTTCAAAACCCGCGTGGTAGTTTACAGAGTCCATAAAACCGAGTTACTTCAGCCTCTGGATTAGATTTAATTTGTTTTCAGAAGCTCTGGACTGTTTCTCCACCACCGCTCGCCGTCTGCCCCGGCGCTCCGAGCCGGCGGCCGCGGGGCTGGTTTTGCAGTTCGTTGGCAGTGGCCAGGTAAGGAGCTGACATATCCAGCTCTGACAGGCTGTGGAAAAGCCAAGGACTTGGGGGAAGGATATTTACCATCCCTTTGTGCTGCTCCTGACAGGTTCCTCTTTGCACCTCATCACCACTTGACATACGACGCCTTCCCGCGCTCGGGGTTTCCTGCAGAACTTTCCACCTTGGCTGTAGCTGTGGGATTCACTTTGAAGCTCTGGAGCAGGGGGAGAACCAGGCCCTTGGCACAGGGAGGGGGAGCCAGGCCCTTGGCACAGGGAGGGGGTGACCACCAGCACAGCCCTGGTGGTGCTGCTCCACCTCTGAGTCACAATTTATTAGTTGCTGCCTCTTAATCACCGTGCCAGCAGTGCTGTAATTACATGTAATGTAACGTGGCATTATTTTCCAGGAAACAATTTTCGTGATGTTAATTTTATTATCTAAAAATAATGTGCCTTTTCACTTGTTTTCTAAATCCCCTCTTTGTTCCTGTGTCTCGCCATCCCGAGGGTGCTGCAGGCTCTGAACTGAAGCCCTTCATCTCGTTCTGGCAGGGGCAGAACCCAGCCAGAAACATGTCTGAGTTGCTTCTTCCCGTCTGCAGAAGGGGAAAACCCCCCAGGAATGTGTGGGAAATCTGTGGGACCCTTTTCAGTCGTTTCTCAGCACTGCCTTGGCTTGTCCTGCTGATCCCCTGGGCACTGGGGGCAAAGGGGGCCTGGGGGGCTCCCAGCAAAACAGGAGCTGATGTTCAGGTGCTCCTTGATCAGCTTGGTCACCCAGGACCAGTCACCTCCATCAAAGCAATTTAAACCAAGGGCTGAGTCAACCTGATGCATGTTCTGGGATAATGGGATTTTAGCTGAAAGGAATGGCACATTCACAGATGCCACCAGGCTGTGAATGAACCCTGTGGAGAATCATCCCGTCCCTGAATGGTTTGGGTTGGGAGGGACCTTAAAGACCATCCAGTGCCACCCCCTGCCATGGGCAGGGACACCTTCCACCAGCCCAGGGTGCTCCAAGCCCTGTCCAACCTGGCCTGGGACACTTCCAGGGATCCAGGGGCAGCCACAGCTTCTCTGGGCAACCTGTGCCAGGGCCTGCCCACCCTCTGAGAAGGGAGGAAATAATGGGTGAAATGGCAGAATCTGATTTAATCTCACAAAATTCAAGTTAAGCATTAGGAATAAATTTCCCCCTTGACACTTGCCTGTGTTAGTGCAATGGTATCCTGTTTTTACAGAAGCTGGAGGCAAATTCTTAAGGCTTTATCTGTCCTCCAGCTACTGATGCCAACCCTCCTGTCATTATTTGACTTCTTTGTGGTGGCATTTTAGAAGGAGCTCAGCCATCACAACCCAGCGCTGAGCTGGGCTGTGCTGCTGGCACAGAAATGCAATTTCTGGCAGGCTGTGGGTGGAATCAGCATCGCTGATAAATAACAAACCAGAAAACAAAATGCTGCTCATAGTTTTGGGGCTTGGAGTCGGCCAGCCTTGCTGGTAGTGGGAAGTCTGGGACTTTACAAAAGCCAGTTGTTTACCATCCCAAGGGCTTGATCCCCACCAGTGGCAGCAGTGGAAAAGCCTTCAGTGCTCTGAGTAAGGAAAAATCAAAGGGAAGGCTTTTCCTCTCCTTACTGTGTCATGGAGGGTATTTATTCTGTTTGGGAACTGCATTTGGCCAGTGCAGGGGTACCCTCTTGGCTCTTCCCCAATAACTGCTGCTCAAGAACAACAAAGTTATTGCTGTCTTCATACTGGTTTTAAAGCTCAGGGAGGGTCTTGCTGGGTTGTACCTTGAGGCTGCTCCAGAAGTCTTTTGGGATGCTCTGAGAAGCAATGTGCATTTTCCAGATATGGTGTTACTTATAAATAATCCTCAGCTGCCTTCCTGAGAGGAGAGGGAACCTCCAGCAGCAGGATTGATGCCCTGAGGTTCTCCCCGGGGTCAGGGAGTCGTGCCGGAGACTTCACGTTATCACGGCACGAGCTGGAAGAGCCGAGGAGAAGTAACACCATTTATGGAGGAGGCAGATGAATGTCTTTGTGAAATGTTTTATTCAAGCCTCTGTTATCTCGGTCTTCCAGCCAGAAGGTGCTTCAGGAAAAAGCTGCACGGCAGCAGAGTGGAGGAGGAGGTGTTGGTAGTGCAATAAAACCTCAGCCTCGTGCTCGCCGTACCGAGCTCAGCCTTTTACATTTCCTTTCTTCCCCCTTCTGCAAACACAGGCCTCAGCTCACTTCCATTTTCCATTGCAGCATTTTGGTCCGTGTTCAGCTGGGGAGGGTTTGATTTTCCCCTCTCAGCTGTGTTTGGTTGTCTCCCTGTGAATGTGAACAATTCCAAAGCCCCGAGCTGAGCTCCCGGGAGGAGTCGCCTCCAGCAGCGCCATTGCCATGGAAGAGCCCAAAAATCCCCAATCAGCCCCACAGCCTATCGTGCCATGGGCTGTATAAATAGAGTCAGACCTTGTCCATGCAGGGAATGCTTGTTGTCTGCAGTGGCCCTTGTACCTGCCTGTCTAGACTCTGTTCTGGAACAAAGTGACTTTTCTCTCCCGATACAGAGGTGATACGGGAGCTGTGCCAGCTGTGCTGTTTCCCTGGATAGGTGGGATCTAAGAGCTGGTTCCCAAAGTCTTGCTCTGCTCTCTCATGCAGCCTTTTATTCCTGCCTCCTTCAGGGAGCAGCTTCTTTCCCAAGGATTTTCTGATAGGATGGAGCAAGGGGTGGGTTTCAGTGAGTAAGTGCCCCTGCTGAGATCCTGTACCTTAGGCCAGACCTGGGGAGACACAGCTTGTCCCTTTGGGAATCTAATACAAAGGAAGAGATGGAATCAGGGAGGAATCCTTCCCTGTGAGGGTGGGGATGCCCTGGCACAGGTTGCCCAGAGAAGCTGTGGCTGCCCCAGCCCTGGGAGTGTCCAAGGCCAGGTTGGACGGGGCTTGGAGTAACCTGGGCTGGTGGAAGGTGTCCCTGCCCATGGCAGGGGTGGAATGGGATGGGCTTTAAGGTCCCTTCCAACCCAGGATTCTTTGTGGTTATTTGAGATAATGAGAAATGGTGTGACCTGACCTCAGGCCTTCCTTGGTTGAGTCATTTGTGGAGTGGAGTGGAAGCAAACAGCAGTGGCTGGAATAATATGAGATAACCAAGGGATGAGTTTGTTGTGCCCTGTTTTCTGTAGGACACAGAGAGTGTCCCCTGATAGCCCATGTTCCCTAAACACTGAGAGTTGAAGGTGCTTGGCTAAGGAAGGGGAACCAGCAGAGGACAGAGCAGCGTGGATATCGAGCGCAGATATCCAGGGTGATGAAATTCCCACGTCACGTCCCGCGGTGGCTCAGCCGGGACACGAAAAACGCGGGAAATGTGACCCTCCCTGCCCCTGTGTCAGCCACCAGCTCCGATGTGAGACCCTGCAGGGCTCCCAACCCCAGGAAATAATAACCCCGGGCTCCTGTGCCAAGTTTCCAGCTGTTCCCACATGTGCATCTCGGCGTTCCCTCCTCCCGAGCGCCTGTGCCAGCACCGAGATTCAATAAACCACCACACTAATCCGCAGTCCTTTTTCATTAAATGACCAATTAAAGCCAGAGGAAAAGAGCTCTTATTATTATTATTTCAGTTGGGAACATGTTCCCCATAGTGCTGGGGGGGTTTTATGTGTGTTTTTTGGGATGATAACGTTCCCTCTGCTCTGTTATCTGCGCAGTTCGGTTGCTACCGTGGCTCCTTGGCCCGGCTCCTCGCTGTTCCTGACTTAGCAGTGATTTGGTTTTAGGTTCTGCAAAGTTATTAAATACTCCTGTACACAAGTTAATGTGTTCAAGGTGAGAGCACTGCTGGTAAAGTGGCTGAGTGGAGAGGGCAGGTTGGAGAGACATCTCAGTGTTGCTCAGGAGGTGCAAGTACTCGGTGACCCCGTGCTGGGCCACGTGTGGGTGAGAAAAGGAGCAAATCCCTGTCCCAGAGCAGCATTTGGGGCAAGACTGGCACAGGAAGATGGGGGGAAATGTTAATTGAGTTGATGGGGGTTTTTTCCATGTTTAGGTGCCTTAATTGTTTTCTGTGCTAAAACAGAAAGAAAACCCTCAAAAGGTAAAAGGACTGTGGCGTGTTCCTCCTCTGGGGGTGGCTGATCCCCCAGTTACCCAGGCTGTGGGGGTCCCTGGGTCCCCAGCAGTCCCAGCCTGGGTTCAGCACTGGCCCTGCATGGCCTGGCAGGAGCTGCAGTCCTGGGAGCCATCTCCATGTAGGGTCAGTCCCTCTGCTTCTCTCTGTGCTTGGTGAAGACCCAAACCCTAAAGATGACCCCAAAACATGCCTGCCCACCTTACAGCAACACGTGCACCTATCCTGGATTTTTTGTTATTATTACTAATCCACCAGGTGGTTCAGGCTCTGTTTTACAGACTCAGAGCTGGCACTGTCACCAAGTCCCCCCAGCCTGACCATGCACACCCTGTTCAGGTCTGAGGCTCTGGATCCACACAGGAACCATCACCTTCCCACCTCGGGGTGTGATGCTTCCCTGGATGCAGCCCAGATCTGCTGGACTCCTTTTTTTCCCCTCCCTTTGCCACCATCTCACTTTGCAGAGTAATGAGTTAACCATCAGGGTCCTGGATCCTGGATCCTGCCAAACTCCAAACCCTGGGCAAGGGCAGGATCCAAACCCTGGGCAGTGGGGGATCCAAACCCTGGGCAGGGGCAGAATCCAAACCCTGGGCAGTGGGGGATCCAAACCCTGGGCAGGGGCAGAATCCAAACCCTGGGCAGTGGGGGATCCAAACCCTGGGCAGTGGGGGATCCAAACCCTGGGCAAGGGCAGGATCCAAACCCTGGGCAGTGGGGGATCCAAACCCTGGGCAGTGGGGGATCCAAACCCTGGGCAAGGGCAGGATCCAAACCCTGGGCAGTGGGGGATCCAAACCCTGGGCAGGGGGTGGGGCTGTGCCGGGTGGAAATTTCTCACCACAGACTTAATGCTGGGGCCAGACATGTTGTAAATTTTACAAGAAAAACACTTTACGAACCAGAAGTCCAACTCTCGTGTGCAGGGAGCTGCTAATTAACAATTTGGAGGCCACGGGAGCCAGGGAGCCGATCCCGCCCTCCCAGAGCCTCCTGGTTCTGAATCAGCCTTGGAAGATGTGGGGGCCTCCATCAAAGTTCAGCTCAGACAGGCTGGTGATTCCTGTTCCTATTCTCCTGTTCCTTCCCAACTTGCACACAGGAACCCCCAAATCTCCCAAACTCTCCCGGAAAAAAGCGCTTCAAATCGTGCCGAGCACTCGAAAAACAGGATGTGCAGGGAGGCAGGGGATGCTGAAGATCTGACTCAGGATCTTTGATCTCTGCAGTTGCCCATCTCACACCCCTGGGGAGCTCCCCACCCGTGGATTCCCCACACTGCAGGTCCCAGAGCGTCCCCCACGCTCCCAAAGCCCAGCCTGAGCTGAGCACCTCTTGCATGGCCGTGGTTTCCCTCTCGAGTGCAGAAACCCCTCGAGGCAGAAACCCCTGAAGGGGCAGATTTTCCATCTCCTTTCTCTCCCGTTTCCCGTAGCAACGGAAACAACAAACTTTGCCGAGTGGCTTTGCCTCGATGTTGTGTGTCACTCACAGCCCTGCAGGTACAGCTCCCGGGTTTCGCTTTCCCACAGTGTCCCCTACTGCTTGGAGTCCAGATTCCAGTTAGGAACACGCTGGAAAAGGAGAGGGGAAAAAAAAAAAAAGAAATGTGAGTGAAGGACAAGGCGCAGAAAGTCCCGGAAAGAAGGAGAAATGTTTGTTGTGGAGCCTCAGCAAGAATCCCTGGGAAGAGCAGGAATGCGTGGATTCCTGGGGGGAGGTAAATCATAGGATCAGAGAATATCTGGAGTTGGAAGGGATCCAGAAGGATCATGGAGTCCCAACTCTTTGGGCTGCCCGTCCCAGAGCTGCTCCCTGTCAGTGGCTCCAGGAGGGAGGAATGTAAAGAGGATGGATCCCATGGAAGGAATAAAGAGGAGACAGGAGCTGGGAATAGAGAAACCACTTTGTTCTGTTTTCCCTTGGATAACACAACAGGGGAAAACAACCTGGTTTAAAGTGATGGATGGATTGTCCTTCCAGATGTGCCATTACTGTTCCCCTGGGGAGTTTGCTGCTAAAATGAGTTATTTGAATCAACTATTTGAGGGCAGAATGGGCAAGAAAACTCCAAGTATGGCAGAGACAAACTCAGTGGAGCTCTCCCTGCTCCCCACAGGTGCCAGAGTCTCCCTCTGGACCTCGAGGTGTTGGATCCCATGGAATGTTTGCTGAAACAGTGGGAATTTCATTGTTTATCCCCCAAATGAGCTGAAATCTCTCCCCAAAGGCCACACAGGAGCCTGTAACACCGGTAACCCTCCAGGACCAGCCCAGCAGGGCCTGACATTTCTATTTCTTCTTTCTCCCCCAAGACCTACGAGCAGAACGAATGGATAATCCACCTGGCTGGGAAGCTGCTGGCCCAGGAAGAGGAAGCCTTGTCCCTGATGGCCACGAACCCCTTTGCAGGCAGAGAACCTCCCCGGTGAGTGTGGAGCTATCCTGGGGGGAGATGGAAGCAGCTGGGCATCCCCAGGGTGGTTTCTGTTCGTGGCTGGGTTTGTGTTTCGTGGAACCCAGGTGGTCTCAGATAGGGTGGGTTGGATGAGCACACCAAGGTGCTCCCTGATGGGGACCCTTTGGATGAGTCCATTCCCCAGCAGGTCCATGGAGAGCCCAGCATTGCTTCTCTTGGCCAGAGCTGGTGAATTCTGAGGTGGTTTCCTGCCCATCAGCTTTAGAGGGTTTTTTTTGTTTTGTTTTGTGAGCTCAGTTCAGAACCCACCGTTCCTGTGGACCTCCTGAGGTGTCTCAGAGACAAAAACAGCCCCGCAGAAATGGCTGTTTTTGTGGAGGCTCGTCTTGGAATTGTTTTTGTTTTCAAGGAAGAGACAAAAGCAAACACCAGGCAGGGAAAGGCACAGATGAAAACTCCGAGGTTTTTACACAAAGGGAAACATCTCACAGAAGGGTCTGTTTTGTTGGTGAGGTTATTTTTAGCTGAGAAAACATTTTTTGGGGGCATTTTGGATCAACTCAAGTAATATTATGCTCTTGCTAATATTTTCCATTTGAGGCTCTTGGGATGCACTGCAAACAGGGATGGAGGTCCAGAGCACTGTGTGGAATGAACTTCCCCTGGAACCCCACTGATGTTTTTCCCTCGGGATCCCAGGTGTGGGTCATATTTTGGGTTTTGGAGAGCCAAATCCAAGCATCAGGGTGGGCCCTGAGCAAGCTGGTCTAGTGGAAGGTGTCCATGCCCATGGCAGGGGGTGGAACTGGATGATTTGAAGATCCCTTCCAGCCCAAACCATTCCAGGATTCTCTGATCCTCTGATCCAGATTTTTACCCAAGTTGAGGGCAGGGTGGATGCTCACACCTGGGATGGTGGTAAAATACATGTAGAAATAAATAAAATATTTCTTTTTTTGATTTTAAACATCCCCTTGTTGCACATCAAAGCTCCTGGAGGGGCTGATGAGCCCCTGCAGGCAAAGCAGAGCACTGGGAACATTCCCATGGGAGAGCCACAGTCCAACCATCCAACCTGGGTGTAAGAAGTTTAGATTGGATATCAGGGAAGAATTCCTTCATGGAAAGGGCTGTCCAGCCCTGGCACAGCTGCCCAGGGCAGGGGTGGAGTCCCCAATCCTGGAGGGGTTTAAAAGCCCTGTGGATGTGGCACTTGGTGACCTGGGCAGTGCTGGGGGAACAGTTGGACTGGATGGTCTTAAAGGGTTTTTTCCCAACTAACTGATCCCATATCCTTGGCAGGATATCACTTTTTCAGTCAATACCCCTTAGCAATCTTCCCTGAGAGCAGCACCCTCGGCGCTGACAGCAGCAATCGCATTTCTGTTATAATTTCATTTCAGCTGTGAACAAAAAAAACCTTAAATTCGACCCTCAGCAGTAACACCTGGAGAGAAAAGACAGTTCCATGTGGCTGTAGCTCCAGTGGCTTCCAGAGGCCATCCCTGTGCCCTCACCCAGGATCCAGAGCCCACCTGTGGTTGCTGCCAGCCTTCCTTCCCACCCTGGCCCTGCTCCCTGCAGTAGCTGGGTGGAAAAAAAAAAAAAAAAACTAATTTTCCTACCATATTCCCCCCCCTCCCTCCACTCTAAAGGGAATTTTGAGACTTAATTATTTTCATTCCCTGCTAGACTAAATAATTAGGGGAAGGGGCTGTTTTCCATAAGAACCTTACGCTCCATCCTCCACGGAGTTTGTTCTGTTAATGGAAACTCTACACCTTAAATAGCCAAGGGACCTTCAGAATGAGTTAATGCCTTCGAAATGAAATTTCAGAGACCAAAGTTTGGAGGTTTCTTTACAACTCAAGAAATTATAGTATTTTTTCAAGTGTGATAAACTTAAAATGAGAAACAGGTGACTGATTAAAAATGAGGGTATTGTTGAGCCCAGCCTGGCTGAGCGTGAAGCTGGACTTGAATCCTGGGGATGTTTGGGGAATGTGGATTTACAAAATATTCTGCAGTGGATAGTTCATAAAACACCAGCCCTCATAAATCTGAACAGGAGGGCTTTGGCTGAGAAATTAATAAGTGTTTAACACACCATCATGGAAACAGGCTGCAACAATAAAAGAAAACAAAAATCAGGTCTTGCCTACAGGAGGGGGGGAAAAAAAAACCAACAGGGTTTGACCTGAAGTGTTCGGTGTCTCTGATATTAAATCATGTTCACTTTAGGACTTTTATTCCAATTATAGTAGCACTTTGTTGAAAAAGCCCCAACATGTGTGTGAAGCCCTGGATTTGTAGTGGTGGTGTTAGGGAGGGAGGTGGTGCTTCCCTCTGGATGCTCCCTGGCTGTAGGAACACGGGAAGAACGTGGCATTTGGGGTTCTTTTTTTTTCTTTATTTGATTGCCCATTTATTTCCCAGTTGTGCCAGACTTACAGGACTTTATACCTGGGGCACATGGGACTGGATTGCCAGGCTGTGGAAGTCACTGTGGGCCCTGGCAGAAGGTGTGGAGGTGCTTTTCCATGGGATCTGTGGAGACATCCCAAGCCATGGGAAGGGCTTGGTTATATTTGGAGATTGTAGAAGCCAATGTGGGGTTTGGACCCCCCCAGAAAGGGTTAAAGGGAATTTTGGAGCTGTTGGGAGTAGGCAGGGAGTGGGATTTCCTGGAAAACATGGGTGCAAAGTCTCTTCCAAAACATTTTTGGAGAAGACAAGCGTGGTGCTCATGGGCACCTGGGAGGTGACAGGATCCTCTGAGGTGAAAAAGTGTAAATGCTCTTGCCAGACCTTGCAGGAGCCTCGGGGTCAGTGGCACTGCAAAACAACCCATAAAACTGCCCTTACCCTGCAGACTCGGGCCCTGCTGAATTTATGATCCCTCCCCCTGCCAGGGCAGGAGAGCGATGACGGAGGCTCTGCTGCCGTGATGGATTTGTGCTTTCCACCTCCACCACTTGCCCCCTGATTTACAGCAGAGTGGGGAAACCCTGAGATAAAAGAAAAAAAAAAAACAAACACCTCCCAAACCCAAAAGACACCCCATGTTTTGGTTTCTTTCCCCCCCTCCCTCCCCTCCCAGCCCGCCTTGCCCTGTCAGGCCATTAATTCCACCAGAAAGCACCGGCTCGGGTGTTTTCCCTGGAACCCCTCAGCTGTTGCAGGGAGACAGCTGCACCCTCTGGAACTAATTACAGCTGTCTGGGAGATTTACCCTCCGTCCCAACAGATCCAATATTGCTGCTAATTTTTAACACGTCCAGTTGGGCGCTGTCAGAAGGGGCTGATGAACGAGCGGGGCTCGGCCGGGCCGCGGCGCAGCTGCTGCCGGGCACCTGCGGGGCTGGGGGCACAGCATCAGCCTCGGTATTTTTAGCCCTTCTGCCCCCCCTCCCCTTGCCCAGTCAGGGTGGGGGTGGAGGGTGGGTGCTCGCCCAGAGGGGTGGTGGCAATGTGGGTCCTCCTGGGTGCTGGGTGATCCTCTGCTTCCCATCAGCTCCGTCCCTCTCCTCACGACTCTGCTGGGCTCAGGAGTTGCCCAAGGTTGTCCCTTGTCCTTGTTGTTGTCATAGCAGGGAGGGTTTGCCATCTCCTTGGAATGCCATCCAGTCCCACCCCTTGCCGTGAGCAAGGACATCTCCCACTAGACCAGGTTGCTCCAACCTGGCCTTGGACACTCCACAGCTTCTCTGGGCAAGCTGTGCCAGGGCCTCCCCACCCTCCCAGGGAAGGATTTCTTCCCAGTATCCCATCTAAACCCACCTTCCTTCAGGTTAAAACCATGTTTAAATGGTAGCTGGTGGCCTGTTGCTTCCCAAGGAGCCAGGAGCTGTGTTTGCTCAGTAAATCCCGGGAAACTGCTTGCAGCCAGGATCATCCCTCCTGACCTGTCTGCCTCCCCTGACCCACGAGTCCTGCTCATCCTTCTCCATGTACGAGTGACCAGCTGGGGCTCAGACTCCTTGTGATGCAGGTGAGGTCCCACAGCTCCTTCTTGAAGATGTTCCCATTCCTCCAGAGCAGGAAGCGAGGTTCCTGCAGGTTCAGTCTCCAAGGCCTTTGGATCCCTTCCAGCAGCTGGAAGGTCTTTGTGTGAGCCCCAGAACTGCACAGAACACCGGCACCTGCAGCTCAGGTGACCTGCCGTGGTTTCCTGGTCTGCACAAGTGTCTCAGCTCGGTTACAACCTGTCCTGGGCTCCAGGTGAGGCTGGTACCCCCTAAAATGATGGACTCTGGGGTGTTAATGCTTTCCCTGTGAGTGCAGGAGGGTGTTCACTCCCTGAATCCCAGGAGGAGGGAGCGGGAGCAGTGAGGCAGCGCTGGAGGAGCTGGGAAATCCCCTAATTTCGGGATTGAGGCACCCAGGTAGGTTATAAATGCTGGGAGAGCTTGTAAACTCTGTGAGCCCTGAAATGAGGGGCTCCAGTGAGTATTAAACTCGGCAGCTTTTACATCATGAGCCCTGCAAGGAAATATCCCCGTGGGTTCCAGGTTTTCTGCCTGTCTCCCACAGCCCCCAACCCTGGGAAGGATGGAGAGGATGGATAGCTCAGGGTGTGGATGCTGCTGCTGTGTTTGGATGCTCAGAGGAATGCTGGTGTCCAGAGGCATTCCCACTGCAGTTTTTCCTGCTGCAGCCATTGGGAAGGCTCTTTGGTCCCTCTGTTATCACAATGGAAAGCTCCAAGTCTTGTATCCCAGAGAATCTGGGGGTGCAGGAAAGCACTGTGGGCTTTACAGCTCATCCCTGGGCGGGTGGTTCAGCTCCTGGAAGAGCCCATCTCCATGGAGCTTACAGATTCCTCAGCACACAGAGCTGTGCAGTTCTGTCTCCATGGATCCTTATCCCGAGGTGGGCTCTGCATCCCAGTCCTCCTGGTGGAGCAGACTGGGGGAAGCCCCAAATGGTGGCTGAATTTAAAGGTGGGGGGGGGGCTGGGGGGACTCTCAGATGGATTTGGGCTCTGAGCAGAGCTCTGGTTGGATAGAGGGGCAAAGTTTGTGGCACAGAAATGTCTCCTCAGTGGGCCATGGTCGCTCTGATGCTCCCACGGTTCTGGTTTTTCACGCCGGAGCCTTTGGTGGCAAACGTTGTAAATGGGCAGGGAACAGATGGGAGAAATCATCCCAAATGAGATGAGAGATGTGAGTTAATCTGGGCAGGCAGGGCCATTGGGAAGGATGAGGAAGTTTTCATTCCAGAGGGGCTGTGGGAGAGTCCTTGAGGTTGGGGAGAAGGTGCCTGTGGCTGAGTAGAGACATGTCCTGATGTCTAGGTCTGCCCCAGAGCTCAGATAAGGCAACTGTGCTCTGCATCCCTCGAAAATGGGAGTTTTGCCACAGGCTGTGGGGGCACATGGAGGTGGGTCCAGCCTGGGAGATGCTCTGCAGTCATTTAGTGAAGGCAAAACCCCAAAGCTTGGTGACAGTGGGGGGAGCAGGAGAGGGACTGGCATAAAATCAGCCTCTGGAGCCCTTCTGGGAGATGGATCTGTTTTTTGAGGTGGATTTGGTTTTGGAATTCAAGAAAGCAATCAAGCAGCACAGCTTGGGAATCTCTGACTGTCCCAGAGAGGAGCCTTGGGGTGCCTGGACCCGGGGGATGTGGCTGCTCAGTAAGACTCTAATTATTAACAGGAAACTTTGTGCTCCTGCGAAGGAAACACTGTAGGAGTAACATTTCAGCCCAGTTTGGCTTTTCCCAGCCTCAGAAAAGAGGGATGTAGGAATGGCCCTGGCTGTAAAGGAGCCTGCAGCTGTGGGACAGCATTTTTGGGGGTGAGATGCAGGTTTGTGCACCCCAAAGCCCAGCCAGGGCTGTGGCATTGCCCCCTATTCCTATTTACCTTCCTTCCTCCTCAGAGGAGGGGGAAACATGGAGATTGTAGAATCATAAAATCCTGGAGTGGTTTGGGTTGACAGGGACCTTAAAGCTGATCTCTATGGGCAGGGACACCTTCCACTATCCCAGATTGCTCTAAGCCCCGTCCAACCTGGCCTTGGACACTCCCAGGGCTGGGGCAGCCACAGCTTCTGTGGCAAAACGTGATGGGTGTGATGAACACAGAATCCCAGAATCCTTCATGTTGGGATGGGCTGGCAGCAAACCTCTGACTGGGCACAGCTTTGTGCGTGCCCTGCCCTCTGCCCCGCTCCCCTGGGCATTCCGGAGGCGAGCGCTGATGGCAAATCCATCGGAGTCGTCCCTGATTATTTTAGCGGCGGGAAGGAGCTCGCCGAGGCGCCGGCCCGGGGATCCCGCAGCTGCGCCCCGCTCAGTAGCAGGGTTTGTATTTTAGTAGTGGAGCAAAGCAGATCTAAATGAGCACTGACACGACTTTGACATTTTTATTTCGTGGGGTGTTTTATGGGCTCGCCCCGCGACGGCGGCGACGCGCTCGGGGGGCCGGGGAGCAGCGGGGTGTTACTGGGGCCTTGTCAGCACCCCCACATCAAGGGGGACCCAGCCCCCCGACCTGCAGCGTGGGCAGCTCCCGGAGTGTTGCCCGACACCGCTGAATGCTCCTTTCTGCACTGCCTTCAAACCTGCTCTGCTCTCAGCTCCCGGAGCGGCCGCTCCACGGACGCGCTCGGAGCCGCCCCATAAACCAGAGGGATGGTGGGGGAGCTGGGGTGGCACTCAAACCCTCTGCCTAAAATATCCCAGGCAGAAATACTCCAGAGTTGCCTCAGGAAAGGAAAAAACGATATTATTCCTGCTTTTATAATTATTATTCTTCTTTTCAGCTTGGCTGTGGAGAGCTGGGTGGGGAGTGCGTGGGGTGGGGGTGTTGAAGCTCCTCTGCCTCCGGCACCGTTCCCATTTTGATGCCAGCATTCCTAAATGGCATCAAGAGGAGCCCAGGGAGCCCCACAGTGTCTTGCTGCAGCAGGGATGGCTGTGTTGGTGCTGCCAGCTGTGGGCATCCTGAGGATGGATGGATGGATGGATGGATGGATGGATGGATGGATGGATGGATGGATGGATGGATGGATGGATGGATGGATGGATGGATGGAGCACCAGGATGCAGAGCCAGCCAGGCTGGATGCCCTCGAGCTGATTTCTCCATCCAGCTGCGGAAAGGCTCAGAAACAACTCCAATCCCAGGGGAACAAAAGTGGGATCTGAGGGTTTTGTGCCTGCTCCCAAACCCTGAGCTCCTGTGCTTTGTTCCTGCAGGTGGATCCGTGGGGAGCACTTCAAGTACAAGTTCAGCCGGCCCGGGGGGAAGCACGCCAGCGAGGGCAGGTGGTGGATTCGGAAGAGGATCGGGCCCTACTTCCCCCCTGTCAACCTGCAGGGCCTGAAGAAGTTCTATGAAGACAGGAATTGGCCATTCCCCGTGAGGGACTGATGGAGGAGGACAGGGGGTCACAAGGGACCAGCTGGGGAGAGGGGAGGAGGCAGCTCCCCTTCCAAACCTGTCCTGCCTCTCTGTATTTTCTATCCACATCCCTGTTTACACATCTGTTATGGAAGATTCCCAGCCAACCTGTCCACCTGCTGTTCTGATCTGGTTTTTCTCATCTCAAAATCTGGCTGATTTCTTTTGCCAGGCTCTTGGAAATCATCAGAATTTGGGAAAGAGGTCAACAAATACCACGACAGGTTTTGGGCAGGTGTTGGGGTCGCTTTGACCACTGCATTGTGTGATGCAGAGGTGTAGGGAGAGATTCTGGGGAGATCTTCTGACTCAGCAAGTCAGGAGACCCTGGGGTTTGGCACCACCAGCACTAAGACATCAGAGTTTGTTTATTCCCAGCCTGCTGTCCCCACGCTGCCCTCGCTGTCACTGGGGAGGGTCTGGTCACCCCCTTCTCACTGCAGGTTCATGACCGTGTGTCTTGCCTGCCTGGCATGGTCCAGCTGTCCCACAGTTCATCCCTGGGGCAGCATGGAAGGCCAGGCTGGGGAAAACACCCTGGGGCCTCACCCTGAGTTTCTGGTTGCGTTCGAGTCTCCCCTCTTCCCTTTCTGGGCCTAAAATCACCCCAAATTGTCCCACCACGTGGGTTTTGCTGGGTGAGCCCTAAATCTGTGATGGGAGCAAGAACAGGAACATGGACACATCTGAAACAGCATCTGGCCAGGCAGTTTGTGCCACCTGATGGCCTTTCAGCCTGTCCTGCTGCACGAGCTTCTCCTGCAGGGAGAGCCAAGATCAAAGCCACACACAAACCCCTGTCCTGGGCCGCCTGCAGAAACCACAGGTTCGCTGAGAAACCCCATAAGCTCCGTGCTGGAGCGGCTGTGTGGGCTCTGTGACTCACCCCGAGGACAAGCACAGCCCTGTGTGGCTGCTCCATCCCTGCCCCATCGCTGCCAGAGCAGCCGGAGCCACCGGGTCTGCGCCGGCCCCTGCGGCCTCAAACGGCTCCTGTGTTCCCTGGGCTGCTCCTCCTGTTTGCTTAAACCTGGCATTTATAACTCAGGGGGTTTGTCAGCGTTCCCAGGCCTGAGATCTGCCTGTCTGGGGGACCTGCTGGAGGTCCTGCCAGAGGTGTTTGCTCCAGGAGGAGCTGAGCATCCCACGGGCACAATCCGGCGCCGCCAGCACCACGGCCAAGAGGGAGAGAGCCCTCCAGAAAGGGGCTTTCCAGGCTTTTCCCTCAGAGTTTTTGCAGTGACATTCGCCTCTTCTCCTCCAGGAAGGAATTCCAGTGGGCAGAAAGCTGCAGTGAAGGATTTCACCCTCCCAGGGCCAATCCAGCCCGAGCCACGAGGAAGGAGAAGGGTGTTGCTGTGTGCCAGGCTCGGAGCGGGTCGGGGCTGGGGCACAGCCACCCTGCCCTGGGCCACCAGCCTGAAGGGACCAGTGGCCACTGTGGGAGGCAAAGGCCCTCCCCAGGGCCACCAACCTGGAAAGGACCAGTGGCCACCATGGCAGACAGAGGTGGTGGCCACATCTCTGCCTCCATGCCCTGGATTGAGCAGGCTGAGCCCGTCCCCTCCCACTGCCAAAACCAGCTGAATGTGGTTTTGAAACGAAAACGGGTCCAAACTGGGAAAAGTGAACCAGGAGGTGACCCTGGCACCAGCACATGGCACTGTGGGCCGTGGGTGTGGGCACAGAAGTGCCATTTTCCACGTTTTCTTCCCACCTTTTTTGCCCACATGGACCAAATGGGCACCACCCAGAGCTTGTTCTGGAGAGGGATTGGAGCAAAGAGCTCTTGAACAACCAGCAGGAGCTTCAAGAGGGGGTTATTTTTCCTAAAGGTGTTAAAAAGGAATAAAAGAAGGAGCCCTGGGAGGGCAGCCCAGCCCTGGGGCTGCTCCTGCTGCCATCCTGGTGTGCCAGCTCCCATGGGAACGGGGTGACAGCTGGGAAATGAGGTGAGTCCTGGGGGTTGTGGCATTTCTTTGGGTTGTAGGGAGAATCTGGTGTCGTGTCCCGGTGTTTGATCCCTGTCCTGGTGACCCAGGGCTGTGAGTGGACAGTTCCTTCCCTTCTCCAGTGCATGCAAGGGCACATTTCCACAGGGCTCCCTCTTATTTGGGGATGATTTTCCTTCCAAGCTGCTCCCATGGATCCAGCTCAGGATGGATGGAGGGAGCAGGAGGACCCTCACGTGCCTGGGGAGCTGGGGGGGTTTGAGGTCCCAGGGGACCAGTGATGGGCTCTGAGGGGTCATGGGAGGTGCTGGAGGGAGCTGGGAGGGTCCAAGGTCATGTGGAGTCCTGGAAGGTTCTGAGGGGAGCTGGGAGGGTTGGACAACCCCACTCCTGGCCACGGGAAAAAGCCCCTTTTAGGATCCCACCTCCATGGTGGCACCCCTCCCTCTGCCGGGGGGTCTCTGCCTTGGGATCCTCCAGGCAGATCTGGGGGATTTATGGGATTTAGGGAAGTCACTCTGCCCCTCAGCTGTGCTGCCTGTGCCCCATCCCGACCATCCTTCAGCTCTAATGGGAACAAACGGGGTGAGGGAGCCCCCCTGGATGGGTGATGGGTGATGGGTGATGGGTGATGGGTGATGGGTGATGGGTGATGGGTGACAGACACCCCCCAGACATCCCTCACGGGCTGGACACCAGCAACAAACAGTGCTGGCCCCCCTCCCTCCCCAGTTTAATTAATTTCTTTTGCTTCCCAACCTCTGGGTCAGGGATAATGGATGCCAGACCAGCATTCCCATTCCTGTTTGCTGCTTGTTAAGCTTTTTTTTTTTTTTTCTTCCCCCCTTTTTTTTTTTTTTTTTATTTTTTTGAATCAAAACTTCTCTCTGCTCCTGGAAGATAATACCCATTCAAAGGCAGAGGGAAGGTGCAGGCAGGGGATTAAATTGGAAACGTTTCCCTGGGACAACATTTTTGAAAAGAAAAGAAACAATTCTTCGGAAGGGGTGGGGAGGGGGGGGTTGGGGGTGAGGAAATCGGAACCACATTGTGTTATCTGTTGACTGGAAGGTTCTGTGGAGAGGGTTTTTTTTCTCCCTGAGCTGTGCACTGGAAGGAAAAGGCTGTGGCATTCCCGAGGCAGGGCCGTAAATCCAGGGGAAGGATAACTCTGGATGGGGCTGCTCCCACATTTCTGGTGTCTTTGGAGAGGGGATGGGGACACAGGGACACCCTCCAGGAGAATCAGAGCCCTGACAACATCTCCACCAGCTCTGGGGTGCAGGGTTTGGGTCCATCAGTCAAAACCATGACAGGCTGAATTCTCCAGGGACAATGTTCTTGTCTTGGCTGTGTTTTCCCGCCTCATCCCCTGACCTGGAGCCTGATCCCATCCCAATCCCTCCTGCTGGTCCAAGGAGGTGCCAGGGCTGGGAGGTGGCTGGGCTGCTCACCCCACATCCACCCTGGGCAGCTCAGGCTCCACCATTCCCGGGAGCATCTCGGGACGTTCTGGGATCAGAACTTGGATCAGAGTTTATTTTTGATTTTCATTTCCTAGATGGAAGTTATTGACCCCTGGGGTATTCCAAGTATATATATACTTAGTATAAGTGATGTATAAGTGACTTTTTTCCCTTTTTTTCAAGATTACAGGCTTTTGGAAGCTCGAGACCCCCTTGCAAGCCCAGCTGGGTTTGTGTTTTCACACGTTCTCCCCAGCTGGGGGGGTTGGATCCCACAACTCATCCTGGCTGCTCTTCCCCCCTAAAAAAGAGAGCCTCCCCAGGCTTTTTTTTCTGAATCCCACATATAAATGTCTCTTCCTGTTGTTGCTGCTGGGGATCAGAGAGTGAGTGTGTACAGACAGATGGGTTTTAGCTCATCCCTGGCCCGCAGGGAATGGGTAAATGATCAGCAATCGTGTAACTGGGGAAGCCCCAGCAGTGGGGTTTGGAGTGAGCTGGAGGGGATGATGCCCATGTTAATGGGGTGGTGGGGGAGAGGCTGGATGGGGCCATCCAGGGATTCCCAGAGGGTCTGGATTCTTTGATCACCTTATTACCCATCCCAAACTCTGAGTTTTCCCTCAAACTTCCTTGAGTATCAAGTGGAAGGAGTTTCAAGGTGTTACCAACATCTGCCCACCTACAGGCCCTCCAGGGAAGGTGTCTTCTGGTGGTGAGGTAGAAGCCTGTGCCAGGTCCTGGTGCAGGAATCACCAGGCATTACCCACAGTGCACCAACCCAGAGATTTCCTTATCCCTGCAACATTTCTGCATTGGAGTTCCTTATTTTAAAGTAGCCAAACTCCAGCCTGGGAGTTCCCCTTAGGAAATCCCTGTAGCCATGTGCATTCCCTGCTCCCAGCTGCTTGGAGAAGCTGGCTTTACTTTAACACATATTAAAGGAAAAAGCTCTTTTTCCTTCCCAGTAGATTAAGTTTGGCCAAACAATTCAGTGTGAACTGCTGGGCATGAGGCACAAACCTGTAGGCTAAATTATCCAGCTGCTACAAGTTTAGACCAGCATGGGATGAATTTCAGGATCCTATATTAGTTTCCATTTAATCTGATTATTCTGGGCTGGAGGGTCTTCAGGTTATTGTCAGTCAAAAGAATCTTTAAAAGCTTCCATTTGCACTCAACTTTTCCCATTCAAAGTCTATTTTCATTATGGATCAATTTTAATGAAAAAATGCTTCTCCCAACTCCCTGCTTTTTTTTTTTTTTTTTTTTTTCCCTCCAGTTGGGGTTAAAATTGAAGCCACAATGGGATCTTGCCACTCAAAATCCCATTTTCCTGCTTTGCTGAGATTGTTGGCTGGGCTGGAGGAGCTTGGGCAGACAGTGAGGGGGCAGATAATTCAAGAAGGCTCCTTCTGAACTCCAGAGGTGCTGCCTGGTACCCAACCCCTTCCTCACTGGGAAAGCACTGAAGAGGCTTGGATCCTGGGGGGATTCCTGGCTCCAAAGTCTTAGAATCATAGAACAGAATCACAGAATCATAGAATCTTGGAGGCTGATGTCCATCCTGCCTCACCCCAGGGATGTGGAAGGGGGAAAAAAACTGAGAAACATCTAGAAATAATGCCTATTTTCTTTTTTTAAGCAGGATTTTCCATGGGATGTGCCGGCCTGGACCTTCTGGAGCCCCAGGTGCCATCGGTGCTGCTCTGGTAAGTGATGCCACTGAGGGTCAGGGGAGGGTCAGGGCGGGCATCAGGAGGAATTTCGTCACTGAAAGGGCTGTCAGGCCTTGGCAGGGGCTGCCCAGGGAGGTTTGGAGTCCCCACCCCTGGAGGTGTCCAAGGAAGGACTGGAGGTGGTACTCAGAGCTCTGGGCTGGGGACAAGGTGGGGATGGGGCACAGAGGGGACTCGACGATCCTGGAGGGCTTTTCCAACCTCAGTGATTCTGAGATCCTGGGGATGTGGGCCATGCCAGCCTGGCCTGCAGGGACATCCACATCCTGGTAACTGCTCAGTGCCCCAAATCCTCAGTTTGCTCAGGAGCTGCTGGCAGGTGAGGAGGAGGAGGCTGAGCTGGGGGATCATCCCCGTGCCCCGGCCGTGCTGCCAGGCACCACGTGTGTCCCACCCCATGGCATCAGGGGCTGCCATCCTGCTCTGCCCCCTTCTGTAGGTTGAGATTGGAGATTAGGGAGAAATTCCTTGCTGGGAGGGTGGGCAGGCCCTGGCACAGGTTGCCCAGAGAAGCTGTGGCTGCCCCTGGATCCCTGGGAGTGTCCAAGGCCAGGTTGGACAGGACTTGGAGCACCCTGGGCTGGTGGAAGGTGTCCCTGCCCATGGCAGGGGATGGAATGAGATGATCTTTAATGTCCCTTCCAACCCAAACCATGCTGGAATTCCATGATTCCCCCAGCAAGCCGGTGGCCAGGACAAACCCCCAGCCCCATTTTTCCACAGTCAGTGGGATTTTTCCATGCCCAGAACACCGTGTTTCCCTCCCCTTTTCCCTGGCACAGGGATTTGGCTTCCTCTGCAGTAGCAGCTCGGGATAAGATTGCACATGGCCGAGCTTTTCCCGGTGCGTGCCGGGTGCTGGGACAACCCCACTACGATCCCAGCACCTGCAAGCGGTTAGTTACAATAATAAATAAGTGATAGATTATCAAATAAAGCCTTGGCTTCGCATGAGGTCATCCCTGCACCACGGCCTGGGTCTCCCAGGGTTTTCAGGCAGCTTTCCTGCCGCTCCTGGGCTAAATACCTCTTGTATCAGTCAATAAAAAACTTGTCGAGATTAAAGAATCAATTAGGAATTAGCCAAAGGGGCCAAAGCGTAACCCAAACATGCTGATAAAATCCAGTAGGTGATTATGGGAACGGTTCTTATTTCATTTCACTTTGGAAAGGAATAATTGCTCGTTATGGAGCATGGAACGACCCGAGCTGGGTATTTTTCCAGCTTTACAGGGAAGGAAATTCTGGTGGTGGGGTGACAAGTGTGGAGGGCTGAATGGGCATTTTTTGGTCCCTGATTTGAGAAGCATCGTCCACTGGTTGGACTTGATGATCTTGGAGGCCTTTTCAAGGCTGGGTTGGATGGGGTTTGCAGCCACAGACTCTAGTGGAGCAGGGCAGCTCTGGCATGGGGGGTGTAACCCCAGGTGCTGCCCCAGGGCTGGTGCATTTAATTAGCTCGTTAATCCCTGTCTCATTGACAAAATTCCAGGGCCAGCTGCTGCCCCGGAGTGGGGTCTAAGTTGGAAGGTGGGATCTCAACGCTCCAGGTTTTAGATCCAGTTTTGCTCCCCTCAAAGTGTGGAAAGAGGCAAATCCCTTGGATATAAATTAACTAGAATTATTAGGTGAAATTTATCATTAGTAATTCGTTATTAATAATTAATAATAACGGAAATCCTGAGATACTGAGGCAGGTAACTGGACTTTGGTAACAAAAGGCCAGTCCCCCACGCTCGGTGCAGTTGTTCTCTCTCTTTGCCCCTGGAGTTGGACACGGCGGCCGAGAACTCACACCGGGCCAGCCAGAGATGACAAGGATGAGAGAAGCTGGGCTTTTCCCTGTCTGCAGGAAGGGAATGACCCTCTTTTGGGAATGACCCACCACGCACACAACCCTCACCCTGATCCCACTGCGAGGAGACGCCTTGGCCGGACCCGGCCGGGCACGCCAGTCCCAGCTTGAGCCATCCCAGCATCCCTCCCGTCCCGCCATCCCTCCCGCTGCTCGTTTGCTGTCATTAATTGGTTTTTCCGTGCCAGCTGCGGCGGTGCCCGCCGTGTGCAGCTGTGGCTCGCGGAGCTGCCCATCTGTGCCCGCCCGGAGCGGCCCCGCAGCTGCGGCGCCTGGTACCGGCACCCCCGGCCCGCGGCATTCATCGCCGGCAGCCCGGGCGGGGAAGCTTGGCAGGGGAAAGGGAGGATGGGGAGCCACAGGAGGCAGAGCTCCAAACTCCCCTGTGGTATCCGCAGGCTCCGGGCGTGTTCCCTGGGGAAGGGCAGGATGGGGCCCTGGGGTCCCGTGGGGATGGGGCAGTGCCGAGGGGACTCCTCGGAGCAGGAGGAATGAGCCGGGCTCCAGGGCCAGCTCTGACCCCAAGGACATCCCTTCCCAGGGAGAGTGGGGAGGGGGAGTGAGTGTTTAAATCAGCAGTGGGAGATGTTGGGGGGTGAGGGAGGGGGATTTCTTGGTGCCCTCGATGATCCCTGTGGGTCCCTTCCAACTGAGGGTGTTCCATGATTCTGTAATTCCATGATCTGGGCTAAAGGCAAAGAGAGACAGGAGAGACCAAACTCTGTGAGTTGAGCCCTTTGGGTGCTTTGGGGTGCCCAACTGACTCTGGTTACATGCAATCCTGCCCAGGGCTCTGACCCCCTTTCCCCCTTGTCTCTCCTGCAGCAGCTGAAGGTCCCCACCATGGTCACCACAGCAGCACAGAACGGCCTTGGAGTGAGGACTCAGGGATGGGCTGAGGTTCTCAGGATGAGGAGCTCAGGTTTGTCACTCCAACCTGCCCCACCTTCCCCCTCTGGCTCTGGCAGAGGCACCAGCAGACACCCAGCAGTGACACCACAGTAGGCACTGACATTGCTGATATTCTCTCTCCTTGGCCCCATCTCACCGAGCAGGGTGGAAATCAGGCACAAGGAACAGGGAGTGACCACCCCAACACCCCACCCACAGGTCCCTGGGCACGGATTTCCCCACCAGAGCCATCATAGGAGACAGCTCTGCCCCTGCAAGGTTGGACCTTCCCAGCGGAGAGAGGTGAGAGCCTTGGGGGACAGGGGGACAGCGGTGCCCACACCGAGTCACCCGCCTCGGTCCCACCACACACACCCCCAGAGGTCCTCCCTGTGGGATGCCCTGTCCTTTCCTGTTTACTTGTCCTGCTGGGAACAGAACAATAAATAATTTATCGCCGATCGGTTGGCGCGGGGCCGACCCGTCAGCGGAGCTGATTTTCCCTGGCCAAGTGTCAGGGCAAAAGGCCAGGAACGCCGGGCAAGGGGAACAGGCACCGCCACAATTATAAGATTAACACCTTGTTTGGTGGTCACACACTGTCAAGTGGTAAAAGATTGCTCTGGTTGGGCTCTATAGAGCATCGCTCACAAATTACCTTATTAAGCAGGATCTTGCTCCTGGTGGCTCCTGCACCTGTGTCCTCAGATATTCCCATTCATGGTGGAGAGGAGGCCAACACTGGGCCGGGGCTGCGCAGCTGCAGGAGCATTATTCCCCCTTGCCAGATTTGCATATCAATGAGCCCCTGATTAATATTTAAAGAGCCAGCTGTCCGAGCCACCTAGGAAAGAAAAAAAGGCTCTGTGAGGTTTTTACTCATTTCATTATTTTTTTTAGGGATAACACTCGCTGCCCTTTTTTATGGAGCGCGCTTCATTTTTAACCCCCCGAATCTTTTATTTGAAATTAAGAAAAAAAAAAAAAGTCAGGGAGAAAAATATGAAGAAGCATTAAGGGGTGATCAGTGAAGGAGTTGTGCTGCTCTCAATGCTCCTCAGTCCTTTTTGTGCCGCCGGGCGCAGCTGCACCGAGCAGGTTTTTTTTGGGAACAGGATCTGGGAGCACTGGGCCTGGGAAAAGGGATGGATTCCCCCACTCCCAGCTTCTCCCAGCTCCTGCCACGGGGCCGTGCCTGGTGCCGATGTCCCCGCGCTCCCGGGGGTGCAAGGAGCGGTGTTGTCCGTGGGGAGGGATGCTGGTGGTGACCCAAAGTCTTGGCTCCAGGGGGCTGATCGATTGAAATGCCATCAAAAAAACTGGGAATCGCTATTTCCCCCTGCCTCCCCGGTGCCCAGAGGTTTTGTTTCCAGCCCTAAAGGCTGTCATTTTGAAGGACCATTCTCCTGCCCTTTTTCTCTCCTGGAGCATTTGTCAATAATCCTCCGACAGCGGCAGCTTTGTTATCCCAACTAATTGGAGTCAAGTAGGGCTGCGAGAAAAGATCGCTCCCGAGCGAGCCCTGGGAAAAAAAAACCTGCAAAAGGATTTTAATTTTCAATAAAATATGCAGATAAGTAGAAATTACCAGCGGGGAAGGGGGGGCTGTGTGGATAATGGGGCTGCTCAGACGACGGGCGGCTCGAGGGGCTTAATGAGCGCTCGAGCTCCGGCGATGCCGCCGGCTCTGCGGGATGGGGGGCTCGGATCTGCCCCCCACACCTGCACTTCTCAGTGGCTAATAGGTACTTCTGGGGGGGGTGGAGGTGAGGGAGATGTTTGTCTGCCCGGTCGTGCTGGGCTGCAGCTGGTGGGGAAATATTTTAGGTTGTGTTTTGTTGTATTCACGTACAAGTTGTAGGAAATCTGGGCATCCCTCCCCAGTGGGGTTGGGATTGCTCTGGGATGCTGAGGCTCTCAGGAGGCCAAGGATGGACTTGGACCTTCTCAGCCTGTGGCACTGTCCCAGCATGAGCCTGGTGGATGTGGATTTTGGCCAGGATGTTCCAGGCAGGGACGAGTGTTTTGTGCCATTTTGTGCCACATGCCCTGCCCGTGGCTGTGCTTTGCCTGGCTGGTGGAAGATGGTCCACCAGCTGGAGCAGGAATAAAAGTCCCTCCAGCTTCACTGGGTGCTGGATTTCTTGGCTTTGGCTGGGATTGCCCAGAAAGACTCTCCAGGTCCACTGGGAGCAGGTGCACCAAGGGATGATCTTTGCAAACGGGTTTTCAAAAAGGGTGGGATAAAATATTTCCCAGTGAGGGGCTGTTCAGCCCCTCCTGCAGTGGGGGGCATTCCCACAGGAATTTGCCCAGGGCCAGGGGTGGGAAGAACTGCTCCTACCCACATCCCTGGCTGGCCTCCCTGCAAGAGATGGAGGGCTGGAGGGATCCATGGGCCGGCAGGGAAGGGGATGCAGGCACAGGGCAGGCACTCCACGTGCTGCCTGCACGGTCTTGGTGCTGTCTCCATGCAGAGCAGGTCGGTCACACCTTTCCCAGCAACTCAGAGCACCTCCAGGAGGGTTTTGCTGGGATGTGTTTGGTGGCTGTGGCCCATCCCACTGCCCCATGCCATCCCCTGGCGGGCAGAGGGGCGGGAGCTGCCCGAGGTCACCAAGGAGGTGCAGGCGGCTTCCCGAGGGCAGGATGGAGCTGGATGAGGCACTGGGGACCTGCTGCCCCCACAGCACCCCCCCTGAGCCCCCAGCCCCTTGGGGAGGGACAGCTGAGCTGTCACCTGTTGGAGCTCAGACGCTGCAGCTGCGCCTGCTTTGAACCCGCCGGATTAGGCAGCGGAGAGGGCCATGAGAGCACTTGTGCTCCACGTGCCAGGGCCTTCCTCCTCCTCCTCCTCCTGGTGCTCCACCAGCCCCACAGCCTTCCTGACCCAACTGCTCTCTGCTGCAGCAGGCACAGGGGGAAATGGAGGTGGGAACGACCTCTGGGTGAGGGTCAGAGCACCTTCAGCCCTTGGGACCCCAGATTAAGGTCTGCTGAGCTTTATCCTTTCTATCCAAAAGCAGGTAAAGCCGTAGGAAATTAAATAGGTAAAATCATAGGAAATCCCAGGAGGGAAAAAAATAACCCTTTTTAATTTTGGGAGAGCCAGAATCTGCATGTGGACACATGGTCTCCCAGTTTGGGAAGGGTGTTCCCAGTTTGGGAAGGGTGTTCCCAGTTTGGGAAGGGTGTTCCCAGTTTGGGTAGACGCTGTTCTGTGCTGTCCCTTTGGTGGTGACAGCAGAGGGTGGCTCGTGGTGGGTGGCTGTGACGTGTGGGTGCCTCTGTCTGCCATCACGACACGTGTTGAGATGATACCCCTGGCTCAGTGGGTGATGGATTGGTGTTCCCAGCTCAGTGGGTGATGGATTGGTGTTCCCAGCTCAGTGGGTGATGGATGGGGACATTGCAGGGTCATTCTGTTCTATATGTTTTAGTGGGCTGGTGGTATTTGGCCAAAGGTTGGATTTGATGATTTTGGAAGTATTTTCCGTGGCTCTGTGATTCCATAACTGAGTGGCCAGATCCTCCAAGCACCACCCCCAGCCCTCCTTACACAGCTCTCCTCTCACCTCTGTTTTCTCTTGATTCCTCAATCCCAAATCCAAACCCACAGGGACAGACAGGCCCATCCCGTGGTTTTCCAGTGGCAGCCAAAGTGTCCCCGTGCCCTCCCCGAGCCCATCACCAGGGCAGGACCAGCACCAAGGCTTGGCCTCAGTCCCCAGGGAGTGCAGGATTTGCCCTGTGCTTTTAAAAGCAAGCAAGGAATGGTTTGGGGTTACTTTTATACAAACAAAGCTTTCTCCCTGGACTTTTCCCCTCTCCCCGTTTCCCCACGCTCCTTTTCGGGCCGTTTAAGAGCCAGAGTGTAACATTAAGGTGATTTACAGCACCCCAGGAGTGGAAGAGCAGAGACTTGGGCAGGGTTTTTTTTCCCCCTTTTCCTCAGGTGAAAGAAAACCTCGATGTTAACTCAGGAGCCCTTGATTTACAGGCTCAGATTTACGAGTTAAAAACTGTTCTTGCACTCTCAGATCTCCTTCTCCCTGGGCCGTTGGAGTGCTTGTGAAAGGTGAGGGGTTTGACAGCTCCTGGAAACAAAAGCTTTTAATATCCCCTGGAGTGGGGGCTGTCCCAGGCAAGGGGAGATGCCAGCAGGGTTTTCCCTCCCTGCTGCAGATTTTACTCTCTCCAGGCTGGTCTTAACCACACAGAGCAGAAAGTTTGCTCGAGTTAAGCCGGGACTAATTAGCAAAGGCCGTTTCCTTGGTGCCCGTGGAGTGCCCTGGGATTGTCCCTGGTGGCTGGAGCAGGGCTGGGCTGGAGGCTGAGGCTGAGGTTGAGGTCACCCATCACTCCTGTGATGTTTTCAGACCCTTCACAAATTTTTTTGGACACCTCCAGACTTTCTGTCAGAACACAAGGCTGTGGGTCACCCTCTGGGTTTATTTTTAATCCCTCCCCTCCTCCAGCCCCCAGTGACAACCAGCATTTGGGGTCTAAACTAAACTGGCAGCGGCCTTTAAAATATAACATGCATGAAATACCAGGAGTAAAAAAGCTCCTCTTTAAAGCACATGTCATGCAGTGGCTTAGAGAGCTGGGGGATTAAACCTTCGTGGAGCTTGGGAAGCAATGCCAGAGCCCCTGCTGCACTTCATTAAAGCACATTTTTGACACAGTTTGCCTGATTCAATAACAATTTAGTTGACCAAGAACCCAATGGGAAGGGACAGGCAACTGTGCAGAATTTTGTTGTGTTTTCATTTTCAGCATTTTTTTCGTGTCACTTTGCCAGCTGTGCCCTGCCAGGGATGGCTGAGCCCTGCAGGATTCCCGTGTGTATCCCAAAAAACAACTGAGATGGAGCTGGGGTCAGGATGGTGCTCCCACAGGGACGTTGGGGGTCACCACTATGCCCACCTCCCCATCAGCTTCTCTGCTCAACCCACAGCCCCACTGGCCTCCAGCTGCACCAGGAGAAGTTTAGGTTGGATATTAGGGAAGATTTTTTCATGGAAAGGGCTGTCCAGCCCTGGCACAGCTGCCCAGGGCAGTGGTGGAGTCCCCATCCCTGGTGGGATTTAAAAGCTGTGTGGATGTGGCACTTGGGGACGTGGGTTAGTGGTGACCTTGGCAGTGCTGGGGGAATGGTTGGACTTGATGATCCCATCAAGGTCTTTATCCAGAGGTCTTTCCCAACCTAAATGATCCCATGGTTCTGTAATTCATGATTCCTAAAACCTTACTCTGTCCACCTTTGGACGGGCTGAAACTCAGTTTGTCAACCCAGCTTGAAAGCCCAACTCCATCTTGGGTTTCTCCCCCATCCCCACCTGTTGGTGGTTATTTATCCACCAAAACCCCTGGATGGGACTCTCAGGATCCAGCCAAATCCAGCCTGTGCATCCCCTCCAGGAGCAGCAGCTCAGCATTCCCTGGCGTGTCCCGGTTCCCTGGATATCCACAAACAAAACAAAGGAACTCCGTCTCTCCGGAGACACGTCCCGAGCACGGAGCCAGCCCAGGCCGTGCACGGGGCTGGGTGCACTGAATCACTCCCCCAGCTGCAGATGAAGCAATTTGGGTCAAATATTCCCCCTGGCCTCCAGCCACCACCTTGTCTTGCCTTTCACCTGCTCTGCCTCGGCTCAGCCTTGGCCTCACAGTGGCTTCCAGGTGAAGTGTGTGGGGTTGGAGGTGGCACCTGCTCAGCCAGGGTTACCTCAGGAATCTGCTGGGTTGGGTTTATTCCTGCTTGTTATGATGTCATTTTTTATTCCTGGCTAATTTTTATTGCAGCTGAAGGCAGAGGACAGAAAGCAGCATTAGCAGAGCCCTGCTGAGCTATTAATGTTCCCCGTGGGTGCAGAGGGAATTTAGACACTCAGCAAGTGTACAGAGGGGTCCATAAAACGTGCCTGGGCTATTCCAAGAGGGGCAGCACCGAGGGGCTCGTGGGGGCCACCCCAGCTCCGTGGGCAGGGATGGGATCAGAGCAGCTCCAGCTCAGCAAGGCTGGGCCCAAGGGACCTTCCTGCAGGATGACATCAGTAGCATGAGGATGCTGAGTGTACTGTCTGGGAATCTCGGAGACGAGGGGATGGTTTGTTTGGTTGTTTTTTTTTCTGGGAGATTATGTGTGTGATAAAATATGTTCTGGGGCTGCCTGTGCTGCGAAAGCCACGGTGCCTGCTTTTCCAGCACCTGGGAAGTGGGAAGCTCCTGTGCTGAGGTGAATGTGGGGCTGGGCTGGGGCTTCTCCATCTCCCTGCCCACTTGGTACCTGGGCTTGCTCTGGGCTGGGACCCCAGGTAGGGGTGAGAGATGCTTTTCTTCTGCCAAAATAAGGTCAAAAATGCCCCACTCGTGTTCCCTGAATCCCTGTGCTCTTCTCCAGGGATGTGCTGGATGTCCTGTGGGGTTCTGCTCCTTCAGGGACTGTCCTATGGCTCTGGCAGGAGGAGCCATAAGAAGCTCCTCCAGAGGGGCTTTATCCATGTTGTCCCTTTCTCCTTGTCCCTGCTCCTGCAGTTTGGGTGATGCTTCAGGCAGCTCTGGGATGCAGCTTTGTATGGCAACAAAACCCGGTGTTTCCAAGCATTCCTGACAGGGGATTGTACCCCAGAAGGGAGACTGAGGTGGGAGAGGGAGCAGAGGGGATGCAGCTGGGAGCCTTCCCAGAGCTGTGGGAGAACGTGGAGTCTCCAAGGACGGAGGGAGTGACCCAGAGTCTCGTGGGGATGGATGAGGGCTGGAGGTGGAAGGCAGAGGACTTTGCTGTTCAGCTCTGCTCTGGTTCTGGTGTGCAAAGCAGGAACAAAAATGGGGGGAAGAGATCAGGAAAGTTCCACAGGGAACTCTCCCTGTGGGGACAAACATTCACCAGTGGACTGGGGGAGGCAAAGACGATCCAGTTCCTAAACTGGGGGTGAGCTGGAGAATGGAGGGCTGGCCCTGGGCAGCTGGGGGTCAGCTGTGGGGATGTGTGGAGGGAGGTGAAGTGCTGATGGAGATCCCAGGGACAGAGCTGGGCCCCAGCCAGGGCTGGGCACTCAGATTGCACCTCCCACAGAACCGCATCGTGCTTGGCAGCGCCCGCCCCGCTGGCAGCCCCTCCAGCAGGCTCCAAGGGAGCTCCTGGGAGCAGCCAGGGCAACCTCTGGAGCCAGGGTGGGACAAGAGGAAGGAGCAGGACTCCCATCATTTTTGGTGGGGGCGTTGGGTCTGTCCTGCAGGCAGAGGGGCACCCAAATGGGTGGGAGAAGGGACTGAGCTGAGCGTCACCCTCACCCCTGGGGGCAGAGACCCAAGTCATGACCCTTTGTCTCTTCACAGGGCACTTCAGGATGGAGGAGGGAAATTGGGACAGTTTGCCCCATTCCCAAACCAGCCTTGGTGCCCACTGTGCCCGCCCAAGGATTTTGGCTGCTGGGAAGGGATGCTCAGAGGGACTGGTTTTTCCAACCAGCTGAGCCCAGGGTGAAGCTCCTTTAACCCCCCCCCCCAAATTTGCTCTGATTCAACATTTTATCCAAACCAAAGACATTTTAATATGGGGGAAAAGCAGAATTTTAACATCAATGAGGATCTTTGGTAAATCATTCAGATCCCCCAGCATCCCCCAGCACAGGGGAGGCTGGAGCTGCTCCAAAACTCCAGTTTTAACCCAAAGAAGCTAAAAAGAAACAAACAAAACCACCAAAAAAACACACTTGGCCGTGGTTTTTGCCGCCCCCTTCCCCCTCCTTTTTGATCGTCTCTGTCTTGTACAACCCTGGTCTAGGCAGATAACTGAGGGTCTCACCCAGCTTTTCAAAGTAGCTGGAGGAAGAAAGCAGCCTTTGTGGAGGGCTTTCTGAAGGTCTCTGTTCTGGGAAGGTTGGAAATAGCACAAAAACATCCTTTCTCACTATATTGTGTCGCTTCCAGCTCTAAGCTCCACCACGACCCAGATGTTTAGATGCTGATGCTGAAAAGGAAAATAAGAGCCACGGGGAGAAAGCCAGGAGAGGGGGGGGATCTGGGTGGAACTGGCTTCCAGAAACCTGCACTGCTTTGGTACAGTGTCTTTAGTTTAGAAACAGGGAAGAGAGCTAGAGGAGAAGACTCAGAGATTGTGAATTAATATCTTAATTGGTGCAATGATGGCCAGCTGCCAATCTCCTTGTCTTCATCCCTATAGTTTAATTTTAAGACAATATCCTGCGTCTTCAGCCTTGAATATGTTGAGGATTTGGTGCTATCAGGCATTTTTTTTTCTGCTTTTTGATCCCATTTTCCCTTTTTCACTGCATTGCTCCCAAGTTTCCCCAGTCTTTGGACCATTATTGGTGGGAGTTCATTGCACTGCTTTTAAAATTGTCATTATCCAGGAGGAGGAGGGACCTCCTCGGATGGATGTATGGAATAACTCTGTTCTTACCTAATTGATTGGACAAGGGAAGTTAAGTGTGAAACTCCTCCTTATTGTCCGTGTCCTCTCTCTAATTATCCCAGCTCAGCAAGAACGTCCCAAATGTGCAGGACAGGCCCTCTCTACTTGTTCTGCCTCAGCAGGAATTTCTCCAAATGTCCAGGCTGCTAATCCAGCCCTTCCAGAGGGGTCTGGGCGCGGGATTTTGCAGTCAGACGGAGCCGAGCTGATGTGGGAAGGGGGTGACCCCCCCCCCCCCCCCCCCCTCCCATCCTGTGTCTGTGCCTGTCCAGCTGCTGGGACGTGTGTCCAGCTGGATTTTGGGCTGGGATCAGACCAAGTGCACCCAGATGCTGGTGGTGGGGGAGGCCCGAACCCACCGCTGCCAGAGCACAGGTTGTCCTGGCCAAAGCCTGGAGCAGGAGGTGGATGAGCTGAACTCATCCCTGCTCTGGCAGAGGAGCCAGACGAGCTGCTCCGGCGCTGATTTTTTTGGAGCTGAGCTCCCACGCCTGGCTCCGCGCTTGTCCCGGGGTCCCGCGGCCACCTCTGCAGAGGGGAGAGGGGACATTCCCATCCTACGCTCTCCTGCCTTCTCGGAGAGATTGGGGCAGAGATTGGGATGGTTGAAAAGCAGAGCCTGGAGCCTGCAGAGGTTGGGAGCTGGAGCGACGAGGCCGATGCGAGTCTGGGGTGGCAGCAGGCAGATGGTGGGGCCGGCTGGGAGGAGGAGCTGGAGCCGGGAAGGTGTCCCGGGAATGTCCCCGGGCACCCATGCGGGGTGTCCTGCACGTCCCTGCGATGGGGTTATTGCAGGGATGGGCTGCGTGTCCCTGGTTCCAGGGCCATCCCCCTGCCCTGCTGTGTGGGTGCTGCAGTGTCGTGGGCTCAGCTGCCCCGGAGGGGACACCCCCACTTTGGGGCTCTGGGGACAATTTTGTGCTCGTGTTTGCTGCAGGTCCCTCACCGTCACAACTGTCCCCAAGCTCCCTCAGTGCCACCCCCGCTTCTCCGGGCAGGAGCCCCGCACAGTTCCTCCCCATCCCACCCCTTCCCTGCCTCCCTCTGCCCCTGCTCGTGCCTAATTCAATTTGCTGCTCCCCGAGCGGCTCCCCATAGCCTGACCATTAACAAATGGACTTGGCCGGAGGCCTGGGCGACCATTTGGATGCTGAAGCTGCTGCCAGGCGGGCCCGGGCACCCTGGAGGCGGTGGCAGTGCCAGCACCCCGCGCTGGCATCCCGGAGAGCTGCCAAACCCCGGCGGGGCCGCTGCCAGCGCCGGCAGAAAGGGGCGAGGGAGCCGCACACAAAGAGGGGTTTTATAGCCCAGCCGGGCACCTGACACGGGGAGGAGGGAGGGCTGAGACGTGCTTAGCCCCGATAATCCCCAGTTTGAGTTTAATATATTATTTTTTTTTTGTTTTTTTTTTTAATCAGAAGCACAGCAACAGCTGGGGCTGAGGCTTTCCAGGAGATGAACTCATGAACAACTGTTCAAAATAACTTTATTCGTGCTGCTATTAGATCAGTGCACTGGGGAGCCACCAATTATTTGTGATTACTCGAGGCAGATAAGGCTGGGGCAGAGCCCAGAGCCGCCAGGGATCGAGGGCACCTCCTGGTTTGGGTGTTTTAGGTGGGCAGGTCACGGGCACCCGGCACTCATGGGAGCCCCCAGCACCCATGGGAGCCTCCAGCACCATCCAAGCTCCCTCCATGGTGCTCAGGGATCATCCATGGGGAAGCACAGCTGGGAGCTCTCAGGATGAAGGGACATTTGCAAGCAGAGTTGTGCCATTTCTGTGCCATCAGCAGTGGTGCTGCAGAGCTAATTAACCTGTCCAAAGCTGGTCTGTCCATCTCCTTGACGAGCCCCAGAGCCAGCAGGGCACCAGCTCGGGGAGAGCTGCAGGATTTGGAGCAGGTCCCTCCCCAGGGATGCCCAGGGAGCAGCACCCCAGGGTCTGAGCAGGGCAGTGCCCACCCCATCCCACAGACCAGCCTTGAACCCCTCAGCCAGCTGAGATCAGCGCCGGCCACTTTTCCTTTCCAACATGACCTCAGGCACAAACCTGAGCTCGAGCTGTGTTTGCCAGCGGGATAATCTCCCAGGGGAACGAAAGGTGGAAGCTGAACCAGGAAAAACTGGGCTGCAGGGCCCGGGCTGCTCTGGCCAGCAGACAGACTGCATGAGCTAATAGGTCTTTTCCATTTCTCGCTCCTGTGATTCAAGAAGTCTCGTCACCGGGGAGTTTTTAAAAATAGCCCTGGATGAAACAGAAGACGGGGGATGAGGGACCAGGCCTGCCTTGGCTGGGAGGCAGCTCGGCCTAACAGCGCTTTTCCATCGGGCTGTTCCATGATTAATCGAGACAAGAGCAGAAAAGGAGAAGGAAATTGATAAACACAATGGTAATTCCATCCAGGGCCTGCCTTAGTCAGGTTATTAGAATCCTGACATCATGTCTTGAAAAGAGGACTGGAAATAAATCTCTGGGAGATAAGATCTGCTGGCTGGGGGTGGGGAGGTGCACCAGGCTGGCGGGGCCGTGGTGGGGGTCCCCTCCCCAAAAAGCTGTTTCTCCCAGTTTTGCTGGGTCTCAAACCAGCACCAGGGACATGTGGCTTCCGTGGAAACCTCCCACCTTCTTCAGCCTCTGCTCCTCGGCTCGTCCTGCTAAAATCACCCTCCACACCCCGACAAAAGCAATTCTGAAGGAATCTCCAGGTGGGTGGGAAGTTCATTTCCTGTGGTCACTTAATCAGAGCAACCACTGGGAAGTTTGGGATTGGCTCCAGCAGTGGGGGAGTGCAGTGTGTGGATAGCTGTGGTCTCCTGGGGATGCTCCACCACGGGGTCCTCACCCGCTGTCCCAGTGTCCCCACACTCCAGAGGTGCAGCTCAGGTGGGATGGGATGTCTCGTGATCCAGATCAGGAATTTTTCCATCCCTTTGGCCTTTATGGCTAATTCTGAGGGTGGGGGTGGGAGAGAGGAGCGAGGTCACTCAGGAATGTCTCAGCCCACAGACCGTGTCCAGCCTCAGCACTGGGAACTCGGGAATCGCCGTTTCCAGGAGGAAAATGAAATATTCCCCCCTTTTTTCCCCTAAATGCCTCCACTAATGGTCATTCTCAGTCTGGGATAGATTTGACTCCAGCCCCCAGAGCTGCTGCTACCAGGGATTTCCTAGGAGTCCATAGGGCCTTTAATCTTTCCCTGTGCAAACAGGTCTGGTGTGACCCCAAATCCCGACCAGCCCCTGCTCGGAGCCGGCCCTGGCTGAGCTCCAGATGGGGAATTTCTGTCCTGTCTGTGTCCCTGCAGCTCCATCCGTGGAAATCAGAGCTGCTTTCCCCACAGCCCCTGCTCCCAGCCCAGCAAGGATGTTCTGCAGAGTGAAAATTGCCTTTTCCTTCCTTTATTTGCTTTAACAGGCGATTTTTTGCTCGTGAGCACACACCCCATGGCTTTTCCACGTGCAGCCCCTGTGCCTCCCTCCCCTCTCACTGTCACCCTGATGCACAATCCCAGACAAATCCCACCTGTAAAGGAGGAATCCAGGCACACAGCTCTGCTGCACCCTCCAAAGGGCTGGCCCTCTCCAGCCCAGGAAATTCCTGGGCTACTTTTGGACCCTGCACAAGACTGAGTGGGCTGAAACATGTTGAAAAAACATGTTATTGCAACATTCAGGGAGCAAAGGTTCGGATGCTGCACCCACAGATCTCCCACAGCATCTCTCAGCAGCCTGAGCAGATTATTTTTTAAATATATTATATTATGATATGATATTAAATATATATTAGGAGATATAAATTGAATATGTTATTATGTGATATATATATAGGGGGGTTAAATATATATATTTTAAATATATATATATATATATAATTTTTTTTTTTTACAAAGCAGTGCCCAGCCACTCACTCCAACATCCAGGATGCAGGGATGGGTTATCACAACATCTTTAAAAATCCTGTGTGTGCTCCCTGGGAGGATCTGCAGGCGACAGTGCCCTCTAGTGCACCCCCTCCCCAGCCCCCCTGTAGCAATAACTCACGAGCTCATTAGCTAATTGGCATCCTAACAGTTTTTAGGTTTGGGGCTGGACTGGATGAGCTCAGAGGTCTCTTCAAACCAAATGGCTCCATCTTTCCACCTGAACCCACCTCTCTGGGTGACCCCAGGGATGTCAGTGTTATCCCTGCAGGGAATTTCCACCTTCCCATTCCCACACACTTTTTATTTTTGCAGCTCCCTCAGAGGATGAGGAGGATGAGGAGGACGAGGTCTGTGGACACTGGATCCTGTCATGGAGCGAGTCCTGAGTGCCCCTTCTCCAGGCTCAGGTACAATCAGCTGCCCCCTTCCCTGCCCTCTGTCTCTCCAGTCTCTCAGCTCCTCAGACACTGCCCAGGCGAGCTGGGACATCCCTGGATGATGCTCCTTCTTGATGAGCATTTCATTAATTACTCCTCCCAGCAGAGACTCAACTTCTCTGCTCCAAGTTCTTGCCTTGGGATGAAAATTGCAGAATCATTTAGGTTGGAAAAGCCCATCCAGCTTAGGCTGGATGGAGTCCCCACCCCTGGAGGTGTCCAAGGAATGACTGGACATGGCCCTCAGAGCTCTGGGCTGGGGGACAAGGTGGGCATGGGGCACAGGGGGGATCCTGGAGGGCTTTTCCAACCTCAGTGATCCTCTGATGGAAAACCACAGAGATGCCAGAGCATCCCCTGCTGCCCAGGCTGGGGCTGAGGGAGGCAGGAGGATCCAGCAGGGCTGTGGCTGCAGCTGTTTGAGAGCTCCAGGGCAGGGAAGGGTTTCACCGCAAGCACATTTATTTTCCTTGGCCCTGACAGGTCGATGGGCTCCTCCAGGACTTTTCATTAAGCACAGAAAAAAAAAAAATTTATGAGAGAGGATGAAAACTGAGTTTTACTGTCTGAGGTCTCGGGCAGCGCTGGTTCTGCAGACGTTTTTGTCATCTTGTGGGGGGGAATGAGAAGGTTTCACTTGCAGGTTTGGAGTCTGCTGCATTTTCCGGATCCGTCCCCGGCCCGGAGCGATGCCTGGAGCAACCCAAACCCCGGGGGGGTTCAGAACAAAAACCAAACACCTCGCAATTCATGTCCAGTGAAAAATAACGTGCATGTGATGTGAAGCGTTCTGGGGGGTTGATGCTAATTTTAGTGGTCGCCTTGGCTGCCTTTGAGGAAGTTGCTGGTGCTGCCAAGAGCAAATTTACCTGCTGATGAATGAGGAATCAGAGCACGAAATAAATAAATATCAGCAACACCTTTTTTTTTTTTTTCCCCCTCCTCCCCCTTTTTTTTGGCAGATCGGTGTCATCCAAGGTCACACATTTGGGGGGTGGAACTGTGGCCAGAGCTCAGTGCTGTGAAATCATGGTTAAGGCAGAGCAGCATCTTTGAGTGCTGAATTTTAAAAGAAAGGTTAAAGTAGGGCCTCCCAAAAACTCCTCTCCATTGGTCACATTTTGATGTTGGCATTAAGTGTCTTCTCTCCTCGTGTTTTCAGGCTTGGGAGAAGCTCACCATGAGCAACCTGGTCCAGTGGAAGGTCCATGGCAGAGGGATGGAATGAGATGGGCTTAAAGGTCCCTTCCAACCCAAACCATTCCAGGATTCAGCAAAAATTCCTTGTTTTACTCCTGAAACCAGTCCTGCAAACTCCCATGGCAGGTACTGACCACTCTGTACTCGACCTTATTCTTCTGCACACGGAAAAATTGGGAAGTTGAGCTCTGAGATGGGGAAAAAGGAGGGTTTACTGACAGAACACATCAAGCAGGAAAGTCTTTTGTTTCCATCAGCTGTTTTTTGGAGAGCAGGAATGGTTCAATGGCTCAAACCTTCAGGAAGTTAGATGTGGAAATGGCTTGGGAGAAAACAGGCAGGAGCCTCCTGAAATGACCCCTAGTCCCGTGAGCTCTGAGGGCAGGGAGTGTCACTCCTGCCTGTCCAAGCTGCTAATTACTTTCAAATAATTTATTTTCAATTAAAATGAAAGCTTTTTTTTTTTTTTTTTTTTAAAAAAAAGGAAATAAATCAGGAAGTTCTACCATTAAACCCCACAATTTTATTTAGGTGGAATACCAGCCACGCTGCAGGTTTGGAGATGGCCTGGAAAGATTTCAGGATTTGGGGATTATTTGATTGTTTGCTTTTTCCTCCCCCCTCTCTGTGGGAAGGGGATGTGTGAGGTGACAGCAGGAACACAACCTGCAGAGGGAGGAGGACAGAGGTGAAGTGGGAAGGATGGGACAAGCTGGATTTCCAGCAACCCTTGGAAAAATGATAAATGGAAGCTGTAATTTTTATCAGGGAAGGGGAGGAGACCAAGGGTGAGGGAAGAAAACAATAAAAAAAGCATAAATTAAGGAGAGGTTTTAGAGGTGGGAGCAGAAAACGTTTGGCTCGTCTGGAACAGGAGTTTGTCTGGAACATGATCCAGGGAAGTGCCTGGAAATCACCTGCAAAAGGCTTTTCTAGTCAGTCAGGTTGGGGTGAAATTCTGTGTCATGGCTGTGCTTCCCACTGCTCCCAAACACGTCCTGCAGCCACCACCCACAGCTGGTGTCCTGACCCAGGACAAGGGGAGTTGCTTTAGGCTGAAAGAGAGGGAATTTCAGTTTGATATAAAAAAGAAACCCTTCCCTGGGAGGGTGGGGAGGCCCTGGCACAGGGAAGTTGTGGCTGCCCCATCCCTGGAAGTGTCCAAGGCCAGCCTGGATGGGGCTTGGAGCAACCTGGGCTAGTGAAAAGTGTCCCTGCCCACGGCAGGGGGTGGCACTGGATGGTTTTCCAAGGTCCCTTCCAACCCCAGCCATTCCAGGATTCTGATTTTGAAGATGAGCATCCCCAGAGGATTTTATGGCTTGTTGTTGGAGTGGAATCACTCCAGGCTTGCATGAGCAAACCAAAGGAGTGGGAATGAACCAAACATCTCTCCATGACACATTTCCACCCACCACATGTTTCTCAAAGAGCAGCAGCCTCACAACACCCCAGACTCACCAAGTCTCATCCTGACAGCCAAGTCTGGCTCTAAACCTGCCTGGTTTCCTTGGGTCTGAGTCCATCCACCGCTCTCTTTTCGATGCCAGGAATGCCTCCACAAGCCCAATTTCCCTGGTAATTGTGCTTTGGATTAGCTCAGGTCTCTCCTCCCCGTGCTGGAGGCTTGGTGGGGGCAAAACCTCCAGAGCTGTGAAATTCAGAGATGTAACAGATGTTGACACGCAGGGAAAACACGAGAGGCAGGAGCCTGAGACAATAAATCTGAAAAATTAACACGTGGGAGGACGAGAAAAGGAGCAATATGTTTTGGTAATCACTCTGAACTGCTGAACCCTCCTCCCGCCGCTCCAGGGGGCCGGGCACGAAGCAGATGTCACTCACCCCGTGATTAACACATTACTGGATTTCTGCAGTCCTTTAATAAAAGTTTGACGTAACATGCAGGTAATTGCTTCCAAATGGCAAGGTAACAATGTGGCCTTCTGTGGATGGCATTGTTTGCAGCACCAGGTGAAAACTCCTCTTGCTGAAGACCCCGCGGCCGAGCAGCTGCTTTTGCCGTCGCTGCTCCCAACTCCAGGGACAAAGGAACGCCCTGGGAAGAGGCAGAGCCTTCAGTCTGGGAATGCTTTTTGCCCTTCAGGTGTCCAGATGAAGGGAGACTGCAAGAAAGATGCAAAGAGACTATTTACCTGGAGGGACAGGGCAAGAAGGAATGGCAGAGAGTGGGTTTAGATTGGATTTTGGGAAGGAATTGTTCCCTGGGAGGGTGGGCAGGCCCTGGCACAGGGTGCCCAGAGAAGCTGTGGCTGCCCCTGGAAGTGTCCAAGGCCAGGTTGGACGGGGCTTGGAGCACCCTGGGCTGGTGGGAGGTGTCCCTGCCCAGGGCAGGGGGTGGGACTGGATGGGCTTTAAGGTCCCTTCCAACCCAAACCATTCCATGATTCCATGACATGGGCAGCATACTGGCTTTGTGCTCCCAAACTGTGCCACAGGTAAATGTCTTCTCTGTGGTTTTTTAATTGTTTTTACTTTTTTTGCTAGAAAATCTTGTCAAGGAGGTGATGGGGAGATTAGGGTGAATGGGCAGCAGGGATGGGGTGTTGATCTTCATGGAGCTCTTGCCCTGAACCCAACCCACGCTCCAAATCTAAAATCCATCGTGAAACCAGGAAAAAAAGTGATCCCAACCAGTTTCTTTTCCTGATGTACAGCTGGGGGGACTTGCTTTGCTCCAGTATGTGATCACTTGTTATTTGGGAGTGGGAGCAGGAGTGAGGTGTGACAGTGATGGATGTTCAGGGACAGGGAACCCCAACTGGCTGCAGGCTCTGCAGACTCAGAGAATTGCTGGCTAACAGCCCTCAAGGCTGTGAATGAGCTTCCCAAATTACTGGAGCTGGAGAACAGGATACCTTTTAAACAACCAATCTGTCACGAGCTGTATCCTGTGCCTGTCAGGGCTCCAGCAGGGGAATCCATGACACACCTCTGAGGGGGGGCTGTAAAAATGCACGTTGATGTGGTTGTTTTGACACGACATTTCTTTTCTAGGCAGCTTTAGGTGGTTCCTGCTGCCACAGCAGGTCACAGATGTCACCTCTGCTCGGCAGCATCACTGCTGTGGCTCCCCCTGCTCCTGAGGAGCAGCAAGGACTGTCCCATGGTCTCCTCACAGAGGTGCAGATGCCATCAGAGCAGGGCTCCAGCAGCTCTTCCAGCAGGCTCAGCCATCCTGTAGCTCCTGGCAGCCCCGTGGAGACCCCAGAGCACCTCACACAGCTCCAGATATCTCAGTGTAGGGCCCTGAATCCCACCCTTGCTTCCCTGGAGGGTGAGTTGTGCCCAGTGGTGGCCACTGCCCTTTGGTAGCCTCCTTCATGAGGTGAGCTGAAGGCATCAGAACTGTGTAGGCTTTCCTGAACCTGGGAATTTTGGGCCTACTCCCAGCTGCTGTGGACAGAATGATTTATGGACGCATTATTAAAACCATATTTCCAGCGCTGGAGCAGGAGGGAACCGCTGGGTGGTACTGGAGGCAACGTGCCCAGGGAGGAGGGGGTTCCTCCTCAGACCACCTGGCTTCTCAGGGGAGATGAACAGCAACAAAGGTGGGCAACAAGCTGCTCCAAACCACCCAAGAGGAGATGCTGGAGCAGGTTTGTCCTGGGAAACATCTCCCACCTGCTCCTGCACTTAACGTCATTCCTTGGCTGTTTGTGCCCTCCACGACTGTCAGACTGACTTTGTGCACAGGGGAGATGGTCACAGGGACTGAGGGGCAGATGCCAAGGATGGTGGGTTGATCCCACCGTGCAGCACATTGGACTGAGCAACATTCCCGACCAGGGACGGGAGCCAGGGCGAGGACAGCAGGGGATAAAACTCAGGGAATGGCTGATTTGCTGCCTTGAACTTGGTGGCCTTTTCTTCCTGCAGGCATCCGTGGGAGGGCAGGAGGTGTGTGAGCACCCACCTGCCCACGGGCAGGGGGCTGGAGGGGACCCTTCCAGCAGCTGGGACAGCGGGCGGCTCCGGCTGCCGACACCTCCTGGCAGGAGACCTTTCCATCGCTCCACGTCCGTGTGCTGAAAAGCAAGACCTGCTGAGATAAAACCCTTTGGCCTCCCCCCTCCCACCCCCAGCTCCAAGGCAAACACAGACAGTTCTGTTCCTACCCCGAGAAATCCACGTTTCAGCCTCGGACTCCCTTTGTGTGGGCTTCGTTTCATCCAGCGCCACGGAGCCTGGATGGCTTTTGCAGCTCATATTGTGCTTTGGATGCAGCCTCCTCTCTCCAGCCCTCTTACTGCCTCCATAAAGGAATAACAGCAGCCCGTGGTGTGTTTTCCCTGGATCCTGGGCTGCTGGAAAGCGAAGAAGACGTTGCTGGAAGAGGGAGAGGGCCGGTGGGAGCTGCCGGATCCTCCTCCCCAGCAGAGCTGCAGAACCCTGGGCTGTTTGGCTTTCTCGGGCCTTCATGGGGAGCAACAAATTGTCCTATAAAAATTCTTTCCTCAGATTTTATTTTTCTAAGGAGACGGGCCCAGCTTGGAAAGCTGGGATTTAAATCTGCCCCTTAAAGGGACGGCGAAGTCCAAGATGGGAGCCGTGGCACGGAATTCCAGCGGGATCTTCGGGCTCTGCCTCTCCCCTTCCCAAAATCTGCATCTGAAGTCTCTGTTTCTGGCTGTGGAGGAAAAAAACCTCACAAGGACATTTCAGCTTCTCTTGAAGTTGAGCAGGGACAGGAGCTGCTGGCCCCAGTGATAGACTGAAGGATGTGGTCCAGCCTCACCCCCCTCCTCCCAGGAAGGTAATTTGGGATGAGGGTGGGAATTGCTGTCTCCAGCCTCTTCCTCTGCACATCCAGCCTGGAAGTCACGCTCTGAGAGCCAAAGGTGCCTGTGCTCTGTGCCCAGGTGTGATCCAGCTGGATGGCAGGGCTGTGCTCACAGCTGGGCTTCCCCCTGCCTATCCCATCAGCTCAACAGAACAAGTGCAGCCAGGATGTCCCTCCACAGGTCACCAGCTGCTGATAAAAGGGTGGAGATCAATCACTTCCCATTTGTCTTGTGAAATGCCTGGGCTGCCTGCATGGAATGGCTCTGGCAGACACTGGGGAGAGGTCCTTCTTCCTGAAACTTTTAGGCACTGGTTCCCACTACTCCAGACTGGATTATCTCCTAAAAATGTGGATGCTTCAAATCCCACCATCCTTTCCCTGTTGGGTCCATTGCCATGCTGGTTTCCAGCGGCCATGAGGGGATACTGAGTAACCTGCTCTAGTGGCAGGTGACCCTTCTCATGGCAGGGGGGTTGGAACGAGACGATTTTTAAGGTCCTTTCCATTCTGGGATTCTGAGATTCTATGCTGGAAGCGAGAACATCTTGTGGCAATATGTTGCCCTTGAACCTGGAGCTGGGAATCACGGGGGTTTTGAAGGGATTTGAAATCCGTGGCTGGAATTTGTGGCTGGTGCCACGCTCTGACCTGAGAGCTTTGAACTTGGGGTGTCCAGGAGTGATCCAGAGCAGCTCTCCAGGGACCTGAGGCATCTGGGAGGCAGTGCCCAACAACATCCTTCCCAGCTAGGTCCTTCATGCCCTGGTGAATACCATCACCTCTTATTTTTCAAACAGATCATCCTCTCTGTGTCTCAGGCTGCAAATCAACCCAAAAACGGCCTCGGAGCTGCTCTGACTCCGGTTTTCCCCGAGGCAAAGGGCCAGGTGAGGGATGGACGGCCAGAACCATCCCTGCTGATGGAGCTCCACATCCCACAGCCTGGGGCAGGACGGGCAGGGGTGGGAACAGCATCTCCTGGCCACGGGAGTCTCTTCAGCTGCTCAGAGCAGAGAAGACAAATGGCCTGGAGGAAGCGTTTCCTCTGCCGAGGGCTCTCACCCGGGAGGTTTCTGTTCACAGCCGAGGTCAGGAGTTGAGAAATGAAGAAGAAAGGAAGAGGATGGAAAGATTCATCTTCCCTTAGGAAATCCCTGGGGCAGGGGGGCATTTGGAAGTCATTTCTCACCGAGCTCAGGGCTGTTTCTGGCCCTTTAGCAGAGATTATTCTCTTGTCAAAGCCCACAGGTTGGGAGATAGGGAAGTGTTTTCCCTCTGTCCTCGTGGGTGCAGGAGTGCACCCTCCAAGGGTAGGGCCCTTCCAGGGGTGCTGGGCTAAAGTGGAGCCAAATTCACCCACAAAATTTCTCTGCTTCTCAAAATTCAAACATTTGAAATGCATTGAGGCAAGAAGAAAGGAGTGGTTTGGATTAGTGCATTAATGCACAGGGATGGCTGTTAAGGGGGAAAACCCTTAAAATGGGAAGGAGAATTTCAGCCTGGTTAAAGGAAATCTAAATAAAATTCCTTTCTGGAAGGAGTTCAAGAAAATTATTTTCCTTCTGTGTTTCTGTCTCTCTTCTTCTGGCTTATAAAAACACCTTGGCTCAGATATTACACCAATTCTGCCTTTTATTAAAAATCCCCTGCTCGGGTTGTGCAGATTTCATGCTGTTACATGAAAGTAAAATTTTATGACCAGAAGCTGAAATTAGGAAGGAGCCTTTTTTTTGTTGTTGCTGTTTTTGTTGTCTTGGCTTGGATTTTGTTGGTAGTCAGGAGGGTTTGTTTAGTTCTGCTTGTTCTAAAACACAGCCAACTCCTCTGGGTCTGAGCTCTCCAGGCTTTTTTTGAGGATGCTCTTTCCAAACAGGTGCTGATGTTGGGAAGCTGAGCTCTGGACAGGGCAAGGCAGTGGGTGATGCCCTCCTTCTGCTCCTCACCTTGGAGCAAACAGGGTTCCATGGCTGTTCCACCACAGGGGGGATGTGTGGGAGAGCAAATGTGTTTCATTGCACGGGGCACAGACCCTGGATGTCCAGCCTGGAACTGTGTTTTGTTGTGTTGTGTTGTGGGCAAAGTAACCATGCAAAAGTGGGAGCTGTTCCCTCCCCTCACCCTCTGTAAATCCAAATTTGATGGATCACAGCTTGCTTTGAGCCCACATTCAACACCAGCTGCTTGTTGGCTGGGTAATGCCAGCAGACTTCAGTTGCCATTTCACACTTTAAGTGTAATACTTCTGTTTTCCCATTAATTCCTCCCTCCTCTGCTACAAAAGAAGCTGTGGAAGGGAGAAAAAAAAAGTCCTAAATTGCCTTTTGGCCCTTCCTTGCTGGGTGAGTTACAGGAACCTGAGGGGTTACCGTACCTGAAGATGTAAAGAAGAGTTGCAGTATTAGAAGAGTTGCAGTACTGGCTTCTTTTGGGACCTTGGCAAGGCAGCTTTGCATCTCCAGGATCCATCCCTGCACCCTGTGCTGCTCTCCAGCCCTTGGGAGAGATTCCAAGAGCCCTGGGTTGGGGGGAGCCATCCCACCCATCCCAGCTGTGACTCGAGGCTGGGCATCCCTCCCTGCACAGCTCCTGCAGCAGCTCCTTGGGGCTTCCCGAGGCACTTCAGGGCATGGACTCTCCCTGCTCCAGAGGCAACAGGGCTGGGGGGGGGATTTAGGTCGAGCCCCCTGGCCCCTCCAGCCCAAAGCTCTGTTCAGCCTCCTCCTGCCCTGGGAAGATTTAGGGAGCAGCCGTGAGGATTTCCCCAGCTCTTTCTCAATAATGCAGCAATAAAAAAGGGGCAGCCTCCCTTTCCAAGGACTCACAGAGCCCAGGATAATCCGAGGAGGGATTTGGCTGCCCCCAAGAGCCACTTTACTGGTGGGCAGTGCTTTCCAGCCCCTTTGTTGCAGGGGGCTGTTCCCCCATCACCAAAGTGCGACTGAGGCTCCGTGATGGGCTGGTCCATAAATCTCTCCCCTCTAATCCTTTCCATTCTACCTTTTCCAAACTGGGGGAGGAGGGGGATACTGGGCTGGGCAGCCCAAAGCTTTAACCCTTTGTGCTTTGGGGGATCTTCTGCTGAGCAGGAGAGGACGGTGGGTGGAAGGAGGGCTGTTCCACGGCAGCCTTTTAGGAGCAGGTAGCTCTAGCCAGCAATTAAAGCCCCACTGACAGCTTAAAGAGCTCCTCTGGAAGTTTAATAAGTCCACCACTGGATATAAGAAATAAATCTGGCTGCATTACAATCACTTCCAACTACTTAAGCAATAAATGCAGAGCTGTTGCTCTCGTTGAGCCGTGACGGGGGGGACGTTGCTTCACTCCCCGCGTGGTTTGCAGGGCTGGGACACCAGAGCAGGACAGACTGGAGATCACGGGGCTGTGCTGGGGGTGGGGGCAGCCAGGGCTTCAGGGTGAGGTCACCTGGAGTCTGAGGCTGGAATGAAACACTCGTGGGCTCTGTGGAGGTGAAGAAACTGAGACAGATGGGGCTGTTCAGCCTGGAGAAGAGGAGGTTGTGCAGAGACCTCACAGCACCTTCCAGGATCCGAAGGGGCCCACGTGGAAGCCAGAGAGGGACCCTTCAGCAGGAACTGGGGTGACAGGACAAGGGGGAATGGGTTTCCACTGAAAGAGGGAAAATTTAGGTTGGATATATGGGAAAAACTCTTCCCTGGGAGGGTGGGCAGGCCCTGGCACAGGTTGCCCAGAGAAGCTGTGGCTGCCCCATCGCTGGAAATGTCCAAGGCCAGGTTGGACGGGGCTTGGAGCACCCTGGGTTGGTGGAAGGTGTCCCTGCCCATGGCAGGGGATGGAACTTTAAGGTCCCTTCCAACCCAAACCATTCCATGATTCCATGATTCTAAACCACCTGAGGCAAACACCAAAATCTCCTTTTGCCCCTTGGTTGGGGATGTGGAAGAGATGTTGCATTCCAGCTACCTGACCTTGGGATATGGAAGTGATGGGGTTTGCAGTGGTTGAAAAATGAACTTTGTGTCCATGATTCTCCTAAAAGATCCCGGGCTTTTTAAGCCCAGCTTTCCAAAGCGTGCTGAAAGGTCCCGCCCCGGGCAGGGGCTGCCTTTGAAAGGGAACAAATTGTCGGTTTATGGCTCCCAGGTGAGGGGAGGGGCTGTAAATCTCCCACCATTTAACGCATCTGGTCTTTTCCAGGCTGGCTACCAGTGTTCCAAGGAGGAGAGGGAGGAATAACCAACATTTCCGGCCATCGGCTGCTCGCGCGCCCCCCGGGAGCTCCTCAGGAAGGTTTTTAAAGGAATATTTATGGATGATCCTGGTGAATCAGGCCCTAAAAGGTACCAAGAAAGGGGCTGTTGTTCATTAACATTTGGGAGCTGTGCATTGAGGATTTCCCTGTGGAGGGGCAAAAGAAATGGAGTGAAAGTGAAGGGGCTTTCGAGTTAATCCAGTGCTTTTTGAACGTTATTGCTGTTGGTAAGAAATCAGAACCTTATTTTTGATTAAGAGGAAAAAAAAAAAAAAACTAGAAGTACATTTTTGGGATAGTTTTGCTCCAAAGTTTCTTTCTAAAATTCCACACTGAGTTCCTCAGCAAACATCTTTGTTCTTACTGATACATGGTTGAGTGTTGGTCTTTGTCCATCCACATCTCCATGCTAAAACAACATATCCACTCCAGCTAATAACCCAGGAATAACTTCAATTTGGTGGGTTTTCCTAAAAAAATAACTCCCTCATTGCTGCAATTTATTTTCAATTTGATAAAAATGGTCTTAAAGCTTTGCAGCTTTGCACTCAGAGTGTTCTCCAAGTTAAAGTTCCCCATCTCAGTAAATAACAGATCGTTCCCCGAGCATTGTGGATCCAGCACTGCAACAGTGGAGACAGTTTATTATGTCAGTGAATCTCCCCCATGCTCAGCTGCCATCCTGAGGGCCCAGGTGTAGGATCAGTGCACAGACCCCCCAAAACTGTTGGATTTGGGTCTCTCCTTCCATAAGCAGGGGGTGGTTTCAGAGTAACTGAGGCTGTGCATGGGGCAGTTTGAAGTGCTGAGGTGTCCATGAGGGCTCCAGTCATGATTTCCTGGGAGAAGCACCTCATTTTCAGAGGTGATGTGCCCAAGAGATGGAAAACACCAGGGACAACCAGGTGATAAAAAGAAAGTGCTTCCTTCTGATCCTAATCCATCCCCCTTTCCCAGCACACATCACAGCCGTGGTTCTGTGGTGTCCCTACACCAGAAGGACCTTCTTGCACATGAGCAAAACCCTCCAGGGAGAAACTGCTCTGACTCAGCTCCTCTGCTCAGCTCTGTGTGCACTTAGCACGAGGCAGGAGGCGAAGAGCTCAGCCCAGGCAGAGCAGACCAGTCCTCCAAGGCTCGGGATGTCGGGGCCCCGGAGAGGCAGCGGGCGGGAAGACGCTGATTTTTCGCCTGCTGAGCAGAGCTCCAGCTGTTCTGCCCCGTCCTCATGGGAGGGGGACAAGGAGGGGGTGCAAAGCCACAATGACTTCACCAGCAGCACAAGGATAGGATGGTGTCCAGCTGATCCTTGCGAAACACCCTGTGGGAACTGTGCCCAGCTCCGTGTCCTGCCATCCAGGCGTCCTCGCCTGAGTCACTTCTAACCCAATACTGAGTTGTTACCACTGGCATCAAAAAAGGGGTTTTTTTTTGCTTGTCAATGACTTCACAAATCCAAGACACTGCCAATTATCCCCCCTTCACAGCATTTAAAACATCAACACTTCCCTCCCAAATGAAAAGGGAGTCAAAGGTCCTGTGCCTCCCTGTCCCCTTTACTCTCCACAGCAGGGATGTGGAGATTGGCCTTTCAGGAAGCCTCCTCTGCTTCACTGAACTGTATTTGCAATTTAGGACTGTGGCCTCGTGATCCTGCACCCAGTGGGACGTGGGGACAGGTCTGATGGGGAGCCTGGTTTAGCTGTTCCCTGCGTTTGTCACAACAGCTCAGGAGCTACGGGGGGACAGCTGAGTTTGGTCCGTGGTCACAGCACCAAGCCTGCCAGAGTTCCAGAAGCATTTGGACAGTACTCTGGGGCCCATGGGGTGACTCTTGGGACGGTCCTGTGCAAGGCCATGAGCTGGACTTAGTGATCCAACTCGGCATTCTCAGTGATCCTGCAGTTCCCAGTCTGCCCAGTCCAGAGGTGTTCACCTCGGAGCTCCAGCTCTTCCCTCCCGACTCCCACGTGTTTCCAACAGGCCTGTTCAAAAAGAAACCTCCATCCTTCCCCCTCGTTTCCCTTTCTCTGTGACTCTGCTTGGATCTTGCAGCAGCCTTGCCCAACAGTAACACTGGCACCCGGCCCGGCGCGGCCGCCGGGGCTCCTGCGCGGGGAAGGCAAAGGCTGCGCTCGTTTCGGGGCAGATTTCGGTCACCTCTGGCACCTCTCCACCCTCACTGCTCCCACACTGCCAGGGCTCCTCTCTCTCCAGCTCTCCCCTCTTCTCCTGGGCTCACCTCTGCCTTCCAGAGGCCTCGACCCCGGGAAGCGGCGGCGAAACACGGCACAGACAATGCCAGAAAACCGCCAGGAAATTCGGGGGGTTTTCTTTCCTTGGCTAAGGCAGAGCTGCTTCCTCTGGGATGACATTAAAATGCAGCAGAGGATGAGACCCGGATCCTGTTCTGTTTGGTTCCTGGCCGGTGGAGGATTTTTCCACTGGTGCAAAAAGGGTTTCTGAGAATTCTTTTTTTTACAAAGGAAAATAGAGAGACAATGACCAATGGCTCAGCCTGGGGTGCTTGCTCTGGGAACCAGCCCTTAGGTCAGTGGTGGATAATCAAAACTGGGGGGGGAAACCAAGAATCTGGTGCAAATTAGTCAAATTGTTAAGATTTTAATGAGTTTGACAACAGAAATCACCTGTGCTGGTAATCACCTTGCATGCTCCTGGGGAGAGGCATTATAAGAAGCAGAAGAAGAAGGGCAAGTTGTTCCTCTTGGAAATCCTTCCACCTTCTTTATGCAGAGAGGAAAGATAGGGAAGCTGAGCTCTGGATGATCTCTGTGGGTTGGAGGAACTTTGAGACAAGGATCTGGCTTGGCTCTGTGGCAGTATTAAGGAGCAGGATTATCTCCCTATCCAAGTAGGGTAAATCAGGAGGAAAACGTGCTGAAGTGGTGGGAATGACCCATCAGCCCACCAGAACAACCTGTGCTGTGGGGAAACAGCAGTGGGAGAGTTTGGGGGGGGCTGGAAAGGGAGATCTGACTCTCCTCTGAGGCTCTGGCCAGCCTGGGAATGCAATCTCCTATTATTCTGGGATTCTCTGACCCTGCAGGTCTGCATGAGCTCCAGGAACAACCCAGTGGAGCAGCTGGAGCCTCCTGGGATGGGGGAAGCCCTGCTGGCTGTGCCCTGCCCAGGACAAGGGACATCATTTGGGGTCAGCTCTGGTAAGTCACAAAACCCCCATGGCCGAGTCCCCTGTGAGACCCCAACTCCAGTTCATGACATGGGGACCCCCATCAGCAATGATGTGTTCAATCAGCAGCAGAACTGCTTTCCTCTCTCCTTGGGTTCCTTGTCCTGCTTGCAGGAATCAGGGACCCTTCCCTCCGCTGGGGAGCCAGAAAGCTCCTGCCTCGGCCAACCTTTTGTCTCGGTGCAGCCCCGGCCTTTGTGCTCTGTATTAATTTAAGATGCTGTGAAGTGAGAGCTGTGGGGGTGGGAGATGCTGTCTAAAACTTGTTCCGAGCCTTTGCTGGATAAATCCCCGTGGAATTTCATTTAAACGAGCTGACACCAGTATGAATCATGCCAGCATTACCAGCGCTCCAGCACTTCCTACCAACTGCCTGCAGGGCTCTGCCTTTTTTTTTCCAGGGAAGACTAAAAGCATCTAAAACTGTTGAAGACCTAAAAGTCTTAAAATAATAGGTGGGGTTTTTTTTTTTTCAGTTTTCACCGAGGAAGAAACAACATCTGCTATAAAAATCTGCTGGTTGGGGGCAGTGGGAGCGGATACCACTTATCAGGGGTTGGAAAGGGCCCCAAAATCCCAAAGTGGTGTCTCATCTGTCTGCAAGCTGGACAGATTAGATGTACACAGAGGGGATGGAGAAGTAGGGATAAAAGAAAGGACATGGGGAATTTGGTGGAAGGAGGAAGGAAATGAAAGCAAGACTTCCAGGAAAGGGAAGGAGACAACGCTGTATTTATAAATATGTACCTGGGCTTCAGAGAAGGCTCCTAAAAGCTGCTGGGACACAGTCAGGCTGCTTTGGAATAAAATCCAGGAGGTAGAGTGTCTGTTCCCAGGGTTGAACTGAAGAGTGACATCCCTTCAGAGGCGGGCAAGTGGTCAGGAGTGAGCATGAAACATGTAAGATTGCAGAATTCAAAAGGATAAACATTATTTGATACCTTATTTATAGGGCACCACAGGGGAAAGGTAAAGGTTTCAGAAAAGAAAGAAGCACTTTAATTTTATCTGGAGATTTTCCAACAATAAAATCTAATCCATCATTCTCCGTGTGTGACTGCTCTTAATGAAAATTTAGAGGCTGTGAGTGAAATTTAGAATTCCCAGGGGATACTATTAGGAAGATGTCTAGCAGCTATGCAAAACCTGTTAGATCAGAGCCCTGCCAAGGGCCGGGAAGAGTGGAGTGTGAAAGGACAGCTTTTAATTCCATGTGCTGAGGCTCTGCAGGGCCCAGCCTTCCTCTCCTGGGTGGCAGTGGCACTCCTGGGATGGTTCCACCAGGATCAGCTCACTGGGTGATTTCATAGAGACAGGACTCGGCCCATTTACATTTATTTTTCCCCCTGAAGATCCTCGGTGGTGACCAGAGGGGTTGATCTGCTCTCCCCTCCTCTCCAGGTTCCTCGCCCAAATTTAGCGATCACAGTCAAGAGCTTTCCAAAAAGCAAAGAGTGAAGCTGTTTAATCAGAGAATCATGGAATGGTTTGGGTTGGAAAGGACTTTGAAGATCATCCCATTCCATGGGCAGGGGGCTCCATCCACCAGACCAGGTTCAAACTTTGGACACCTCAGCCCATCTTGGAGCTGCAGAGAGCCACAAAGGCTGACCCCAAGGTAAGGTTGACCATCCCCAATCATTCCCAATCTTCTGCACTTTCTTTTTAATCAAAGCAGATCACCAGACTGTTTCCAATACTTTCTAATGGCCAAAAAAAGGGGCTTCAATTATAAAGACAATAATGCTAAATTATTGAAGGGCCTGGATGTACATCATGAATCAGTTTAATACCAAAGTCACTGCCAATTATTCAACTGATTCAAAAGGAGACTCCTTCACAAAATGGTAAATCACAGGATAAATCTGTCCTGGGAAGGGCTTTAGCAATCAAAATTCTCTCAAAGCAGAAAAGGCTTTTCTAAAAGCAGGGGGGGGGAGAAAAAGGTTACAGCTTAAGCCAGACATTATATAGTAATGCCAGATGTTAAACAGTTGACTTAAATTATTGGCAACTATCAAATGCAGGATCCTAATACCACTGGTTGCAGAGCTATGCCACCAAGTTTGTAATCTGTGGAATGGGCTTAAATATTCCTTTAATTTTCTGCCTATGGATAGGAGGCAATTTGGATCAGCTTCCGCAGAATAATAACCTCCTAATTCTCAGCAGATGAGCACCAGCCTCGTGCAACATCAAAAAACCAAGAGCACGTGGAATGGGTGACCTTTAATGGCAGATGATTTTCAATCGTACGACTCTCTCGGATCTGTGTAATTAAGGACAAGACAGGCCTGAAACTGCTCTGCCTGCAGACAGGAGGAACCCACAGAGTTCCCTGTTCCCAAATGCAGGTGAAACATCCCCAAAAAGGGTTCAGAGATGTGCACATCGATCTTCTTCATCCCAGAATTCACCTTTTTAAAATTTTTCCGCGATTGCCTGTGCTGGAAAACTCCAACAGCCTGAGGTATTGGAGCAGGTACTGTCTGCCCACAGTGGGCTCTCAGTTCCTTGGGTGGCTCAGCCTTTTGCCTCTCCTTCCCTTGTCATCCATCCAACATCACCCATTGTGTCCTCTTGTCCAGCAGGATTTGGGGGGCAGGACTGGCACCTATTTATCTGTGCAGCACCCAACCCTGGGGGGTGTAATCCTTCAGAATTCCAGCCAGGTGTCCTGCAACAACCCTCCTCTGTGGTGTCAGTGGCTAAAAAAAAATGGGATTTGGGCACCTCCTGCTCAGGCCAGGATTGGTGGCAATGGCCTTGTCCCCCGGCAGCTCAGGCATGGATTTTTTTCCCACCAGCCTGGCAGCATCACCATTGGATTGGGCACCTCCTGCACCCAGAATGAGATTTGATCTCTCTCCATGCTCAGGTTGGGATGTGTTAGAAGTAACAGATGTAGTGACAGGATAAGGGGGAATGAGCTCAAACTGCCAGAGAGAAGGGTTAGGTGGGATATTGGGAAGAAATCCTTCCCTGGGAGGGTGGGGAGGTTGCTCAGACCTGACAGGCTGCCCAGAGAAGCTGTGGCTGCCCTTGGATCCCTGGAAGTGTCCAAGGCCAGGTTGGAGCAACCTGGGCTGGTGGGAGGTGTCCCTGCCCATGGCAGGGGGTGGGAGTGGATGGGCTTTAAGGTCCCTCCCAACCCAAACCATTCCATGATTCTGTGATTCCATGATGTCAGCCCCAGCCCTTGAGCTGTGTCTGGGCACAGACCCCACCACGGCAGAGCAGACCGAGCTCAGGCGACGTGAAATTCAAGCGACGCCCACGCCACTAAAAATACGGCGCCGACGCCAACTCTTCATCTGGGAAGAGGAACCACCGGTGTCGCTGCGTCTTGGATGAGGCTCAGCACTCGAGTCCTGACCATATTTAGCCATCAGATCATCTCCCAGGACTTCACAGGATCGTGGAATCACAGACCAGTTTGGGTTGGGAGGGACCTCAAAGCTCATCCAGTTCCAACCCCCTGCCACGGGCAGGAAACCAGGAATTCTGCAGGAGAGCGGAGCTTTGGAGAAAATTATTCTGGCCCAGCGCCAGCTCTGCCTTTATTATTTTCCCTTGTTATCTCCAGGCTTCATTTCACCCCCTAAATTGCTGTGTTGAGCTTCCCCAAGGTTTCTAAAATGCTGCCCCACTACGGAGGGAGCTACAGGGAGGAAATTCTGTCTCCCCAAAATGCCCCACACAGCTGAAATCAGGCCACCTATTTAGGTGTCGGGTTCAGATTTTGTCACTGAAAGCACAGAAACTTGAAACATTTTGCCCAAATGTGTTGAAAGCCACGAAGACATTAAAGATTATTCATGGAATAAATATTCATTTGCAGGAAGAAGGGTTGTGGTTTTTTTTTTCTTCATGCATGAATATTTCAGGCAATGTGTGCAGGCGCTTCCAAAAAAAAGGTGATCACATTCTGAGTGCTGTTTGAATAGCTCCTAATACTAAAGATATCGGGGATTCAAGATACCAGGATACCTTCTCTTTAAGATTTAATCATGGAATTGGAATCATGGAATGGTTTGGGGTTGGAAGAGACCTTGAAGCTCATCCAGTTCAACCCCCCTGCCGCGGGCAGATTCTAACCGAGTTAAAATCCTTCCTAGATTTTCCTTAACTAAATCATTATTACTGAAAAATTCCCTGAGAGTCTCCGTTCAAACTTTCCCTTCAGGTGCTTCAACACCGTCACTCTGCTGATCATTTTTACCCACAAACAGATTGCACTGAACACCACAAAAAAAAAAAAAAAAAAAAAAAAAAAAAAAAAAAAAAAAAAAAAAAGGTCCTTATTTTATTCCCCAGCTCCCCTGACGGCTTTTTTCCCTGCGGAAACGCCGATCCCTGTGCCAGCAGCACACACACCAAGGGATGCGGCTTCACCTCTCCAGCTTTCCCGGGTTTGGAATTCCAAGGGTTTTTTTTGGAGTCCTGTGTGGAGCTCTGGTACCATCTAGCGTTACTGGGGAAGCCTCAGCCGCTGGAGGTGGCTTTTCCTCGCTGCCATCGAGCTGGGCTGGCAGGAGGAGCGGCCTTGTCGCCACACGAGGAGTCGCCTCCGCCACCCGCCGTGGCTTGGGGTGGGCAGATGCTGCAGGACTGTGTGAGAAGCGGCTCCCCGTGCTGTGGGGAGGCGTGTGGGCACACACTGGTGAGCGGGTGTCACCCGAGAGTGTCACCCGAGGGTGTCACCTGAGGGGCCGCGGCCACCACGACGCCCCCGATGCTTCACCACCTCCCTGCACCTCACGCACCGAGGAATCCCCGCAGGGCTTCTGCACAGACGCGGAGGGCGGGGGATTTATTTATTTATCTGGACAGTTTATTCCAACGGGTTATTGAAAGAGGTTTATTTAAACCCTGCGGCAGCTCCACCCCCCCCCAAAAAAAAAAAAAAAAAAAAAAAAAAAAAAAAAAAAGCAGTGCCCGCACCAAAGATGGCGGCCGCCCCGGCCCGCCCGCCCCGCCGTGAGGGCAGAAGTGGCGCGAGCGGCCGCCCCGGAAGGGCTCGGGCCTTCAAAGAGTGGCGGGCTCGGGACCCGGGTCCGACGGTGAGGGGGGAACGGGGGGAAAACGGCGGGATCGGGGGGGAAAACGGCGGGATCGGGGGGGAAACGGGAACTGCGGCGCTGGGCACGGCGGGAGGCGGCGGCGAGCCGAGCGGGAGCCGGTGTGGGGCGGTTGGTCGCGGGGAGGGGGGGCGGGTGGGGCCGTTGGGAGGAGGCGGGTGAGGGGTCTGTGAGGGGTGAGGAGGGAGGGAGGGAGGGAAGGGGAGGCCTGGGGGGAGTTGGGGCCGAGAGGGAGGGGAGGGGGTGAGGGGCTTGTGTGAGGGCTGAGGGGGTGCTGGGGGAGTAATGGTCAGGATGGAATTCTGGAATGGTTTGGGCGGGAAGGGACCTTAAAGCTCATCCAGTGCCACCCCCTGCCATGGGCAGGGACACCTTCCACCAGCCCAGGGTGCTCCAAGCCCCGTCCAACCTGGCCTTGGACACTTCCAGGGATCCAGGGGTAGCCACAGCTTCTCTGGGCAACCTGTGCCAGGGCCTGCCCACCCTCCCAGGGAAGAATTCCTTCCCAGTATCCCATCTAGCCCTGCCCTCTGGCAGTGGGAAGCCATTCCCTCTTGCTGTTAGAGTTCTTCCAAAGCCGGTCCCACTAAACTCTCCAGAAGGACTGAAACGAGAGCAAGGCCTAGAAGAGTTAACTGGGGTATCTTGCTCTGTTCAGAGAATTGCCCTAGACCTGCTCTGCCTGTTGCAAAAACATTGGTAACTCGTTCTGTTCTGCTCACTGGACCTAAACCTAACCATAAGAAGAATTGCTAGATATACAATCAGCCTAGAGGTCGTAAATTAAGACAAGGTGGACATTTAAATAGGAGAAAAGGGCTTGGAGCCAAGGGGTTTTGCAACCCTCAGTAGTCAGGACAGTAATAATGGAGAGGTAAGAAGGTCAAAGCGAGGAAGAAGAGAACCAGAGCCCTGGGTTAAGCTGAAGGGCAGAAGGACCACCAGAACCTCGTGGCAGGAGAAGAATTTGGAAAGCACCGCCCTGAGCTCTGCCCAGAGCCCGCCCATTGTTAATATGAATAATTAGATGTGACTACATGAATATGTATGTTGAGGTGTTGTAATCACGAGTGTAGACTGCATAATTTACCTTGGTTTGCCTTGATGCCTTCGAGCAACTCTGTCCAGAGCTGGCTCTGGACAGCACTGAATAAACAAATACCTTGCTGCTTGTAGATGGAAATGTCTCTGAGCAGTTAATCATTCTGAGGTTTTTCGATATCAGAACAGTGCCACTCACGTGTGGGGTTTTATTTTCCTTCTTTTACCCCCATCTCCTTGTTTTTGGGGTTCTCCCAGCACTGCATGGAATTCCAGTGTTTTTTGAGCTGCTGAGGATGAAACACTTCGGTCCCTGGTGTGACTTACCCAACAGAGATGAAGAATTTGGGTGCTTGAGGAGTCTTTCTCTTGCCTTGTTGAGGATCTTAAAAGTGTGAGCTGTCTCTTTGTTTTGTCTATCACCAAGTAGTTCCTTCCCTCTGGATTTCAGGAGCCATGGGGCCATCAGGAGAGGAGGAAGAGCAGAGCATAATCCTGATCAGTGATGATGAAGCCGAGAGCACCCCTGGGAATTCTGTCCTGTTTGTAGACCCCCAGGGTAAGAACTGCTTTTGATGAAGTTCCCTAAATGACCTTTAGAATAAACTGAATTAAATTATTGTCTGATGGGCCTGAAATCTGTCTTGCTGCTGCTAGAAAATCAAAGTGCTTCAAAAGTTAAAAAAAAAAACCAAACAGGAAGAAATGCCATGATTTAGTAATTTTTAGGGATTTCTTTGATCAGACTGCTTAACCTAAAAGATGGTGCTGTGTAGTCTCAAAATATTACCAAGTGAGTTAAAACTGGGCCTTTTCAATGTCTGGTGTCTCCTTTTTTTATTCCACATTCTCTGTCCCGATAGTTCATGGAAGTTTTTTGGACCAAATGAAATCACAAGAAAATTCGGGCCTGGAAGTGTTAAAAAAGATAAATGTCAGTAACTTGTAATGAAGTCTGCAGTTCCCTTTAGGCTGATTTACACCTCCTGTCCCCTTTCCTACAGAGGAACCTGCCCTGGGAGAGGACAAAGCTGAGGTTGTGGATGAGGAGTGTGAATTGATGGTCACTTTCTGTAAACAAGCCAATGTGATGCCTCACGCAAGATACGACTGCACCACACACCCCTTCGAGTACGTTCAGGGCTGGGGAGAGCCATCTGGGGATTGATTGTCCACAGTTGGTCCCTTTGGTCACAAAACCTCATGAGCTTTGTAAGAGCTGGATGAGGATGTAATTTGTTTCCTGAACAATCTTCTCTTGCAGGAGAACAGAATGTGACACTTGCGCACCCCTGGGGGAAAACGCTGACATTTGTGACCAGTGCTACTGCTACATCTGTGACAAACTGGCTTCTGAGGTGAGAGGGCAACTGGGAGTAAGTAAATTAATCATCAGTAAAAAGAATCCTGGAATGGTTGGGGTTGGGAGGGACCTTAAAGCCCATCCAGTCCCACCCCCTGCCATGGGCAGGGACACCTTCCACCAGCCCAGGTGGCTACAAGCCCTGTCCAACCTGGCCTTGGACACTTCCAGGGATGGGGCAGCCACAGCTTCTCTGGGCAACCTGTGCCAGGGCCTGCCCACCCTCCCAGGGAAGAGTTGAAGGGCACAAAACCAGTAAGTAATACATGAAATTTGACTCTTTTAACAGTTCCTCTCCTCAGTGTTGATTCCTGTCTGCTTCATAGCTGCTAAAAGTGTGGTTCTGTCAGGATTTTATTTTTGATAGCCCAGGCAGTTGTTGCAGTAAACTTTTAAGAGGTGTAAGCAAATTTACCTCCTGTTTGCTTTGGGCAAACAGTGCATTTCATCAAATCAAATTACTAAATCAGGCTGTTTCTCAATGAACTGGACAGACATCAGACTTTTAGACTGTCCTAACTTGGAGTGGGGGGAATTGGGTGTGTGGAGTTTGTTAGGGGGTTTCTTAGAATTCAGAGAACCGAGCTGTGAACAAAGTTGGGGTGAACATGCAAGGACAAGGCTCTGTTCCCAACTTCCAGTGGGGAGGGTGCCAGCCCTGAGGGCCTCTGTAAAGTGTTTAGAAGTGACAGTAAATAACATTGGGGGTGTTTCTGTCCTTGTTTGCCATGATTCTGAGTGATTGTCACACTGAGTACTTCCCTGGGGCCTTGCTCAGGTGTGTAAAGGGTGAAATGATTTGTAGCCCTTCACTCAGACAAACTGGGTGGGTTTTTTTTGAGTTGCTCAACTGGAAGGGAGGAAAAAAAAAATGACACTAAAAAAGCCTTTCCCTGTTTTTCCTGTTTTCTCCCAACAGTGCCAGAACTGGACAACCCCCTCCCTGTGCCACTGCAATGCCCACAACAAGAGCAGGTTCTGGAAGGAGCGGCGGGACTTTGCCCTGGCCGGGGTGCTGGTCATGTTCAACCTGGAGCTGACGGACATCGACGCCGACCTGCGCCACGGGGGTGGGTGCTCTGCTCCCACCCACAGCGTCCCAGGGGCCTGGGGAGCAGCTGCTCTGGGCCACAGCTGTCCCTGAGGGGGATCAGGGGGTTTGTAGGGTGGCAGGTTGCTGTTGCTGCTCTTTATCCGGGTCATGCTTGGAGCAGGCACAGGTCAGCGGGTCCAGCTTCCTGTTTGCCTCCCACTGGAAGAGTCACAGCGTGGATTGGGTTGGAAGGGGCCTCAAAGCCCGTCTCATTCCACCCCCCTGCCATGGGCAGGGACACCTCCCACTAGTCCAGGGTGTTCCAAGCCCTGTCCAACCTGGCCTGGGACACTTCCAGGGATCCAGGGGCAGCCACAGCTTCTCTGAGCAACCTGTGCCAGGGCCTGCCCACCCTCCCAGGGAAGTACCAGAAATGTCTCAAAACACACCTGGAAACACAAGCAGAACCTTCTGCCCCTGTTCAGCACGAAAACAACACCTTTCCCATCCCCTCACAGTCCTGTGCTCTTGCCTCTGGCAACCTCAAAATCAAGTGAAATATGGAAAATAATTAACTTCAAGCTGGAAAGTGAGCACCCTGAAACAGACCCTCACCATCCTTCTTCCTGATATCCAACCTGAATTTCCCCTCTTTCAGTTTGCAGAAGCAGCAAACTTTCACCAACAAACAACTGGCTAAATAACCTTTACATGGTTGAACTCATGGCTGTCTCTCTTTTGGTTTGAAGAAAAAAAAAATTAGATGCAAAACTCTCAGTGCAATTTTTTTTTGTTCTGTTTTGTCTCATCTCTTAGGAAGTCTGCTCATCAAATTTATGCAGGAACTTTATGTGGAATATAACAAGTACCTGACTGGAGAAAGGATACCTCCCACACAGCATGAATGCTTCTGCCTGCCCAAGTTGCCTCCTGGGCAGTGCAATGCCTGCAGGTCACGGAACATGGAGGTTGTGTACAAGTGAGTGACAGCAGAGTCTGTTTGGGCTTTGCAGGTTTGACTTCCTTTAGCCAAGTGACAGTCACAATTGTGGCACCTGGTGTAGCAGAAATGGATTGAGAGGGACAGGGAGATGTTAAATTACGCTTGAATGGAGTTCAAGCACCCACTTAAATACATCTTTAAATGCCTCTGTTGTGCCATACAAGATACCTGGTTATGTCTCATTTTTATGACCTGGGAAAGCAGGAAAATAAGGCCTGTATTTTAGGGTAGGGTTAGATGGGATATTGGGAAGGAATCCTTCCCTGGGAGGGTGAGGAGGCTCTGGCACAGCTTGCCCAGAGAAGCTGTGGCTGCCCCTGGATCCAAGGACAGGTTGGACAGGGCTTGGAGCACCCTGAGCTAGTGGAAGGTGTCCCTGCCCATGGCAAGGGGTGGGACTGGATGGGCTTTAAGGTCCCTTCCCACCTAAACCATTCCAGGATTCTGTGATTTTTACTAATTTGTCTTTTAGAGTGAGTTTCACCTTTTAATGGATGTACCAAGCCTTTCAAAAAATACTGAAAGTAATTTTCATCACGTCATAAATCCTTTCCAGGCGAGGCAGCTTGTTCTCAAGCTGTAGAACGGTCACAATTACCATTTGTTTGTGAAGTTCTTTGTTGCAGACCCTTTCTCTCATAGACCCCTTAACTTCCTCAGGTATTCTGACGTTTTTGCCCTGGTAACAAGATTTTTAAATCAGGCAGAGCAAGAAAGCCCTAAAGCTGCTGCTGTGATGCTGCTGGGAGCAGCTAAAGAGATTGCACTGCACAAAGACCCTTCCCTGTAAGTACCCAGGGCCACATCCACCTTGGCTTCTCCAAGGGAGGGGAGTTGGTGAGGGAATTCCAAGGTTCCAGTTATTTAGGATAAGGAAGTGCCAGAATCCCAGCCCGGGCTGCAGCACAAGAGGAAGATGAGCCCAGCCAAGAGAGAAGTGGGATTGGTTCCAGCAGGGATTTGGGGAAAAAGAGATTAAAGCTTGGATGTGAAGGAAAGAAGTTAAAAGTCATGAGGAAAGGAGATGATCTCCAGCAAGGGGAAGGAATTTGAGATGGGAACAGGGGGGAGGGAGGGTGACAGACAACAGAGGGAGGCAGGTGGGGTTAATTCCCCAGGATAAGGTACAGGGACATGGAATCTTTCCTGAGAAGCTTCACTGAGTGAAGAAACATCTGACCTGGAAAAAAGGGAGGATGCATTTCTTGGGAAGGTCTTTCCTTATACACTGGGATTAGACACTGCTGTAAAGCACAGCAAATTCTGCAGCAGGTTTTGCACTGTGAGCGTTTGTTTGACCTGTTTGCAGTAGTTTTTGTTAGCATGACAATTTCCAGTGCTTTTTAAGGAAAAGTGTGGAGTACAGAGAAGGGGAAAAGGCAGGAAAACCAGGCAAACATTAGCTTGTGCTCTTTTCCCTCCCCTCTTAGAAGCTGGCAGAACCTTGGCCACACTGCATCACTGAAGATTGCTGTCCCATGTCTGTTCCAAAGGTGAGATTTGTTTTCTCCCTGGCTACAAATTCTCTGTTTGCTTTTAAAATGCAGATTTCAGGTGGCAGTTCCTCTGTTCAGAGGCACGTGGGGTGTTCTGGAAGGGCAGAGCAGAGGGTGTCAGGTGCTGGTGGTTAAACCAAAGAGCAAATAATGTCTGTTAGAGATCAAAACAGCAGCTTTGGAATATTCCACTGGGATGGAGTAGCCAGGGATGTAACATAGTAAAGTTCCCCCAGGGGCTGGGGAATGAGGACATCCAGCTCCCTTGGCTTAATTCAGTTCTCATTTTAGCTTTGGCTTTCCCCTTTCACCCCAAATTCACTTGCCACAGAAGGTTAATGAGTTAAGAATTAACTTCTTTCAGGAGCACTCAAACCCAATTCCATATTCCCATTTTATCTGAAAATAATGACAGGTATAACCCAAATCCTTGAGCAATTTACATTTTGAATTCCTATTCCTGAAGTTTTTAATTTCTTACCTTTAAAGAACAGGAAAAGGATTTTTTTACTTCCTTCCCAAAAGCTTAAAAGAGTAAACTCTTGTTTGTTATCTCCAGTTATCAGCTAATCCAGAAATGGTTCCAGGAGCAGGGAAGGTGCAGGAGTTCAGGTGAATTATCAATTCCAGCATAATTTGCAGTGGTTTTTGTACATTCTCCCTGGAGATCTTTGTTTTAAAGCTTAAAACCACAAACCCTTGCCTTCACTGGTATTAAAAATAACAGCAAAAGATTAATATCATTATTTACTACAAATCCTAAAGCAGACATTTAAATATAGATCCAAACTGTCTGATATTTAACTAAAAAAAAACAACCCCAAACTTCTGTAGTTTCCCATATGATTAAAAAAAAAAGACACATCTTAATAGCAATTAATCTAATTTTAAGATACTACTTTTTTTCTTTTCAAATCACAGGATCACAACCCAACTTCAGAGGATGCTGGTGTTGTGTGACTTTCCAAAAACTCTGTATGAGAAGTTTATTAATTTCTTTCAGTCCATCTCCCTTCCCTGTCACTGCTTTGGCTTCTCAAACAGGTATGTTCTTTGTCTTTTTGTCCACAGGAAATATTTTTATATGGTTGCCTTGTTTGAAAACAGCTCTGGGGGTTGGTTCTTTCCTCGACAGTAAAAGTGGGAGCATTTTAGAGGAATATTTTGGTACTAACTGCTTTTTATTTGTTTTATTTATTTATGTGATGGGACAAATAAGTTGTTCTCCATACAGCTTTTTATTTTCTCTTCCCCAAAACTGAGCTGCAAACCCCAAAAAGGTTTATTAGTAAATATTCATGATACTTAAAGGGAATAAATTGGGATTTAACACCAAAACAAGAGTTAAAGTGCCTTTGTTTTTGCCCTCCCAGCCTGAACGTGGTGCCCTGGGACCACGGGTTGCTGACCACAGTTCTGAAAGGCCAGAACATCACGGGGCAGAGGACACAGAAAGGCAGGAAGATTTTCCTCTGGGAAAATCTCCCTGTCATCGAGGCCCGAGTGGAGAGACTGCTTGACAAGAAGAAGTAAGATTGGTGTGGGGTTTTGTTTTTGGAAACCCAGCTCTCACATTTGCAGGGGAGTGTTTTCCAAACCTCTGCAGTTTGGCAGAAGGGCAGGCACAAAACAAGGAGCCCTTGGAAGCTGTTCATGCCCCCTGTTCCTTATCAACCAGGCCAGGAGCTTTCTGAAGAAGGGGATGATTTCTGTGTTTCCACAAACCCTGTGGGTTTTTAGATGTTGATTTTAAAGCAATTTCTGTTCATCAAAGGCTGACTAGTGGAAGACAGCCAGAAAAACGTGTCCTGGGTCTTCAGAGGTCTGTGTTCAAATAAATGCAGTGTTCAAAAGAATACAGTCCATTAAAGAATTAAACTGAAAGGCAACCTCCTGGTTGATTTTGCCAGAGCAGAAATAATTGGTGAATAACTTCTTGGAATTTATTTCCAACTGTCTCTTGCTTCCAGTTGCATTTCCACCCTCTTGTGTGGGAAGATCTGTTGTTTTGCTTCGTTAATTACAGTAAATATTTGATTGAGCTGTCTGTAGCTTTGCACTTCCTTCCCTTTCCTCCTCACCTTCTTTGTTTCTCTCCCCAGCTACAAAGAAGTTGTTCGTTACCTGAGAGCTGTGAAATGCAACGACACCAAAGGGTAAATGGCTTTTGCCCTTCTCCCCCTTTCTTCCTCCCCAAGCACAGTCAGATCTCTACATATACCTACACAGGAAAAAATTCCTGCTGATGGCAATCACATCCTCATCTCTTCTGCCCAGGTTGAGAGACCTTCGGGATAAGATCCCCTTCTACCTGTGTAAAACTGGGGATTTCCTGGACGCTGCCCATTCCCTGCTGTTCCCAGTGAACAGCCTGGCCTGCTGCTCTGCCTGCAGGATAACCCCCTGCGAGTTCCAGGCCTACCTCAAGATGTTCAGGACAGGCTGTGTTCCCCCTGGCAATGACATGCTGCAGACTGGGCCCTGGCTCACAGTTGGCAAGTGTCACTTCCTGCTTGTGTGTGTTTAGAACTTTGACTTTCTCATTAAGTCAGATGGGAAATGTTCCATGACCTGTGCATTCCATTCAGCCACTGATGAGTGGGGTGATCTGTCCTGGTGCAGATCTTTGCAGCTTTCCAGAGCTGTGTTTTACAGTTGATAGTTTTCCATTCTACCTACAAAATGTTGTAAAATAGCTGTAGATCCTTGTGTGGCTCTGTTGGATTTCTACACCAACATGTCTGTAACTATCTTGTTTGTGCCACTCTAATTTTGCAGGGAATCTAAGACATGATTTGGATTTATTTTTTTCTCTCCTCTTGCAGGGTCTCCCCTCAGGGAGGGTGTGCTAATTAAACAGGCACTCAAACTGCTTTACAGCAACGTGTCACTGTACAGGAATGTGAGTCATTAAAACTCTTTCTCTAAATTACCTCTTCTGTCCCGTTACTTCTCCAAGGCAAGGGTTTACCCTCAGAACCTTTTTTTTTCTCTGAATAATTCACACCTCTGTGGACAGATTTCACTCTGTAATGCAAATGTTCTGTTGTGTTTCAGCCCAAGTGCTGGAGTTCCCTCATCATGGTTTTGGGGAGCAGCAATCTGCTGGCAAAAAGTGGGCACCTACATCCCTTATCCCTGAAAGAGCCACCACTTGACTTCCAGGAGGTACCTCAAACAGTGCTGGGAAGTGGGAGATCTGTTGTCTTGGTTTTGTACAAGATTTTTTGATGTGGGCATTGAGTGGTTCTCCTAAAATGCCAGGGTTAACTTTCCAGGGCCTCATCCAGTGCTCCATTTTCTGTGCCAAGTGTAAAACTGCAGAATGTTGGGATTCAGGGGTGTTAAAGGTTAATTGTGCTCCCAGCTCAGTGCCTGGGACTGATTCTGTGTCTGTTCATGGTGAGATGGATCAGGTAACAAAGGGCCTGGAGTGGCAGGACAAGGGGGAATGGCCTCACATTGCAGGAGGTTTAGATGGGATATTGGGAAGGAATCTTCCCTGGGAGGGTGGGCAGGCCCTGGCACAGGTTGCCCAGAGAAGCTGTGGCTGCCCCATCCCTGGAAGTGTCCCAGGCCAGGTTGGACGGGGCTTGGAGCACCCTGGGCTGGTGGAAGGTGTCCCTGCCCATGGCAGGGGGTGGCACTGGATGAGCTTTAATGTCCCTCCAACCCAAACCATCCTGGAATTCTACCAAAGATCATTCCAGAGCCCTGCTGGTGCTGTGTGAGTGTGGGGAGTGTGTCCATCCCCCCTTACCTGTTGTGTCTCCTTCCCTCCCCTGCAGGGAGTCCTGGCTGCCAGCGGGAGCCTCCTGGAGGAACTGAAGGCCAAAGTTAATGTTTCTTTGCCACCTTCTATTTTCTCCCCTCAGGTGGGTGTGCTCGTGGCAAGGGGGGAATTCACCATCTGGGTGACTGTGCCTGAGCTAGAACAGTGGGCTGGTTATAACAGGCTTTGAAGAGGGGCTGGAAGATATTTTTGGGGGGAGAAACAGCTTAGAACTGTTGTTAGCAGAGTTTAAAGGCTGGAGCAGAGATCTGAAGGTAAGAAAATTATGAGGGTCTGTTCTGGTCTGACACATCTTCAGTCTAGGACAAGTTTTACCTCCTAACAGTTCAAATTTATGCATTTAGAAAGTGGGAGGGCTGTAAGTAAGAATTGATTCTGTTTTAATGTCTCCCAGGGTGATCTTGTGTTATTTGGTTCAAACAGGAGACTGTCCTTTAACAGCTTGTCACTGCTTGTCTCAAAACTCAGAATAGCCCAGAATTTCTAAGTTTCCCTTAAATTAGGGTTTCAAATATAGAGGAACATGTTTGAAGGTGGCTGGGCAAATATTCTATATTCAGTGCAGTCAGTACTTATCAGCCTTATCTTTTTCTTTACTTCTTTTGAGGAAATTCAGTTTATTCTCCACATATGTGACTCTTGAGCTGAAATTTTTTCCCTTTAATTCTCTATTTCTCCTTCTGTGGCTTCATATCTCTGTGAGCACTTGGATTCCACCAGGTGAACGAGCTGCACAAATAAAGTACCTGTTTATTCCCCCCTTTTTTTGCTCTTCATGAGATTCTTGTGGATGTGTTGTCTGACTTCCAACCTCTGGCTGAAATGGGAGTAACTGCTTTGACTGGATACAGTGTGAAATGGTGGGAAAGTGGGCTTTTAAATCTATTTCTCTTGCTGTTGATGTCTCTCCTGTAGCTGCACCACGAGGCTTGTCTCATCCTGGCAGTAAAAGCAGTGCAACAGATGCTCTTTTGTGACCTTCCATACCTGACTTCCTTCCTAGAGATAGTCCTGGCTTTTGGGGTGAGTCCTGGGTACTGATTTCTGTTCTAAGAGATTAAATCCAACGGCATTTAAAATCCCTGCAACACCATCTTGGAGGTTTTGGACACATTTAACTTGTTTCAGCTTTGCTCTTTATTTTAATCTTTTTGTTTGGTTGTGGGGTTTTTTTTGTAGAAATTGTTGCTACCTCAGTTAAATCCCTGGTCCTCCTTTCTCTCACCCTAGAATAACTTCTGGGCTCTGAGGCTGCTGCTGGAGCACCTCTCCTACCAAGAGCACATTCTCCAAGGCACTGTCGGCCTCATTTTGAGAGACCTCAGTCGCCAGAAAGCAACAGTCCTGAAACTGTGAGTAAACACTGGCTGCTGAGCTCTGATTGTTTATGGAAACAGCAGAGCAGCCCCAGGGCACAGAGATAATCCCCAGCTCTTGGAAAGCAGCCAGAAGTCAGGGATGCCAATCCTGGAACAACCCAGGTGAGTTGTCCCAGCAGCTCTTTTCCCTTTCCAGGTGGCAGAACCTCGGTGCCCAGTACGTGGGTGAGTTCCTGTGCCTGTTCCTGACCTGCAGCCGCCAGGAGATGCAAAACATCGGCCTCTTCAGCCTGAACATCATCACAGAGAACCTGCACGTGTGAGTGGAGCTGCTCAGAGACACACGGGAAATCCTGGGGCTGCCTCAGGGCAGGGCTCAGAATCCCTCTCTGTGTTTCAGGTGTCCATGGGCAAAGCATCTCTGCAGCTTTTTCCACAACTCAGTGAGTACCTCGATGGTTTTAGCATTACATTATTACATTTATAATATCTTAGGCCACATTTATAATATATATTTATTCTTACAGTTTATTCTGTATATTTATATACAGAATATATAATACAGTATATTTATTCTTATTATGAAATACTTTAATAACACAGACATTATTTACCAACAAAGCAGACCAATGACAACTACATTACTTGCCAGTTAGTTATTTAACCATGTAATTTTGTCATTAGTGTATCAAATATGTGAATTTCATTTTTTTGCACCAGCCTGAAAATTCCCAAAGGAATTAACTCCATTTCTCTGCCCAGGGATTGAGGCACCTCCCCCCTGGCACAGAAGCTCACCACGAAGTCTCAAAGTTCCTAAAACTGTTTAAAGAACTGTAACTTGACTTCAATCTTCGGGAATATTTTCCGGTTTTTCTGAGCACTGTCTTCCTGCAGCCCCTTGGTTTTCCTTTGGTTTTCATCTCCAGAAACATTCAGCTTTTTAAAAACCGACTTCAGAGCGAGGCCTTGAGCGGGGAGAGGGAGCTGTGATTTGGGGATGTCCTTTCCTGCAGTTCCTGCAAGAGCTTTTAGGTTGTTTTAAGGAGCTGATCCCCCAGAGATTCTGGGAGAGGAGCACGGATGGAGCTGGAGCACCACGAGCTGTCACTCCTGGCATGGCAGGACAAGGCAAAACTGCTGAGAGGGGGAAAAGCTGAAACCAGGAAAATCCGTGAAACCAGGAGCTGCTGGAGGCTGCAAGATGGACCAAGTTGCTCCCAGCAGCCCCCTGGGGAGGAGGGGCTGGAGCAGCCAAGAGCTGGGTGGGTGTGTAAATCACCCCAATCTCAGGCTTGGTTTTGATTCCCCGCAGCAGGGGAGGGGTGGGCTGAGCCTGGGGGCTCTCAAACCCGACCCCCTGGGCTGTTTCACACCTGTGGAGGTGAAAAAGGGCTGTTTCTCTCCTGGTTTCTGCTCCTTCCCGCCCTGATCCCAGCCTGGCAGCGAAGGCAAACGATGTGCTGAACTGCACTTTGCACATTTAAGGGTTTTGGGAGGGGTTTGTAGCGTTTGGTATCCCAAAGAAGCTGCAGTTACTCGAGTTTTCTACACAGAGTGCACCTAAATCAACACCACGTCAATTAAATATGTATCAACTTTACTGTCAGTTGGATTGTTTTGTTTGTTTGGGGAGTTTGTTGTTTGGGGAGTTTTTTGGCCCTGTTTTTCTTTTTTTTTTGGGGGGGGGGTTGGAGTTTTTTGAGGGGGTTTTGTTTGGGGTTGAGATTTTTTGGCTCCTTAGTGGTGGTTGGGTTCTCTTTGGATTTTTTGGGGGGGTTTGGGGGCTTTTGGGTTTGAGAGGTTTTTTTCACTTGTTTTTTTAGGGAGGGTTGGCTTCTGTTTGGGGTTTTTTTGGTGGGGGGTGAGTTTTTTTTTTGGACTTTGGGTTTTGGGTTGGGTGTTTTTGTTTTTTTCCTTGGGGAGGGGGTTTTGGGGTGGAGGTTTTGGGGCTTTTTTAATTTTGTTTTAGCTGGGGTTTTGGGCTTTTTTGGCTTTGGGTTGGACTGGGATGGGAGTCCATATTCCTCTGTATCACCCCATTCCAAGCCCAGGGTGAGGGATCAGGTGAGGGCAGGTGCTTTGTTCCCCCTTCATGCCTGGATTTCCCAGGGCAGGGAAAGGCTGGGAACTGCTCCTTTACTGTAAGTAAACAGCATATCTATTCATAATTTATCCCCTTCTGAATTTTAATGACCTATAGCAGCCCTATAGATCCCATAGATAAGGGTTTAATCTTTTATGGATGAGAAAAAGGACTTTTTGTGGAGCTCTGCACTCCACTGGGGGCAGGAATTGCCATCACAGTGGACAACCCAAAGGTGAAGCTCCAGGTATAATTGAGATGAAGCAGCTCATTAAAAATTGAGAAGTGTCTCCAAAAAGTCTCCAAAAAAAACTGGAGAAGGAAATGGGCACCTGGAGCTGCTTCATCCAAATGTATTTCAGCAAACCCAGCCCTGCTGCTGGAGCTCAGCTCAGCTGAGCCTGCCAAGCTCTAAGTGCAAGAGCTGCAAGGAAGGGCCTGTATCAAAAAGGGCATTTCAGCTGAAAATAAGGAATTTATCCCATGTTCTTCAAGTCTGGGGTGGGAATGTGGGAATGCCGTTCCCTTGTCCGGGGAGGAATGGACCTGCCTTGGCTGAGGGCAGCAGTTCCTGTGCTGGGTCTGTGCAGCCCCTGCAGCATGAACAGGGCCTTAAGGACATTTCTAATGCACTAATTATTTAAAATTGTTTGAATTGCTCTCAGGGTGGTCCGTGTAAATCCCCTCACTGTATTTAAGGAGCGACAAGCCCTGGAGCTGCTGCTACACCCGTGTGTCCTTCCCAGCCCTGCTCGGTGAGGAACGGGATGCACATCCCAGCAGTGGAATCCTGGGCAAGGAAGGTGAGATTGTTTGGGATCTGAGGAGAGAAGGGGAGGGGAGGGGGGGCAGCTCTAACCCTTCCCCTTCCTCCCCTGCTCCAGTGCTCAGACCATTCCTGCAGGATTTGCTGCCCTCAGAGAGGCAGCTGAGGGGCAGGTTCCGTGCCCAGGATGCCCCCCTGTCCCTGTCCTTGGATTTACTCAGGTGAGGGCAGCAGTGGGAGCGGGCTGCGGGTCCCTGCCATGCACAGGAGTCTCCCAGCTGCCCACCCGGCCAAAAATACTCAGTTTTAATAACAGCACTACGCAAAATCAAAGCCGAGCTCGTTGCTGCTGCCAGATTAACAGATGGCCCCGATCATTAATATTGCACAACTTCAGGAGTTCATAATTCTTTAATCTACCCAGCTGGGGGGGGGTGGGGAGTGCAGGCCCTGCAATCTGCTGTGCCAGGGGCTGCCCCCCACCATCCACCAGGGTTGGGGCCCCCCCAAATTTGGGCACATTTGCTGCTGGTCCCACCTGCCCGGACAAGCCCTGGCCATGGAGCTGCTCCTGGGCCAAGCTCTGGCAGGAGGGACAGACCCAAACCCCCTGGGCTCCTGGTTGGGGTTGCTGGGGGCTCCTGAATTCCCCTCGGGGCCATCAGATCGTGGCAAATCCACGGAAATCCAATCCCCCACAACCAGTGATGTTTTGCCCTTAAAGCCGAGCCTGTGCCGGGCTGTGGGGAGGCAGCGCAGGGAGATTAGGGCTGATGTCAACAGGAGGATAATCCCGACTCCTGCCAGCATCACCAACCTCCTTCATGGTCAGGGGGGGCCAGGAGACCCCCAGAGGAGCCCCGCGGGGTCGGGGGTGGTTCCAGCAGAGCAGAGCTCCGAGTTTGGCCCCAAACAGCTCCATCGATCCTGGCCCGGCCCCAGCTCCTGCCTCCTCCTCTCCCGGAGCACTGGTGGCTCCAGGAGGCTGCAGGGAGGCTCTTCCATCGATTATCCATGAGGGATGAGGGTGGAAGGGAGCCTGGATCAGCACCAGCCTCCTCCTGGCATGCTGGGCTGAGAAATCAAACATATATTTTAATATATATTTTTATATATTTATTTGATATTTTTAATATTTCCCATATCTGGCCTATATAGAGAAGATGCCTCTTTCAGTAAGCCTTTATATGTACATATACACACATATATACTTACAGAAATATATATACATATTATTTTTATATATAATGCAAATATAATAAATTATATAATACAATATAATAATATATTATCATGGAATGAGATCATCTTTAAAGTCCCTTCCAGCTCAACCCATTCCATGATTCTATGATATAATATATAATAATTTTATATATGTGTTCATATATATATGCAAACACACATAAATGTAAGCATGTATATGTCTCCATGTATTTCTGTGCATTGTATGTTGTCTATAAAGCATATAAGACATAAAAAATCTGATATATTGTATAAATTGGATTATATTTCCACACATGCATAGGATAGGAATATATATTTTCCACTGCCATGCATATTTTTGATATGTATAGTTGTGTGTGTATTTATGTATATAAATGTGTATATATAAAGAGACTCTTTTATATGTGTATATGCACATATAATAACACAATACAACACAATATAATATATATATTATATTAATATATAATATATCATATCATGGAATGAGATGGGGTTTAAGGTCCCTTCCAACCCAACCCATTCCATAATTTGATTATATCATTTTATATATTTAGATCTTATATATGTGTGTGTATTTTGCAGAGAGGACAAACTCCCAGAAGGCCACATGTCCAGGAAAGAGGAGCTTTAGGGGCTGGATTTGGGCAATTTTTACTTTGTGCAAACCTCGTTTTGTTTTGGGTTTTTTAACCGGCAAAGTTTGCCTGAAGTTCAGTTTTAATGTGTTTAATGAAGGGGGGTTTGTGTTGGGTGTCACCTCTTTGTGGTTTCTCATCAATTATCTTGGCTTTAACCGTTTCCCAACTGTTCCAGGGTTCTGTGGCTCCCTCTAAATCCCACATCGATATTTTTTGAACGTTGCCCTTTCCCCCTTGTGCTGACCCTGCCTGCCCTTTCACCCTCCAGATGTTCAGTCCCCACTGCTCACTTGGGGCATTTATCCCTCTTTCTCGTTGCCCCTTTTTTTACCCACCCCCTCCCCAGGTGCCCCCCAGCCTCTCCCGCCCCTGCAGCACCAGGAAAAGCGGGAAGAGCCCCAACATCCCGAGGCAGCCGATCGGGAGAGGCTCGGAGGGCTGGCTGTGGCAGTGATGCTGCCGGGAATGCAGGCAGGGACACGGGGAGGGATGCGGGGCCTCCCTGGGGTTCCGCCGTGTCCCACCACCCCCCCCCCCTCCCGGGGGTCCTTCTGTCCCTGGGGGATGGGGAAGGGCCGGGATAACCCCAATTTGGCAGCTCGGCCGGCGGGTACCGGGGCTGTGCTGCCATCCCGGGCGCTCACGTTCCGCGGAGCCAAATCCCCCGGGAGCAGCGGGGGGAGGACGCTCCCATTATCCGGCTCCTGCCGTGGCGGAGGCAGCTGGACCAGCCGTGCATTAATAGATTACACAGAGGATTTGGGCTCGCCACCATCCAGGGAAGCGCTCGCGGGAGGGACGCGGCCAAGGCCAGGGCGGCTTCCCGAGCGACGGACGCGGCCCCGCTGCCATCCCGCTGAGTCCTCCCCCAGCACAGGTAGGTGCAGGGCTCGCTCCTGGAGCAGGGATGGGGGTGCTGGTCCCCATCTGCCTCTGGGGCTCACAGGCCGGAGCGTGGGGGTTCATCCCTCTCCCGGCTGGTTTTTGGGGGATGCTCTGCGGAGAAGCGGAGCTGGGGCAGCCCCAGCAGCTTCCAGCGAGGCTGGCGTTGAGCTGTGCCTTGGGGGGATGGATTTCATCCCCTCCAGCACCCCCAGCCCTTCCCTGACCTTCTCCTGCGGGCTGCAGCCTGGGCAGGGGGGTGGGCATCTTTGGGGATCACCACCCGGGGAGCGCCCGGAGGGTCTGGGGTCCCCTTGTGCCACCGGTTTTTGGGGTGGCACAGGGACACGGGTGCTTGTAGAGGGTCTCACGAGGCTGAGTTGCCGCTTGTGCCCCATCAGCTGCTGTGCCTCAGGACAAACACCCCCCTCCCCTCCCCAAACAGCCTCCGGGGGCTGTTTGACACTCCTCGCCCCGAGTGAGCCTCCATCCAAATTTCAGTCAAATGTGGCTGCTGCCCTGGGTTTTGCATGTGCCCCTGGGGCATGCAAAGAGAGGGGGGCACTGGGCACCTGCCCACAGGGCAGAGCAGCCTCTGCCTCACCAGAACAACCCCAAATTCTCCTGGAGCCACTGGTGGGCTTGGAAACCTCCCCCGGAGCGTGGTGACATCAGTGCCCATCCTGGGGGACCCCTCTTTGGGGGTGCAGAGCTGAGGGGGTCAGGGCAGGACAGGACCCCACCGTGCCCATTTCCAGCCCCACAGGGCCCCTGGATCCCGCCATGGACGAGTGGGACCTCCCGCAGTGGAAGAAGGAGGTGGAAAGCCTCAAGTACCAGCTGGCCTACAAGAGGGAGATGTCCTCCAAGACCATACCTGAGTGAGTGGGTGCCCACCTCCTCCCTCCCTTTCATCCTCCTTCCCACCCCTGTAACCAGAGTCCAGCTCTTCTCCACCCCAAACTTCCCCCCTCAAATCCCCTGGGGAGTCCCCAGAGGAGATTTTCTCCTTTAGGGCTCTTCAAACCCTCCAAGCCCCAGCAGCACAAGCCCACCAGTGTCCCCAGAGCCCCCTGTTCCTCTCCACAAATCCCCCTGGACCCACCCTGTTCCTCTCCACAAATCCCCCCTGGACCAACCCCTTTTCAGCCCCCCGAGCTCTGGTTGGGATGTGGCAGCAGCCACGGAACCTCCTGGCACCCCAGGAGCCCCTCAATGTGCAGGTCCCCTCTTTCCAAAAGGCTTAAACCTGTAAAGTCAAGCCGTGGGTGGGGATTTTTCCCTCCTGGTTTGCCCCTCTCTGCCCCCCCAGCATCATTCCTGAGGGATCAGGGTGCAGGATTTACCCCGGACACTGAGCCCTCCCCAAATCCCCTTTTGCTGCCCCACAACCCCCGCCCTCCACCTCTCAACCCTTTGAGCAGGGGCTGTGCCCACCCCTCCTGTCCCTCCCCACAGGTTTGTGAAGTGGATCGAGGATGGCATTCCCGAGGATCCCTTCTTGAACCCGGAGCTGATGAAAAACAACCCCTGGGTGGAGAAAGGCAAATGCACCATCCTGTGAGGGGCCCCCCCTGCGCTCCCCCTGCTGAATGTACTTTTTTATTAGTTAGTTCCAACATGAGAACCTGAACAAAACCCTGCCCTCACCTGTCTCCTTCTTTGTAGTCCTAGAAGTGGTTTTATATTTGGGGAGGGGGGACATGGGAAAGCCCCCCTGGGGGGGCAGGAGCAGCAAAGTTTTCTCTGGGGTTTTGCTGCAGCTTCATCTCAGACCTCACCCCCCCCTCTGCCATCAAACAGGAACATTTTGCAACTTGTAAAGAAAATTTTTATAAAAAAATCCTTCATTTTCAGTGATTTTAAATACTTTTGTACGCTGTAGGATATCTCATTTTGCAGCAAACCAGGCACAATATGACAACTAAAGGTTTATTAATAAACAGAACAATACTTCGTTATTAATTTTTTTAGACATATTTTATTTCATTTTTTTCTAAACAAAATAAGCCGGTAATTTAAAAAAAAAAATACCTAAACAAAGATGATGGACACACAGCCTACCCATGGGTTAGAGAGCCAAAAAATCCAGCTGATCCCTGGAGTTCTAAGGCTGATTTCCTGGCTGCAGCCCTGCTAGAGCAGGTCCCTGATGTAGAGGTTCCTCCTGACAGCGTTGGAAACCCCCTCGTTGAACCGGAACCACACATCGCTCTTCCCCACGGCCTTTCCCATCTGCTTCTCCAGGGACTCTCCCTTGGAGGCCTGAAGGGCTGCAGGGGGGGAAAATCCACCTTAAAAACTTACAGAAAACCTTAAAGTCCCAACCTGTGCCCAGGCTGGGGGGAATCAGGGAGCTGCTGCCAGGAACGGGGGGGTTGGGAAGGGCAGAGCTGATGTTCCCATATCCTGGATCCTGCAAACCCTTCAGCACCCATAATTCCCATTGGAAGGTGCCAGAACCCATGGACTTGCCCACAGGAACCCCCCCTGCCCGTTGTTTTGGGGTCTGTTCACCCAAATCCCCCTCCCCACCCCACTGGTGCTGGTGGTCCCTCTGTTCCCCAGGGACAGTTCTGAGGGTCAGAGCCCCTTTTTGGGGTGGGCACTGGGAATGAAGGGAGCCCCCAGCAGCACCCACAGCCACCCCATCCCTCTGTCACCCACCCAGGGCTGGGGCCACCCACGCCCCCCCTGTCCCTGTCACCCACCCGGAGCTGGGGCCGCCTCTTTGCGCTGAATTGGCCGCCCGAAAAAATCCATCTCGGGCTGTGAAAGGCAAAGAGCAGGAGGGGAGTTGGCTCTGCAGCACCTGCACTGCCAGCTCCCCTTTGGAGATGGCCAAAAAAGAAGGGAAGTTCCTGCCTGGGCGAGGCTCAGTCACCCCAGGGCAGTTCCAGGGAGAGCAGGAGCCACATGCAAATCCCACAGGAAGGGCCAGCAGGCTCGGGGGGATGCAAACAAATTCAAATCCAGGGGGGGAAAGGCAAAATTTCAGGGGTGGTCGTGCTGAAGTTGGGTTTTACAGCCAGCCAAGGGTTGGAAGTTGAGCCCTGGAGAGGGGCAGTGCCAGGGCACCACCTCTGCTCCCTTTGGCCGCTGTTGGGATGCCCAGGGTGGGATCAGTGGATGGATGCACCTCTCCACAGCTCCCGAGCAGCCCTCCCAACCTACAGCTTCCCCAGGGCCCAAAGTCAGCTATTTCAACCCAAATACCCAGATCTCTTTCCTCCCCTGGCCCTGAAAGCTTCGCAGGGCACATCCATAATGTCACCCAGATCCACTTCCTCCCAGAGCTGCAGTCCCAGCGATGTCTTTACGGGACACACGGTGCTCAACTGGGCTATTAAAGGAAACTGGGCTGAAAAAATTAGATTCCAGTGGAGCCAGTGAGTGTTTGGCAGCCCAGGGAGGTGCTGGTGGGAACTGGGGCAGGGACTGCAGCCCCTCACCTTGTCCTCCACCGCCGCCCTCCTCACGATGTGCTCCAGGCGCTGCTGATGGTTGGGGGTCCCCAACGGCCTCGTGTCCCCTCGCTCCTCACCGAGGCCATTCCCGGGATCCTGTGGGGAGGAGAGACCTGAACAAGGGTCCCCTTGGGGTGTGTGAACTCAGCCCTGCCACCCAGTTGTCACCCACCCCCCCCCAGCCCCTCTATTTGCTGCCGGGTTTGCAACATCCCAAGGGCTTGGAAAGGATTTTTCCACCATTTTCTGCCTGGCAGCGGCACGTGGGATCAGCCCCAGCTGGAGTCCCCTTCCCTGGGACTTCACAGTAAACAAGGAGCCTCCAGAGATGTTTTTGCAGCATCTCTTTGCCCCACACATCCCCTGGGAGCTCTGCTCCTGCAACGAGGGGCTCTCAGGGATTAATTATCCCCATGGCACCAGGGCAGGCACCAGCCACATCTGAGATGTTTCTGGGCCTTTTCCACCTTCTCCTGCCTCCAGGGGGGTTTTGGCAGTGGGCAGAGTTAACTCTGCTCCACCTGGGGGCTTTGGGACCTCTGGAAGTGAAGCAGGAAGGAAAGGTGCAGGCAGGGAAGAACAGACACGCACAAACCGCAGCCCAACGGACCCGAATTCCCACCTAAAACTCCCAGCTCCTCACAACCCTCCTCAGAGAGCTGGAGGGTTCAAAGCTTCACCTCCCAGCGAGCATTTCCTTCCAGAACTCCTGCAAAGAGTGGGGCTCAGCCCCCCAGCAGGGATGAGCTGCCCAGAGGCAGCCGTGCAGGCACAGGGCTGCGAGGAGGGGGGGGTTAATCCTGGATTTCCACCAGCAGGGCGAAAGCCACCGGCTGCTTCGGAAAACCCGCGTCCCCACGCCATCCCTAAGGATTTCACCCACACCCACAGCCCTGCCACCCCCTAGAAGTGCCCATCCCTACCGGGTTCCGTGCCTGCAGCAGCGCCTCCGTCCTCCTCATCTTCTCCAGCTCGATCTCCCTGGCGATGAGCTGCTTGGCCTGGTAGCTGAGCTGCCTGCGGGCCGGCAGCTCCGGGAAGCGGCACACGTCCTCCACGTTCCTGCAGCACGGCCAGGGGAGCAGGGGGCACAGAGAATACTGAGAATAACCCAGCACTGTGCCAGCTGGCAGGGCACAGGGAGCCCAGTCACCCCCCAGCCCTGTCCCTTCCACCCCCCAGTGGGATCCTCCCTCAGTGTCCCCAGCGCTGCCCTCTCCCCGGCGGGGCCAGGGGGCTGAACGGGAATGCAGGAGGGATTATGGGGGTTTAATCTGGGTTTTATGGCAAAAAGAGGAAGTGGCAGAGGGGCTGTGCTGAGCAGATTGCCCTGAAAACCCCACGGGCACAGCACAGCCTGGGCACGAGTGGCACCGTGACCCTCACATCGCCCCGAGGGGCCCCTGGGGAATATAGGAAATTGGAGTAATAGGAATAATGGAAATACAGCCAGGAACAGCAATCCTGCACCATCAGAGCTCTTGGGGCCTTAGCAGGACCTGGGGCACCAGCTCTGGAGTCAGGCCTGTTTCACTATAGCATCATCCCCAGCTGGGCCAGTCCCTCTGCCAGCTCTAAATATTTCATATTTATTCAATATTCTTGCTCTTAAAATAAAGGGAGCCAAGTTCCCTGTCAGCTGGCTCTGCAGTCATTTAGAAATCAGCTGTCAAATCAATGTTTAAAAAAGTTATAAAGAGAAAACACGGGTTTTGCTGTCAACAACATCTTTGTTTGCCAGAGATGCTGGTCTACAATTTCCAGGTGCCACTGGGATGTGACATCCCCATGGTCCCCATCATTTTATGGTTGGACTTGATGATCTTGAAGGTTTTTACCAACTTTGATTCTGTGATTCTGTGCACAGCCAGGAAGCAGGCTCAGAACTCACAAAACAGGCAAAGCAATGCCAAAAAGTGGCTCCCAGTGTCCCAAAATCTCCCCATGACCACGTGGGGGTGGCATGGGGGGACAGCAGAGGATGGATCCCTCCAGTCCCCACAAGCCTTTCCATGAGGAAGGAACCACACTAAAGCAGTTCAGTGTAATTAGATAGAGCTGCTTGATTTAACAGAGGCTCATTTCTGTAATTAACTTTGCCCAGGAAGGCATTAAGGATGGTCTGTGCTGCCTCTCCAAAGGCTCCCCAGAGCTGATGGCTCTGGCTGTGCTCAGAGCAGAGCCACAGCCAGGTCAAGCAGTGGCCAAGCTGGTAATTTAGAAATTACCCATGGTGACAGCGACCTCCTCTGTGTGATGAGCTCAGGTGGACCAGCTCTGTCCTCTGGTGGCTTCAGTCCCTCTGCCAGCTCCAGTGAGAGCCAAAGGCAGCTGCTTCCTTTCCTTTAATCCCATTAAAGCTAAACCAGCTCTGCTCCAGCCTCAGCCTGAGGGATGGTGGGGCAGCTGGACCACGCTGTGGATGGAGCAAAGCCAGCAGTTCCACCTCCTTCCTGAGCTCTCTGCTCTAATCATCCCAGAATCATCATGGAATCCTGGAATGGTTTGGGTTGGAAGGGACCTTAAAGCTCATCCAGTGCCACCCCCTGCCATGTCCAGGGACACCTCCCACTAGCCCAGGGTGCTCCAACCTGGCCTTGGACACTTCCAGAGATCCAGGGGCAGCCACAGCTTCTCTGGGCAACCTGTGCCAGGGCCTGCCCACCCTCCCAGGGGAGGGTTTTGAGGCCCCCACCGTCCCCTCCCCTGGGCACTTACGGATCCAGCTTGTAGACGTACTGGCCCTCGGGCAGGCGCTCCTGGTGGTAGGTGAGGTTGTAGGCCAGCATGGTGCTGATCAGCTCTGCCAGCTGCTGCTTCTCCTTCTGGCTGTAGAGCTGGGTGTTCACCTGGCAGGGAGGGCAGAGCATCACTGACCCAGAGTGACTTCTGAACACACAAACAGCCCGAAGCACAGGGTTTGTCTGTGTAAGGAGGGACAGTTCACACCCAAGCTGTTCAGACCAGGTTTATTCCCTACTAAGGACACAAACCATTCCCAGACTGCAGTGACCCAGGGGCTGGAAGGGGACTGTGACAGCTCCCCAAAGCCCTGCTCAGCCAAGCCCACCCCAGGTGGGGTCTGAGACCCCTCCACACAGTCAAGTATCTCAAAATCATGCCCTCAGCTTCTCTCCAGCTTCTGCATCCGCTGCAACATCAAATCAGTCCCAAATCTGGGACAGAAATTTGGGATGGCTCAGCCTGGGCGATGCAGCCCAGGAGACGCCTGTGCCCAGCGCCCAGGGTGAGGTTTGCAGAGGGGACACGTCCCCCAGGCAGGGAGGGGGTTCAGGGGCACTCACAGGCCGCAGTTTGGGGGCGATGATGTCCAGCAGCAGGCACAGCACCTCCAACACCAGCACCTGCTGCCTCGCACGGCTCCGCGCGCCGGGCGTGATCCCCGACACCATGGACACCACCAGGTTCTGCATGTGGGTCAGCTTGGCCAGGGCCTGGGGACAGGGGAGGGGACAGCTCAGCCACCATGCCCTACAGGGCACAGAGACCCCAAGGGGCACAGAGACCCCAAGGGGCACAGAGACCCCCCGAGCCCCCCGGCCTTGCCTCGTGCTGGCTGCTGGGATAGGCCAGGCGGGGGATGGCAGAGCCTGCAAAGAGCAGGTGGAAGGCCACGGGCAGGAAGGGCAGGTAGCGCAGCAGTTGGAAGCTCTGCCTGTGCAGGACAGCCTGGCCCAGCAGGTCGGAGAAGCAGAGCCACTCCAGGGCCAGGCACACCGAGCCCAGGCTGGAGTCCCGCACCCTCACCGACAGGAAATTCTCGTGCAGGCCCTGGAAGGGGAGGTGGGATTACACGGCTGGAGGTCCTGCCAGAGCAAGTGAGTGGCATTCTGAGCTTCCCACCGAGCTCCAGCACAACCCAGGAAGGGGCCTGGCTCTGCCCCCGGCTGCTCTTACCTGGGCGAGCTTCTCCTGCTCCCCCGAGGAGATGGCGAGGTGCAGGATGTGGTGGAAGCGCTGGGAGGAGGAGCTGAAGCCACAGGAACCCCCCAAGTGTGACAGGTCCTCATCACCCACCAGCAGCTGGGCTGGCAAAGAGGGGTCCATCCCTATCCTGTGCCTGGGGGGAGCCCAAAGGGAAGAGCTGAGGGTGCCCGAGTGCTGAAGGGATCAGCAAAGCAATATTTGGACTCTTGCAAACTGAAGGAAATGCCAATGCCAAATTATTGGGAGCTAAATGGAGTGGACAAAAAGCATCCAGAATGGCTTTAAACTGACAGAACACGGGTTTAAGTTTGGGTATTAGGAAGGAATCTTTCCCTGTGAGGGTGGGCAGGCCCTGGCACAGGTTGCCCAGAGAAGCTGTGGCTGCCCCATCCCTGGAAGTGTCCAAGGCCAGGTTGGACGGGGCTTGGAGCAACCTGGGCTGGTGGGAGGTGTCCCTGCCCATGGCAGGGGGTGGAACTGGATGTTCTTCAAGGTTCCTTCCAACCCAAACCATTCCAGGATTCTCTGACTGATACAAATCTGCTGAAGAAGCAGCTCCAGGACCTTTCAGGTTTCTCCACCCCGGGTCTTGCAATGAGATCAAGGAATCACAAAAATCACAGAACGTTGCTCCAAGTCCCATCCAACCTGGCCTTGAACACTTCCAGGGCTGGAGCAGCCACAGTTTCTTTGGGCAACCAAAATACCAGGAAGCAGCACAGCCCAAGCACCCAACCAGACCCAAAAAATCCCTCCTTTTACCTCTGCACCCTGGGGAGCTGGAAGATCTCCTGCCAGATGGAGAAGAGCCCCTTGTTTTGGTCCTTCAAGCCGATCTTCATTGTCTGCACCATCTGCATGTTCAGCTCCTTCTGCCCTCGGCCGTGCAGGAACTGTAATGTGAGTGAGGGGCTGGAGGGGTGGGCACAGAGCAGGGGGGAGTCCCCACAAATCTGGGGGTCCCGGACACAGCGGCATCTCCCCCGTCCTCCATGTGCAGGGTTGAAATAGCACAGGGGACAGGGTGGGTATTTTAGGGCTCTGCCTAGGACAGAGTTCTTCCCTTCTATGCCCACCTGAGGCCAGAGCTCCCCGTGTCCCCCAGCCCCCCGGTGACCCCGGTACCTGCAGGGTGTTGATGCAGGAGCGGATGTCGTTCTCCGTCTTCTCGCACAGGGCCAGCAGTGCCCCCGTGTCCGCCCGCATTCCCTGCTGGAGGGCGATCTGTGGGGGCAGGACAGGGGGTCAGCAGGGAGGGCTGGCCAGCCAGGGGGGTCAGGGGGGACCCTCAGCTGTGCCCCACCTCGCTGAGCCGCTGGGCGAGCCGGGCCGGGGCCGTGCGGGGGAAGTGCAGCAGGAAGGATTGCTGGCGGAGCGGGCGCAGCGCTGGCACGTACCTGGGGAGGGAGCACAGGGCTCTGAGAAAGAAGGGCCTTCCTGAGCCCCTTTTTCTCCAGGCTGAGCCCCCCCAGCTCCCTCAGCTGCTCCAGCCCCTTCCCCAGCTCCATTCTCTTCTCCAGACACACTCCAGCCCCTCAAAGTCTTTCTTGTCATGAGGAGCCCAGAACTGCCCTCAGGATTTGAGGTGCTCCACTCAAAGGGAGACACCAACCATCTCCTCACTCAGGGCAGGATCTCAGCTCTCCATCCCCCCCAGACACACAGGTGACACTCACTGGTCATTGCAGATGCAGATGATGGGCCTGAGCAACAACCCACCCTCACGCTGCCGCCTCCGGCCCGCGCCGGCCGCTCCCTCTCCTTCCACGTCCTTGCGGTGGATGATGTTCAGCAGCACGTTGATGGATGCCTTGGGAAAACAAATCAAGGGCAGAAGGGATGAATTCTTGCTGCTGAGAGGCAAGAACCAGCTCGTGGAACAGGGGGTGAGCTGCTGATGGGGGAACAATGAAGGGGTTGGTGCCGAAGGTGGCCGGGGCTCACCGCGGGTGCGCCGTCGATCTCGTCGATGATGAGGCAGTTGGGCTTCTCGCCAGCCCCCAGCACCGACTTCATCTGCGTGGCAGCTTCGATGCGGGTCTTGAACACCTCGGGGCTGCGGTCATCACTGCAGGGAAGGTGTGCCAGGTTACTGTGGCACGGGGGCGGCTCTGGCACGGGATCACCTCCAGCACGGGATCACCTCCAGTACGGGGATCACCTCCAGCACGGGATCACCTCCAGCATCACCCCTGGGACACCATCACCCCTGGGACACCATCACCTCCAGGACACCACCGCTTTTGGGACACCATCACCCCTGGTGATGCCCCCAGTGTCCCCTCTGGCCTGGCAGGGCCTCACCTGGCGTTCATCTCCACGGCGTTGTACCCTGCGTGCCGGGCGATGACGTGGGCCAGCGTGGTCTTTCCCAAGCCAGGGGGGCCAGAGAGCAGGGCTACCTGTGGCACAGAGGGCAGGTCAGCCTGGCAGGGCTTCCTCCAGCTCCCACCAAGGAGGGAATGACCGGCTCCTCACCCCACAGGCAGGATGAGGGGACCCCCCAGCACCGTCCTGTGCTGCTCACCTTGTATTTGGGTCTCTTGTGCTGGTCCAGCTCAGCCTCCAGGATCTCCTCTGTCAGCTGGACCTTCGTTTTCCACTTATTTGGGTGCTCCTTGGAATGGCTGAACGGGGGATGAGCTGCAGGGCCGGGCTTGCCCTTCTTCACAGCGTTCTCCTTCCCAAACACCACCGTGTCCCAGAGCTTGAGCCACTTCAGCAGGCAGCGGTTTGTGTACTGCAGGTGGGGGGAAGCGGGAAAAATCCATGGAACCTCAGAAGGATCCGGCTGAGGACAGAGGAAGGCTCTCCTCCACGGGACAGGCTGCTCAGGGCTCCCTCTGGCATCTCCTGGGACAGTATGGGAACGGTGCTTCCCTTCCCAGCTCAGCCACCATCCCACAGGGGAAGCCAGGACAAGTCACGTCAGCCCCATCCCTGCTGTCCCTCCTCTGTCCTGGCTCAACTCAGCACTTCTCAGCCTCTTCCATCATTTCCAACTCCCTGCAAAACTTCTGATGTTCAAAAATAACCTCCCAGACTAGCCCACAATTCCAGGCTAAACTCCTCCCAGGCTTTTTTGTCTTGTTTTGGTCACATTTCCCAATCCTTTTTGTTAGAAAGTCCACAGCCTCCAGTTGAAACGCTGCCACCCCAAGCTCTCCAGGACTCAGGACTGCTCCCAGGAAGGACCAGCACTTCCAAAGGCAACACCCTGATCCCACAGCACAGAGTTACAGAGGTGCTAAACCCCCTCCCAGTCCAAGCCCCCCCTTCTCCCAGCCCCTCACATCATCACTCAGCAGCTCTATGTAGCGCCGGGGGGTGAACTTGTCCACCCAGAGGCAATGGGGGGCAGATTCCTCCTCAGGATCCGTGTCCCCACCAGGATCCAGGCTCTCCGTGCTGGGCTCACTCTCAAGGCAACTGCAAGAAAGAATTAACTTGCCCCAAACCACCCAGGGAGTCAGGGAAGGGCTGGGAATTACACCCAGATTTCCCAGCCAAAGAGGCTCCTCCGCTCGCAGGTCCCAAAAATCCGGACCCCATGGAGCATCTTGGGAGGCACATGAGGCAGCATGGCAGGGACAGGATGGGAGCTCATCCCAACATCTCACCTGTTTATGATGTCTGTCAGCTGCTGTGACACCTTCTGAACGTGCCTGAGACGCTGGGGCACAGAGAGAGGGAGAGCGGGGTCAGGGGTACCCCAGTGACCCACGGTTGGGGGAACAGCAATTTGGGGTATCAGGAAGGGCAGGGAAAGACAAGGAAGGTCGGTGTGAGATGTGGTACCTCTTGGTTCACCTGTTCCTTCAGATAGGAGAAAGGGACCCCCAGCAGGTGGAGTGGCCTCCGTGCATTCCAGCCCAGGGAATCCGGGAGCTGTGGGGACACAGCACAATCAATCCCCTCCTGAACCAGCTGGAGAACACAGGGAAGCAAACCCAACCAGGAGAGCCCCCCTCACCTCCACCCCTGTCTGGGAGGGATCGTCCCTCAGCACCAGGAAGACCCTGGTGCCCTGGCTGGAGGTCACATTGATGTAATCCTCCAGGATGGGTGGTCTCTTGAGAACCCATTTCTTTTCAGAGGGTGGTGTGGCCTGCAGGGGGGTCATGCCGCTCATCTCCAGGTGGTTCGAGCTGGAAAACACCAAATTCTTTTAGCAAGGCTGAGGAAAACAGCCCTTGAACCCCTTGAAGGTGGGAGCCAAGGGCCCTTTCCCTCGCTCCTGCTAAAAATGGGGTTCAAAGTGGCCAACCTGCTATTCTGGGGAGCAAGAAGTGCCTCTGGGCCCCCATCCCAGGAGATATCAGGAGCCAACTCATCGTCTGCACCAAAATCGAGCTTCTTCACGGCCTCCAGGCGCTGCCGCTTCGGCTTGGGGGCTGGGAGAGACGCCGGGGAGGGGGGCAGAGGAGCATCAGAGAGCTGAGGGCGGGCGGTACCGGGGGTGCTGAGCGCAGGGGGGGATACTGGGGGGATACCGGGCCCGGCAGCGCCGGGGACCGGCTCCAACCTACTGTGGGGTCCGGCCGGCGCTGGGGACGCGGCGGGGGCACAGCCCCGCTCCCTCTTCCTGCAGGGGGAGTCCCCGGGGGGCTCGGGCTCCTCCAGCCGCTCCTTCCTGCCCCGGAACTGCGAGACTTTGGGGCGGGCGGGCGGGGACGGCTCGTCTGCAACGGGGGCGAGAGCTCCGGTGAGCGGACACGACGGCCATGCCCCCTCCCACCCCTCCCGCATCCCGGTGGCAGCCCCGGCCCGGCGGCAGCGCCCACCTCCGAGCTCCGCCAGCACCTCCAGCTCGGCGGCGAAGCGCTCGTAGAACCCATCGTCGGCGGAGCCCTCAGCGCCCGCCATGGGGCCCGCGCGCCCCGCCCCGCCGCCGCTCATTGGCCACGGCCCCGCCGGGCGGGGGGCGGCCGAGCCGCTGATTGGACGCGACCCGCGGCCCGGGCCCGCTGAGGCGACGCTGATTGGCCGAGATGCTTTACCCGGGCCGGCGGAGGCGGCGCTGATTGGCCACGGGGCGCGGCCCGGGCCGGCGGGGGCGGTGCTGATTGGCTGCGGCGTGGCCCGGGCCGATGGAGGCGATGTAGCCGCGGCCGCCCCGGGAGCGCCCGGGACGGCGCCGCAGGTGGGGCGGGGGGGGCAGCGGGGCCGGGGGCTCGGGGGGGCGCGGATCTCCTCCCCAGTGTCCCCTCCCCAGTGTCCCCTCCCCAGTGTGCCCTCCACAGTGTCCCCTCCGCCGTGGCTGTGTCCCTTCCGCAGTGTCCCTTCCGCCGTGTCCGTGTCCCTTCCGCCGTCGCGTCCCCTCTCCCCTCCCCACCGCCCCGTTCACCCAACCGGAGCTGCCGGGATCGCGGCTCGGCTCCAGCGGGGAGCGCGGGGAGGCCACGCGTGACGCGGGGACGGTGGCGGAGCTGTGCGGTGTGACAGCGGCGCGGCTGCGGGACCGGGGCCGTGGCACCCGCACCGCTGTGGGACCCGCGCCAGCACGGGGTGACAACCAGGGGGGCTGCGGGACACATGCAGGGTGACATCGGTGCGACACCAGGACACGCAGGGTGACGCTGGTGTGCCTCTGGGCCGAGCAGAGTGGCACTGGTGTTGCTCTGGTCCTGAGCAGGGTGACACTGGTACCACACAGCACCAGAACCTCTCCGGCCCTATGGGGTGCCCCTCTCCTGGCCCCGCTCCCAGCCCGCCCTGCCTGGGTCCCATCACTGCCCGAGGTGCTGTCCCACCCCCGTGACACCCACCCTGCAGCTGGAGGCTCCCCCCACCCCTCTCAGCCCAGTTCCCATCTCACTCCCGCAGGGCGCTGGCCATGGAGCCGGGCACCATCGACAACCTGTCCATCCTGTACCAGAGCTCCGACTTCATCGTGGTCAACAAGCACTGGGACATCCGCATCGACAGCAAGATGTGGTACGAGACACTGACCCTGCAGAGCCAGCTCCGGCACCGTTTCCCCGAGCTTGCTGACCCCGACACCTACTACGGCTTCAGGTGAGCGGCCTGGCACCCACCCGGGCTGTGCCGGACACCCACAAGTTCCCCAGGATGTTCCTCCACCCCTGTCTCCCCCCCAGGTTCTGCCACCAGCTGGATTTCTCCACCAGTGGGGCCCTGTGTGTGGCTCTCAACAAGGCAGCGGCGGGAAGCGCCTACAAGTGTTTCAAGGAGCGGTTGGTGACCAAAGCCTACCTGGCCCTGGTGAGCCTCCCCTCCCAGGGCCTGCTCGGGGATGCCCTTCTGGGCAGGCTGAGCACCTCTGTGGGAGGCTGAGATGGGGTTCCTGCAGAAGGGAAGGCTCCAGGGAGAGCTGAGAGCCCTTCCAGGGCCTAAAGGGGCTCCAGGAGAACTGGAGAGGGACTGGGGACAAGGGATGGAGGGACAGGACACAGGGAATGGGTTCCCTCTGCCAGAGGGCAGGGTTAGATGGGATATTGGGAAGGAATTCCCCGCTGTGAGGGTGGGCAGGCCCTGGCACAGGTTGCCCAGAGAAGCTGTGGCTGCCCCATCCCTGGGAGTGTCCAAGGCCAGGTTGGACAGGGCTTGGATCAACCTGGGCTGGTGGAAGGTGTTGCTGCCAAGGGGTTGGAACTGAAACTCCACAACCTTTAAGGTCCCTTCCAACCCGAACCATTCCAGGATTCTGTGGTTCTATGAGTTGCAGCTTGGTCTCTGCTTCCTGCATCTGTGTGGAGATGCCTGTGCCACGTGCTCTAGGAAAACCCTGCTGGAGCAGGGAAACGGGACCAGGTGTCCCCACTGTGGTGTTTCCCAGCCTTTCCCATTCTGTGATTCCATGATTCCTGCTCAGTTCCAAACCACCTTTCTGCTCCCAGGTGAGGGGCCACGTCAGCCAGAGCCGGATGACGATCCGCTACGCCATCGGGAAGAACACCACGGAGGGCAGGACCCACATGATGTGCATCGACGGGACAGAGGGTGAGCCCCCTCTTCCCTGCACTGCCCAGCCCCCTTGAGCCTCGCTGGGGGGTGACAAACCCCCTCTGGATCTCGTTGCAGGCTGTGAAAATCCCAAGCCTTGCCAGTCGGAGCTGATCGTGCTGGAGCACGGATCCTACAGTGGAGACCCCGTGACCAAAGTGCTGCTGCAGCCCCTGACAGGTGGGGCTCGGGGTGGGGGCTGCAGCTCTGGGGGGCTCTGGCGTGGAAGTAGAGCCTGGAAAGGGATGAGGGAAGCTGAGAATTGCCGGGCTCAGGGGGGATAAGCGTTACCTGGTGCGTTGTCACCTTGTGACGGGGCTTCAGGGATAACCCGTCCGTGATCCCTCCACTCCTGCTCTCCCCAGGGCGGACTCACCAGCTGCGGGTTCACTGCAGCGCCATCGGCCACCCCATTGTGGGGGACTTCACGTACAGCCTGGGCCAGGACAGCAGGCCCTACAGGATGATGCTCCACGCCTACTACCTGCGCATCCCCACGCGCGGCGAGCTCATCGAGGTGCGCGCGCCCGACCCCTTCGTCCCCGCCATGGACGGCAACTGGGAGCCCCAGCGCGTCACCCGCCGGCTGGAGGACACCATCCAGGAGCTCAAGGACAAGGTGACGCAGGAGCAGCAGGAGCAGCAGGGCCAGGAGGCCGTGGGTGCTGATGCGGAGGAGCAGCCCCGGAGCGAAGCCGGCAGCGCGGAGCCGGAGGAGCAGCGGGCGCGGTGCCAGCAGTGGTTGGCAGAGTGGGCTCTGGAGTGAGCACGAGCCATGCCTTTCCAGCTCCATCCTTGTCCCAGTGGGTCCCCCTCGGAGCCCAGCGCTGACTCCACGCCTGCCCTTCCCGTATGCCAAGGCTTCCCTCACTCACCGGGCTGGATTAGGCAGATTGATCAGCGATTAGGGTGGGGTTGGTTTTTAGTGTCCATCGTCCATCTGGCCACGGGATGCCCCTTCCCCACTTCTGGGCCTCAGCAGCAGGGCCAGAGTCACACACCAGCTTAGAGTGACCCCAAAGCTTTCCCTGCCTGTCCTGGGGCTCGGGCCCAGCCAGGGCAGCACAGACACTGCCACTGCCGTGGACATTCCCAGCAGCCCTCCGTGCGTGGATGCTGAAGGGCAGCCCAGCACAGGGAGGGCAGGACATCCACGTCCCCCATTCCCATTCCCTTCACTCCAGCTGCTGCACTCACCGGCACACGTGTGGGAGGTGGGACACTGGGGGGCTGGAGCAGCCCCCCAGTTTTGGGGGTGCTCCAGGTGTTTGGCCCACGGAGATGGGCTGGGATGGGTACAGGAGAGGTCCCTGCCTGCCACCAAAGTGCTGCCCATCCCTGCCCCACGCTCCCTTCCTCCCTCAGCCCTCCCGTGGGGTTTTTAAAGGTTTGGTGAAGGTGAGAGGGTTTTTAAACCTTTTTCAATTTTCTAGGGGAAGAGTCTAGTCTTTTAGGGGTTGTAAAATACGGGTGGTCTCAGAAATGAGGTATTTTTAGTATTTCTGTGGTCGGAGAGCCAGCAGCCCAAAGCTTTTTTTAATGGATTTTATTATTCCTTCTACTGGCATTGCCTTTCCTGCTTTTATCCTGGGTGTGGGGGGTGTAACCCCTGCTGAGACAGGTCAGAGGATATGAGCCCCTTGCTGCTTATCCAGACAAGTCCTGGCTCCTGATCCCATGGTGTGGCTCCTGATCCCATGGTGTGGCTCCTGCTTTCCAGAGGGTGCCAGAGGCAGGTCCTTTGGGTGAACACTTTGGGGAGGCTCTGGAGCAGTAGGAAGGAGATTGATGAAGCTGAAAGAAAGGCCCATGTGGTGGCTCAGCTCTGCTGGCTCTCAGCTTTGCAAGATTCCAAGGAGAGTTTGTTTCTCTGGAAGTGCCCTTGCCTTGCTGGTCATCCTGCTTTGCTTTGCCTTTCCCACCTGACAGGGGTTTCGCACAGCTGAGATTCCCACTCTGAGGGGGGAATAAAATGTCACAGCCCTCTCCCCGTGGGTGAACACACCCTGCAGGTCACTAAAATCCCCCGGGGGGAATTGCATCACCCATCCCTTGTGTCCCTGGGTGGGAGTTCACTGTGCTTTTGTGGCTTGGTGCCACCACTGCAGGGGAGGGGATGGCTCTGAGGGGCTCCTGAGCTGGTGGCAGAGGGCTCAGGGTGGGTTGGAGGAGCAGGAGACCCATCTCCTTCCTCCCAAGCCCCCTCCCAGCCCATCCCACATCCCAGGAGTGGCCGGGAAGGGAGAGGCAGCCGCGGGCAGGTCCCGGAGCTGTAAATTACCCTCATCAACCTGTTTGCCAAAGAATGAAGGGGGGTGACGCGCGCGGGAGGTGCTGAAAAGTGCCACGGGAGATTTGCATGTCACAGGTGGGACACAGCCTGCCCTTCCCACAGGGCCCCGCTGGGAATGTCCGGGATGGGGTGGATCAGCGGGGTGGGACGTGGGGACACCCATGACCCATCGCTGCTGGGAGCTGTGTCAAGGAGCCCCCCCCTCCCCAGCACCCATCAGCCTTCGTGTGCTGCGCTTTTCCCCAACACCTCAGACATAAATAGGTGTTTTCCTTACCCTGCGGAGAGTGTTTTCCAGGTGCCCTTCCCGGCATCCCGTCCTGCTCCCTCCTCTGTGCCGGCACTGCCTCGGGCTGCGAATCCCCCCGCGCTGGGGTGCGTGTTGTGATGCTCTGTACACGTGGCAGTCCCCGCGTTGTTGCCCCTCACTTATTAAAGTATTAAACGTGTCTCTGCCCTTCACCCCCACCCTGGCTCTCAATCCAACGCGGCTCCGGGGGCTTCCAGGAATGAGCCCGGACCGGCCCAGCGGGACCGGCCCCGGGGCTCCAACCCGGCCAACCTGCTGTGTGAGTCCATCCTCCCCCTGCTGCCCAAAACCACCGGGATGAGCCCCCCCTGAGCCCTCCCGGCGTTAGGAACAGAGGTGACCCAGGGCGGTGGAGGCAGCTGGGGCTGATGGCGGTGCCACATCCTGTCCCTGCCAGCTGGGATTGTTCCAGGCCGAGAAAAGCTCCTAATTTGGGAACACCTGGCAGGGAGGTGGGGAGCAGCCCCGGGGCTGACAGGGTTTAGGGTGTGCACAGGGAAATCAGTCACTCCTGATTTGATGATGGGACGCTCCAAGGGCTGTAGCCCCTCTGCTCTGGAGCCGGGATGGGAGAGCTGGGGGGGTTCACCTGGAGAAGAGAGGGATCCAGGGAGACCTGAGAGCCCCTTGCAGGGCCTAAAGGGGCTCCAGGAGAGCTGGACTTGGGACAAGGGATGGAGGGACAGGACACAGGGAATGGCTTCCCAGTGCCAGAGGGCAGGGTTAGGTGGGATATTGGGATGGGTGGGCAGGCCCTGGCACAGGTTGCCCAGAGAAGCTGTGGCTGCCCCAGCCCTGGGAGTGTTCAAGGCCAGGTTGGATGGGGCTTGGAGCACCCTGAGCTGGTGGAAGGTGTCCCTGCCCATGGCAGAATGAGATGAGCTTTAAGGTCCCTCCCAACCCAAACCATTCCAGGATCCTGTGATTCCTCTGTAACTCCTGAACACCAGCAGTCATTCCCACAGTTTGAGCAGCTGGAAAAATGAGTGAAGACCCAAAGGAATTATTTGCAGTCTTCAAGGCTGAGAGATTTTTTTTTAAGACTACAAAGCTGGCAAGGACAGAGAACAGTTTGTTAAGGGGAGGGAGCATTCCCGGCCCACCTGGAACGGGGAGATTTGGAGCCCACAACTGACCTGCTGAGGTCCCAAGGAAGGGACGTGGGCTCCTTGGCACGTTCAAGTTTAGGGTGGATCCTCCTGAGGGTGTTTCAGGGTCAGTTTTAAGCTCTGTGGGGACACAGTGGACTTGGTGACCCACAAAGGGGCTCCAGAGTGTCCCTGCCCTGCTGCTGCAGCCACCCCTGCCCAGCCAGCCCGGGGCAGGGGCCGTGTTCCACCAGCATCCTCATAGCAAACAGGTTTCTGTAATTTTACCACTGCAACAGGAACCTATTTTTACAGTAAATCCTTCCAAAATAGAAACCAGCAACACCCGAGGGCGGTGGCCAAGCCCTGGGGCTGCAGGACCGGTTGGGGGACGGGGCTGGGGCCAGGACACAACTGGGAGCACTGGGGGGGAATGACAACCCCCCCCTTGGCACTGTGCCAGCTTCTCCAGCACCCTTGGAGAAGCCTGGTACCCCCAAATCTCCCTGAGCAGGGGGTGCAGCCTTGCTGCCAGCCCAGCCCCCCACTCCAACTGCTCTGACCCTTCCCTTTTCCCGGGATAAAGGCTCGGATAAGGTTTGTGCTCACGGCTCCTCCAGGCTGTGATCCCAACACCTCAGGAAGGATTGGTTTCCTTTCTTTTTGGTCTCCTTCCTGGCATGTGCTGGATGGCATTTCGGAGCATGATCAGGGAGAAAGCTGTAAAAGAGGGAATGGGATTGTCCACGATTATTGGGGAAAGAATGGACAGGAGGGAAGCAGCTCCCAGAGGGTGCTGAGCCCATCACTGAGCACTCAACTCTTCTGCACCCCAGTTGCCCCGTAAAATAAACCCCTGAGCACCTCAAAAGGATTTCCATTCACTGGGAGCACCTTCGTCTCCCTCAGGAGCACAGAAATCACCAGCCCCGGAGGATTTAACTCCTTCTGGGTTCGTTTTGGGTTCAGCTGAACCAGAAGTTCAAAGTTTCCTTTCCGAGGAAAAAAAAAAAAAAAGAAAAGACAACAAACCCACAAATCAAAACCGGGGAGAAGGGAAGGAGCCTGACAAAACGCTGTTGGGAAACTGCCCCGTCACACCCCACATCCCCACCCCGCACAGATAAGTGCCGAGCGCTGCCAGCACTGCCCATCCCCGGCCCCGCGGGGCGACAGGACCTGCCCGGCTGAGACCGAGCCACGGAGCCAGAGAGCAGGCACGGCCACGGTGGGATTTGGGGAACACAGATTTATTTTGGGAGCAGGGATGGATTTACTATCGGGGGGGGCATCCAGGTAGGGGGTGTGGAGTGGGGTACAGGGGGAGGGAAACACCTGCTGGGGCTCCTCTGCTGGGCTACACTGGATTTCTCCCAGTCCTGTGTGGATCAGGGGGATGGAGGGGGACCCCTTCCCTGCAGGGCACCGGGTGTCAGGGGGGACAAGTTATTGTGGAGTTTCTTTTGCTAATGGGTGGAGAATTAAATCTTGTTTTCTGTTATGTAGGATTTCAAATCTCTCCCTTGGTTGTGTGGTTCTGTGCAGGCAGCACAGGGCACAGGTGGGCACCCTGAGCCACCCTGATCCCACAGCTCCAACCTCAGCACTGGGTGAGGGAATCGGCTGCAGGACCCCCAGCACCTTCCAACTGCCTCACCCTCTGGAGCTGCTCTGGGGACGGAGCCCCAGCCCCAACACCATGGTGTGGGCAGCCCCAGCCCCGGCTGCCATCGCCCTCTGCCCCTGTGAGTGACACCTCGTGTCCCTAAAGCTGCTTTGGGACCCCCATCCACCCCCAGCACCGGGGATGCCCCAGCCTGTGCTGCTCCTCATGCCCATCCTGCTCAGCTTCGGCACTCCCAGCCCCCTCAGCATCCACAGGAGATTTTCCCAAGGACAGGTTTATCCCTTTTTGCCTTCCAAACCCACCCAGAGGGACCCCGGGGTGCCTGGGCTGGGGGCTGCTCTCTGCAGAGAGGTTTTAGTAAACATCATTAAATTATCAGAGGAAAGGCTCTTCCCAGAGTTTAAACCTGGAGCAGCTGTGGAACAGCCCCTGACCACCTGTCCATCCATCCAGGGATGTTTCCTAACCTGCTCCTGCTTCCTTGCAGGTGTCTGCACAAAGCTGGTGAAAGCTGCAGTGGTGAGTCTGCCCCTGCTCCAGGCCTTTCCCAAACATCTCAGCTGGTGCTGGAGGTGCTGGAGCTGCCGTGGTTCCCCCAGGCCTCACTGCAGGGAGGCACAGCCATGGCCTGTCCCTGTCCCATCCATCCCATCCCATCCCATCCCATCCCATCCCATCCCATCCCATCCCATCCCATCCCATCCCTCACTCACCCACTGCCCAGCAGCTTCCCTGCCCTGCTCCCAACCAAGGGCTGGCACTCTGATGGGTTCCCAACCCTCCTGGCTCTGGGGAAGCAGCGACAGACCCACCGAAGGGTCCCCACTCCTGACAGCGGCTGGGGTGGCTTTTGTCCCCACACATCACCAGGGCAGCCTTCAGCCAGGGCAGATCCCCTTCCCTGCACCCCAAATCCCTTCTTCCCACTGCTTGCCCGGGCTGAGCACCCCCCGTCCTGTCCCCAGGCTGCCCTGCTCATTGGAGCTGTCCTGTGCACCGCTGAGCAGCACCCTGAGTAAGTACAGCCCCAGCCGGGCTTGGGGGGGTTTTGGGAGGGGTTCTGGGGGGGTTTTTGGGGTGCTCTTGGGCAGTGGGGTCGGTTGTGGGTGAATGTTCCATTTCTCCCCACATCCACGCCCCGGCTGCCGTGACGGGTCCCTCGGCTGGGGAGGATTTACAGCCTCGAGCAGCCGGTTCCGTGCCTGTGCCCGGGCAGGGATCCCGATTGCTTTGGCTCCTGCTGGAGCACAAACACACCAAGAATTCCCTTTCCTTTATGGGGCTGAGGCAGATGCAGAGGGAGCCTCCCCCGAGCTGGAATCCAGGCTCTGCTGTTTGTCCCTCACCCAAATCCCAGGACATGAGGGGGCACCTCTGCCACCCTCCAGCTGTGGGGATGGGCATTAAGGGACATTCTCATCATACCCCGTGTTATTCCCACTTACCCCACACAGCCATGCTCAGGGCAGCCAGGGGCATTCCCAGCAGGAGAAATCCCTGATCCTCCTCAGGGCCTTTGCAGCAGCAGCAGCTTCATCTCATCCCAGGCCGAAGCGGAGCACGGACTGTGAGTGTTGGCCAGTCCAGAGCAGTTCAGAGCTCTTGGGGAGGGAAAAAAAAAACCCTGTGCTGGTGGGCATCTGGGTGCTCCCAGGAGAGGGGAGGCACAGGACCAGGCACAAAGCTGTGGGATTCCCATAAATTGACTGGGGAGGTGGGGAAAGGACCCTACAGCACACTGGGGGGGTTGCTCTTACCTGGGAGCAGGGATATGGCAGCAGCAGCTGGGAAGGAGTGGGACAGGGTGGGATATTCCCCAGGCGGGGTCAGCACCAAGTGGAGGGCGCTGCAAGATCAGAGGATGCTCTTGTAGATGACCTGGAGAGTTTTTACTTGCCTGTGACAGGACAAAGTACAAGTGGGCTGCAAAAACATCCCCAGTTACTCTTCAGGAATAACTTTAAGGAACGAAAGCAAATAAGGCTTCGTGGGCTGGGGACCCAGGGGATGGGAGGAGGATCCACAGTGGCTCGAGCCACGTTATTGAGATTCCCTGCTCGTTCACCAGGGCTATTCCAAGAGCTGGGCCCCGTGGCAGGACCTGGGCCAGGTGGGAAGGGGACACACACACCATCTGCCTGACACAGCTCCTCACCCACAGCCTGCTCGTCCAAGCTCATCACCACCACCACCATTGCCATGGACCCCTACTCACCCCTGGCTTACAGCCCTGAGGAGTTCAACCTCTGCCTGAGCAGCGATGTCCTGATGGAAAACCTGGAGGCTCTGCTGGTCCTGCCGTTCCCCCTGGAGTTCTACAACATCATGAAAAAGAAGGTGGACCAGGTAAGGGGTGACACAGGGCAGGAGGTCCTGGCAGCCCCTCAGGAGGATGGGCACGGGCTGGGATGGGCAGGACCCGCTGCAGGAACGGGCAGCAATGGATGTGGGGGTGAAGATACCTGAGCAAGTCCTCTGCACCCATTCCTGCCCTCTTTTCCCTTCCCTCACCCTGGTTTCTGCCCCCTCAGGCTTACCCGTCGGGGATCCCGGAGGAGCAGCTGAGGCGCCTGGGAGAGCTGGCCCGGCTGTACTCGGAGGAGGAGATCAGCCGGTGGGCAGTGACCTCCAGTGACACACTGGCAGCCCTGCTCAGCCCCTCGGGAGAGAACTGGAGTGATTCCCAGGTAAATCCATGGCAGCAGCGGGTGATGGGTGCTGGGGAACCCAAACTTGGCCTGCCCGTGCCCCAGCCCGGCTTGGGGCGAAGGTGTTTGGCATCACCCCTTTAGCAGGAGCTTCTTCCTGCCCTCCGTGTCCCACCACGTGCCCTGTGCCCTGCAGGTGCAGCAGCTGATCACCAGGTACCTGAGCCTGGGGGGCACCTTGACGGGGCCCTTGCTCCAGGACATCGGGGGCAGATGCCTGTGCCACCTGCGGGAGGAGCAGATGGAGCAAATACCCCCTGGAGCAATCGGGTGAGGCGCTCCTGAGGGGCTCTGCCCAGTCCTGAGAGACCCCTGGCACTGTGGGGAAGTGGGTGGTGGGATGGAAGCCCCCCAGCTCTGTTTTGGGTCCCGGTAGGATCCCTGTTCCCCCTCCCAGCTCCTGCCGGAGCCCCTGGTGAGCGGGGACACCCCACACGTCTCCCCCACCCAACAGAACACTTCAGCTGTGGGTCGGGGTGCTGTCCCTCTCTGAGCTGTGACCCTCCCCTTGCAGGGCTGCTGGACAGTTAGACATTTCTGCATGCTCCCAAAGCAAGAAGGAGCTTCTCTACAGGAAGGCTCGGGAGGCCTTTGCCAGCCTGGCTGGCACCCCCAGCGTGTATTACTGCCAGCTCCAGCCCTACCTGGGTAGGTGCTTCCACCCTCCCCTCGCCTCCCACCACGAGGTTCACCATCTCCAGGGAGGTTTGGCCACGCCAGGACAGCTCTGGCAGCCTCCAAAACCTCCCCAGAGGTGCTGGGATGGTTTGTACATGTCCAGGTGCCCCATGTGCTTTCTTTAAGGTGGAGCTCCAGCAGAGGACCTGAAATACTTGGCCAATGCTGGCGAGGCCATAAACATGGATATAAACACCTTCCTGTCCTTAAATCCCAAGGAACTGCAGGTACAGCCCCTGCCTCTCTCCCCTCTGCAGGGCAGGGCTGGCTCAGGGCTGAGCAGGAGGTCTGAGTCCCATCAAATCACCAATTCTCTGCTTTTTGACCTTTGTCAATTTTCCTTTGGAAGTTTTTCCCTGCTCTGCAGCCCCACTGGAAAAGCATTCTGGGGTGATGCTGGGGGTGATGGTGAGCAAAGGGCGTGCTGTGTGTGTGTGTGTTGCAGAAACTCAGTGTCACAGACGTGAAAAATTTGCTTGGGGAAAACCTCTTGGAGCTGAAGGAAGCCGAGAACGAGCCCTTGGTGATGGGCTGGGTGCAGAGACAGTTCCAGAGGGAACTGGACCGTGTCCTGGGAATCGGCCTGCAGGGGGGGATGGAGGAACCCACGGGGACAACCACCCCTGCTCCCCCCACCACCACAGCCACTGCCACCTCCACGGCCACCAGTCCCATGCCCACCACCCTTCCCATGGTCCCCAGCCGGCCTTGCCCCACCACCCCAGATATTGTCACCCCCACAGCTACTGTCCCCACCCCTGCTCCCCCCACCACCACAGCCACTGCCACCTCCACTGCCCCTGTCCCTGTGCCCACCACCCTCCCCACTGTCCCCACCCCTGCTGCCACTACCACCCCCCCGGCCACCCCACCAAGCACAGTCTCCCACCAGACCCCCACCCTGAGTGCTCTCAGCCCAACCCCCCCAAACAACACTGCCCCCCACACTGGGAGTCCCCCTGCCACCTCCACTGCCACCTCCACTGCCACCTCCACTGCCACCTCCACTGCCACCTCCACTGCCCCTCCTGCTCTGACCACCACCCCCATCGCCCCGTGCTCCACCCACCAGTCTCCCACCACAAATGCAGCCACCCCATCCCCTGTCCCCCTCCTCCCCACCACCCTGGCCCCTGCCAACCCCAACACCACCTCTCCCAGCTCTGTCCCAGTCCCTGCTGTCACCTCCAGGGCCACCACCAGCACCAGTGTTGGTCCTGACCCTGCTGGTACCTCCCACAGCACCAGCTCCCCACTGGTGCCTGTGAGCACCCCAGTACCTGGGGGGAGCACCCACCCTGCTCCTGCCACCCACAGCACTGTCATCCCCAGCACCCACAGTGCTGCCAGCACCCCTGTCCCCCACCCCACCTCTGCTGCCACTGCCACCCCTGTACCCAATCCCACCTCTGCTCCCCCTGCCCCAGCCACAAACCCCCCTCCCCACAAGCCCACCCCACCTCCCAACTCTACCATCTCCACCCAAAAGAGCATCACCTCCTCCACCCCCGAGGCCACCACAGTGCCCTGCCAGAGCAGTGCCCCTCCGGAGTTCCCCAACCCTTCCTCCACCACCACCACCAGCGGTGAGGCCACCAAACCAACCCCTGGGGCTGTGCCGGAGTCACCACAACCAACATCCAACGGATACATCAACCTGCAGCCTGAGCCTGAGCCTGGTGAGGTGGGAATGTTCCGAGTCGGGAAAGGCTTAGGAATGATGGCAAGGCCAAGCAGATGATCCTCCTCATTCCTGCTGGATTCAGCACTGGCTTCACAGGCACTGAGGTGTCTGTGCAGCCCCTGGAGCTGCCCTCAGGTCCTGTGAAGCTCTCAGGTCTGCCCAGAAGCACCCAGAGGTGTCTCCTCAACCCCCAGCACTGCAGAGAGCTGGAGCAATTCTGGAGTAATCCTGGAGCAATCCTGGAGTAATCCTGGAGTAATCCTGGAGTAATCCTGGAGTAATCCCACTCCTGCCAATGACTGGGCTGTTCTCCACGTGGGTTTGGCCTTCCCTCTTTTAGCTGCCCGTGGTGTTCCTGAGTGCAAGCACTAAAATCTGCTCTGGCAGAGCTGCACCTGCAGCTTTAGTGGCACTGGGGACTCACTCCTGCCTGGGGACAGTGCCAGCTGGTGCAGAGCAGTGCCTGAGGAGCAGGTACAGGCAGTGGCACAGACTGTGGCTGAGAAGTGCTGTCCTGACTGCTGGGATCCCCTGGGATCCCTGAATTCCACCCCCCTCTCAGCTCACACGTGCCCTGCCCCTGGATCATCCCATTGTTTGTGTTCTCCCCCCAGATTCAGGACCCAGCCTGTGCTCCTGCCTCAGCCACGTGCTGGCTGTCACCGTGGGGACCTTGCTGCTGCAGGGGCTGCTCTGAGCCCCCCACCCCAGCACCACCCCCACCCCACCCCTCCTTCATCCTGCAACACAACGCTGCTGGGAAACTCCCTGCTGGAAAAGGAAGAGAACTCCTCCATTGGGTCCCAGCCCAGAGCGGGATTATTATTTCTGAGGCTGGGCAGCGAAAGGAGAACTGATATTTTTCAGCCCAAAGAAGCCCCACGGGTTCTCACTGGCAGTTTACTCCATGTAGTGCGACCACCAGCAGTGCTGAGTGTCTGATAGGGCAACAACACTGGGCCCACTTCTACCAGGGACTTTCCTTCTAAGGAATCCCACTGGGATCTGTGAACCAGTGGGACAGCTCAGGGATTTGAGCCACTGGCCACTGCAAAAGCAGCAGAACATGGCCCAGCAACGCAGCTGAGATCCCCAAAACTGCATTCACTTGCTGCATGAACTGCTTTTTGATCCAGATCTGCTCACACTCCACGGAGACTCTGATGGGATGATTCACTGAAGATCATTTACCTTGATTACTGGTGCAATGCTACACAATAAAACATCAATCAGCGGGTTTTTTCCTAACCTTTGAGGTGTTTTGTACTTTTTCTAGCTTAGATCCAAAGTCTGCACTGGAGGACAGACCAGGCTCTCCTGCTCTGATTCTGTAAAGCAATGACAGCAAAGATTTATAAGATTATATATATCTATATATATATATCCCTCTTTCTCCTCCAGGCTCTCCTCCCTGGGAGAAAGGGCGATGTCAGAGGCTGGATACAAGTTATACTGAGGCATTTTTTGGACAGGAATTCCCAATGAGTGGGGAAAAAAATTGTTTAAAACCTTCTCTAAAGTTCTTTCCCCTCCCCTTGAGGAAGGTGAGAACACCACACCCTCAGCTCTTAAAAGTTGAATTATCAACATCAAGGAAAAGTAACAGGCAGGTCTGGGGGCTCTGCCCACTCAATCTGGGCAGCCTGAAGGAAGAGCAGACAACAACTTTGCTTTAGCATTTTTTTACTGAATTCCATGATTTATTTACAATTAGCCAGAAAACTTCCCTTCCACTCTGAGGTCTTGGCAGTGGCACGAGATCAGGCCCTGGGAAATGTCATTTTGAACCTGCAGAACACCACAAACCCCCCAGCAAAACAAGCACGTGGTTTGGGTTGCAGTGATATGGTTGGGGCTGGCCTGGATTTGGGCTCTACCAAAGGCAAAGATGCTGCTCTGAAGAGTCTGGAATCTTCCCTTCAGACAGAACTGGGTTTTTTTGGAGTGATTTGAGTGACAAAAGTACCTAAAAGTGACTGCTGGGCTGATCCCATTTGCCTGGTGCTCTGGACAACCCTCAGCCCCAGGCTGGCTGTGCCCACAGGCCTCAGAGCAGGTCACAGGACGGGACCCCTGGTCTTGTTCCCTCTGGAGAGAAGATGGTCAGGACAAGATGGACACCATGAGGAAAGTGAGGAGCAGGGCAGGCAGGAGGTGCAGGGCCGTGGCCATGGCACCCAGAGGTGCTGAGGACAATTCTGGAGGACAAAGAGGGACATTAGTGCAAAGGAATCAGCGACTGAACTGCTCCTCCACGGGGAAAACATCTCCTCGTGCCCCACCCAGGGATTTCCTTGGCCTTTCTCATGGCCCCACCAGGCCAAAGTTTGGGGTTTGGAACTAGAAAGTCTCTTCCTACCCAAACCATTCTGGGATTCTGGGATTCTGAGCCCAAAATCCAACACACCACAGAGGAGGAGGAAGCCCTGGAGGTGTTGGCTCAGCTGGGATGTTCAGCCAGTGAGGATGTTCCCTGTGGGATTACAGGACTGCTCCTCACATTGGCCCCAGGATCTGCCCTGCAGGCCTTCAGGCTCCTCTGCAGAGCTGAACTTTCTGCCCCAGTTTTTCTCCTCCTTGTAACCCCAAAACAAGTATTTCAAACCCAACCCAGCCTTCAGAGGTCCTAAAAACGCCCACCTGGGAAATCGGGAGTGACGAGGTTGATGTAGCCTTCCTGTGTTCCCCCGGTGAGCCCGATGTGCAGCTGGTCCAGCTGGGATTGTTTCTGGACCTGGATCCACTCCCGGACAGGAGAGCTGTACTGCCACCTGGCCAGGTCCTCCAGGTTCATCCCCAGCAAGCCCTGAACCTCCGAGGGCGTCAGGCTCTGGGAGGGATCGCAGAGCAGGAGTTAGGGGTGGAAATGCGGGAATGGAAATTACACACCTGGACAAGAAATGACCCCTCTGGCCAAGGAAATGGTGAGGTTCCTGTTGGCAGGAGTGGGAAGAGCAAGGAAGACAAATCCCTGCCATGGTTCCCCCTGGGACAGTCTTCTCTCAGGGTCAGGGAATGAGCACAATGGTTCCTCAAAGACTATTTCTGTTGTCCTCTGGTGACAAGTCTCCTAAACTCAGCTGGGGGCCCCAGGCCCTGCCCAAATCACTGGGATTTCCCCCAGAATTGATGGCATCACTGCCAAGAGTCTTGTTAGAAGATTTGTCACACAGTTGTGACCACAGTCCAGTGGACACCTGTCCCCTGCTGCTGCCACCAGTGCTATGAGCCTGCTCTGGAGAAACTCCACTGCCTCAGCTTCCATCTAGGACTCCAAATGAGACTTTTTAAGAAGTTTCAGGCCAGTTCTCCACTTTCTACCAGTCCAGCATCATTCTGAATTTGATGGAGTGACTCCTGATTTCCATCAATGGACAACCATCCAACTACTGAGCATAACACCAGGAATCCAACAATTCCAAGATCCAACTCACCATCAAAGCATCTCTTCTCAAACTCACAAAAGTGCTTATGTTCATGTTCACGTTGGCCTGGCTTAGAGCCTTGAGATCTTTACCAGGAGCCCCCTCTGGAACCAAAAAGAAGAAGAATATCAGAGCATGGAAGCCCCCAAATGAGCTGTGCTTGTACCTGCACAAGCTGGAGCCACACTGATGGCTCCAAAATTTATTAGGAATGGGGCTCCTACCAGAGTCCCAGCTGCAAAATGTTTGGCTGCTACTCCTTTTTTTGGTTGGGACTTTTTGATGTGTTGGGAATTAAACCAACCTGTGGCAATGCCAGAGCAGGGGGGAGAGTTTGCTCAGGCTGGGAATAAATTCTTGTCTTAAGAGGGGAAAAAAAACCAATCTGGTTTGTACCGTGGAGAAGGGCTGGGAGAGAAATCAAGAGTTTGATTTTCCCTCTGACAGTCTGACAATTGATTTGGGCAGGCACAGAATCTCTCCACACTATTTTATGCCATCTACAAGCTGGAAAGACAAACTTTGAACGACTTGGCTTTGAAACTTCCCCAATCTCCGGTGGATTTTGATAGCCATTCAGCTCGTGGCTGAGAGCCCTCCTCCCCCCATAAAACACTGGTTTTTACATACCCAGGTAAGGTAAAATCAGCTCATAGTAAGCAGGAAAGACGTGCTGGGCAGAGAAAGCTTCCTTGGCTTTCTCATACAGGAGGTCTTTGGTCTGTTGTGAACAGGCTGAAGGATTCAGAGACACCAGTCTGCAGAAAAACAAAGATTTAGGGTGAGAAAAGCTTTTGTTACCCTCAATCTGTACAAATTTTCCCCTGTTCTGAGTATCTCTCTGGGATTCTCTACACAGCACAGGTGACCCCCCATTCCCAGCAGGCAGGAGATGTGTGGAGAGAAGCTGAGAGGGGAAATAACGGCTCAGTTTCCTGCTCAGAAGGATTGGTCTTTAAGTTTATGAAGGTTTTTATGGTGAACAACAAATTTATGTGTTTGCAAAGCTGTAATTAACTAATTAATTTCATTTACCAGCCTTTCAAAGGAATTTAAACTGGAGATGTCCAAGAAATGGCACTTGAGGACATGGTTTAGTGGTGCTGGCTGATGGTTGGACTTGATGATCTTAAAGATCTTTCCCAAACCTAATAACGATTCAGTGATTCCATGAAATTAAACTTAATTAATTTATCTTTTGCTCCCCCAGATAAAAGCAGAGCAATCTGCTGCCAGCTGAGCTGCCATAAAGAGAGCTTGACTGCAAATCTGAGCCCTTTCACTGAGTAGAGAGAAGAGGAAAAAAAAAAAAAAAAAAAACAAAAAGAAAGGAATTTGCACTTGCTGATGGGAAAGTGCTTTCCCAAGAAGCCAAGAAGATCCCAGTTTGTGGCTCACCTGAGGCTGCTGGGCTCTATGGCCTTCAGCTCCGTGGCGTTCAGCAGGCACACGTATCTCGTCCCGATGGCATCCAGGGCCGTGGCATTCAAGGCATTGCCCAGCTCTACATAGCATTTAATTGCTGCTGAGGCCTGGAGACACGATTAATTTGGTTACTGTGACTGAATCAGGAGTTGTGTTTTCACCACCATCCCCCCAAAAAAAAAAAAACGTGCAATGATTACAAAAATAACCCGGGATCGTTTCACATCTGCTCGTCTGGAGCTCAGGGATGGTTCAACCATCTTGGAGCCCACTGGGTTAATCCCAAACCAGCAGGGAACATGAGCAGGAAAGCAAAGCCAAGGCCCTACCAGGCGGTCTGGGGGCTGATTTTTCAGAAAGGCAGCCAGGACATCAGATGAGTTCATCTTCCACATGGAAATCTCCTCAGGGGTGATGAGACGGGTGAGGGGGCCCAGCTTGGAGAGGAGGCTTTCAGGATAACCATCAGGATACGTCTGTGGAAACAGCACTGCTATTGCTACAAAGTAGGGCTGAGGGAGCTGGTTTTTCAGTCTGAAGAAGAGAGGATTAGGTGAGGATTTTATTGCTGTCTTCAACTGCTTAATAGGAGATGGGAGGGAGGGTGGAGCCACGTTCCTCTCAGAGGAAGTGCACAGTAAAGGCCAAGGCCCAACAGGCAAAGAAAATTCTGGTTAGATATTAATAAAATAGGTATTTTGACAGTGAAGTGGTCAAACACTGGGAGAGGAGCCCCAGTCCTTGGAAGTGCTAAGTTTAACTGGACAAGTCCCTGAGCGATCTCATCTCTAAATGATTTAACATCCTTTGGGCTGGTATTACCTTATTCAGGTAGTCCTTGAACACCAGCAGCTGCTCCACACTGAAGGGGTAGCTGAGGACCTGGGAGAGGTGGCTCTCCAGGAAGAGGTGGCTCTCCAGGGAGATGTTCCCCAGGCAGGCCCGTAACTGCTGGGGGGTGTAGTAGGTGGGCATCAGCTCAGTGCTCAGGACCTCCTCTGTTATCTCCTTGTTACAACCTGCTGGGGCAAATCAGCTCTGGGTTAAAGCCTTTTGCTTCAAGCTTTGAATCCCAGAATCACCGAGGCTGGAAAAACCCTCCCAGCCCATGGATCCCCCCTGTGCCCCATCCCCACTTTGTCCCCCAGCCCAGAGTGTCACAGCCAGGCCTTCCTTGGACACCTCCAGGGGTGGGGACTCCAAACCACCCTGGGCAGGCCCTGCCAAGGCCTGACAGCCCTTTCCATGGAGAAATTCTTCATGGAGATGCCCCCTTGCTGGAGATGGATGGGTGTGTCACCGAGGTCCCAAAGGGGTGACCTTTCCCCACGTGCTCCACAGCTGAACTGGGACACTTTTAGGGACACCTACAAGCACTGGGACAACCCTGATCCCGGTGGGAATGCTCCAATCCAGGAAGCTCCCATACCATCAGCACGCCTGTGCCTGGTGGGCAGCAGCTCTCCCACCACGGTGGCCAACTCTTCCCTGGACAGGGGGGAATCCCGGGCAAAGTCCTTCAGCCAAAGGCTCAGGGAATTCTGCAAGGCAAATGTTCCATCAGGGGGATGGTGCAGCCCTGGGGGCACCTCCAGCACAACACCCTGCCCCTCACACACGCTGAGCTGACAGGTCACTGGTGAGGTGCTCTGGGCAGCACAGCTGCAGATCCCTCCTTGGCGAGCAAAAAGCACATTTTTAAAGCTTGAACTCCACGTATCCCACCCCCCCCATAAATGATTTTACCTCCTCACAAGGCACTGTGTGTATTTTACTGCTGTTTTCCCCCCCTGGTGCTCTCCCAGCAGTGCCAGGAAGGGGCTGACAGAGATCTGGATCTGCAGTTCCAGGCTGTCAACTCCATCAGCCCTCACTTCTCCCAGACCATCATCCCCTTTGACACCAGACCTCTTTTAAAAGAGGAAACCACTGAAAAAACACAGGGCTGAACAACCCCCAGCATATTTCCCCAACACTCCAAGAGCCAGGAGTGCTTCCCAGGCTCCCCACCCCTGTATGAAAACCCACCTTGGGGATCTCCTGCAAGATGTTGTGATCAAAAACAGGGATCAGCCCCGAGAGCTCCCTCAGGGTGAAGGCTGACCAGGCTGCAGGAGGCCTGAAGACAAAAACCAGCTGGGATCAGCTTTCAAGGAAGAGCAGAACAAACAAAAACACCTTAAAAGCTGCCAGGATTGTGTGTCCCTGTAACACCTGACGTCAAGGAAGCACAAGATTTTAAATCCTGAAACACCTTGATCCCTTCCTGTTACACCAAACTTCCTCCCAGCAAAGCAGGACAGGTGGCAGTGCCATGAATCAGGGCAAATGGCATTTAACTGATGCCTTCTTTTCACAGGCATGACACCCAAAGAATTTCTATTGCTCATTTCACCCAGCTCAGTGCCAAGATCTCGGGGCACCTGGGAAGAGGGAGGGAAATGTTTGACTCCTCCTGTTGGAATCAGCCAGGGATTTATCAAGCAGGTAGAAGCAGAATGTTTCCTGAAAATCTGGGGCTGACAAACACCTTGAACTCACCTGTGGTCACCAAAACAGTCAGAGAAGTTTGGTTAATAAAAAATAAATCGGAGGAAAAGCTTTTACAACCAGAGCAAGGGAGAAGCAGAAGTGGCAACTTATTTTTCAGCAGAATTTCACCCAAGCCTTTCAGCTGAAAGAAGTTCAAATGAATTAAAGTAAAAGGCTCAAAAGCAATCAGTTATTCAGGTTTTGGCTCAGGCTGGTTGGCTGGAGCTCACTCAGGTCTTGACAGAACAATGGGTTTGATGAAGGGAACTGTTCTGTTGATGTCCAGGAGAACATTTCATACCCAAATGTGGTGTTCCCGCTGCTGATGACATCCCTAATGGCCTCTTCTTGGTCAGGCAGGAAAGATTCACAGTGGCTTAGATCCTTCAGCAGGATCCCCCCCGAGCTCCTGATGTATTCCCCCCCCAGGTCACAGAGCAGGCAGCCCAGGAGCTCGGCATTTCCCTCGGTTATTTGTGTGCCAGGGACTTTCTGAAATAAAACAAGACAGAGAAATGTCCAGGACTGGCTGCCACAGGGGAAGGGCACCCCTGCACCCCAACCCTCCTGCTGATCTGTCCCTTCCCCACGTACCAGACATGCCAGAGCCTCCAGCAGAAGCTGTTTCCTCTGGGGGGACTCTCTTGGCAGAACATCAAGGTTTGCCTCCCGGATATTGCTGAAGTATTGGCTGCAGCTTCCAGTGGCTGCATAGTCTGAAGGACTGGAAAGACAAACACTCCATGGATTCCAGGGAATGATATGGAGCACTTGGTCGGGTTTGAGGGTGCTCAACAAAACATCTTCCACATCTGCAGACTGAACTCCCTGCAGTTGCTCTTTGAAAGATCCTAGTCCATGTTCTTTCTAAATTGATTTTCACCTTAAGGAATCTACTGTGGGGCACAGCCTAAAATTGTTCCAGATCTGGATACAAAGGCACAGTGGCAAGATACTGGGACAAGGAAATCCACTCCAGTGCCTTTTTTCTTTGCTGTTGGAAGGGAGAAGCACATTCAGGGAGGCCTGAAAGTGCTAAGATTCTATACTGGTTTCATATCCAGATATACAAGAAATTGCTTCAAGGTGTTTATATTGATATGTTGGGTGGTTGAACCTGAAAGGCCTTAAAACCCTTGTGAAAGCTTTCATAGAATCCTGGAATGGTTTGGGTTGGAAAGGACTTTAAAACTCATCCAGTTCCACCCCTTGCCATGGGCAGGGACACCTCCCACCAGCCCAGGGTGCTCCAAGCCCTGTCCAACCTGGCCTTGGACACTTCCAGGGATCCAGGGGCAGCCACAGCTTCTCTGGGCACCCTGTGCCAGGGCCTGCCCACCCTCACAGTTGGGAATTTCTTCCCAATATCCCACCTAGCCCTGCCCTCCCTTCAGCTTTCTGCAATCTGATTTTTGATTCCCCACAAGGAGGCCTGAAAAGTCTGAAATATAAATCAAACTAATCAAGCCATCCTGGTTATGAAACTAATCCCTCTATTTCCCACTGAGGCAACCTCATGAAAACCCTAACACAGTTACCTTAAAAACAGCAACAGGTCTTTGGGATAACTGTCCAAATCCTCGGGAATCCCGTGCAGTGTCACCATCCTCAGTAAGCAGCTCAGCTGGAAGGACACCAGAGATGGCATCAGAGACAGAACCAGCATGGAACATAAGAACAAATAAAACAAAAGGAAGATTTTATCCTGCTCCAGAGAAAGAAAACAGGGATGATTCTTTTCCTGATATCCAACCTAAACCTCCCCTGTTCTGGTTTAAGCTCAGAGTGTTGAACAATCCTCATTGCACCTTCAGGACAGCACCAGACACAGCACTTGGAAATGTGGGAACTACCTGGTCTTCTCCCAGCTTGACATTCTTGCTCCTCATGACTTTGGCCAGCTCCTGAAATCTTCCTGCTTCCACATCTTTGGCAGCTGCACAGGTGAAACCTTGGAGGACAGACTGGGAAAGCCTGGACATGGACAGGAGGGAAATCAGAAGGGCAGGGACTTCAGGAGAGGTGAGTTCAGAGCGGGACACTCATGCTGACTCCATTGTTTTTCCAGCTGTAAATAACTTTTCATAATTTTTCTTCTCAGATGTGACAAAAGACACGTTGAATCCCTGGAATTGCACTGGGGAAGGCTGGCACATTCCCTGTTTGGAAATGCCTTCCACAGGGGCCACCATCTGGAGCAAGATTCCAGGTGCACCCTGAGCCAGAGGCATAATTTTAGAAAGAAATTGTGGCTTATGGTTTTTTTTTTTTCCCAGCTGAGACCCTGGGAAATCCCAGTGCTCTGTGTCTGTGTTTGGGTTTGCTTTCCATTCCCATCTGTTCCTATGGATTCAGTGTGGTGGATGTGCCACAAGCACCAGTGGAAACATGGAAATTGCCATCGAAACAAACACGGAAAGGGGAAGGAGAGAAGGAAATTGGTACCTGCTGAAGTCAGGCTCTGCCTTTACCACGTCACTGAAAAACATGGCAGCCTGGGGAGCAAAGGCAGAGGGTCAGAGGTTTTCCAGAGGTTTTCCAGCAGAAATCCCTCTGTTTTGGGGCAGATCTGCAGAGCAGACTCGTGGCCCTGCATGGCCAGGGAGGGGGGAGGGGACACAGCCCCCCAGTACCTGCTCTGGGGTCCATGTCTTGCTGTTGAGGTCCTGAACACTGGGCTTCTCCTCCCCAAAAACCAGCAATGATTTGGGGATGTAGCTGGCCAAAGAATCAGGGATGAGTTTCACCAGGTCAGCAGGGTGGGCAATGCTGGAGAAAAGCTTTAAAAAAACCCAAAAAAACCCAACAAAATATATCAGTCAAACACTGTGGCTAACAGAGAACTGGGAAAGCCAGAGCAATCCCCCTGCTGATCATCTGGGCACTTCACAGAGGCCTAACACTGAAATATTCTCTGTTTGACACATTCTGTCAAATTGGAGATGCTGCTTGGAGGTAATTCCTGGGGTCCTGATGGATGGGAATGATTCTGCCTCCCATCAGCTTCCCACTCCTGGCTTTATGCCCTAAAAATATTGAGCAGGGCACAAAGGAGGGACATTTCTTCCCTCTCTGCCTTTGAGACACACACAGTGTCTCAAAGTGCTGAAGGCACCTTGCAGATCCTGTGGTGGATGAGACATTATTTCACTTTTAACACCTAACATTTCCCTCATAACATTCCTTCCAATAATGGAGCTGCCCCAGAACAGGGAACAGGCAGGGCCTCTGGTCCCAAACACAAATCAGAGTCTTTCCTACCAGGAAAACAAACTTAAAAGCTACACATGCAACTGGAAGGCTCAAAACACAGCAAGAAAAAAGGCAAAGAGGTGTCCAAATCCTACACAGTCACATGAAGGAATGAAATAGTGAATTGCTGAGGGATCAGTCAACCCTAAAAAGGGACTTCTGAAGTCACCTTCACTTCTCACACACTCTTACTTCAAATGTCAGTATTAGAATCATAGAATCACTTAGAGTGGAAAAGACCTCCAAGATCAAGTACAATCTTCAGTGAATTCTGCTCCCTGCACATTCTTTCCCTGGGAGCATCTTTTCAAGTCACTAGGGAGGAGTTGCTGGGATTACCCCATAAAACAAGTCCCTTGTGCCCTTGTCCCCAAGGGGCTCAGCAGGACACCCTGGCTGGTGGCCCAGGACATCTCCACGGGCAGAGTGACAGGGATTTGATCCTGTTTGGCAGTGACAGCCCCAGGAAATGCTGCCTGGGGGTGCAGGGGTGTGTCCCACCTGGCCCCTGGAGCTTTGCTCATTTGTGACACCTGAAGAGGGAGAAACAACATCACCTTTTCCACAAAGGTCCTTTTGAGAGCAGGGGGCAGGGTCTCCATCTGCTGGGCAAACTCAGGCACCTCGATGGCCTCCAGGAGCACCTTTGGGGACAGACTCCAGACCGTGCTGCTGTTGAAGCCTCCCACCAAACTGCCCAGCCTTGCCAGGCTCTGCCCATCCCGGAGCTGGAAGGGAATGCACGAGGACATGAGGGCCAGACAGCACCTGCTGGCAGCACCAAGTGTGAGCTGCACCTCCCAGAATCACTGAGGCTGGAGAAGAGCTCCAGGATCATGGAGTCCCCCCCTGTGCCCCATCCCCACCTCGTCCCCCAGCCCAGAGCACTGAGTGCCACCTCCAGTCTGGTCATGCCTTGGATGCCTCCAGGGGTGGGGACTCCACCACCTCCCTGGGCAGCCCCTTCCAATGCCTGACCACCCTTTCCATGGAGAAATTCCTCCTGAATTTGTGGCCCCGATCCTGGTACCTGATAGCCAGAGTGCAGCAGTTTGTCCACAATGGCACTGGACTGCTCAGCACTCCAGCCACGAACTGCCCCCAGGGCAGGAAGAGCTGCTTCGAGATCCTGCTCACTGATGCTGTTCTGGATGCTGGACACGGACAGTCCAACTGCAGCCTGGCCCAGGGCACGCAGGGTTTCGGCAGAGAAATCCTCCAACTTCCTCAGCAGGGAGGATGTGACCTGCAAAGGTCCCAAGAGGGACAGAAAGGAGAGTCAGGGGAGCAGAGAGGGGAACCTCCAGCCTTTGGATGCCTTAAATCCCTGCATTTCTGCCTCGGATTTTCCTGCCGAAGGCTGCTGATGGAGCATCTCCACCCACAGCAATTGTCAGGTGATGAAAGCCCAGCCAGGCACTAGGACAAAAAAAAAGGCAAAAAATCCTGGAGGAGGTGAGAGGAGGCACAGGAGCTGATCCTGAGCCCTGCCGGTTTAGTGCAGGTGATGGTGTGAATGAAGCCCCAGGGCTGGGCAGGTGATGGTGTGAATGAAGCCCCTGGGCGGGTGATGGCTTACCTGCAGCTCCCGTGCCGGCAGGGATGGGGGAGCTCTCCCTCCGGGAATTCCTCTGCGCTCCGGGATCCACGGGCAGCTCTCCCCGATCCTGCGGGCCAAGCTCAGCGCGTCGTCCCTGCTCAGGTTGGTCACTGCTGAGGGGCTCAGGGAGCACACAAGCCTGGCTGGGAGGCTGCAGGTGAAACACAGAGGGGAGAGGCTGCAATTCCCACAGACAGGGGCTCCTTCACCCCCTTTTCCCAAAGGATGCTCCTTCCCGGGGCGTGTTTTCCCTGCCTCGTGTTAACTGCTGGTTCAGAAAGCGCTGCTGAGTCCTGGCAAACCGTGCAAGGGCACCACATGGAGATCATTTCCCAGGGTTCAGAACTCAGGATCTGGCCCTCCCCCCAAGGGCAATGGAATTATTGGAGGAACAGAAAAAATGTTTTAAAGGTTTAATGAAAACAGCCATCAGAACCACCACCCAAAATCTTCCTAAATCACAGCACAACTGGGTGCTACTGGATCTGATTCCCACCATGTAGATCAGATCCTGCCAGATCCTGTACCTTGAGAGTGGAAAACCAGGAGCAGAGGTCAGCAGGAAGGTGTAGTACAGAGCTGTCTCCCACAGCAAGGTGAGGTTGCTGATCATCTCCAAATTCACTGGATCCCTGGCAAATTTTTGAAGCTGAGGGTGTAAAAGAAAAAAAGAAAAATAATTTAGATGGATACTTTAATCCTGACATTTTGAACCAACCTCACTTCAAGCAATATGTGTTTTTTTCACCTGATTTTAGTGTTTTGAGGAAGTTTAATTTTTGTTCTCCAGTAATGCACTGGGACCTGGGTCAAGCTTGGGGTTGTTCCTCTTCCTGACTCCAGTTTGCTTTGTGCAGAATTACCCACATCCCAGGCATATTTTGCCCAGTGGAGGTTCCTCATCACCAGGAAGCTGCACTTACTGTTGGTTCATCACCAAAAAGCTTCAGGTCCTCAACAGTGGCACCCTCCATGAAGGATCCAAGGTAATTTTTAAAATAAGCAGTGGAATTCAGCCCTGGAATGGCTTCACTGTAGCATTTCTGGTTGGATTCTGCAGTCAGACAGGGAGAAAAACAGGCACCAAATCAGGAAATGGGTGGATTTTGGAGATTGGAACAGGCTTCAGGCCATCAGAGGACTCAGCAGAGCTCCCTTAGTGCCTCTGGTCACACATTCCTCTCAAATCCATGGGTTCAGAATCCAAATGCCCAATTCTTCAGCTCTCAGAACCAAACCCTGTTCTTTCCCAGCAAAAGCAGGAAATGCCATCCACAAGGGAACCAAGTCAGATTGTGCTGGTTTATAAAAGTCCTGGACTAATGAAGCCTTCAGGCAGGGAAATGATTCCTGAAAGCACTTATCACTGTCACATTCCCAGCCTGTTTCTACTGGAGGTTCACAAAAAACCCTGGGAAGCCTCAGCCCATGCCAGAGCCCACACTGGGGGCTTAAAGCATCCCTGATTTCCTAGAGAAAATCAAGCCATTTACCATTCTGGGTGAGATAATATTTGATCCCACTGTAAAGATTCCTCTGCTCTTCCTCTGGAAGCTCAGGGTATAGTCCATCCAGGGCAGCCACTCTGCAGATGGATAAGAAAGGCAGACATCTCAGAGCCTGATGAAGTCAGGGTTGGATTCTCACAGAAAAGCTGTTATTGAGGACTGATTGTATCAATCACATCCTTTCTCAAAGCTCCCAGTGTGGTTTCCCCTCCCAGCAGCCCCAGGCTGTGACACTGCTCTGCTCACAGGGGGCCATCAGGGACACGAGCACTTACAGCTGCTGAAAGGTCTCACAGGACACATTTTTGCCATGGAGGCAACCAAAGACCTTGGGCTCTGCCAGAAAAGGCTGAAGTCCCCCGTGGACCCACTGGGACAGAACAGGAGGGCTCTCAATGTCTGGCACTTGCAGCATCTTCTCCCACAGGCCGTTGATGAAGATCAGGTTCCACTCCAGAGACAGAGGCATGTGGGAAAACTGAGAGCAAGGGGTGAGAAGAAACACGGGAATTCCAGTGAATAATCAAACATCAACAGAAATCCACATGAATCTGAATACTCTGAACAAAATCTGCTGGTTGAAATGGTGCTGTTTTTAAGATAAGGTAATGTTAAGGTAAAAACTGGGGTAATTTTAACCCAAGCCTTTCAGGGGTGATCAAACACCCCTGGTACCCACCCGTTGGCTGAACGTGGTCAGGGAGGCCAAAAGCTTCTCAGCATCATATTTGGAAAAGAACAGAACAGAGTATTCTGGATCCAGAGCAGTGGCAGGTTTGGAGGCAAGGCAAGAATATAAGGATATGAGGAAATCATCCTGGAGGTCCTGGAGCCAAGTTCTCTGGAAGAGAAAAGGGAAATGCAAATAAAGGTGGTAAATGGTGGGTCGTGTTCAGAGGTGCTGCTGTGTGGAGTGGCCTTCAGGTGCCATTTGTGCACTGGGGAAGGAATCCTTCCCTGGGAGGGTGGGGAGGCCCTGGCACAGGTTGCCCAGAGAAGCTGTGGCCTTAAAAGCTTTATTTGAATAGTTTCCCACCAAAAAAAACCCAAAAGCCCAAATATTGCCATTTGATCGAAGGGTGAACTTCCATAGGGAACTTTCTCCTTCCCAAAACATTCAAAAAAAGCCAAACAAACAGTGGGAAAAGAACCAATCAAACCCCCCACCAAAACATTGGGAGAAATGTCATCTCTTTATTAGAAACGTTTAGGGAAAAATACAAACTGTTGTCAATTGAATTGCAGTTCCTGGAAGCACAACAACTGAGAGAGAATGACAAAAGCAGGGAAGAAAGTAAAACCCTGGAATGTTCCAGGTGATATTGTGCTTTTTCCACCCTTTGTTGGGTTTTTTTACCCTAGTGGAGCAGGGGGGCCATCATGCAGAGATCTGCCTCAGGGCTGTGATGCCAGCTTTTAAGAGCCAGTTTCTTTTGGAAAACTTCTTTGTCCCACTTTCTCCTTTGAGAGGTTTGGAAAAGAGAATCCCCCACTCCCACAGCCAGCCCACAGAGGGTTCCAGGGGGGTTCAGCCCCACGTGGGAGGTGACACAGCCACAGCTCAGTGCTCTGGGTGCTCCCTGTGTGTTCGATCCCAGCCTCGCCCTCCATCCTGGCAGGGAAACCTGGACAAGGCTTTGGCTGCTCCACTCCCAGCCAAGCCTGGGACTGTTCTGAGGGGCAGAATTCCCAAGGAAAACAAGCCCAGCACCATGGGCAGCAGGGCACTGCCATTACCTGGGCACAGGCGTATTGACCAAACGAGAGGCTGCACGGGGAGCTTTGGCCACGGGCGGCTTCCAGAAACTTCTCCTGGCTGGCACTGGGGGAAACAGAGACATCACTGTGCCAGCTGGGCCAGGAGGATCCCAGGATCGGGGGGAGCTGGGGCAGGACTGGATGGGGGCAGGACTGGTGGGGAACTGGCACCCCATCATCGCTAGAGCTGCAGACACAGCTTGGGGCACACCTGCCAAGCCCAGAGAGTCAGTGAAAGGCACCTGAACCCCCCTGAGCACCCGGGTTTGCTGCCTGCCTGTCCCCCCTCAGCAGGGACAGCCATCCCCTGTCCCCCCTCAGCAGGGACAGCCATCCCCTGTCCCCCCTCAGCAGGGACAACCATTCCCAGGTCCCATCCCAGGGCAGGAGCAGTGCCAGGCAGCCACCCCAATCACCCCCACAGCAAACACAGCAGAACGAACCGACAGGGGATGAGGATGAGCTGCTGCCCCCACCTGGGAGCAGGGACAGGGTGTAGATGAATTGCTGACGCTCAGGTACAAGCCAAGATCAATTTAAGCAGAGCTGTTTGAGCCTCAAGCCCCAGCAGGAGCCAAGACAAGCTCGGCACCAGTGCCAAGGCTCTTGGCTCACACACCAGGGAACTGCCCTGCCTTTCTTTGTCCTGAACAGACACAGAAACCCAGCAAGGTATTTTCCCTTCACTGTTCAAACAATTCCAGCACCAGCCCTCCCTCCCTGCCCACAGGTGACCCCGGGACTCTGGGAGGAGAGATGTCCTGCCCCTGGTGTCAGGGGGATCCTGTTCCCCCCAAAAACCAGGATCACTCCCAAGGGAAATGCTGCCAAGCCAATTTGCTGGTGGGTCACATACCTGTCCACTGAGGCACACAGGGCAGATTCTGATCCCCCAAAAAAAGAGAGAAAAACAGAGACAAAGGAATTGTGAGAGGGATACAAACACAGCTGTGTGTGAATCTTCCTTATGGAGGTCACTTGGGAGGAAACTCACCATTGACAGTGGAGCTGGAGCACTGCAGCAGGAGAAAGGGAGAGAAGAGATGCTGTTATCATGGAGTTGTGATCATTGCACAGACAAACATGTGAGCTGCAGCTGTTTGGGCCGGGGTGTGCCCTGAAACCCCTCAAATGCCCACATCCAGAGAGTTCTCATTTTGCTATCTGCAAAATTCCCGTGTTTTACTGGCTCTGGACCTCAAAAAAACCTGGAAAGCCCCAGGTTTGGGAGTGCTCCCACCCCTCAGGTGTGAGGCCCAGGGGATGGACTGTCCTGATGATCTGAGCAGGGTGGGTCTAGTGGGAGTTTTCTGGGACTGGATGAGCTTTAAGGTCCCTCCAACCCAAACCATTCTGGGATTCCATGATGTTTTAAACACCCAAATCTGCCTTACCAGGGATGTCCCAGCAGCAGCTCCAGCAGTTCCTTGCCACCCTGGAAGACAACATGCAGTGATTTTAGAGCTGTGCCAGTTCCATGGAACTTTTAACACACGATGGAAGCTGTGGCTGCCCCATCCCTGCAAGTGTCCAAGGCCAGGTTGGAGCAACCTGGGACAGTGGAAGGTGTCCCTGCCCAAAGCAGGGGGTAGAACTGGATGATTTTTAAAGTCCCTTCCCACCCAAAGCATTCCAGGATTCTCTGATTCTATTAACAGATTTAATCAGATTCAGCTCTGATTATTCCTTAAGTGCATTCCCAGAGACACCTGGATACTCCAACAACAGGAGCAGGGAGCAGACAGCTCTGAAATCACAGGAGGAGAATCAACTCCAGTTGTGTCTTTCCACACTATTTATTACCAAGGCTGAAATATTTCACTTCCCAGATCCAATAACAAACAAGAATAAGCAAAAGCTGAGGGTTTAGAGCAGCCACCAAAGCAATGTTCAGCATTCTTCCAGCACAATTCTCCCTCTTGAGGATTATCTCTGGAATGGAAAATCCTCTTGGAACACCCACCCCTCCATGGTCCTACTCACCAAGCAGAAGGAGAAATCCCAGCCCTGGGAGTAAAGGAGGCATTTCTGGAAAGGTCTTCAGCTCAGAACACCCACAAGTGTGAGGAATCACCTTATTTCAGCAAAAAATAAAATAAAAAAAAAAATCAAATTACTTGCAAAACCAAGCTCAGAGGAGGGAAGTTGAAAGGTGATGTCTCACCTGCAGATTTAGACACTCCAACACCCTCCACAAAACCTGAAATGAGACCCAAAGCACACAGAAAGCTACTGGGGGTCTGCCCTGCCTGGGAGAGCCCGTGGAGAAGGTGGAGTTAGTTAAGCCAGGTCATTGTTACCCATGTGCTGAGCAGGGTTCCTGCTGGCAGAGGGGGAGAGGTGGCCCAGCCCTGTTCCTGGACACTCACCTGGGCTCTGCTGTCCCCAGAGTGCAGGGCATGGGCACAGAGGGCTCCTTTTCACTGGGCAAACTGAGGTGTGTCCCATCTCCTCAGCCCTGCATCTCCCGCTGCAGGATGGGTTTGGAGCCCTGGACACACCTCTGAGCCCTTGAGAACACAAATGTTTCGTAGAACAAGTCACTGTGTGCTGTTTGTGAATGCCTGTCATTCCTGGGAGCAAACAGGGGCAGGATCAGAGCCCTGAAGAGGTGAATTCCCTCCCCTGCCCTGCGTGGGATGTGACCAAAACTGAGCCTGTGCTCCTGGGACAGAGCTCCTGCAGGACCACCTTCCTCCAGCCACCAAGGACACATTTGGCATCGGGACATTTTGCTTTGGTGGGGCTTGAAATGGTTGAAACTTCTCGAAAATTTCTACTTCCTCCCATTGTCCCGAGGAGAAACACTTGGAATTTGCTCTGCTGGCCAGCCAGGACAGGGACTGGGATGAAGCTGTGTCAGGGCAGGCTCAGGGTGGATCTCAGGGAAAGGTTCTTCCCCCAGAGGGTGGTTGGCACTGCCCAGGCTCCCCAGGGCAGTGGGCACAGCCCCAAGGCTGCCAGAGCTGCAGGAGGGTTTGGATGATCCTCTCAGGGACAGGGTGGGATTGTTGGGGTGTCCCAGGAGGGCCAGGAGTTGGACTGGATGGTTCTTGTGGGTCCCTTCCAGCCCAGGATATTCCATGATCCTGAGATCATGGAATCATCCTGGCCCGTGGGCTCCAGCACCCACTGCAGCAGCTCAGGAACCACATCCACGAGCCCCCTGAGCAGGAATGTCATCACCCAATGGCTCCAGAATCATAACCCAGAGATCCCTGCCTCCCTATCACTGCAATCCACCTTTCCCTCCTCAAACCTTCGTTTCCTCGCTGCAAATCCCAGGACAGAACTTCAGGGCCTTTCCAATTCCTGCAGGCTGCTCTGCCTTAAAAACTAAATATTGTTGTTATTATTAAAGAGCTCTCAGCCCATCAACACTTCAGCAAAGCAGACTTGGCAAACACAGCCTGCATGAATAAAGTGAGAGCTGCTGGATTTTAAATTACATTCCCCCCATTTCAGGCTTCTTTTTGCCGACCTTTGGATCTGATCCCCCAAGTCACTAAGAAACCCAAAGTAACTCTGAATTTCTCTGGACACAGAGGGGTAATTTTACACCTCAGATTTGGAAAAAAAAAAAAAAAAAAAATCTCTCTTTGGTCACTTTACTGATGCTTTGCAAGACCAGTCCTGTGCCAGGCTCAGACTTGCCCCATCATGCCCACCTACGGCTCCTGTTTGTGCCAGTGTTGACTCACCATCCCCACCCACCCAAACCCAGCTCCCTCCACACTCCCCGTTCTCTCACCCCACTTCATGTGCTCATCAGCTGTTTTGGAACAGCAACAGCAAGCCGTGAATGCAGCTGGTCTGACTCACAGCGTGTGAAAGTGATTTCACCACCACAAATCATTTTTGTGCTTGGACCAATCCACAGAGACCCCGAGCTCAAAGCAAGGAGCCTCTTTCTCCAGGATTCCCAAAGGAGAATTTCCTGGAGCTGCAGGGGGATCCTTCCATCATCTTTCAAACACCACAGCTCTCAGGGTCTTGCACCTTTTGGATCAGAGTCAGAAGAGGGTTGTCCATGACAGGAAAGGTGGGAAAGTGGCCGTGGAGCCAAAGAAGAGCCAACCAGGAGAGCAGCAAAGGGCTCTGCCACCTGCAGCCAGATCATGGAATCATGGAGTGTTAAAGGGTTGGAATGGACCTTGGAGATCATCCAGTGCCACCCCTGCCATGGACAGGGACACCTCCCACCAGCCCAGGTTGCTCCAAGTCCGGTCCAACTTGGCCTTGGACACTTCAGATCCTGGATCTGGGGCTTCTCAGCTGCAGGAAGCGGGAACACAGAGCAGGAATGTTGGTAGAACCTGCTCTCAGTGGGAGACAACTGGAGATGTGCTCTTGGTCAGGCAGCAGAGAGCTGGGAGAGGTGCCCACGCCCTGCTCTGAGGATGGCTGTGCCCAAGCTGCCCTCGGGAGGTCTGTGAGGGACATTTTGGAGCCCACCTGTAAAAACAGTCACCTTCAGCTCAACACAACTACACAGGAGACCTCTCTCTGCCTCACCTTTCCCCACAACCTCCTTTTCCCCTCAACTGAAGCCCAGCTCTGCTTCAGGATCACCAACACACACCCCGAGGTGGGGCGGGAAGGGGGGGCCACGGAACCTGCAGTGGGTGGGACAGCCCTGAGCTGTGGTTTGTCCCGTGGCAAAGTGAGTCAGAGCCTTCCCACCCAGCCTGGCAGCCCCGAGTGGGGCTCAAGTGTTCTCCAGTCACACCAGGCTGCACAATTGCTGTTCCTGCTGTGCTGAGCCAGGTGTGACCAGAGGAAATAAATCCTCCCCAATCCCATCCCCAGCAGGCAGGGCACACGCCCTGCTTGTCTCAGCTGGTGGCATTCACCCAGCACAAAGGGGCTTTGTGCTCTCTGGGGAAAGCCAGGTCTCCCCATAGCTCAGCAGAGCAGCCTCGTGTCCTGAAAGGATGTAAAAAGAGGATTTGGAGACATTCGGGGCTAAAAGGGAAACTGGATTCATTCTTTGGAACATGTCCATCCCATCAAATCCCTTCATGACGTGAGTGCATCCCACAGTGGATCTCCCACGTGCTCACATCCAAATGCTCCAAGTCAACAACCTTGGAGAGTCCAGGAGAAGCTCAACATGACCCAGCTGCACTGCCCAACGCCTTGGACCAAGCTGCAGCTTGGAGAAGGTTCTCCAGAGCTGACCAGGAGAAGGAGCCATGAAGGTCAAGTGCCAGCCTAGAGCAAAGCTCCTTCCTCTGGTGCCAGGTTTGCTGCCCAGTCAGGTGAGCTGGGTGGGGTCCAGAGCTGACAGAAGGGATAAAGGGACACCAGTGATGCAGAACCTGTGGTTTGAGGTACAAACAGCTCCAAGCCCACAACAATGAGCTCGTTATGATAGGCCAACACTTGCACTCAGCTCTTCCTTTCCTGCTGCCTGTGCAGATCTCAGGTTTGATGGGACTTGGCACATGAAGGCAGAGCCCCAGCGACTGAAAGTCTGTGTGAAACTTCTCCTCTCCTTGTCTCTCCAAACAAGGAAAGTCTGCTAAAAACTGCCCACAGGAGAAGAGATTTGAGTGGCAGGGACCCACCCACCCTGCTCTGCACCAAACCCTCTGTCACCAACCACAGAATCCCAGAGGAGAAAGTCAGGAGAGCTCTCCAGGTGCTCATCACCGGCTTAAGGGTGGATCCAACTTTGCCTGGGGCAATAATTCTGTGCTGGCAGCCTGCAAGGTTCTGTTTAAAAGCAGAAGATGAATTTTTGGGCAGCCTCATCCTGCAGGTAAACCCCATCCCCAGGGTGGAACATCCTGCTGTGTGGGCAGTGCTGGGAAAGAGGAGCCTTGTCAGGAGTGGGGAACTGGGGTGTTTGGGCCCCTTCCAGGTGCCACCTTTCCCTGCAAACCCACCCAGCCTTATCTTGGCACAGATCTGTGAAAATATGTGCCAGTGCCCGGGTGCCAGCACAGTGCTGTTCGGGACCTGCCCTGTAAATGTCACCGGGAGACTTTGATGGACAAGGCAGTGTTTGGTTCAACGAGCAGCTTGGCTCACCCTGTTTGTCCAAGGGTTCATTTGCCAGCAGGGAATGTGGGAAAAGAAACATTGCTGGCTTCAGGTTGCTCCTGAGCCCACACCTGCAAATGCCAGGGGGGGTCAGCAGAGCCTGACCCTGAGGGTTTGTGTTTGACAGCTCAGGCAAGACCGTCTGGCCCAGGGGACAAGGGACAGGACAAGAGGGAACAGCCTCAAGTTGTGCCAGGGGAGGTTCCAGGCTGGATATTAATCAAAATTTCATCACAGAAAGGGCTGCCCAGGGCAGGGGTGGAGTCCCAGCTCTGGGGGCATTTAAAAGCCCCGTGGATGTGGCACTTGGGGACAGGGGTTAGTGGTGGCCTTGGCAGTGCTGGGGGGTGGTTGGACTCTCAGAGGTCTTTTTGAAGCTGATTCCATCCTCACCTGTCAGTGCTAACAAGGGTAGTTCTAAGCTGCAAAGGAGGAGGGAGGAAAGCCAAGGGTGTCAGAGCCCTTCCTGCCACCAAACACACCCCACCCTCGCTCACCTCAGCACTGAGAGCCTGTCCTGGTTTATCCCTGCTGGAGTAATCCCAGAGCAAACCCTGCTCTGGCCACACAGCACCCCCCAGCTGCTCCTGCCCCTGCCAAAGGAAGTGTTCCAGGGACAATGGAGGCAGGATAAAAAGGCCAAAGAGCATCAAATGCCAGTTTACAGCTGGAAGTAAAACCCAACCACTGCGCTGCACCTTCCTGGAGGTTTACACAAGGGATTTTGGGTGGTTTCTGCCTCCCCCTGTCCTCTGCCACTTCCTCTGTCACCTTTGCATTGCACAAAGTCAAAAAACACCGACAGGTAACCCTTCAATCACGTCCTGAACTAGAAATGCAAACAAGCTAAGAAAGGAAAGGTGATTCTCTGACGTCTGATGTTCCTCCCTCATGGGGGTTTGGTGACCAAGCAGCTGCTCCTGAGAGCAGGAGGGTGCCCAGCAATGCCCAGCCCAACCTGTTTGGCCACCCAGCAGGGCAGGGCTGAGGCCCCCTGGACACCCTCCAGCCACACCAGCAGCCAGGAGGAGCAACAGGACCAGTTTGGAGGTCACCCACGTCACTGGGAGACCAGTTTGCAGCAGGAGGAGGCTCAGAGCTGCCCAAGGCTCCTGGAAAACCAGCCCAGCCTCCAAGGGCTGCCCAGGAAGGACCTCATTGTCACATCAGGGGCCACCAGAGCCACCAGCTCTGGCTGCACCACGGATTTAATCCCACAGGATTGAAAATCCAGGAATGGGGCTACTGGTGCCACATCTCCCCGTTGGAAATGATACAAATTTCCTAATGAATTGTTTTAATTACCCATAGCCAGTGTAACTTCCCACTGGCACAAGGTTTTTCACAAACACAGTTCAGCAAAATCACTGAAACTTGAAGTTTTGCTAAACCAGCCTTGATGTGCTTCAGTCAGCAAAGCCTGGGGGAGAGAAATATTGCTGAGAACTGGGCACCAGGAATGAGGATTTACAGCCCCACAAGGACACTTGGCACAAAGCAGAGACAAAAACCCAAACTAACCCTGGCAATTCAGCATTTGCACTGAAATTCTGTCTATCTGAGGGAAACAAAGGTAACAAACACACTGAAAATGGGGGCTAATTAGAAAGCAACAACCAGTAGAAGATAGAATAGTAATTAATGCAGAGAAATATGTAATTTACAGCCAGTGAACATTAATTAATTAGTGGAAAGTTTGGAAAGTTGAGTGTTGCATGTTTGGGGGAGAGACCCCATGTGCAGCTGGCACTGTGAGTGAAGTAATCCCTGCTTTCTGACACCAAAAAACCAGTGAGGGAGAGTTTGATTTTTCCTGATGTTTCCAGCACCACTTGGCTCCTCCCAAAGCACACACTCACCTCGCAGGGGGCCAGGCAGGAAAGGGGAGGTGTTGAGGGCACCCAGAAATGCTCCAGCTCCTCCTGGCTCTGCTGGGACCATCAGCAGCACCTGGACAGCTCTGCCACAAGCTAAACTGCCCAAATCACAGCGAGAGTTGACAGGATTCCTCATTCCCGAGAAGTTCTGGCTTGAGGAGCTGCGGGAAAATCATTCCATGTGAGCCAGACCCTGCTGAGAGACCGTGTGGGTGTTCTCAGGTGCTTCTCACAGCAAGGCTGACACCTGGTGATGGGACAGAGCCCTTCAACCTGCCCTGTCCTCCAGAGAGAAATGCATCAATATATAAATATAAATATATAGATATATAAATATTTAGATATATGTGTGTGTGCAGAGCCACCTGTAACTGGTGACAGGACATGCCGAGCCCTAGGAAAGAAGGAAGTGTTATAAGTAAAATGAAACTGAGTTGAAATATAGTAATAAAATTTATTGAAGATTTAAACTGTAAGCTACTATTACTACTTTGATGAGTAAATTAAACCACTACTACTCATTACAGAAGGGAGAAGACAGAGCTCAGTTATGGAACTCAGAGACCCAGCTCATGAACTGGAAAGCCAGACTTAACTTCCAGCCTGACTAATTCCTACCTCTGCCCAAACCCCCAGGGCTGCCAGCCCTAAATCCTCTCCCGGAGTGCCCACTTAGCACCTTGTTGTGCTGAGCACCTGCAGGAATTCCCTCCAGCTCAGCCTCCTGACCCGTTTGTAGGGTGGGAACAGGAGGTTTGACCCTTTAAGCCCTCCCTGTGCCCTGTTTTTGGGGTCAGAACAGGAGGTTTGACCCTTTAAGCCCTCCCTGTGCCCTGTTTGTGGGGTCAGAACAGGAGGTTTGACCCTTTAAGCCCTCCCTGTGCCCTGTTTGTGGGGTCAGAACAGGAGGTTTGACCCTTTAAGCCCTCCCTGCTCCAAGGCTGTGACTGATGGAGACCAAACATGACCCAGGCACAGGGTGGGGTTGTTGGGGTGTCCTGAGCGGGGCCAGGAGCGGGTCTGGATGATCCTGATGATGCCCAGGTTGTGTTTTGATCCCTTTGGAGTTTTGGGAGTCGCTCTCAGCTCAGCCCATCCCACACTTCTGGGACCGCCAAGAGCACCCCCCAACCAGCACCTCCCACCCAGCTGCCTCAGGGCGCTCCCACGAGCAGTGCAACGATATATTTTTGTTAAATAAACCCCCCGTTAATACACATTGTGTGCAATTCCACAAAACCCCAAATTCCCTGAGGGGAACCCTCCGCGAACCAGAAAACATCGAATTCTCCGGGACCCCCCCCCCCCCCTTCCCCGGTCAGCACCACGGGAACACCTCGAACGATCGTGCCGCCACTTATCCCTGCCGGAAATCCCGTAAATTAAATGATCTCTTTAAAATTTAATAAATAAATAAATAAATAAATAAATAAATAAATAAATAAATAAATAAATAAACGAACCCGGCCGCGCTTTACGGCAGTGTGGCGGTTTTGCAGCAGGGGGCGGCCATGGCGGGCCGCTTCAGCGGGGTCCTGCAGCTCACCGAGCTCGACGATTTCATCGGCCCCTCGCAGGTGGGTTCGGGCCGAGCGGGTTCCCCAGGGGAAGAGGGGGGGTTCCCGGGGCCGGGCCTGTGCCAGGCACCCGCGGGGAAGGGGCGAAGGCGGCCCTCAGGGGGTTGGGATGGGGTGTGGGGATGGTGACAGTCACCTCCTGTCCTGTCGCTGCACCCTCCCCCCTCAGGCACCGCCGGCTGCTGCGGGAGATGGGAAAAGGGGAATAAATGGGTATTCCTCACTGTCCCTCGCAGCCCCGGCAGGAATTTGGGATCAGATCCTGATTTGGGCCCTTCCCTGTAAAATCGTAACCCTGAAGGAGGTCCCTGTCGCACGGGGCACCCGCACAGAGGCTGTGCCAGCGAAGAGGGGCAGCCCGGCTGCTTCCAGAGGCTCCGGGCGCTGGAAAAGTGCAAAATACTGACCCTGGAGAGCAAAATGTTGAGCCTGGAGTGCCAAAACACTCATCCGTGGAGCACGCAAAATATTACCCCTGGATGTATTTGCTGACAAGCACCGCGGGAAAACCACCCTGAAATGGGATCAGTGGGATGGGGAGTGAGATCAGTGGGATGGGGATTAACGAGCCCTGCTCGTTCTCCCCGGAGTTCTTGGGTTTCCAGGGGAAATTTCTTCCCGATTTGCTTTTCGGGGAGGGGTCGCTGCAGAACCGAGGAGTTCTCTGAATCCTGCGAAGGGCAGGGGATGCAGGGGAGGTGGATGAGTTTTTTGGCAGAGCGGGGTGTGCAAGGCAGAGCAGCCGGGGCTGGAGCGGCAGGAGGAGCAGTCGGTGCCTGAACAATAAAAACGGCACAAAACGCAAAAAAACCCAAACAAGCAAACAAACAAAAAAAACCAAACCACCCAGGACTCCACCCTGGAACAGCACGGGGAACGGGAAGTGGCCCGGGATGCTCTTCAGGGGCTCTTGCCAGGAATTAAAGTTCCCTGGCACTGGACGCGTGTGCTCGGACCACTCCTCCCATATAGGAGAGGATGGGCTGAGCCTGGGGAGGAGGGTCTGGCCACGGGCTGCTCTGTCAGAGCCCTAAATCAGAGCTGAGATCCTCCAGAAAGAGCAGCAAAGCCATCCCCAGCTTTTGGGCTGATGCTGGAAAGGTGTTCTTTCTGTTCAAAAGGGGTAAGGAGCCTTTCCTTGGGCACCTTCTTACAGCTTGAAGGGAGAGGAGTTGGATCCATTTCTGTGACACCAACCTCTGGGGTGCTCATCTCCTCACCTGGGGGCTTTCTTGCTCTTTCAGGAATGTATCAAACCTGTCAAGGTGGAGAAACAGGCTGGAAAAGCAGCAGCAAAGATCAGGATCGAGGCAGACGGGAGCTACTTCCAGATCGATCAGGTAGGTGGGAATTTGATCATTTGTTGTGTAAAACACCCAGAAAAATGAGTGTATTTTAACTGTTTGGACACTTAATGCCTCAAAGAGAACCAAGCTGATTGAGAAGTGTCCCTGGAAGCATTCTTGTGTTTTTTTTCCCAAAGTCTGACTTTTTGATTTCTAAGCAGCAATTCCAATTTCATGTCAGTTTTATGCTCTGAAACACTGACATCAATCAGTGATGATTTTCATTTTATCAGTTATCAATTTATTACGTTTTGTGAGCATTTTAATTTAGAAATTAATTTATAAGCAGTAATTCCAATTTTGTGACAGTTTTATGCTCTAAAACACTGACATTAATCAGTGATTTTCAATGTTAGAGCAGTAAAGCTGAGAAGTTTATTTTGCCATCAGTCCTTAAGGATCAGCAATTCCAGGTTGTTTGGGACAATGCCTTTTATGCTCTTTAAGAGATTCAACTGGATATTTTTAGTAAATCTTACTCTGATTTTTTTTTAAGGATATTTCAAATTATTTCTCAAATATTCTGCTGAATTCATAAGTCTCCTCCCAAAATTCCTGCTGAGTTTTGCAGAACAGTTTCCCTGTTTTCACAGAAAATTTTGGCATTTCTCAGTTAACCACACTGGGAATTCATCTGGGAATGATACTTTAGGCAGAGACCTTTTGACCTAAAGAAAGGAGGATACAGCACTTCCAGAGGGGTCTGGTTTCTTATTTTATAATATTAATAGCACCTAATTGCTCTGCCTGTTCCTGACTTTATCCAGGAGCGATAATTAAAGGAGAATCTCAGGGGAAAACCAACTTATTCAGGTCAGATATCATGAAAACACTTTCCTTCCAGTGACAAGCCTGTCTGGGATGACTCTTTCCATCTCTGTGCCAAACAATCCTATTAAAACCAGCAAGTTCAGGTGTCTTCCACCCCATCTGACTAAACCCAAATCTCCTTTCTGTGATGGTGAACCAAGAGCACCCTCTTTGGTCCTGTTTGTGGGGAAGGTGGGAAAGCAGCTCCTGGGTGAGCCCAGAGCTGAGTGTGTGCCCTGTTTCCTTGTAGGATGGGGGAGCACAGAAGCTGGAAAAGGCCAAAATCACCCTGAACGACTGCCTGGCCTGCAGTGGCTGCATCACCTCAGCAGAGAGTGTGCTCATCACCCAGCAGAGCCACGAGGAGCTCTGCAGAGTGCTGGCTGGCAACAAGGTGGGCCATAGGTTGTGTCATCTGCACCAACAGGGGGGGAAACCACACAAGCCAAAGGGAGTTCCAGAGCCCTGAGGGTGTTTTTGATGCACCCTCATGGGTTGTTCTCATTTTTAAGAGTTCTCAAGGGCTTTATGAGTGAGTTACTGACTGAAGAGTTGATGTGTAAGGTACTCTGTGGTGCTCCAGTGCTGGAATTGTGCCTGGGCCACGTTGTCTGACAGTGGTTCTGTTTGGTTTTATCCAAGGCTGCTGCTCCCAACGAACAGAAATTGGTGGTGGTCTCTGTTTCCCCTCAATCCAGAGCTTCCCTGGCTGCCAAGTGTAAAATGGGTGTTCTGGAAACAGCCAAGAAGCTGACGACGTTCCTGAAGAGTTTAGGCAAGTGTGGGATTGCTGTGTTAGCCCAGAGGGGCTCTGGGGGGGCTGTCAAACAGGGTTTGAGAGCACAGGGTTGAAGGGATTTAACCCCCAAAGTGTCCACAACTTCAGCCACAGAATAAACTTGGAGGGACTTCCTATAGGTGCCAGGACAAGGGGGAATGGATTTAAACTGCCAGAGAGATGGGAGACTGGAGAGGAATCCTTCCCTGGGAGGGTGGGCAGGCCCTGGCACAGGTTGCCCAGAGAAGCTGTGGCTGCCCCATCCCTGGAAGTGTCCAAGGCCAGGTTGGAGCAACCTGGGACAGTGGGAAGTGTCCCTGCCCATGGCAGAGGGTGGATTAACTGACCTTTAAGGTCTTTTCTGACCCAAACCATTCCATGATTCTATGAAATCCGTTAAGAACCATTTACAGGAACTTTCCATTTTAGATTTACAGCTCTCCGGTCACATTTGCTCCTGGTCTGTGCTGATGTGTTGGGGAAAAAGGCTCCCTCTCAACTACAGGGAGGGGGTGCCTGGAAATAAATTGAAATCTGGCTTAACTGGAGGCTTTTTGCTGCATCTCTCCCGTGGCTCTAACCCTGATGCTGTCCTGCCCAGGTGTGCACTATGTTTTCGACACAACTTTCTCCAGAAACTTCAGCCTGCTGGAGAGCCAGCGGGAGTTCGTGAGACGCTTCCGCCGGCAAACCGAGGACAGAAGGGCCCTGCCAATGCTGGCCTCTGCCTGCCCAGGTATGCAGGGAGTTACAGCTGGCACTGAGAGGCACAGAGCTGGGCAGAGAGGTTCAAATGGCTGCATTCACCTGGAGGATTGCTCCCTTCAGCACAGAGAGAGAGCTTGGTGTTCACAGCAGGGCTGATGCAGCTGCCCGAGGATCTCGGTGAATCCTTTGCTTTCTGTGCTGGGCTGAGGCTCAGAATGGTTATTAATGAGTGCTAAGCCTGAGGCTGGGAGGAGGATGGGCAAGGGAAAGGCCTGCTTGTGGTTTTTCAGTTTAATTTGCTAATTCCATTCTCTCCAGGTTGGATCTGCTACGCAGAGAAAACCCACGGCAGCTTCATCATCCCCTACATCAGCACCACCAAGTCTCCCCAGCAGGTCATGGGCTCCTTGGTCAAGGGCTATTTTGCAGAGCAGCAGGTAAAGGTCTAAAAAATGCTATTCCTGATGGAAAACCACTCAGACTGAACACTTCAGGCTGATTTTTTTTTTTTCTCTTTTGCCACATGTTATCCACGTTTAAAGGTAAAAATTACCTTGCAGAAGGTTACGAAGCCAGAATCTTCCTCACTTCTGTTTTATCTAAGGAGAAGCTCATAACTAGGGCACAACACACTGAGCATGTGCTGCAGGGGCTAATTAAAACCTCTGTGTGTTATTTGGGAAGGCTGGAGAAACTCCCTTATCAGTGTCTTTGTGCTCCCATCTCCTCTGGGTCTGGTTTTTCATGCTGGGGAGTAACTTCACATCAGTTCCCCTCAGCCAAGGCCTCAGCCAGTGCTTACGTGCAGATCATGTCTTGTCTAAAAACAACTCCCTCGTTCCCAACTTGATGTTCTGTTGCAGTTGGATGTAGTTCTGTCCTCAGTCTGTAACCCCTGGAGTCTTTCCAAGAGTGAGTTTGATATTCACAGCCTGGAGTTATGCAAATAGCCCAGATTTGTCCTGTAAGGAACTTAAGCACCACTTCTGGCTCTGTGATTAATTGTCCTCTAACGAGCAGTGCTTTAACACTTGCATTAAGGAGGTGCTGACATTGCATATTTGTTACAAAAAATTGGCAGCTACTGAGAGTATTTGGCACAAGGGACTCAAACAATGGCCTGGAGTCAATGACTTGTTTCCCTGGCCTGTGTCAATGACTTGTTTCCCTGGCCTGTGTTTATTTCTTGGATCATCCTGAGGGTTTTGTCTGACTCCAGATCGTGTTCCAGCTGCTGATCAGGGGCTGACTTTTGGGAGCATAGAGGAAACATTTTCCCTGAGTGCTTTATTAGGGATTCACCTCTCTGCCTGACTTTGGATCATCTGCACTAGGATGGGGGGAAGCTTCCAGTGCCTGAAGGAGCTGACAGGAAAGATGGATACAGACTGTTCACAAGGGCCTGGAGGAACAGGACACAGGGAATGGCTTCCCACTGCCAGAGGGCAGGGTTAGATGGGAGACTGGAGAGAAATCCTTCCCTGTGAGGGTGGGCAGGCCCTGGCACAGGTTGCCCAGAGAAGCTGTGGCTGCCCCTGGATTCCTGGAAGTGTCCAAGGCCAGGTTGGAGCAACCTGGGCTGGTGGAAGGTGTCCTTGCCCCTGGCAGGGGGTGAGACTGGGTGGTGTTTGAGATCCCTTCCAACCAAAACCATTCCAGGACTCCATGAAACCTGTAAAGGCCCAATCTGCTGACACTTGCTACAAACTGAAATTGCCTTCTAGGAGAGAAATATTTTAATGTGTATATAAATATATATATATAAATATTCACTAAGAACGGGGACTATTTCCAGGGGCATGGTGGCATTAATTTCACCATTCTCATTTATAGCTGGAAAACACCTCCTCCTCAGGACAGGTGGGATTTTGGCTGATCCAGCTGCCCAGCTTTGTCTTTCTTGCAGCACCTGACCCCTGACCAGATCTACCACGTCACAGTGATGCCCTGTTATGACAAAAAGCTCGAGGCCTCCAGGCCAGACTTTTTCGACCAGCAGTACCAAACCAGGGATGTGGACTGTGTGATCACCACAGGTAAGAGCCACAGGGAGTCAACTCATTCTGGCAGCCTCAGAGCCAAGGGTTTCCTACTTTTACTGCCCCTTTGTTTCTGAGAGAGGCTGTAAGGGATGAATATCAATGTATATTTACACTCTAACAGTGCAAATCACACCCTGCTAAAAATGCAGGTGCAGCCTTAGGTGCTGGGCTGTTTGTTTTCCTTTATCCCCAGAATAAGAACTATTTCTGGCTGATTCTGTTTTAGGAGAAGTGCTGAAGCTGTTGGAACAAGAAGGAGTGTCTCTCCCAGATGTAGATCCTGCTCCCTTGGATACCATGTAAGAACAGAACCTCATCCCAGTCCTGTTCTCTGTCATCCAGTGTTTACAGAGTTCTTCACTGAACTCCCCCATCTAACCCTGCCATCCCCCCTTGTCCTGACACTCCAATTCATGATGGGGGTCCCTCTCCACCTTCCCTGTAGCCCCTGCAGACACTGGAGTCCCAAAAGCACCACCTCACACAGTGTCAACACACCCTTGTCTTCTCCCACCTGCTTTTTGTTACACCACAAACAGAAAACCAAGAGGAAAAGACGATGCTCAGGTGTTTGCCTTCCCTTAGGGAACAACAGTCTGGAAGTGTCAGTTCTAACAGGGAACTGCACATCTGATTACCTGATAAAGATCTCTGGGCAGCTGCTCAGGGGAACACTGTGGGGGCCTCGTGCTGGGGATGAGCAAGAACCTCCCCAGCCTCCTGGGGCTCCCACGTTCCTCAGGGATCAACTGGCTCCAAACAGCACGTATTCCTTGGGAACTGGAGCCTGCCCACCAGCAGCCCAAGGCCTGTTGTTTCTGCTTTATCCCCCAGCACGTGGAAAAGCCCATTAAGGTTATTATTACATTTGGCAGCAAGGATGGGCTGAAGTGCCAGAAATCCCAGGAGTTTCGCTGGGATAACCGTTCCTGGCAGCCTCCCTGGGGGAGAGGAGCTGTACGTGAGGGCAGACACACAGGGGGTGGGATGGGGCTCAGTTCCTGTAAACAACAGCAAATTAAAAATACTTCCTGCAGCCTCAACTGGGCCTTCAGCAGCTCTTCCACAGCAGAGATTTTATCTGCCAGAGGCAACAGCTTCCATTGCACTCGAGGCTTTGGCCACGGTTCAAGTGTTTTCCCCTCTGCAGCTGTCAGTGGGAGAATCCAAGTGTCACTGCCTGAGCAGGGCTGCAGAGAGATCCCTCAGCTCCTTATCCTCTGCTAACAAAAGCTGTTGTTGTGGCTTGCATGTTCCTGAGGAACACTGCCATGCTCTCTGCAGAGCTGCTGGAGCTCTGGAGTGGCAGGGAGATGGGACTGGCTGTGCAGAGCTGCAGTCCCTGAACTGGTGGTGACAGAGGTGTTCAGAAATGTGGTGAACTTGAACCAGGATGCTGCTGAAACAGCCATGGAGGGAGCAGAAATCCTGGCACTGCTAGAACCCTGGGCTGGTTTGGGTTGGAAGGACCTTCAAGCTCATCCAGTGCCACCCCCAGGGACACCTTCCACTGTCCCAGGTTGCTTCAAGCCCTGTCCAGCCTGGCCTTGGACACTTCAGGGGTGGGGCAGCCACAACCTGTGGCACGTGGCACTGTTTCCAGGGTTAAACCTGCTGGTCTCTGGGGCTATGAACTGGTTCCCAGAGAAAGGGAAAAGCTGGAGCTTAAAGAGAGCCTGGTTTGGGATGTCTTCTGTTCCTCAATCCCCTGGCCCTCTGTGTTTGTGTTGGCTGTTTGTTTTCCCAGAGATGCCCCTGAAGGTGCTGCTCTCTCCCTCCCCCAGGCTCAGCAGTGCAGCAGAGGAGCTCAGCACCCACCCTGGAGGGGGCTCGGGGGGGTACCTGGAGCACATTTACAGACACGCAGCCAAGGAGCTCTTTGGGATTCACGTGGACACCATTGAGTACAAACCTCTCAAGTAAGAACCGGGAAATCCTACAGAAACCACTGTTTTTTTTTGAATTCTGTCCACTAATTATTGATCACAGAAAAAAAAAACACCTTGTGTGAGGGCTTTGGGACTCTGTTTGCACTACAGTGAGACAGAAAACAAGTCCCATGAGTTTGGGCATTGAGGCTCATTCACCTGAGATTCCTCCTACCTTTCCAGTTCTAACTTAATGTATCATTGGTAATTAATTGTATCCCTGATGAGCAACATTTATGTTCAGGATTCCCTGGTCCAGGAAGCAGAAGAAACAGTCCTGATATGAAATACATGATAAAAATCAAATTACTTACTTTTTTTATCAGGAACAGGTATTGCCACTAACCTTTGGAGTCTGGAATCCTTCAGTCTTGGTTTGCTCCCTGGTTTTATGGCCCATTGCAAGTTCAAAATTCCCTCAGTGGCTTCAGGTCTGTCACAGTGAAAGGCTCCATTTGCTGAGCCTTTCAGGATTTATTCAGCACAGGTGTCCTTCAGCAAACTCTGCTCAGGTGGCAGCTCCTCAAACAAACCTGGAGAAGGATCTGGAAGGAGTTCCTTCATATTTTGTTTGGGTGGCAAAGAACTAGGCCAGCTCTTAAATAAGATCCACAGAGAACTTGGGTTCAGCTCAGGGCCCTTTGAAGTTTAAAATAGAAGTTCATTTGGGTAAGACATTTCCTCTGCTCTGGTTCCTCAGAAACAAGGACTTCCAGGAGGTGACTCTGCAGAGGGATGGGGAAGTGCTGCTCCAGTTTGCTCTGGCTTACGGATTTCGGAACATCCAGAACCTGGTGCAGAAGCTGAAACGGGGGAAGTCTCCCTATCACTACGTGGAGGTCATGGCCTGTCCCTCAGGTGGGGCTGTCAGGGCTGCACTGCTTTTCAGGAGGATTTCCTGAGTTTTCTTTGGTACCTGAGGGGATTTTTCCCCTAAAATTGCGCAGAACTGACCGTTACACTTTCAGAAAACGTTGCAGTGACTGGTGGAGAAAGTCTCTGCCTATCTGTTTTATCCCATTTTCCACTTAGTTTCCTTTCCCTCCCTCCTGGCTCTCTTGGAATCAGCCAGCAGGGAGCAGGGGCAGCTTGATCCCAGCCTGGGGTGATGCTGAGGGGCCACTTTTGGCACTTGGAAGCTCCCTCCCGAGGGTCTGCCCAGCCCCAGCGCCTGCCACTGCTCTGGGCAGCCTGTCACTGCACAGCTCAGCACCCCAGAGCACATCCCAGCCACCTTTGCCTCACTCCAAAGCTGTGGCTCCAGGCCTGGATTCACCTGGAGTGTGCTCTGACCCTTTTCTGGAGGTGGGAGATAAGGGCTGGAGCTCCTGGCGCGTTCCCAGCTGGCCACAGGCACAGCCAAGATCTCCCTGCCCTGTGGCCCTGCTGCTGGGAGATAACTGGGAGTAAACCTCCCCTCCTGCTGGTGTTTTCAGTTCTGTAAATGTCTGCAGAGTAAATTAACTGTAGTTTCTCGCTGGGTTTTTCCTGCTGAAGCTCAAGTTCCCTCTCCCCTCGCTTCCCCCCGTTGTTGCCGCAGGTTGTTTGAACGGAGGAGGGCAGATCAAGCTGGAGGGGGAACCCAAGGACAGGCTGCAGCACGTGGAGAGGCTGTATGAGTCCCCAAAGGCCGAGATTCCAGAGGAAAACCGGGCTGTGGCTGAGCTCTACGAGCACTGGCTGGGGGGCAGGGACTCGGAGAAGGCTGTGGGAACGCTGCACACGGAGTATCACCCCGTGGAGAAAGCAAACACGGGCTTCAACATCAAGTGGTGAGCACTGGCAAGCCCAGAGACACACCCTCAGTGCCTTTTGAACCCCAGCTCTGTTTATGATTCTCAAAGGACAGCTGAAGTTCTGTGAAATTCCTGCCTCTGGGAAGGAGAAGATGGGAATGGTCGTGGAGCCCGCCACTAATAATTCCATCAGCTTAATAACTATTGAAGTGATGTAAATAAAACCCAAACACTGACTTGAAACACGTGTTTAAAGAAGCAGAAATGCATCCCAGCCTCTGCACAGTCTCTGTGGGCTGGATCTGCCCTCCCTTTGCCACCCCAATCCTACCAGAAGTGATGAATTTAAGGTGCCAAGGGATGTGGCTCAGGGCAGGATTTGGCCTCTCTGGGATGGGTTTATCCCACAGCACAATATTCCTCATCCAGGCCTTGCAGCATTGGCACAGCACCCACTGGTATGGCTGCCTCTGCTGGAACATCCTCATTTAATTAGCAATGGCCTAATTAGGCCTTGGGGTTCTACATTTCTGTGCCCCTGGGGGCAGCTGCAGGTTCTGTGCCCTCAGGAGGGTTCCAGCAGCCTGGGAGCAGCTCTGGGGCTGCAATGAATGTTGAAGAAAAACCTTGGGATTTTGTTTCATTATAATAATAATAATAATTATCTGTACTGTGGGCAATCGCATCTCTCTCTGTATCCAGCCCAGGCTGATCTGTGTCCATACCCTGGGCACAGAATTCCTGAATCCCTGAGGTTGGAAAAGCCCTCCCAGCCCATGAAGTCCCCCCTGTGCCCCCAGCCCAGAGCACTGAGTGCCACAGCCAGGCCTTCCTTGGACACCTCCAGGGGTGGGGACTCCAAACCTCCCTGGGCAGCCCCTTCCAAACCCTTTCCATGAGGAAATCCCTCCTGAAATGCTGAAATCAGCACTGACCCTCCTTTAATTACAGACCTTGACCTCAGGTCTGGCAGGAACCTTCACCTGCCTGTGTGTCCTCAGAGCCCCCTCTGCTCCTTCTGCAAAGCAAACCAACAGTGCAAATCACATTTTTAATGGTTTTAATTAAAAGCTTTGCATTTTTCAGGTGTTGATCAGTCAGTGAGTTCACAGTGTTCTAAGGCAAGAATCTCCCACTGCCTCCCCCTCCCCACCCCCTCCTGACGAGCAAGGTGGTGGTTTCAGGGATTCTCAGCACCCAGGCTTTGGCTGAACCATAAAATTCCATGGCCAGGGAGAGGTTCCAGTGCTCCCAACAGAGCCAGCCTGGAATGCTGGGAGTGCAGAGGAAACTCTGTCTGCTGAGCACATGCACGGCAGGCCAGAAATGCACAATAAATTAAGCTCAACTGGCTGTAAATTAAGTAATCAGGGCTCCACACTCTCCAGTTCCCAGGCTCCCAACACACAGATCACAAAAATCACCTGGAACACCCCCCTGGATTCCTGTCCCTGGGTGTTCCAGGTGGCTGTTCCTGCCATGGCACCCAGAGCAGCTGGAATTTCTCCCAGCCCTGGAGCTGTGGCTCTGGGAGCTCAGGGGCAGTTCAGAGTGGTGCATCCCTGCTCCCAGGGCAAACAGAATTCCCCAGGAACACCCATCTGCAACTCTACCATTCCACCTGAACTGAGGAACTCTGAGGCAGCAGGACTGACCAAGGCAGCTCGAGCAGCAGATGAATCCCTCCCTTCCCACCAGGGAGAGTAAATCTAAACTATTAATAAAAGGCAAAAAAAAAAAAACCTCAGCCCAGTTTGCAGCCAGGGAAGGAACAGCCTCAAACCAAACTCCACAATCCACACGTGAAAGACCCTGAAATCAGCTCTATTCCAGTGCTGGGAGCTGCCATCAAACACCAACTTTCTCCACAAAGATTGCTTTACCAGGCCAATGTGCCTCCCCCCAGCTGCAAATAAAACTCTGCACATTTCTCAGACCTAAAAAAAAAAAAAAAAAAGCCCTCAAATACAGCCCTGATGACAAACTGGAGGCTGAGGAGGCCTTAGGGCTGCCCCCTGGCTGGTGGAGTGAAGGCAAGTGCAGCCAAGTGGTTTCCAGTGTTTTATCTTGGAAGAAAAAAAGCAATGGACGAGTGGCAGCCTAAAATCTGTCACCCCTTGGAAAGCCTCTCGCAAATCCAGGGGGTTGGGGCGTTCCTGGACTCCACTGAGCACACCCCACGTGGGCTGAGGGCTTCCAGTGGCTCCTGAAGGCAGCAACTGTTAAAAATCCCTACTAGAAAAACAGGGGAAAAGGGGGAAAACCCCCCCCAAACCCCGCTGTGCTGAGGGTGTCTGGCAGGGCAGGGCTGGTACCACGGACACCAGTGACACCAGTCACTCCCAGCTTCCCTTGGCTCTCCGAGCCTCTGTCCCTCATCCCTGCCCATCCCGGGCCTGGCATGGGCTCAGGGGCTCTGGAGCCACATGGCTGCTTCAGACAATCCCCTGGGAATGGGATGCAGCCCCCAGGCCTGGCAGGAGGACAGGCAGGAGAGCCTGACAGCCTGGTGGGTCACAGCACCACAGTCCCTGAGCATCCCCCCCTTTCCCATGCTTTTCCTTAGCTCCCTTCCAAGGGAACGGGGCTGTGGGACGGGATCTCCTGCACCCAAAACACCTCCTGACCCTCTGCCAGCAGCAGCGGGGGGGTCACCACAGCCTGGGCTCTCCCAAGGCACCCACGTGCTCCTGCTCCCCAGGGACTGCCCCGGGAGCTGGGCATGGAGCCGGAGGGAGAGCAGAGCAGAGCAGAGCGGCCTCAAAGAGCGGGTTAAAGACAAACACCAGCTCCCAACTGGGAGCGAGTCCGGGCTGGGCACGGCCAGGAGGGACCCCCAGCACGGCGGGGACGTCACTTCTTCTCGAGGAAGGGGCTGAAGAGCCCCCAGTCGAAGGCCAGCATGGCCGGGGGGTTGGGCCTCTCCTTGGGCTTCTTGAAGTTGTCCCTCTCGGTGCGGAGCGTCCTCAGCACCTCCACGGGGTCCGTCTGGCCCGTGAACCTCTGCACGGGCTCCTCCCTGCAGGGACAGCGGCTCTGCTGGGCACTGGGGGGGCAGGATGGGACCCCTGCCCCACCCATGCCAGGATGGGCAACACGGAGTCCCTTCCCAGTGCTGCAGAGCCCCATCCCCGTGCCAGGCACTGCTGGGGCACACAGGCTCTGTGCTGGGCACTGTGTGGGACCCCACGTCACGTCCAGGCTCCCTCCCCTTCCCCAGGGTTTGGGATTCCCACCGGTTGGTGAAGCTCCTGCGAGAGGGGATGTTGCTGGAGGGAACAGGGGAGTGGATTTTGGGGGCCCTTCACCCCCCCCCAGGCACTGGCACTGCTTACATGACCCTCAGGAAGGGGTTGTAGAGAAACTCCTCCTGCAGCGTCGAGGGCACCGTGGGCAGGTCCTCCTCATCCCGCTGCTGCCAAGGGACCAGAGACATCCAGAATCCCGCTGGCATCCGACAGCCCTGGGCCCCAGCCCGGGGGGCACAGCCACTTACCTTGGCCCAGGCGAGTTTCTCCTTCACCATTTCATTCTCCGGCTCCACTTTCAGGGCGAATTTGAGGTTGCGGACGGTGCATTCGTGGCCACAGAAAACCTTCTGTGGATCCAGCGGGAAGGACTCAGCATCAAACCAGCTCCAGGGGCTGGATCCAACCCCTCCCCGCCACTGTGCCAGCCCCCAGCCCCTCCTGACTGCGGGGTCCCTCCCAGGGGGGCTGTGCCGTGGCACTCACCGTGTCCTTGGGCAGAGCCCCCAGGATCTGGGTGAGGTTCTTGTACATCTGCTCCGCTGTCCCCTCGAAGAACTGCCCGCAGCCTCCCACGAACAGGGTGTCACCTGTGGGAAAGGGCTCTGGGCACGGAGGGGACCCCAGCCCCGTGCCCAGGGAGGGGTGCCAGGGGTGCCCCACACTCCGGATTCACCCCGTGAGTGCCAGGTATGGGGGGACAGGAGCACATGGGGAGCGTGTCCCGTGTCCCCAGGACCCACAGGGGGCACGTGGGCAGGGTGGAATACCTGAGAAGAGGGCGGGAGCATCCGGGGAATCGTCCTCCCACATGAAGTAGCACATGTGGCCTGAGGTGTGGCAGGGGGTGAAGAGGCACCTCACCCGGATGGCCCCGAACTGTGGGGGGGAGAGGGTCAGGATCCCACTGAGGGGACAAACAGACCCCTTGGCATCACCTCAGCGGGTCACAGAGGTGACAGTGGTGGTCTGGACAAGGCCTGGGTGGCACTGAGCAGCAGTGCTGCTCAGTCAGCAGGAGATTTCTCTTCCATCCCAGCCTCAAATCTGCCCCGGGGCACAGGGAGCTGAGCACAGCCCAGCAGCGCCCACCCAGGCCCCAGCACGGTGCCACCCCACAGGGGGTTGTGCCATCACCCTGTGCCAGCCCCAGCAGGCAGGACCCGTGTAGGGGTCACTCCCACGGTCCCCTGGCCACGCACCGTGAGCTCCTGGCCGTGCGTCACCGTGTCCGTGAGGGCCCCGATGCGCTGGTCAGCCCCGAACACCCTGAGCCCCGGGCACAGCCGTGCCAGCTCCTCGTTGCCCCTCGCGTGGTCCCTGTGCCAGCAGAGCAGGGAACACTCAGGAAAGGGAACGGGAAAGGCCTCGGCCACCTCGACCTGGCCACACTTACCAGTGGTGGTGGGTGGTGAGGATGGCCCTGAGCGCCACGTCCTCCTTCCTGATGATCTCCAGCAACTGAAAGGGACCGGGTGCAGTGGGATGTGAGCGGGCAGGGGAGGGGACCCACCCGTGGCTGGGACAGCCACTGTAGGACCTGTCTGACCCGGCACAGGAATCACCCAAAACCACCTGCTGAGCAGCCCGGGCTGAGGGAGGGATGAAGGCTCGACCCAGAGCGGGGCAGGTGGGTGGGAACAACGCGCTGCTCCCGAGGGGAGCGGTGGCATTTTACGGGCAGTGATCCCACAGAGGAGCCGCGCAGGGAAATGGTGGCCTCGCAGCCCCACGCGGGGCTGCCAAGCTCGGCCCGGCTGCCAGCAGGCTGCTCCCAGTGCCAACTTAACATTCAGGGCCAGGAACAAGCAGCTCCCGATTACGCTCCTCGGAGAGGAAGGAAACGTCCGAGTCAGCACCGAACGCTTAAAAACCGCGACAGCGTCTGCAGGATGCGCAACAGCCCGGGCACAGCGGGCACGGGGGGTCACGGCGACCCCGGGCACTGCCACCCCCTCAGCTCCCGGAACGCGGCACTGGGCACGGGAGGAGCGCTCCAAAGGTTTATCCCGGGTTATTCCCACGCGGTGTGAGCTCCAGCTCCGTCACGGGAACACGGGAATCCCCCCGCAGCCCGGGGGTGGGTGGGACGGGGGTCCTGCACCCCCCGCGTTCCACCAGGGATGCAGGGGGCCGGTCCTGCCGGTGGGATGTCCGTGGATACAGCCCGCTGTCCCACGGGCACATCCCCCCCGTGGCACCCGCAGCCCACCCGGGATGGGGGAAGGGGGGGTGTCCAAGCGCATCTCACCCTTTTGGGGACCGCGGCGTCCACGGCGACGGCGTCGCGGGTGCTCTCCTCGATCACCAGGTACATGTAGTTGTCCTCCAGCACCGAGATCACCTTCACCTTCATCGTCCCGCACTGGAACGGCCGCGGGGGGGGCGCGGCAGCAGAGCGGGGTGTGTGTGGGTGGGGGGATGCTCACAGCAAAAGGGGGGTGCGGGACCCCCGCCCGGCCCCCGCCGACCCCCGGAGCCCCCGCGGGACGCGGCGGTACCTGCGGGCGGGGCGGGCGGCGCGTCCCGCCCCTGCCGGTGCGGTGCGGGGCGGATCACGCAGCGTGGGGCGGGGAGAGCCCGCACGGCCCCTCCGCGCACACACCGCACACACGCGGTGCGGATCCCGCAGCGGAAAGGAAAGGGAAAAGGGAACATCCCACGGTGACACCACCCCCCCCCTTGCATCACCCTGGGGTCCCACGGACCCACAGCCCCTCCAGGGTTGGGGGCTCCACCCCTCCTGCCCTGGGCAGCTGTGCCAGGGCTGGACAGTCCTTTCTGCGAAGGAATTTTCCCACTATCCAACCTGAGCCTCCCCTGGCACAGCTGGAGGCCGTTCCCTCTCCTCCTGTCCCTGTTCCCTGGGAGCAGAGCCCAAATTCCCCCCCGGCTCCCCCCTCCTGCTCCCTTCTCCTTTCACGAGAAAATGCACTTGTCACAAGACCTCGAATAAAGCCCCAGAGGATCCCAAAATGCCACCTGCTCACCCCAGGATTAGGGAGAAAGACGCTTCCAGTTGTTTGGCTTCAGTCACTTGTACAAAATAAATCAATTCAATAAATTTGGGGGCTGAAGAACCCCCAAACAGCTCCATTTCCAGCCGTTATTTATTTCTCCTCTGTCACAGCCACTCCAGTGTAGCAGCACAACATTCCAGTTCAGGAGGCAGCAAAGCTTTAAGTACCACTTTTCATTCTGAATTTACATAAAATTTAGCATTTTAAAGCAAATAAAGACCTGGTGCTCATACAATGCCATGCAGGAGGTGTTGGAACAGCAGGCACAGGGACACAGTTCCAGCGTGGCATCACCTACCAACGTGTGCCAGGGAGAGGGGGAGAAACAAGACACCAAAATCATCTGAATCTTTCCAAAGTTTCATCTGCAAAACATTTGTTTGAAACAATCTCTGGTCCTGGAGCAGGTCTGTGGTACAGAGGAGACCAAGGAACCAGGAAGAAAAGAAAATGAGGAGGAAGAGGGATGAAAGATGCCAATGCCATGGGGGGCTGGTCCCACCCTGTCACTCACATCTCGTTTAAAGACCCCACACTGGAGGATGGGAATGCAGGAGGGGGTGACCCAATCACCACAAATCTGCATTTATTTCCCTCCAAAATTCACCCCGTTCATCCACTTGGACACACTATTCCCTGCTGGAAAAGCAGCCCAAGGGGAGCTCCCTCCCTGCAGTTTCCAAGCTGGGGTCTCACAGCTCTAGTCACACGACCCTGGAATGGTTTAGGGCGGAAAGGATCATAAAGATGACCCAGTTCCAACACCCTGGCTGTGGGTAGGGATGGCTTTTAGCCCCATGGACACCAAGAAACAGAAATGTGCCACCCTGACGTGGCACAGCAGGTCTGTCACTGGGAACTGGTTTTAGTGGGGCCAGAAGCGACACTCAGGACGTTGCAGCAGCAGCAGCAGCAAGCGTGGAAGAAACACTCAACTCTTCAACCACCGTGTTTGGTCTCTGCTTGACACAAAGGCACCTCAGCCCCAGTCCCACTGTCTGCATCCACATCAGGCTCCTCCAAAACTAACAGGAGCTTCTTCCTAAACCCCCAGGTTTGATCCTTGCCAGCCCAGCCTCAGGGCCTCACACCAACACCGGTACCAACGATCTGCACGTGACAGCTCGAGAGACAGCAAAGAGAGCCATAAATATTCTTCATCGTAATATAAATATGCCATAGAACATCTCAACAAGGGGGCAAAGTGCTTTTCTCCTCCTCAGTTAAAACAAAATAAAAACCTAGACAGGACTGTCTTGACCACAACAGAAGGTTTGACTCCTAGAAGAGGTGAGGGGTCGAAGCACAGCGGGGCCGGCGGGCAGGGCTCAGTCCCGCGGCACTCGGAAATTGTCCTTCTCCTTCCTGATGGCCCCCATGGTGCGGATGGGGTCGGTCTCCCCGGCGTGCTGCTGGACTGTCTTCTCCCTGCCATGAGGGAAGAGCAGGACAAGGGGAGAAAAAAAAAAAAAATCACGACAGAGCTTGTTGTGCCCCCCGAGTCAGGGATGGACGCTCAGCACAGCCCTCAAACCCGGCGAGCTTCTGCCAGCACGGCCAGCTGTGTTTTAAGGAGGGTCTTGGAGGCATCCAAACAGGAATATGAGAGGCAGGAGAGCAATTCCCACTTGTGGCTCTTTCTTTGGAGACCTTCCCACATCCCCAACACAAGGACACTCCCACTCCCACCCCCCCTCCACACCTCACTCTCATGAAGGGGTTGTAGGTGAACTCCTCTGCGATGGTGGAGGGGATGGTGGGCTCTCCACTGTCGTACTGTGCCTGCAACAGGGAATGTTTGGTGAGCAAGGAATGTCCTGTGCACAGCAGGAAGTTTTCAAGGAGGGTCACATCTCTACCAGGAAGCAAATTACCTTCTCTGGGCACAGCCAGGCCCTGCTCCCTGGAACACAACAGCTCCTGCCCCTCAACTCCCACCCTCTTTCTCCCCAGCATTGTCTCATCTCCCCCAGCTCCTCAGCAAGGCTCCTCCTCCACAAATCCATCAGGCCCAGGGAAAGGATGACCCAGCTCACCTTGGCCCACGCCAGCTTCTCGTGGATATTGGCGTTGTTGGGTTCAACGTGCCGAGCAAACTTGAGGTTGTTGATGGTGTATTCGTGCCCACAGTAAACCCTCTGGGAAGGGAAGGGAAGGTGACACTGGGTTACTCTGAGGGCACAAAGGAGCAGTGCCAGGTGCCACCACCAGTGTAAGGGGGCAGCAGGAACAACCAAGTCAACCTGAGGGCACGTGACACTTCCCACTGGAGACGAGCACGGGACAAGTGCCAGGAGCTGCCAGCCAGGACTCCCTGCCAATTCAACAGATGAAAGAGCCCAGTGTCCCAGCTCAAGAGCCTTCAATCAGCAGCCCCTGCTCTTTCCCCGCATTTGGGGCAGGCACTTCCTTCCCAGAGGACTCCATCAAAGACAACTCCCCACGTCATTTCTTCCACACAGGGGAAAATCCCCCTCAGAACAGCAGTACTATTGGGAAGGCAGTTTTTTTGCTGCCTGTGGTTAGGGTTAGGGTTTCTGCCTGGTTAACTCCCACACCAGGAGAGTTCCTACCGTTCTGGGGTCCAAGCTGCCCAGAATCTCGATCAGTGCCTTGTACATCTCCTCCGGGGTTCCCTCGAAGAACTTCCCACAGCCAGCCACGAACAGGGTGTCACCTGCCAGGGAGGGGGACGTGGCATCAGACCCACACCAGGCTCCTCACAGCACAGCCCGGGCACAGGGTCCCCCAGGGCTCAGTCCTGCCACTGCTGCACCCACCACAGCAGCAGAAGGCACAGGCACAGCCAGGCTGCCCCACACGGTGCCACAAAAACCCACGTGGCAAACGCGGTTTCTAAGGCACAAAACCCCACAGCCTGGCCAGGCACACCCTGCCAGCACCTCCCCACCTGTGGGCAGCCTGCTGTCCCCTCCTGTCCCTTCTGGAGCAGACAAGGAACTCGCTCTTTGCTATGAAGTTGAACAAAGATGAGTCAGCTCTGCATTTCTCCCCAGTGCTCCCTAAAATCTTGCCTAAGCCATTACCTCTTCCATGCAGCAGCTGGTGTAAGCTCTGGAGAACAACCAGCAGGACAGGGATGACCTGGAGTCTGGGGAGACTGGGCACAGCCTCAGGGAAGGGGGCACCCTGCTCCCCACACCAGACCATGGCTACCAGCAGTGGAGCACCAGCCCTCCTTACTCCTCTATTTGCTCCTCTCTCAGTTTTGTTACAGACACGAGCACAGATATATGGAAAAGCAGCAGGTTCTGGGATCAGCCAGTTTGGCCTGGGACAGGAAACCAACAGCTCTTTGTTTCAAGGAAGAAAATGCTGGATGTGGGACTCATCCAGGGCTCGCTCCTGATTTCATTTTCAGGGTGTCCAGCACTGGTTTCCAAACCCAGAGGGGTTTCACCAGTTCCACCTACAACTCCTACCTGGCAAGGGGGGCAAGGCGTGGATGTTTTAAAGCAGCTGCACTGGCAGGAAGGGCCGGGTGCACAGCCAGGCTCAGAGGCACCCAGGCACAGGGGGGGCTTCTGTCTTTGCAAGGGAACCTCCCAACTCCTCACCTGTAAAAACTGCAGGTGGCTCGGAGCTATTTGGCTTAGTCACATAATAACAGATGTGTCCAGAAGTGTGACACGGCGTACTGAGGCATTTCACATTAAGAGATCCCACCTGAGAAGAAGGCAGAAGACTGGAGCTTAAGCTTCTGTTTGCTACCCATCGTATTGGTTAGAAAAGAATTGCAGCTATTACAGTGCTCTAGTGCTCCTACAGGCACAAATCTGGCCAGTAAGCATCAGCTCTGCTCCTGGGGAGGCCAGTGAGGGAGGTCTGTGGCAGGGACTCGGGAGGGAGATGCTTCCTGCAAGCAGATGCTGGGACAAAGAACTGCCAGATCCTTTCATTTCCATGCAGAGGGACTCAATGCCCGAGTGGCAGCAAGAGCCAAGAGACCCAGAGCAACACAAACCCCTAAACAAAGCTGATCAGGCGTAAAAAAGCTCCAAACAACAACAAAGCTGAAGGGAAGAAGTGGATGAAGCTCAGGAAAAGGGAAGGATTAAACACAGGCTCTCCCCACACCTTCCCCTCTGCTCCCTCCTGTGCTGCTGCCCCCCAAAGGTGCATCCAAGGCCAGCAGTGACATTCACACCAGTTTGTTTACAGGAGAGCTGGCAGATGACACAAAACAGCCTGGTCTCAGCCAGGCCTGCTGCTTTAGCTCTGGAGAAGCCACACAGGCAGCTGGCACTGCTGGCCCCCTGTCCCCTCAGCCCGTGTTCCAGCCATCATTCCCACAGGAACATCAGCACACCCAGCAGGTCCCAGGTGCCCAGGCCATGCCAATGCTCTCAGCAGCCAAAACGAGACAGGAGGGGGTCACAGAGCTGGAGAAGGGGGAAAGCTGCACTTCAACTCCTCCAGCCAAGAGGTGTTGAAAGGTCAGAGAGCTGTGAGCACACCTTGCCTCGGGGCAGAACACACCTGTCCAGCTGTGACACCACAGGAGCTGCCCCAGCAGGTCCTGCAGCTCCCTCCCTTTACCTTGAGTGCTGTCAGGTGGGACACTTTCTGTGTCAGAGCTCCCACTCTGTTGTCTCCCCCATACACGTGCAGCCCCGTCTCCATCTTCACAAGCTTCTCATTTCCTCCAGCGTGGTCCCTGGAACATCAGAAAAATGGATTTGGGAGGGAATGAAGGGAAACTGATGGTAACTTATATTGCAAGGGTAATCTCCAGGTGATCACCTCTGATCAGGCACTCTCCCAGTATCTAACACTCCTCACATTAAAACATAAGCCATGTCAACGTGAGAGGAGATAATTTCTCCAGTAATTAGGGCATTGAGAGAGAGGAACAATCCCTGAACAAGTTCCTACTGGTAAACAAACACCAGCCTTAGGGGCTCACAGACAGTACCCTCCAGTAACCAGGGCAGGGAGAGAATGGGATAAGTGGGATATGTAATCCAGAGTCCCACAGGACACCATGGAGCGGGCACACAGGTATCCAACAGCTCAGCATTCACCTGTGCTGCTGGTTAGTCCAGATCAGGGCTGGCTCTTTGGCTCTCCAGCCACAGAGGTCGCTCAGGTTCAGCACTGCTACAGCAAAACATTCCTCTTTACACCCCTGGCAGAGTTAATCTGCACCTGGATCCTCCCACACTGCTGGCTGTGAGCAGGACACCTCATGGGCATGCCCTGGCACCTCAGTGCAGGGTGCTCCCTCCCACACCCAGGTACTGCACTGGCCACCCGGGAGGAATCAGCATTTTAAAGGCTGAAGGCACTGACACACAGAGCTCACGGTCTGGGCGATGCATCTGCTCAAGCAAGCCCAAGGGAACGAGCTCTGACCCTTCTCCTCACACCTCAGCTGCTGCTCCCAGATCCATTGGAGCCAGAAAAGCAGCAGCTCCTGGCTGCCTGTGTTTGTGCCGAGGGATGCCAGGGCAGGGGTGGTTACCAGTGGTGGTGGGTGGTCAGGACAGTGGTCAGCTTCACGCCGTGCTTCTTCACCGCATCCAGAACCTGCGGGCACAGGGCACACAAGGGCAGTTACACCTCCCCTGGAGTGAGTAACCTGGACACAGCAGAGCTGTGAGGGCACAGCAGCAGCTCTGCAGGGAGCTCAGCCCTCCCCAGGGGGGTTCCAGAGCAGGGCACGAGGGCTCTGACCCAGCCAGCGACTGAGCCCTCGGTCCCATTTCCTCCTTTCTGCTCTACATCCAACTAAGGACCAAACCCCAGCTGAGGCCAGGGAGCCCTGCAGCCAGGGCCAGGCTGGCTGGGGAGGCAGCGTGGCTGTGAGCCCTGCCTGCACCTCTGCACAGCCAGGATTTCCTGCCCTTCCCCAGCTGAGCCAGCGCATCAGCGATTCCCTCACGGATGCAGCAACCTGGAAGGACATCCCAGAGCCCCAGCGAGCACTCTGCAGGGCACTGTTACCTTCTGGGGGTTCACAGGGTCAACGATGGCAGCCTCCTTGCTTTCCTCATCGATGAGCAGGTACATGTAGTTGTCAGTGAGGGCTGGCAGGATTTCCACCTTCATGTCGGCTTGCGGGACCGTCTTGGGCTGGCGCCGCTCGTGCTCCGTGTGCAGGAAGGAAACTCGCAGCTGGGCTGGACCTGGGCACCCCAAAAACAGCCACACCTCAGCCCAGGAGGGCCAAAAAGTGGGATAGAGCACAGCAAGACCCCCAGTCCGTGATCCCAGAGGAGGGAGGAGCGAGGCCACCAGAGGACAAAGCCTTGGAGCCTGGCAGTGCCACCCTGTGCCCCTCAGGTGCCCCAAGGGGGATGGGACACTTTGCTCATGCAAGGAAAACGCTGTGTTCTGATCAGAGAGGAGGTTTCAAGGGGCGGGAAAGCAGAATGGAGAGGGGACAGCTGGACAAAGGTCAGCCTGGGACAGTGACTTTGCAAAAAAAAAACACAACAATCACAAAAGGCCACGTTACAGCCAAAGGAGAAAAACAGGGGAAGGAGAAATACAGAAATACAGGCCCTGCTGCAACAGAAATATCAGGTTTGTTACTTGGGGAAGTGACATCCTGCACAAGCCATGGACACAAGCCAAGCTCCCCACGGAAGGAGGGATCCCTGCCTGGCCAGGGAACAGCCACACATGGGGCTCTCACTCACAGGCTACCCTGAGGCAAGAGCAGTGGAACATGGAAATGTTTGCTTTTGGTTAAATGTTTAATCAGATCCAAGAAGCAAGCTCCAGAGGCAAATAACCTGGGCTCCACTGTTCATGGCACAGATCAGCAGTTCAAAGAAACAACCAAGCCCTACGAGGCTCTGCCATAAAAAATAAAGGAAGGGGAAGGAAGAAAACAAGTACTCCCATTGCTGGGGGTCTGCAGTTCAGACCTGGCTCCACACACGTGTAGGGAAAGAGGAGTCAGACCCTGCAGGTCAGGAATCGTTGCCTGGACACCACCAAGGTGTTTGCTCACCCTCAGAGGTGGCTGTGCTGGGCTGAGCTGTGCTGGTTCCATTCTGCACCACCGACTCTCCCCGAGGCTCCCAACACTCCCTGCGTGGCCACCTCCTGGTATCTCCCTGCCCCACTCTCCCACAGCAGCTCAGGCCTGCCCAGCCCTGATAAGAGCTGCTCCAGGGAGAAGAGCCACAGAGCTGCAGCTCCATGAGCTGATGGGACTGGAAAAGCGAGATCCAGCCCTGGCAGGAGCCAGAGAGCTGCTCCTGCTGCAAACCCAGCCCAGAGCTGGCAGGGCCCTCTGGTGCAACTGCCCAGAGCTTCTTCTACCTCCACCATCCCACCTGCTTATGAGGGAAGGGAAATCGGGGGGAAGATGGCAGTAAAATTAAACACTGTGCTCAAGAAAACCCCAAGGCAGGATGGAACAGGCATGCACTGGGTACTGATGGTGAAGTATTCAGGAAAGCATCCATACCTGCCAAGTGTTCCTCTGGAGCAGAAGACTCCTTTCAAAAAAAAGAACAACACAAAAAAAGCCCTTACTATTCCTTAGTAGGAAAAAAAAATTCCCACTCCCTAACACAGAGCACTTCTGGCTGCTGTCAGTCACCAGAGCTGGGTGTTTGTTTGCATGCCAGACACTAACTGGGGAAAAAAACACAACCAAACAAAAGAAAACACAACCTTAACTTCAACTCAAAGGAATTATTCAGATATTTAAAATGCTTCTTTCCTGTGAACCATCTCTAACCTTGGCCAGGATCCCAAAGCCTCTTTGCATGTTTAATTCACAATTCTCACAAAACAAACAAACAAGCTACGCCACATAAGGAAATGTTTTCTAACATGTAATTTCAACAAAGGAATGAGAAAACATCCACCAAGAAGGAAACTCACTCCTTGTGAATTCCCATCTGCAGCTCAGCTGCACCTTTCCAGCCTGCCCTGCTCTGAGAAGGACTCGTTCTGAGAGCTGGTTCAGCTCAGGGCTGTTCCCCAGGTGATGCCCAGCACTGGTCCAGCACTGACTCCCTGTCACACACACAGCTCTGCTCCAAAATTAACGCCCAGTGACTTCATTTTCGCTCAGTTTTTGTACCAGGTCCCTCCTGACTGCAGGCCCGGAGCAGAGCAATGGGGAGGGCAGAGCCAGCAGCATCTGAATCACACTCTTGGCCTTCCTGGAACAGCTCCTCAGCACAGCTGGAGTGGCCAAGAGGAAAGGGTTTGCAGCTGAAGTGTTAATGTCATCACAAAACGCAGTCGTGCTGCAGACTGACAGAGCAGGTTCCCTCGGAACAGAGCTGCTTCGTGCATTTCCTCCAGAGCACTTTGGGTTACTCATTTCATTACATAAAAGAGTGGAAAATTCCTGTGTCAGACGAGGCTGTCACTCAGACACGACTGCACGCCCAAACCCAGCTGCACACCCCTGCACTGCCTCACAAGAGACACCACGCTCACACTCTGCACACTCTGCACGCCGGTGTTTTTTACACACCCGGTGGGTTGAGGCTCCTCACAATACCAGGTGAGCTGGTCCCCAAAGCCAGGCCAGCTCCCAGTCCCACTCGGCCTGTCCCCCCTGCGGCCCAGGGAGCTCGGGTGTGACAGCTCCCAGGACAGCAGCAGGGTTTCCGTGTCTGCAGTGAATCCCGATGGATTCTCGCTCATTTCTCCCGTTCTTAAACCCGGAGTGATGCAAAAGGCCCCTGGCAAATCTTCCCCGAGAGGCTCTGAAGCCTAAGCCCAGGCTCTACGTCAGGGCAGGGAAACACTCTTGAGTATTTAGGCCCGAAATGGAAACGCAGAGCTGGGGCAGTTCTGGGGGCTGTCTACATGGCCAACACAACCTGTCACCCACCGAGCCCAGCTCGACCGCCAGCCCTGGCCCCCCGCCCTCCTCCCCGAGCACTGACCGGCGCTGCACAGCCCGGGACCTCCGCGGGGCCTCCGCGACGGGAACCGCGCACGGAACAGCCGCGACAGCACCCGCTGCGGCCGGGCAGGACCTGCCCTGCCTGGGGCTGTGAGTCAGCGCAAACCCGGCACCCCCCGAGCACCCCCCGAGCACCGCCCGCGCCGGGAGCCGCGAGCGAAACGCCCGGAGCGACCCCGGGGCAGCGCACACCGCCCGCGGCCCCGCCGGGGCTGCCCCCGCCGCACGTACCGGCCCGCAGGGCGGCCCCCAGGACGGCCCCGGCTGCCAGGGCGGCACCGAGCCCCCGCCAGCCCCCGCCGAGCATCGTGCGCCCCGCCCGGCCCGGTTACCTTCGCTGCCCGCCCGGCGCCGGGAGGCGGCGGCAGAGCCGGCCCGGCCCGGCCCGGCCCGCAGAGCGGCGAGGGCGGCGCTGCGCCCGCCCGGCCCCCCCGGCCCGCCCGCCGCTCGTTCGCTGACCCGGCCGAGGAGGCGGAGGAGCGGCGGAGGAGCGGCAAGGACAGCCCAAGGGCGGCCGCGCTGCCCCGGGGAGAGGACGAGCCGCGGCCATGGCCTCCTCCAAGCCCCTGACCCGCTTCTGGGAGTGGGGCAGGAACATCGTGTGCGTGGGGCGCAACTACGCGGAGCACGCCAAGGAGATGGGCAACGCCCTGCCCGCCGAGCCCCTCTTCTTCCTCAAGCCCTCCTCGGCCTACGTGCGCGAAGGCTCGCCCATCCTCCGGCCCTACTACTGCCGAGACCTGCAGCACGAGGTGGAGCTGGGGGTGGTCATCGGCAAGAGGGCCCAGGCCGTGCCCCAGGAGGCTGCCATGGAGCACGTGGCGGGATATGCCCTGTGCCTGGACATGACGGCCAGGGACACGCAGGCGGAGTGCAAAAAGAAGGGGCTGCCCTGGACCTTGGCCAAGGGCTTCGGCTCGTCCTGCCCGGTCAGTGACTTCGTGCCCAAGGAGAAGATCCCAGACCCTCACAAGCTGCAGATCTGGCTCAAGGTGAACGGAAAGCTGAGGCAGGACGGGGACACCTCCTCCATGATCTTCTCCATCCCTTATCTCATCAGCTACATCAGTCAGATATTCACCCTGGAAGAAGGGGACTTGATTCTGACGGGGTCCCCCAAAGGAACTGGGTCCGTGGAAGCCAACGATGAGATAGAGGCTGGGATCAGGGATGTGCTCTCCATGCGGTTTAAGGTGGCCCAGCAAACACGGCGATCCTAAACCGGGAGCTTACCTGGGACGAGGCTCCTTGGGGAACATCTGGTGAACAAACATTTCCGCGGCCCAAGCGCTGTGTGTGCTTCTCTCCTGTGATGATTTGAGCTTTGCCAATGTATTGCCTAAAAGGAAAAATTTTTGATCAAACGAAGTGGTGATGGAGGAGGTATCTGTGTAACAGTAATTCAAGAACTGCAGCTTCACAGAAAGTTTCTTGGGATGTTCTACTGAAGACAAATGTTTGATTTTTTTGATTAGTTTTACAATTCCTCCTGCATTTTCCAAATGTACAAATTAAATGAGGATGGCTTTTCCTCCCACTCCAAGGGGTGAATGCAGCAGGAAGTGTGCCAGATGCTTGGTAAATTGGTTTTGTCCTAAGCTGATCTTTAAATATGTTCTAAAATTGAAATAATACAGAAGATCGAGAATAAAGAGGCTCCTGGGTAAAGATCACCAGTAAACTTGTCTTTTCTTTTACTGATTTCAATCCAATTTTAATAAAAATGTAACTGCAGCAATTGCTGTTACTTTGACAATGCAGTGCAGCAGTTGGAGGTTTTGAGTATTTCCAGCTGCTCAAAGCCACGCCGTGGAATTTTCCCCAGCCCCAAACTCCAGCTGATCCAACACTCCCCACCAGTTTGCATGACAGCGAGTTCCCTTTCAATTCCATGGAGCGACAGAGGGAGCTGTAAAATATAATTAAAAAAATCCTCCCCACAAAACATCAAAACTTAACATTTTCAAAGGTTGCACAGAACTGACTGGTTTCTGACAGAAACAGATGGAATGGGTTTTTTACATACGTGCAAGCACCAAGTTAAATGCTTCCATTTACTGGAGTCACATCTTAATAATTGCTAGGAAAAGATTTGTTCTTAAAAGTGGGGAGTTTTACAGAGAAAATTCCTGTCTCCCAAAGTCAGGTACTTCTGTGAGAGCTGCACATCACACTGTGAAAAGAAAGCAGAACGTTGCAGAGTTAAAACAGACATCAGGGTGAACAATTCTGGAAGAGGAAGGATGGAATTAACTTTCTGTCCTGTTTCCATTTCCTTGGGCCTGTCAAACATTCCTGTTACGGTGACAGCAGCAGTGCATCATGTGCAGTTGGGTCTCCAGCCCTGCACTGACAGCAGAGCCAAGCTGGGATTAAATTATTGGAAACATTCACTTCAGAATCTGAACTGTCACGGCTGGAAAATGTTGAACCATTTATTGCTACAGCAGGGGTGCAGTGACCCAGCACTGGCAGCATTTTTTGGGGTGTTTAGTCCCTTGTTCCCACCTGTGGGAGAAGGGGATGCAATCCTGGGGGATTCTCGTCACAATTCACGGTTTCTGTGGCTGTTGGCTCTGTTGCTTTAAGGGTAGGTAGGGCCCGAGGGTGACCCGAGTTCCTCAGGGTGTCCCAGCACAACAAATCCCTTGCAAGAGGAGGCTGTGGCACCTCCCACTATCTGAAACAGGCTGGGTCCCAACGTGCTCAGAAGGTGAGGAAATACATCAATGGCAGGGGAAGCTAAGAATTAAAAATAGAAAAAAATAGATTAAAAATAGGGAGAAAATACACAGAGAAAGGCAAAATATACACACCTGGGTTCTTTATGTCCAGTGAAGCACAGCCACTTTGGTGAAGAAGAGTCCTTTCCTCTGTGCTGCTCACAGTCTCAGCTGATGGTTTGCTTGTCAGAGGGCACTGCTAATTGATGACTCTGATTTATCTGCCTTAGTCTGCCCCAAAGAGAGTCACCTCTTCTGTTGCCACAGGTTCCGTGTTTGGACTCACCAAGGTGCACCACAAACCCAGGCAGTGTTTCAAAGTGGGTCTTTATTTATTTAAACTAACACAAAAGTAGCAAGGCAATTAAAACACAGAAGTCAACAGATCTATCTTGACCTCTTTGTTATTTCTGATGTCTCCAGAGGTCCCAACTGAGTGAAGAAACCTTCCACCCCCCTTGGAAGGGGTTGACTTTGGCAGAACTAACTTTTAAGCTGAGGCCCAGGTTACTTTCTGCGTACAGTCACCTGAAGAAGATCAACCCAGAAGCCCATTTACAGGTATTAGCAATGCATATTCCTTCTCTACCATCAGAACAGACTTGGCAAAACCTGGCAACAAAAGAATTCCAGCTCTAACAGCACAGGGAAGGAAGTGTTTTTCCTAGCCACTCTTAATAGCACAACCTCTTATTTCCAGTCTCTTCCCAGCAAGCTCTGAGTCGCCTCCACAGGATCTGCCAGTTTGCAGGAAAGAAGATTCACTTTCATCCCAGTTCTCCAGTTGGGTGACAAAGTAACCTGGAAAAATAATTAGGGGTCTTTGTTTCCAGTGCTGTTCAGCACCTTGGCCTGGATTATTTTCGGATGTCACACAGCATGATTGACAGATGGATCTGTATTTTACACTGTTTCCTGTATGAGTGCACAGTTATGCTGTATACCTGTCACTGCTGAAGAAAAACATTTGCTTTGTCCTGGAAACAAGGACAGAGGAGGGGGAGATGGGAGAGTAGGAACAGTTTTGCTAAGAAGGGCAAGTTTGAAAGTGAAAAAGAGCCCCTGTTTTGAATTAAGATTAAATACTAACTTTGAAATAAATCTTGCTTCGTTCCAAAAGAAGTTGCCATTTCAGTGCAGTCTTCTGGTCGTCTTCCAGCATGAGGAATTCCTGGACCTGTTAACAGGACACCCCGGAAACTTCAGCATGTGATTACAACATCTCCACAGCAAATTGATGTTGAAAAGAGCATCTTACACCATTTTTATACACTTCTAAGCTGTATTTTTCTATTTTAACATGGTGTGATAATGTACCCAGGCAGTCAAATTAACCAGAATAAATTGAGAATCAAAGTTAGGGATTTCCAACCACATTCTCAGAAAAGTGTGAATTAAAATAAAGCAGTATTTTGAATTGGGTCTTCACTCTTACATTTAACACAATTCTTATTAGCAGCTGCTGACTGCTAACTTTGGACTTGTTAAAAAGCTCTGTGTGTGTCTATACATAGGTGCAGTTTTTTAAACTGTTGTACACACACGGAGAGAACATTGACAAACATTTGGAATTATCAGGCTTCACAGCACAGCTCAAATAACCACCTAATTCCTCCCTACTTACTGTGCAGCCTAAGGTCTCCTCAGCCACACAGTCAGACAGGTAGCAGGAGTGGAGAGTTCCTGTGTGATCTGTCACATCCACGAGGATGTCAAAGCTTGCAAAGGTTGGCTTTGGCTCTGGAGAGACGTCGCTGCAGAAAGTGCAAGTGTTTGACATTTCGTTCACGATGAGCCGGCAGACCGAGCTGGAACATGAGAAGATAATTAATGCACATATGCGATTCCTCCTTGCTTGGAACGTTTTTCTAGGTTGAAATTTCCCAAGAGACTTTGTCCTTTAAAAAAAAAAAAAATTGGTTGTCTTTTAAACTTTCAAGTATGTCTGGGACAAAATGGCCCCTTTTTTTTTTTGGCTCTAGGACCAGAAAGAGCAAGTTCTTCATGGAGCCAGCTCTTCCTCCTTGCTACTTGTGGGAGTCTACCCAGCAGAAATCCACATGGCATCCTCCAGAGGAGCTTTATTTCTTTTCCAGAACTGGACTAAAATAGTGTTCCGTCTCATTTGGGTCAGGGAAGGAGGACAAGCAGTTTTTAGTACAATTTGAAGCAGTTGCTCACCATCTGTTGCGCATAACTTTGGACACATTATCATCAATGTCCAGGGTGGAAATGTAGCCATAAATAATGCCATAGACAGGGTCAGCTTTCCCATCACCCTGGAGAGCTTTTTCCTTCAGCTGTTCCACTGTATAAACATCAACTATAGTCTCCACTAAAATAAAAGACACGTTAAGTGCGTCTGAGCAAGAAATAAGTCAGAAGAACAACAGCAACAAAGGATCTGAAGGTAATAAAAAGGAGAGGATTTGATCTAAAGCAACAGAAAATCCCCACACACCTTCCTGTTGAGAAAGTCAAGCAAAAGGGAACTAAAGTCAGGAAAATATCTACTATTTAATCTTTATATCACTCAAAATGAGCTTTTGACAAAAAACTTTCCCTCTCAATTTTTCATATTTATTCAGGACAGAAAGAACACACCAGACAGGCTGCAGTTGGCACAGTCAACTGAAGATACCTCATTAAAAAATTAATCAGATTTAAACACTGAGCCAGGCTGTACCTGAGCTTTGTTTCTCTGAACACACAGGGCAAGAATTCTTTCAGCTGCACTGTGAAAGCACAGGATACAGTTAAATAAAATCAGTGTCTGCATCCATACTCACAGTTCATGGATTCATTTGCCTGCTCCTTCATTCCATCATGCAGAGCTCCTGACTGGGCACTGTCCTTGATGAAGCTGAAGAGAACATTTGCTTCTGCTGTCTCTGAAGGTATATTTTTTAAAGGTTATTAGGATATGGTGCACGGAAAAATAACAGCAGCATTATATTTTACAACTCTGTGTTCTGGTAGCACCGACACATTGTCTCTTGGAATCAGCCAAGAGACACTTTTCTCTTTTTTAGTTTAACTGTTGGTTCTGCTTTGAATATGTGAAGACTGTTTAGATAAATAAAATACAATAAAATAAATAAAATAAATCAGGGTGGAAGCCAAAGGCACTGGTCGTTACAAATCAGACAAAAAGCAGGGAGCTTTGTGAGACAAACAAGCAGAAGACATTAGACTTCCAATAGATTAATTAATACATTATAGCCTATATTTATGACTATTAATACCAAAGCAGCACTTTAGCAGCTCTTACCTGGGTTGGTTGTAATGATGGTTTTGGATATCACAGTTGCAGTCATACAGTTCCTGAATTTGTCAAAATTTATTCTCACGTCTGATGCAAATATAACTGTGCACAAAAAAACCCAACCCTGTTAGTGTAGGATAAGTATGACATTAAGAACTGCAGTAAAAACAAAAACCAGACTGTTATACCTGTTTCTTGAGGGATCCAACTCTGTGCCAGCTGGATGGATTCGTTATCCCAACTAAATTAAACAAAAGTGAACGTATCAAAACATTTTTGAAGGAGCACTCAAACTGTTTAGTACTTAACTACTAAATAATATAGTGAAAATAAAATCAGTCAAAGGGGAGGCGACTGCTTTGTTACACACACTTGCCAGTGAGATTCCATGTGAATCCACAGCCACGCAGGATGCTCTCTGGGCAAGTAACTTTTCTGTACAGTCTAAGCCAGGCCCTACTTTATCCCATGCCAGGCAGGATAAAATAAATGATGAAATGCAGAATATACCTGGTAAAATGCTGCGTGTGTTTCAGAGCTGTGATAAAAGTAATTTCTAACTAAAGCAAATCCCAGCTGACATGTTTGTCAGCTGGGCCTGTGCTGGGGGCCAGGCTGATTGCTCAGATCCCCTGGCCAGATGTTCAGCCACTTTCCAACACTGGAGTCTTTGTAGCTGTGCATGATGAGGCTGGAGTGAGGTCAGTGGTATCCCTCAAAATGGCAATTTCATGCTTAGGTCCCTTGATAAAATCTCATTCAGTTCCTCCTAAATGTGGCTGGCAAGGACCCTGCCAAAGCACAGATTGGATCTGGTGGGGTTTTTTTGCTTAATCCCTGGAAAAAGATTTTTTATTTCCATCTAACATTGCTCAGCCACCTCTTCACTGATGGGCTCTGAAATCCCTTCTCTACAACTCTGTTGCTCAAGTGCCAGCTCTGAAACAAGGCTGCTGGAGGTGCTGCTCCAAATTAACACTGGTGGCAGCCTAGGGGATGGAAGACTTCACACTGTGGATGTTTATTTTGTGTTTGTGAGCATAAACTGTGTGAAACACCCCACTGATGGTAATACAGCTCACAGCTCACACAGAGCAGTGCTGCCTTGCTCCTTCTCTCCAGGGAACAAAGGTCATTTCAGTCATTTTTCAACCAACAAACAGCAAACCCAGGGCCAGTGAATCCCCACACCCCCCACATGTCCTTGCACGTAGATAAGGCACAAGTTTATTGGACAGACTATGGGCAAAATGCAAATGTTCCTCTTGAATAAGTCACTGTTTAGATGCATCAATGGTATGGATACAGTGGTGTTTGTAAATGGGATAGAGTTTGAAAATACGGCCAAAGTTGTATCAAAATGTTTCTGCATGATTTTAAACGTTTAAAAACTGTTCCAACCTCTTTCCATTCCACTTGTTCATTCTGCTTGCCTTTAAACACAAAGCACGTCCCTCGTTCCCCTCCCCAGTTTGTGGAAGGAACATACAGCCTTTGCAGCTGGTTTGAAATGCCATTTCCTGAATTAGTTCAAATGTCCACATTAAAAAAAGGAACTATTTGGAGCTAAGCTTCATTTTGCCCTTCGAGAGCCAGCAGGCTGTCAGCAAGCCATAAAACTGCACAATATATGTGAGGCCACTCTAATGCATCTCTTTTTTAAGTCTCTTTCCAGTCTACATTGCTGCCTCATCACAGTTGCCTCCCAAATAACAATGCATCTAAATTAAAAGCCAGTGTTATAACAGGTGTGTGTTAACAGTTAATTCATGTACCTACTCTTGCATTAATTTGTGTCGTTTAGGGAATGAAAAGACATTTTACCATACTATTGGAAAAGACCTCTCTGTTTCATCGAACAGCTTCACTTCACACCTCTGGCCTTTCCTTTTGTCTGAAGTCATAAAGTACTTTGGCTCCCCAACCTTTAAAAAGAAAAAAAAGCAGCAGTCGCTTCTCCTCTACTAAGTGTTTAGGAGAATAAAAATAACAACCTAGACAATAGAAGAGTTTGAAAAAGAGGTGAAAAAAACTCTGTAGGCTACTAAAAATGAGACCACTCCTGCTGTTGATAAAAATCTCAAAGTCACTCAGCTGAAGTGGCTCCAACCTGAACAAGCCACCCCACTGAGTCCTGTGTGCTCTGAGGCCCAAAATCTGTATTATCAATGAAATTCCTCTGTTGGGGCTCCCTGACTTACTGACATCACAGCTGCGAGCACGTTGAGGATTCTTCCATTGAGGCTCTGTCCATTGGCAACGATATCCCCCAGGGAATAATAATCCTGAGGGTCCTTGACAGGCAGGTGCAGCAGAGAAAGGAGCCTGGTGTCAGCTTCGTAACACGAAGAGGTTTTGACCACTGAATGATTTTCACTCAGCAGTAACTTGTAGCAACTACAGAACAAATCACAGCATCAGCATTGCACTCACCCCTGTATCAGCGGGGTAAAATGCTAATTCTTGTGAGAAAACAACTTTGTTCTTTTACTGTTTCCCCTCAAGAAAGAGAAAGTTTGAGTAGACTTTACTCAAAGAATGAAATTTACTCTGCTTAGTTACAAAGAACATAATTACTTTATCACCATATACTGAGAGATATATTCCCCTCTGAGATTATTTCACCACACATGAACACAGGGAGGAAGGCACAGCTACACAAGAGGAATAACCCCAAATATTTCTACCAACTGCTGCAACTGGCTGACAACTAAAGCAAGTGTCAACTTTGATCTTTCTGGAAAAAAACAACCACTCTAAATTTTACCTGGGAGTTGCAGGGTTGAATTTTTCTTCCCTTTCTGCTTCCTTTGACTGAATTAAAGGATTTTCGATTGTAACTAAAACAAAACATTGATAAGCAATGTTAGTGATGCTAGAAAATTGCTTCTAGATACATAGAAATAGAGATTAGTCTAAAAATTCTTGTTTTCAAGGTGGCTTTGGAAAGGAGAAAGTGTGTGGAAGAACTACTGCCAAATGTTTTCATGCTGAAAGCCACATCTGTCCAGACAGCTCATGTTATGGCCCAAGTGCCCCACGAGTCCTGAAGACACGCAGTGGAAACACAACAGCCCTGAGTTTTCGTGTGTGTGCTCTGCGTGGTCACAAGTTTTATTTACCCAAACAGCCGTGGGCAGCAAAGGCTTTCTATTAATTTAACAAGGTAAAAGCACATACTGTAAACAAGGACGAGATTTTTGTTGTGGTTTTATGAACAATCATAGTCATATCTGTAACTAAGGGAGGACAAACACCAAACTGCTTTACAGAGGTTATTTTTAATCATTTATAAGCAGTCAATATAATGTAAGACTTTAGACTGGGTCACTACAGGCCAGTTCTGAGTGGCTGCACTCAGTGGGTTTGTGCCTGGTCTTTTTGTTGACATATTTACTGGTTTTGAGTTTAAATCCTTGGAATCTTGCTCCTTTCCTCTTTATACTTAACATAACTGAACAATTTGTTTCCAATTAGCCTGTTTTCCGAGTCCTCAGAGAAAAACACAGCAAAGCCACCAACACAAAACACGGGTTTACACGCACACAGAGACGTGGCAGGAAGGAGCTCTGCCTTACCACAGTCCCCAACCCTGAAGCTTTCTGAGAGGGCTCTGATGTACTCCTCCCTGCCCCAGGCCTGCACGTTGATGAAGTAGGTCGGTGAATCGCGGATGGTAAAGTTGAAGGTGTATCGTTCCGACCCGATGTCTGCAAAACCAAACAGCACCGTCACAATTCCTAGCACAGCTTCATTTCTAACTGGAATGTGTGTGCAAGAACTGCTGTTTCCATGCTCTCCTCCCACTACAGGCCAGCAGGAACACTCTGGTGTTCGGAAAGGGGCTACACTTCCATGATGGAGCTTTTCCAATTTCTAATTGATAAGGTTTAACCAAACTAAAGCTGCTCTTTCATCTTGGTTCTCAAACACACACAATTTTTGTGTGTGTGTATGTGCATTTTTATTCTATCCATTTTACACTGAGGAGTCTGTTTATAATTTCAATATTGATTTCAGCCATCTCTGCCAAATTATACCATTTAAGCAAACGAAGTAAAAAGAGTTAAAAGGGACTGTACTTTTTCGGTCTGGAAAGCTTCTGACATCTGTTTTCCCAATAACCACACCGATTACATTCTGAAAAATAAAGAGATTATAGAACACAGGGATTAAACACAGATGTATATGATGAATTAGATTTCATGGAATTATACTCTACTGATGATAATAAACATATTTCTGACTGGTAATCATTTTAATCTATTTATTCCGCAGTACCATATGAAAACTAAAACATAAACACACGAATTTACTTTAAGAAAAAATAACCACTAATAAAAATATTAAAAGCAATGCATCTGTTTCTGTTTGCAAAGAGAATGGGAGGACAAAAGTTCACCTCAAACAGTCACAATTTTGGCTGTTCTACAGCAATCTCTCCTCAGGTAGGCAGCAGTGTTGTTGTTTCATGCTCTCTGCACAGGTCTCAGATCTCCTTAAATGCACCATGAAAAGTCTGGACAGGATTTATTTTGCAGTTCAGCATGCAAGGTTTCCCTGGCTGTCAGCACCACGAGACACACGTGTGCCTCCACGGGGAGGGCAGTCACCCTGGCCTCCTGTAAGCAACCTGAATTTCCACAGGTGCCTCTTTCCAGCTGTCTTTCAACTGGCAGCTGAGGCAAGGAACTTTCTTGGTGACTGAAACCAAAATCAATCTTATTCTGCTTTGCTAAACCTGTGTTTGTTATGTAAAAGCACCCTGGTCTTAATTATCAAACAAAACCACTGGGAGCAAACACAGCTGTGAAGATATATGGAGATATATATTAATAATATATAGCTGTGTGGTGGATTTTGGGGTTTTCTAAAGCAGACAGTCCTCAGTGAGAGAGAAATGTTGCAGTGCTAGTTTGGGATTTAAGAGGTCAGCAATGAAAATTGGAATGGAATAAGGATGGGAAGGAGAGACCGACAGTGCAGCACTGCCAGGGTCCTTCAAAACACAAAGCACCCATCTCACTTCCACTTCACACAGTCATGGGAACCTGGAATGGTTTGGGATGGAGGGACCCTCAAGACCATCTCATTCCACCCCTCTGCCATGGGCAGGGACACCTCCCACTATTCCCAGGTTGCTCCAAGCCCTGTCCAGGCTGGCCTTGGACACTTCCAGGGCTGGGGCAGCCACAGCTTCTCCACTCAAGCCCTCTCTCAGCACTGCCTGTGTCATTCCAGCAGAATCCCAGAGTCAGCCGGCAAGGGCAGGAAAACGATCTAATAATCCCCCTGGATTAATTTTGTACCTGTTCACAAAGCAGTGTGACCTGCCTGACTTCACTGCAACAGTACTGACTCCTGCTCAAAACTCGGCAGTTCCCGGTTCCCCTGGAATCACTAGAGGGAGCAAGGGAACTGCTTATCCTGCAGTGACAGGCACCCAGTGAGAGGACACTGTACAGCAGGGTTAGTGCATCTTCTGGTGGAAGACTTTCTGTCCACAGCCTGGAGTGATTTAGGTTACGATTTTATTTTTCTATTTTGGATTTTGTTTCTCTAAAAAAAAAAAAATGTTTATCAGTTAAATCAGAGCGCGTTGCCTGCATCTCACCACCAGTCGAAAAAAATGACATTTCGGATAGCTCCCCACAGGAATTAGGCTGATGGAAATCTGCAGCTTCCAAAGGAAATCTGCGTGTCCCTGCTGGAAATTCATTCCCCTCTCTGTCTCTAACATCAGGCCTGCACTGTGAGCTGGCAGAGGGAAGTGATCTGGCTGGAAACTATTTTTGGAGGGAGGGAGAAGGAAAACTTCCAGAGATCATTTCCTTGATCAGCTTATTGTGCAGCTACTCAAGCACTAATTTCACCAAGGAGGAGGAGCAGAACACAGACCTTTGGAAGAGAGTCGTGCTGCCTTTTTTGGTAGACCATTGCTTGAGGCTGCTCAGCCCAGTCCTGCAAGTGTTTATACTTCACTCTATTTCACTTTTAAAAATAAACAGCAAACTAATAAATATTTTGATGCTTTAAATAATATGTGTTCAGCAGTTAACATCCTAAGCACACACTGATTATTCTACCATGAATTGCTGTTACAGAAAAATATTTTCATTACTACATGTTACTAACTGGAATACTCAAGATGAGTTTTATTTGTAAATCAAGGCTTTTAGCTGAGTTAGTGGATCGTTATTTGAGAGTAACCGTCAATGACAATAAATTAGCTGGAGAACAGCAGTTTATGAAAAGATGGAAAAAATATGCAATATCACTGGGATGTAAAACTGCTTCTCTTAGATCATCCCTTTTCTGTGATTTCTCTTTCAGTTGTTTAAATAAAATAAAAACAATAGTAATAAAAGGTTAAATTTTGCTCCTCTCAAATAAAAAGTTGTGAAAACAGGAAAACTTGTTTTCACTCTCTTCAGGAGCAAGCTGGTCTAGTGGAAGGTGTTCCTGCCTGTGGCAGGGGGTGGAACGAGATGAGCTTTAAGGTCCCTTCCAACCCAAACCAGTCTGTGACTTTATGTCCCTTCCGAGCCAAACCTGCTTTTCATTGCAAAGAAACAGAAACAACCCTATCTGACATGCAACTGGGAGACTTTTATCCAGGTAAAACACCTCTCACTGAGGGTTTTGTGGGAATAACTCAGTGTTAATAACGGACAGTGCTATGAGCTCAGAGGGACTGAGCACACGAGGAGCGGGCTCTGCATTCATAGGTGTGGTGCAAGACTGCTGATGGTCCCAGATCAGTTGTGGCTGCATAAAGCTGACTCTGTAATACCTTTACCAATGCCTTTACTAACTCAGCAGGCATTTAAAATGCTACAAAGAAGCCTCTGAGGCACAGACATTGAGCTGTCCGGTCAATACCTGTAGTTGTGGTACCCGCAGACTGCGGACAACAACAGCATCAATTTTCATTTTGCTGGTTTGCACACAAAGGAGGGAAGGTCCTCTCTGTCTGATGATTACATTAATGCTCTTAGTGCCTAAATCCACGGCAATTACATAATTTTGCAGTAATATAATACAGTCAGATAGTGTTTCACCTCGGAACAAAAGGACCATGTCTGTGAGACTTACGGGACGAGCGAGGTTTGGATGCAGATCTGAAAGTGCAACAAAGTCCCGTGCTGAACTAGAATAAGCCATTCTTTATCTGAAACTGGAGAAAACTAATTTAGGTTTTTTTAAAAATCTAAACAAATCATTTCAGGCTATTCACAGTGAGAATAACAAGTTATTTTTTAACACAAATGTTTTGACCTAATAGCATCTGTTTTCAATAAAAGCCATTTCAAGCCCTCTGAAGTAGACAATTCTTTACTGTTTGGATTTGGCGATGGAAGTTATGAATTTTACTGTGACTACTCTACCTATGCTTCTCAAATAAAAGTCTGTGATTTTTATTTATTATTCATCATTAAATGACTCCATTAGCACAAGCCTCTGAAAAATATTTACCCTCCTTCTCTCTGGGAAGTCCAACTGAATTTAATGAGGCAGCTCATATAAAAAAGGCAATTTATATGTGAGGAAAGAAAAGCATTGGGTTGCAAAGCACCTTAATTGAGGTTTTGGACTTAATATTAAACTACTTTAAAATGTGGGTTTATTCCTTCCTTAAAGTAGAAAAGTTCTGAATTTATTAAAATAAAATTTGTGAAAATTAGTGTGAGCACTCAGGTCCTTTCTAGTGATGCCAAAGTGGGGCTTTGTTAGCCCCCCTGAATGCCTCATTATTTCACAGGTACCTCAGAGACATTTAGATATTTAAAAAATACTTGTCAGATTCTACTTTTCTTTGTTAAAGAAACCATCACGTTGTCCAAATCTTAATAACCTTTAATAGGGGAGAACTGCTGGATGCCTGTTCAATGTTTATAACAAAGTCCTGAGGGGCTTTTGCAGTCTTTATACCTGGCACCTTGTGTGAGAATTGTTAACCATTTCATCAGGCAACAGGGTAAAGGTCTGTTGAACTAGAGAAGAAATGGTCTACATTTTAAACAAGTAAGCAGTGATCTGAGAAAAAAGTGATTTCTCCAAGAGAGCATTTCAAACCACGCTCTCACAGAGAAACGACCTAAACTTGCCTTAGAGAAACCACTGAACAGTGGGTCCCTCAAATCTGTTCCCACACCATTAGAGGGAAGGATTTACATTTCCTTGTGCAGGAAAGTCACCTCAGCATCCCTCCAAGGCATGGCAATATTCTTACCTCCGAAGAAGTTAAATATTGTTCGGTGCCCGTACCTCACACCAGCTGAGTCGGGTCAGGGGAACCGGCACTGGGAACACACAGACGGGAGGAAAATTAAAAACGGTCATTTAGGGTTTAAAAACGCAGCAGGAGCTGACCCCACTTACAAACCCCTCAGCTCATCATGTACCCCCTCACAGATCCCTCAGATACCTCATGGACCACTCACCCCATCCATACCCCCTCAGTTACCCCTCAGCCTCCTCACAGACCCCTCATGGATGGACCCCTAAATCCATCACACATCCCCTCAACCACCTCAGGGACCCTCAGTGCCCCTCACAGACCCCTCAACCTCCTCATGGACCCCTCAGCACATCATGAACCCCTTCAGTTACCCCTCAATCTCCTAACAAACCCCACAGTCCCTCACAGACCCCTCAGTCCATCGCGCCCCCCTCAAGCCCCTCACGGACCCCTCAGGCACACGAAGGGGACAAAATGGCGCCGGGGCAGTGGCGGGAAAAGGGCTCGGCGGCCCTGGCCGTGTGGGAGCGTCCTCAGGGCCAGCACGGCACGAGGGGAGAGGTTTTCCAAGCCACTGGTGGCGTTCCTGCACTCAGCAGGATCTCCCGTGGGTCTCAATGCCCTGGGCTTGAGGAGGTAACACAGGGATAGACGGGAGATTGGGAAGGAATCCTAATCCTTCCCTGGGAGGGTGGGCAGGCCCTGGCACAGGTTGCTCAGAGAAGCTGTGGCTGCTCCATCCCTGGAAGTGTCCAAGGCCAGGCTGGACGAGACTTGGAGCAACCTGGGACAGTGGAAGGTGTCCCTGCCCACGGCAGGGAGTGGAACGGGATGGTCTTTAAGGTCCCTTCCAACCCAAACCATTCTGTGATTCCATGACTCAAAAGCCAACAAAGCCCAGGAGTCCGAAGCCAGGTTTGTTCTACAATCAGAAATGCCCGCCACTAATCCAAAGCAAATTCCAGAACTCTTCGAAGAAACCATTCCCTGCTTTATTTTTCCTTCTTTTTTTTTTTCCACTAGCTCTAAAAGAAAAAAATTGCAGCCTGTATTTTATAAATTAATTAGAATTCATCTTTTAAGATATTATTTGTATTGATTTGCACCCAGCAATCCCTGAGTTTTCAGGCCCTGCAAGGAGCTGGATTGAGCCATTTTGTCAATTTATATTGCATATAAAATCCCTTTTTTATAAAATCAATACCCTTCACTTCTGCATCATGAAAAACTTAACCTCTGATGAGTAATTTTATAACCTCAAGGTCGTGGCTATTGAAGTTTTTAGTGTAGCCTGACAAATTCTCTGTGTTGACTCTGTATTACAGGACCTTTCATTTCTTCAATTAAACAGCTGAAAACGGACACCGTCTGTGCTCTCGTATTTATTGTGCCTCTAAAGTCTGTGATAATTATCCCGTGCTGATGACAAACATCATGCCAGGGAACTGACAGCATGGGATGGGGGGGTAGGTTACCTTTTATACAGTGTGATCCATGGATCTAACTTTGTTCTGTAAGTCTGAAGTCTGCAGTAAACAGAATATGGTATTTTTTGTTAGTTATGTTGGTTTTTGTTATCTCAATCCAATGGACAAGCAGAATATAATGACCATGGTGATGGGCTCCTAACCCAGTGGGAAGGAGAACGTGTACACTGGCTGGAAAATGCTGGCAAATCTGCAATTCTCGTTCTTCCAGCCACCATTGCACAGTAAACCAGCAAAACAAACCTGAAACGAGACCTGTGGGGCGTCCACTGCTGCAGAAGGTGATAAATCAGGATCACAGCCCATGGACCTGCAGGTTTTGAGCTCGTCCAGCATCTCAGCGAGGTTTTGGTGGGACATCAGCACCTGCCTTGCAGAACCCAGCCAGGATCTCGTGCTGCCACCGTGGTCAGCACTCCCATCAGGTTTTGTCCAGGCTGAGCTGCTTTTCTCCCCCAGGCACAAAGGGCAGGTGAAACCCGACCGGCCAGGGCCCGGCTTTGTTCCGTTTCAAAGCCACCAGAACAAGAATCCTGTTGTGCGTCCCCACGGCCTCACTAGACAGCTAATGATCCAGGGGGCTCGCTTTGTGGGTTAGCTCCACTCCTATTTTCAGTGTCCATTCGGAAGAAAAAGCTGCTTTTCCCTTTCCCATGGCAGCTCCGGCGGGGGAGACGTTATCGGGGCCATCGTGACAGGACGCACAAAGGCAGTGGATGTGAGAGCGGAGCTCTTCCCCTCCGAGATGTGATCAGATGCTCCATTTCTAACTTGCAGACGCTGTGCCAAGAACTGATCTGATGGATGTGCCTGTCTCAGGTGTCGCTGTGAATTCTGCCATTCACACCTGGCACTTCGGGGGACGGTCAGGGATTTGGACTCCTGCGGGTTACTGTAAAAAAATAACATCTTTTTTGGTGCTCACCATAAACAAATGTGTAACCTGACTTTATCCCGCTGATTTACAGCGTCAACTGATTCTCCCCACTAGGAACTTTTAGTGCAAACACTGAGGAGTGCCCACAAAAACAGATGTTACTCAACTTGTACTCAGCTTTACTCAGGTTTTCCTCCTCAGTTGACCTCAAAGTGATCTCTAAAAGAAATCAGCATTGTTACCTCCCCTTGCCAACTGGAAAAACAGAGGCAAGAGAAAGGCCACAAGCAGTTTCCTGAGGTCCCTGTACCACACAGGATCTGCTCCCCTCTCAAGCACCATCCCCCTTGGGAGAGCAACAGTATAAATTCAGTATTTTTCTGATCTAGTGCTTGATCCCTGAAAGCTCCAAGCGATTTTAACTCTCCAGCACTTCAGCAGCACTTAGCACTGTCAGATTCAATCTGTGATTGGCAGAGACTTCCCATCCACTGCTGCAAATTGCCCAGTCCCTGCTAATTAGGCCTTCATGAATAGATTTATTTAAATTACGCTCATTGGCATGGTCAAATGCCATTTTGTAATTCACTTTAGCGATTTGTTACGTGACCATCAGGGTTTGCATTCGGGGGAAGAGAGTCCAGCACGAGCAGAGACGTTTCAGAAATCATTTTCTAAAGGATCTTCAAAAACCAGAGCAATATAAAAATATTTGCTCTGCAAGTTTTCTGCTGCCCGCAGCGTTTACTGAGCGGGCTCATTGAATATTTATACATTCTTAGGACCCAGAGAATTGGTAAAATGGAAAGGGCAGACCCGTAATTTTATGTAATTGGCTTGACTGAATGCATTAAAAGCAGCAAATTATTAAAGGTATTCAGTGTTCGGTGGCTTTGGCTGATACCTGAACTGGCTGAGCCTCAGGAGCGCTGATGGAGTAATGATGGACATCCTCAGGGGCAGCAGTGCAGGTGCTGATGCAGCCAACAGGTGCTCAGTGCGTTCAGGGATATCAAATCTAAATTTCTCCCTGTCACCTCAGCCAGCCTTTGTTCAGCTCTCACTTCCCCCCATCCTGGTGCCAGCCCTGGATTCATCCACAACCCCCTGCCCCATGGAAAAACACAACACCCCAGAGCCTTAGTTTAAAATTAACGTCAACTGTGGCCGGTTCCCACCTCACCTGGGCTGATTCTGACTTCTCTGGGCCAGGGGAGATGCCAACACCTAAGGCTGGTGTGTCCACACGAGCCTGCAGAGAGCTCAGCCCTCAAATTCATGTGTGAGCCAACAGGACCACGAGCCAAGGGCTCTCTCTGCACAAGGAAAGCCCCACTGCTGGCAAAGACCAAAAACAAAACAAAACAAAAGGTATTTTAAAGGTGTAAATCTATGTGGCCCATGCCAACCCTGCCCTTTCCAGCTGCCCAGGAATGACAGCATTTGTTGTCTTGAGAGCAGCTCTTGATTCCAAAGTCTCCCTGTTCTCTCTGGAGAATTCAGGGGAAGCTGCTTAAAGCAGACCTGGCCTTCCCCACAGCCCAGAGAGGAACAGGAGCCCCTGCACCAAAATCAGGTCCTATCAAGTAATTGCAGAATTACTTCAAAAAACAACCACCAAAACTGAAACCTAAGACTTTTTGGATCATCACTAAGCAGATAATAATTAGTAGTAAATAATTCGTAAATAAACATATCCCAGAACTAACTTTTCTGTGTAATTTTCACAGAAAAAAAGTCAGAATAAGGTGCCCACATAGGAGAATTCACTGCTTGAAAACTCTACCACGAGGCTTTTTTCTTCAGTTCTCTTGCTTTTTTTACAGCTCAGGCTTTGATTGCCCAAGATTTTAAAGCCCTCAATCTGCTGTTTAACTCATCTGAAACTAGAGATAGAAAGTGCTTCTTTTTGGAGCCTTCAGGCTACAGAGAATAACTTTTCCTGCACATAATTCCAAAATAATTTAAGTGAGATCAGTGAAATGACTTGGATTTTCATCACTTTCCCCAAGACCAGAATTTCCTCCTCCCTCTCTGAGCAAACAAGTGATGAATATTTTCCAACAAAACATCATGAATTAAACCATACAACAATTAAAAATAGTTCTAGTGACAGCTCCCTGACACTGAGGAATAATGCTTTGAGGGGAAAAAAAAAAAAAAAAGAAGATATTTAGCATTGTTGGCCGCCACTCAGACACTTCCAGCTATTCAAAGCAACGAAACCAAACCCAAATTGTATCTGGATTTCAGTTTGAGACACATGATACTGAGCAGTACCAATTAGGACACACAGGATAAGTGTCTTTATCAGCGACAAAGCTGGGAAAAACCCTTCCAGCCTGCATGAGCAGTTCACAAGGAGGAAAACTTGGGATATAATTCCTAAAGACATATGGGGATGGCTGTAGAAGAAGACACTTGGAGCTCTTACCCCTTAGAAAAACAAAACCTCCCCCCACAGCCCGTTCAAAGTGCAAAGGTACCAGACCCGAGCAAAGCGGGACTCGATCACATTTTCCCTTAAGAAAACGAACACTAGAGGTCAATCTAACAACTTGTCCCGGAAATACATATCCCTGGAATAAAATATTACAGACTTCAGCTCACTGTACACCTCTAACTACATCCAGACCCACGGGCTTGGCAGCGTGCTCCGTATCTAACAAGGGTTTCTTCTATTCTTTGGAATTTGTTCTTGTCTTGCTCCACATTAGTATTTCCTTTCTGGAGCTTGTCCATATGATCGCTGTCCTGATCCACGGGGCTCACTCGTGCACTGAACTACCCGCTGGTGGAATGAGGGGGGAAATGGGCATTTGTATGTGTGAGTGCTGGAGGCCAAACGTGGCCCTGCTGGAGCTCTGCTGCAGCCAGGACTGAGGGCAGGAGCAGATGGAAACCCTCCCCAGCTCAGGATCCCATAACTCATGGATAAATCATGGAATGCCTTGGGTTAGAAGGGATCTTAAAGACCATCCAGTTACAAACCTCCTGCCATGGACAGGGAAACCTTCTACTACACCAACCCTAGAGCAACGTTCTCCCCATCAAACCCAGCCTTGGACACTTCCAAGGGTGGAGCAGCCACAAATCCATGGTTCCAAAGAGGCAGCAGGGAACGGGGCTGGGATGCAAGTGATGGGTTTGTGACTTCCAGCCTTCAAGACTGATTCCTTTCCAAAGTGTCTCCCAGCTAACAGCAACAAGGTGACTTCATTATCTGCACCTCACACTTTCCTCGTCACTCAGAGTCACTACAAATTCCCCCAGACTATCTAAGCATAACACAAAACAGTCTTTGATTGAGATTTTTAGCTTTATCACTCTTAAAATGACAAAGCCTTCCAATTTCAGTGAGTTTATTCTTCCCCCCTTCCCTGCTCTTAACACTAGGATGATACAGCCCTGCCAGCCTGTTTCAGTCCCCCATTGCCACCTTCTCCAGCAAACCCCCAGGAAGGCTCCTGTCTCACCCACCCTCAGTGGAGACATGGAGGGAGCACAAAGGCTGCCTCCACTGGGGGAAGCCAAGGGAAACCCAGGGCACAAAAGCCAAGTCAGATGAAGGCACAGCTCGGGCAGAGAGGGTGGTTATGCCCAGCATTTCTCCCCGGGACGGCTCGTGTGCCTCTCCCTGAGCACATGTGCAGCGCTGTGCGCTGAAACCGGGCCAAGAGCATCGCTTTGGGAGTGCGGGCCGGATGCTGCAGCACCGAGCGCCGCCGCTGAGTAACATTTATTCACAGCCCCGGGCTCTGCCAAGCCCCGGCCCCGCAGGATTTTTCATCAGCGAGCAGCCAGAGCACAGCTCCAGATGGCAGCGCCCGCTCCTCACTCAGCAGCTCTGCCGCTGCCAGCTCCGCCGTGGAACCAGCCCAGCGCAGCACAAACCCTCCAGCTCAGCCTTCCTGCTACGATTACCGTGAAAAAACTGCCGCCTGGATTCCTGAAAATTCTTCCCCGGGAGTTTCTCGCTGCCTGTCTGAGCGGGGCCGTCCCCAGGGCAGCACCCGAGCCATTCCCAGCTGGAGCTGCCTCCCAAAGGGTGTCCAAGCTCAGTGTCCAGCTCCTCAGAGCACTGGCACACCCCAAGGCTGCCACGGAGGTGATGGAGTAGCAGGAAAAGCCTCTTATGCTCCTCTTCAGGCAACCTGGCCCTAACACAGAGCTTGGGCTTGTGCAGGGACACATCCCTGAACCCTTCCCAGGTAACACAGACACGGCACAGCTTTAGGAAGGGTGTAAGTGTGGTTGGGACAGCAATGGATGCCTTGTGCCACTGAGCAGCTGTTGTGCTTTAACAGCTTTTCTTCAAGGCAGTCAGAACTGGGCAGAGCTGACCAGGAAAGCTCCCTTCTCAGGGCTCTTGATGCCTCACCTTGGTACCTTTTCTTCCATTGAAATGCACAAGGGAAGATGCAATCCCTCAGTCACAGGGGCTGCCCTCCCCAGTGCCACCACTCATCTAACCCCCCAAAAGTGGTATCACCAAAGGGTGGGTGCACCCAGAGGCTCTTCCCAAGGGCTGACAGCAGCAACCACAGCAATCAACCCCTTGCTGCAGCAGAGACACCGTGCAGGACCCCTGCCAGCCCACTGCCAGCTGTGCCAACCATAAGGACCCTCCAGAGACCCTGCCTGAGCCCTTCAGCACCACAAGGATCCCACAACAGAGGCAGCAACTGCCCATCCAGGGACCCACAGACATCCCCCATTCTCTCCATCCTTCACCAATTACTGACAGAGCCAACACTTTGCAAAGGTCTCCAAAGGCCAAGCAGAGCACTTAGAAGATGCATCTGCCCAAGGACAGGCAGGAGTTGATGGCGAGTGTGGCCATCCCATCCCTCACCACCACCAGCTGTTCCCACCATCTCCAGCACAGCCCTCAGTGCCATCACCCTCCTCGCAGGGCCTGGGCGTGTGGCAATGCCAGCAGTGACACCAGAGGGGTGACAGGCACAGCAGCACCTGAAGTGTTGAGGGCCTACCCCAGGCAGGACCAGACTCAACCCCAGGTTCACAGGGAGCCCAGTTTAGGTTTATGGAGCCCCTCAGCCCTGCCATGGCACGTGCACTTCCTGCCAAATCAATATCTGTGCCTTCCTGGTAAGTAATTGTGTCAGTGGGATGTTAATGGTGCACAGTGCTTGTGGTGTCAAGCCTTTTTTTTTTTTTTCCCCCCCAAACGAAGCAGAGTCATTCATTTTCCTCCCCCTTCCCCCTGCAAGCCTTCCCAAACGCACAAAATGGGCTCCAGACCCACCTCCTACAAGGAAATGAGAACCAGCCCCCGGAGGATCACCCAGCAAGAAGCCTCTGTTCGGAGATCTGACGCCTCTTCAAAGCCGGGGGAGCAAATGTGCTCCTACCTCGGCTGATTTATGAGGAACGGCTGCGTCAGCAAGGGGGGAAACGCTTAAACGCTACCAGAGGGGAGGGACACAGCCTGTGCTGAGCAGCCCTGCTCTTAGGACAGTTTGTTTTCATAGCATTAGGTCCATATTGCATTTTGAAGGAAAACAAACAACCCAGGGATTGCAGCACACGCTGCTGGACCCTTCACTCGCCGGGAGAACGAACCCCAGAGTGGCAGCGCCAGGACCGGCCGGTGGCAGGCAGGGCGTGCCAAGGGGGGCTCCTGAACTGCTCCTGCCAGCCTGGGACTGTGTCCCCACGTGTGAGGGGGCAGGGGGAAGGCAGGTGGCTTGCCTGTGCTGGTGGGACACAGCCCACACCACCTCAGCTGGAGGCAGGAGCAGAGCCAGAGCCACGGGCAGCCAGACTGGCACCCTGGGAAAGGCACGAGCAAGGCTGGATTCAGTGAGGGGAACAGCCCAGGAGTGTTGTTTCCATCCTCCCCTGTGCTGAAAAATCCTGGGTGTAAGTTGTCCTAAGTTACATCTGTTTGGGTTTGATTTCTGCTCGTGTCCCAGGGTTATTTATGCTTTTGAAATATTGCAGAAGGCACGTGTGTGGTGGTGTGTTCATGAAATACAGCCCCCTGCCCACAGTGCAGTAAATAATTCCAACAGGCACAACTCACCCAAGAGAGCAGGGAGAGAGCAGGGGACATGGACCAAGGCTGCCCATCTGCCAGGGCCCTCCCAGGGCTGCCAGGACAGCACAGGGCTGCCAGAGTCGCTCCTGAATTGCTCTTTTCCATCTGAAATGAAGCCAAGAGAGCCAGTGCAGCTCCCAGGTGGGTCCTGGTGGCAGCTGTGCCCTGAGCTGGCACAAGGTTCCCAGCCAGGATGGCAATGCCACAGGGATGTCCCTGGGATGCAGCCCTGTGCCCACCACAGGATGCTCCCAGCTCGTGCCTGAAGGGCAGTGACCACCAAAAAGCATCGACTGCATCCAAGCTGGAGCAGAGGCACCCAAGAGACACAGCCACAGGGGGAACCAGATCCCCACAGCACCACACTCCAGGACAGCCAGGGGGCCACTGCTTCAAATAAAAGCTCCCTGCAGGGACCCTTTTTGGTTTGAGGAGAAGGTGGCAGCAATACTAACAGCCCTATGTAAGCAGTTGCTCAATCAGCATCGGTAACGTCTGTGGAATGCCTGAATTCTTGCAGTTTTTCCAGGGAAAAGGACACAGGGGACTCTCCATGATGTTATCCATGCAAAACTGGTATTTCCCTGGAAGCCCTCCTTGTCCTGCAGTGAGTAGAGACCTGGGAAAGCCAAGCACAGGGCTGGACAGATTTAGTGTTGCTACACTGGGACTCATTTATCTTCACTCGGGGGTGAACCCACACCGTCCTCAAGGACGGGAGCTTAACAAGCAGAGTAGGAAGATCTGAAGCAGATCTTGACCTGATCTCAATCACATAGCTGTGCTGAACCAAACAAGGGTGATTTATGTCAGCAAGAAGCCAATCTCTGCTCAGATTTGTGCCCTCTGCCACCAGCATTGCAGGAGCTGCCTGTCCATGCCAGGCAGAGCTCAGCCCACTGACAGCTCTGCCAGCAGCCCAGAGCAGAGCCGGGGTGTGACATCACCATGGGACATCACACCAATCTTGCATCAACATCCCTGCCCTGAAACCAGTCTGGGAGAAGGTCTGCAATCAGGGACCCCTATTAAAGCACAGCAGGGGTGATGGGAGTGCTGCAGCAACACCCTCAGTGAGTCCAGCCCAGCCCAGCTCAGGCAGGGTTTCCAAGCAGGGTGGTGCCAGCCAAGCACAAAGGGTGCTTTCAGCAGCCCTGCTCGGTTTTACCCCTGGGCAATCCTGACATCCCAATGGCCTCTCACCAGGGAACAGCTCCTTCAGCTTAGAGTCAGGCACCCTGGAAATCCAGGGTTCCCAGCCTGGGATCCCCAAATCCAGGCAGCATAAGGTATCAGATAGCTCTGCCCCACTGCCTGCACACACCGAGGCCTTTTGCCTTCCCAGGGTCTCCCCAAATATCCTCTTGCTCCACAGGCACAGAAGCAGAAGGCAGCAGACACCCCATCTCCCACACTGTCCTGCAGCTCAGCACCTGCTCCTTCCCACCACCAAGGAACCTCTCCCAGCCCCAAGGAGCTGCCACACCTTCCACCTCCTGCCAAACACCCCAGCTCACTTCCAGGGCTGAAGGCACAAGTTCCACTGCTGGAGATGTCCCCCTGGAATCAGAGAGTTAGGGCACCAGCACCCCCTCCTGCTCCAAAGCACCCCCAACCCCACAGACACCGAGTGGAGCCACTTCACCTTGGCTCACTCCCCCTGTAGGAGCTGCTTGCCAAGTCCAGACTTGGATCTAGCAACAGACTTTTGTGCTTTGGCTCAGGGACCCTGAAAACAAGAGCTTTAATCATTGCTTGCTTTTATGCTCCGAGAGCCAAAATTGTCTTGTTAAATACAGTAAGTGATCAGTACTCGCAGCAAAGAACATTTCAATGACTGCTTGTATGGGTAATTATTCCAGGCTTGCCTCTCTTCCCCTCTTGAGAAAAATTACGGAATGTGGAAATTATTGCGAAGCCTCTCCGGGCTTGGAACGTTTTTCTGCCGGTTCCAGGCAGCCCTTCAGCCTGTGCCTGCTTTTTGTGCCCCATCCCACGTGCCAAAGGGTGCTGGTCCCCGGGCAGGCTGCACCAGGATCCCATCCTGCACAGGCAGGTTCACCTCTGGGCTTTACTCAGACAGCTCTAATAACCCCAGGTAATTACTCAGACAGGCCTAATTACCTGTCCTAAAGGTAACAGGAATCTCTGCCCCGCCAGCCTTGGGGTGAGCCTGTGCTCCCCTGTCTGAGCACCACACCAGCACACTTCAGCCAAGCACACAAAATGTACATTTTAGGGGTTTTTTTTCTCCCCATCTACCTTGAGTGGTAGCTGTGGATCCATTCTTGGGCCCCCAGCTGTGCCACAGCCACAGGCAGGAGCCTTTCTCTCCCAGTGCTTCTCTCCCAGCCCTCTCTAATATTCCACTATTAAAGTTGCCTTTTGGCTTTTATTATGATTATTCCCAGAGATAAAAAAAAAAAAAAAAGCACTAGTAGGAGCAGAGGGAGCCCCAGCACCAACCATGTCACTGGAGCTCAAACTGGGAGAACTGGGGCGAGGCCAGAGCACAGAGAGGAGGAGGAGGAGGATGGTGCTCAGTCTTGCATCCCTCAGCCCCAACTCTGAAGGGCCCAGACTGCACTGATGGGATTTGCTCTGGTGGTCAGGGATGCTTTTCTGGGAAAGGAGGATTTTTCCCCTTGGAGCAAAACACTCTCAGCCAGGTTTGTATCACCTTCTCTTCTGCAAAATGAAGCTCGTCAGGAGGTTTCAGGCACTTCCCAATAAAACAGGGAGAAGACCCCATGGCCCCCATCCCACTCCCACGGGCAGCTCTGCCCTTACCTCCCAGAGGATTTTGTACAGGCAGTACAAATTCTGGCAGTGCTGCTGCATGGGATGGAGGAAGGAAAGGTTTCAGAAGGATTTGGGGAGAGCAGATAAAGCTTAAAAAGATGGGACAAGTAGTTTCAGCATAAACATTTTCCAGGAGGGGTGGAGGACCCATCAGCAGTGTGCAGGGCTGGCAGGAAGGGAATCATTCCCGAGGAGCATTGCTTCTAAACCACTGCAATATGGCAAGGCAATGCTAACCAGCTGGGAAAGCTCTTTAAAGACCCTTAATTAAAGGCTGGCTGTTGCACAAGCCCCTTTCCCACCCCCATCAGAAGCCTTTCCCAGTTTCCCGGCCTCTCCCCTGCTGCCCTCCATCCCTCGCACTTTCTTTCCTGCTGGCAGCGTGTTGGGGGGTGTCATCCAGCAATCAGCCCCTGCTGCCACATGGAAGTTTGAACTCACAGCAAAAGGGAAAAGAAGGGGAAAACTCCCTCCCTGTGCCCCTTCAGGCACGGCTGGAGCAGCAGCTGCTGGCGTGGATGGCAGTGGTGGGGCAGAGCTGGCAGTGGCAGTGGGAGCAGCGGTTTAATCATCTGCACCACCACTCACCAGCCAAAGGAAACTGGGAGAAACAGGGCTGGGTCAGCCCCTCCAGCACCGTTTCTCCCCTCTAACTCTGCCCCTCATGTAATGAGCTGTGGTGTCACTCAGTGCCCCAACACTCACCAGCCCTGGCTCCAGCCACCCCCTCCTCCTGCCCACTCCACGTGTCCATGTCCCCTGGGAAAGGAGCAGCAGTGGCACTACCCCATCCCACATATCTCCCTCTACCCCACACCAGTGTGGGCTACAAGAATAGGGCCAGAAAGGCATCAACTTATTCTTCCTAATGATAGAAATTAATTAAACAAGGCAACACGTTACTGTTTCTAATCAAAGCAAAAATCTGGTATTCCCTGACAACGGCCAAGCACAACCACACTGCTCCATCCCAAACACCACCCTGCTCCACCCCAAACACCACCCCAGCACTGCAGCCCCCAAAATCAGCAGGAAGGATGCCCCACACCCCTGGCAGTAGCCCCCTTCCCTACCAGCCAGTGCCAGCTTCTGCTCCCTGTGCCAGGACAGCCTCCCTCTGCACCCTCCAGAGCTTCAGAATCCAGCCAGGATTTCCCTCCCTCCCAGCTTTTATAGCCCCCAGGTGCCCCACGGCCCCAGCAGCACGAGCCTCACCTGGGCACTGTGGGGTGGGATGGGAGCAGGGAATGGGAATGGGAATGGGGACACATGGACATTTCCAGGGAAGAGCACGGCTTCCCCTGTTACAGGTTGCAAACATTCCCAGAGCACATCACGATGAAATGTGTAATTACAAATCAGCCCTGCTGCTCCTCATCTCCAGACCCACGCAAAAGCAGGGAAGTTTTAACTTCTTCCTTGTGGAGCTGCTTTTTTTTTTTTTTCCCCTGCCTATTTTTGTTCTTTCCCTTCTGTCCTCCTAAATTCGGTATAAAAGAAAAAGGAGTAAATAAAGAGTTTGGAAAGCTCTTTCAGCCCTGCTTTTCCTGGCCTATGGAGCAGTTGGAATGGAGGGGGAGGCCCGGAGCACAGGAACCACAAGGCTTTGGATAGCTGGATTTTCAAAACAAAAACGGGGTTAGAAATGGAAACTTTGGTTAACTGAGAAGGGGATCAAAGCTCCATTTCATACTTGGCTGCAAAGCTGGATCTCCATCACCCTCTTGCTCTGACACTTCCCCCATTTAACCTGGTGCTCCAGAGGCGTTTTTCCAGCTCCATGAGCACAGGGGGTCTTGCCATCATCCCCTGAGCAAGCAGATATGGGGACACCACTGCCCAGACTCTCTTGTGCCCCAGGAAACATCAGCACAGCTCAGCATCACCTTCTTACAACTTTATTTCCAGAGGTTTACAGCAGGAAGATCCAGGGGTCGAACGGGATGATCTTTAAGGTCCCTTCCAACCCAAAGCATTCCAGGATTCTGTGACCCTGTGGAATGAAACATCCCAGTGGAGATCACTGACTCTGTGGCAGTGGGAGGACCCACACCAAGGACAGACAGCACGAGTGGGACGGGGGTGCTGGCACCACCCTGCACTGAACCGCTTTGGCTGGACACACAGTGCTCTGCTGGGGCTCTTGGAAGCACCAGAAACGCCTCAAAACTGAAGTGGACATTAGCCTGAGGTGGACATACATCAGCCTGAGGTGAACATCAGCCTGAGGTGAACATCATCCTTAGGTGGACATCAGCCTGTGCTTGGCCCTTCCGAGCCGGGAGATTTCATCCCCTTCCTGCCAAAGCTGCTTTTATTGTCTTGATCTAATGAAGTGCAGACTTCACCTGGACAGACCCATAAGTGGCTCCTCTCGGAGGCAATGAATACAAATACTTGACCTCATGAGCTGCGGGGCAGCAATTAGTTTAAGCAGGGGGTTTGTGTAACACTTCAAAAGTCTTAATCCGTGCGGTCAGCCCTGGCACGGTATTTGCCAGAACCTATTGAGTAGTCTTAATGAGTCTGCAAAGCAAGCTTTCAATACATTTTGGGTCGCTTCAGATGCTTTAAATGGCATAGTCTATATGGCATTGTGCGGCTTTAGAAAGGGCCGGGCTTTAAAAAAGTACGGCTCCCTTTCACAGGGCAGACAGAAACCATCTTTCGAGCCGGGACCCTTAAGGTTTTGCATATCAATACGGCTGGGGCTGAATGCACTCACTGAGCTGAGAAATAGGATCACTATCAGCGTTTCCAGGCTTTCACAGGCACTTGGGAAACTTTAAAGCCCTTCGCGGAGAATAATTTGGTCGAATGTCGTGGCTGGAAACAAAACCTAAACAAGCAGAGCGCAGTCCATCACGCGGAGCTGCCAGCGCTGCTGACAAGGGGCTCCAGCCGCTCCGACATCCCACCCCCGGCGGGTGGGGGGCCGGGGGGACACGGTCCTGGGGGGACACGGCCAGGGGTCCCTGCACCCTGAGCCCATCCCGGCAGTGGCCACATCGCTCAGAGGGCTCTGGGCTTTCAACCAGCGGGAAAACCATCCTGGATTCATCTCCTCCCGCTGTTCCCTGGTGATACCCCGGGTTATGCTGGTCATAAAGCCCCCCCCCCCCCCAGGCTCTGGCACAGCGCTGGTGGCATCTGTGTCGGTCCCTGGTGGCCCTGACACCTGCAGGGATGTCACCACCGCTCCCTGTTCCCCACAAACAGGCCACCCTTTGGGTTCAACTCTGACATTCCATGAAGGCCATTCCTGCACGTGTCACTCGTGTCACTCGTCCTGGGGCTGAGCAGGACATGTTGAACCTCAGCTCCAGCACTGGGACAGAAAATACCAACCCCTCCATGGGCACAACAGAGGTGCCAGGGGCTGGGATGTGGGAGCAGGGAGAGCTGGGAGGAACAGAGCACAATGTGTGGGTGTAAAACCACCCCGGGGATGGGAAGAAAGGGGATGGGGGTGGTTGTACATCCCAGGAGAAGCGGTACCTGCTGCCTCCATCACCCCGGGCAGCAGCAGTGGGAAGGGAAGGCACCTTGGCAGGATGGGCAGCTTTGGGGGGCAGCTCTGGGATGCTGCACGATGGAAGGAACCACAGCCAAAGCATATTTGCAAACAATGCAGGGCCTGAGGGCCCTTCAAAACACATAATTAGCTCATTAAAGAGACAAATACAAGTCACTAATAAGATATTAGAGGTTAATTAAATGTTTTCCCCATCTTTAATTAAGGGAAAACTAGTTAGTACAGATTAAACTAATTTCTGAGGCCTCCTGTGATGACCCTCGATGACTGCAGATTTGGAAATCTATTGAGATTATTGAGCTGACAGGGCAGAGTTTGGGGATTTTGTCTGCTCAGCTTGGGAATCAGGGGGAAGTAGGAATTTTCATCCCAAGGGTCAGAAATGCTCTGCTCTATCAGCTGGGTGACTCAAGGGACACGGGAAGGGATGTGATACCCAGCTCCCTCTCCCTAACCCGGGCCTGGCATTTATTCAAAACTACTGCTGTTAATTGTTTTCTTAACCAGGCAGTTCCTGCAGACTCTATTCCATCTGCAAAACATCCCCCCGTACTCGGGGGCTGCTGCTCGAGGGCCTCACCCACCACCCCTTGGCCCTCAGTGCCTGTGCCAGCTCTGGAATTTGGTTTGGCAAAAACCCGCTGGTCGCCCACCCCAGAGTCCAGCGGGTTTCCAAAGGTTTTATTCTGGATGGTGGATCCATCATCATCCCACACACACACACAGAGCCCCATCCACACACCCACACGTCCCGCTCGCCACCCGGAACGGTCCCGGTCAACACAGATTAGCAACAATTATATGGAAGAATATTTAATCTGGTCAGGGAGGGGAGAGGGGCCATCTGTGGTTTGATTCCTTAAATATTTCTCTCTACTCCAGAAAAGTCCATTTCCTGCCAGAAAAGGTTCCCATATAAATTAGAATGAAGGGAGGAGGTTGCTGGTGGGGTGGCCACGAGCACCCTGGACCACGATGACCACGAGCGTCCCTGGACCACGATGACCACGAGCACCCTGGACCATGATGACCACGAGCATCCCTGGACAATGACCATGAGTGTCCCTGGACCACGATGACCTCGAGCATCCCTGGACAATGACCATGAGTGTCCCTAGACCACGACCATGAGCATTCCTGGCCCGTGGCAGCCACGAGCATCCCTGGGCCCCGGCAGCCAGGAGCATCCCTGGCCTTCAGTCCCAGCTCCAAGCACTGCTGGCAGAGCAGGTGCCAGTGTGGTGCTGTGCCCCGGGGGGTGGCTCAGTCCCACCCAAAGTCCTGCCCCGTCATCTGATAGAACTTCATGTTGAAGGGTCTGTAGAACTCGCGCAGGCGCTGCACCACCTGCGGCTCGATCCTGGGGTGGGGCCGCCCCTTGGACTTGCCCAGGCAGCGGGGTTTGCTGCCCTCGGGCTTCTTCAGGCAGGGGAAGCCCTTGGTCTCGTTGAAATAGAAGTGTTTGTCCGTCACCACCCTCCGCAGGCCCAGGAAGTCCTGGACTCGGCCCATCTCCCCGGCCGGGTCGCTGACGAGCCTCTCCCCGCTGACGAAGAGGAAGCTGGAGAGGGGGAAGTACTGCAGCCAGTTGTCCAGGTGCTTGGCGTAGATCCCGATCCTCACCGCGCTCCAGCTCGTGTCGATCAGCCCCGTGCTGGCATTCTTGAAGGCCAGGGCCTGGAAGCTGGGGATGGCGGGGTTTTTGGACAGGGTCTGTGTGTAGTCCGAGATGGCCCTGGTCACCGGGTTCCGCACCACCACGATCAGCTTGGTGTCCCGGGACATGTTGTAGATGCGCCGGGGGGCCTCCTTGGTGACGAAGTAGCTGGGGGTCTTCTCCATGGTGATCTGCCCCTCCAGAGTCCTCGGCATCAGGCTCCTGGGGACACAGAGGGACACGGTCAGGGCTCCAGGCACAGCTGCTCGGGCCTGATGCCACCCTGAGCAGGAACAAGCCCCAAAACCTGCCCAGAAAGGCTCAGGGGCTTCCCAACCAAACCCCCCCTCTCTCCTTCCCCTCCTGCCAGCCAGAAACATGACCTTTGTCACCCCTTTGTCACCCCTTTGTCACACCCCACTGGTCACCTCTTCATCTTCAAACTCCTTCCTAGGAGTCCCCATGTCCTGGTCTCTCCATCCCGCTCACCCCATCTCAGTGTCCCCTTTGTCCCCTCCAGAGTCTGTCCCTGGGAAGGGACTCCCTGTCACTCTGCCCCACCAGCAGCACATCCAGAGAGCACCTGCAGGCTGTTGGTCCCCCTTGGAGGTTCCCCACAACCCCCTTCCCAATCCTTTCCCAGGACACTCCAGGACCCACTACACACGTTTTGGGGCAGGGCTGGTTTTCATCCCCAACCTCCAGACAAATTTCATGTCCTGGAGGTTCTGACCCACCACGTGGGGCTGGAAAGAGAAAAATCCCCTCACAGGGGTGATGCCCAAGCAGTAGCTGGGGATGGAGATGCCCACAGGGCTCCCTCCTCTGCCCCCAGCCAGCGAGCAGTTATAAGGCCAGAAAAAGACAGTTTCCTTCTGAAAAGAAAGGCAGGAAACCTCGGAGGGCACAGCCATTGTGCTGGGGAAAATTCACTGCCCTGATTGTTCCCTCGTGCACTTTAATGAGGCATTAATTACCAGAGAAATTACCCAGCCGTGTCACCCTGTGTGACAGAACGGGTCCTCCCTGCCACCAGCACAGGCACCTGCCCCAAGAGCCCTCCACATCCCCCTCTTCCACTTCCAGGAAAAATCATAGAATTCTGGAATGTTTTGGGAAGGGACCTTACAGCCCATCCAGAGCCATGGGCAGGGACAGCTCCCATTAGCCCAGGTTGCTCCAATCCCCCTCCAACCTGGCCTGGGACACTTGCAGGGATGGGGCAGCCACAGCTTCTCTGGGATCCCCATCCCACTGCTCGGAGTGTTGTACAGGGAGCCAGGACCCCACAGCATTTGGGGACAGGGACAGGGACAGGGACAGGCCACGCTGCAGCCAAGGCTGTGCTGGGGGGAAGTCAGGGCTCTGCCCAGCAGCATCTGTTCCTTATGTAATGGGAAAAGCTTGAGGTTTCTGGGATTTTTCCCCTGGACTCAGGAAAGAACACTTGATTAAAAGCACTTGTGAGCGGTGCTGGGCCCTGCACAGCTCCCTCCCCCAGACAAGAGGCAAAAGCCACTTGTGGCTTTCCCCCTCCCTCCCTTTTTAAAAAATTTTTGCACAGTGCCAGTGTTTTTAGAACCACTTCTTGTTCCCAGTGTCCTCTCCCGGCAGCACAGCCCCTCCATTTGGCACCAGTGGGATGCCCTTCTGGGGGTCCCCATCCTTTCCTGCACCCTTTCCCCATCACCCCAAATAACAGCACTTACCAGAGAGGCTGACTGACAGAGTTCCTGCTGGGAAACATCTTCCCAAACCAGGATCAGACCCTCACATGCACACCTGTCCCCTCCCATGGTGCCAAAGCTCCCATCCCTAAGGGGTCTGTGGGGCAGAGGGACCCCCAGAGCCCCCCAGGACCCCACCCACCCACACCCAGCAGTACCAGCACCTTCCCTGCCCCAATCCTGCTGACCCAGAGCTTCTCAGCTCCTGGGAGCTGCACCTACTTTAATTAACAACAACCACACCATACAAGGCTTAATCACCACGTAATTAACAAAGAATATTTAATCCAAGCCCCCATCAGGGCAGCTCTGTGTGCACAGGTACCCCCAGAACTGCAGCCCCTGTGCCTGTGCTGGGAGGCAGAGACTTCACCCCCAAAATGCTTCCCCAGCAGGGACAGCAGGGTCCCAACATCCCAGAATCCTGTCGGGAACAGCGGCCTCCAAGCCCTTTATTGTGCAGCACCTCCTCTTCCTGAGCAGCTCCATCACCCCCAGCTACTTGGGAGATAATTACGCCATTTCACATTATCATTAACTCCCTAATACTTTCCCCTAAATTACCCCAGTTAATTATTGATAACCCCGGTCTCCCTCCAGATCTGGCTTAAACTGGCAAAGAGCAGAGCGGGCTTTGTTATGCCCCACTTTAATGCAAACACCGGAAACTTTAATTAAATTTGCAGTTAATTCTTCTTGACCTTAAGAGAACGCCCTGGGAATGCCAGGCAGTGCCTACAGGTACAGGGCACTGCAGTGGGGCAGCCTTGGCAGGGGCTGGGATTTCAAGAGGAGACTGTGCCCAGGGGGAGGGATACAACCCTTTTAACCTTTCTATTAAGATGATAAATTGGGATTTTTAATTAATAAAACAACTGGCATTTGAGAGGTGTCAGAGACGGGATTTCCTACACGGAGATGTCCAGCACGAGCAATGTTTCCTCTGCTGGGGTAACGTGCAGGAAGTTACAGCAGATAAAATGATGATAAAAATGCAGAAATGCATTAAATACTGATTAACAGCCGTGGCAGGCAGGGAATCAAAGCAGACTTCAAAAACCGTTTCCAGAGTTAATTGGTTTGTGATTCCTCAACTCTGGGATGATTTTGGTGCAGAGGAAGGAGAACTCCTCCCAGCCCAAGGGATGCACCCTCAGGAGCTCAACCTGATAAATAACTCTCCAGCCCAAAGCATCCCTGAGTTATCACCCAGGGCAGCTTCACAAGGAAAATTAACTCCATCCCAGCCCAAACCAGGAGAGCAGGACAGGCCCTGCCTACAGTTCATCCCCACTGGAATGCCCCAGCATGGATACAGGTCCAGCCTGTGCTGGGAGCATGATGGGGAACCCCAAACCCCAGCTCAACCACAGGGGTGATGGGGGCCATGGGCCCAGGGCTTACAGGTTCTATATTACCACCAAAAAGAGAAAAAGGGGAGGGGAAAAAAACCCTTCTCTATTATTATTTTCAAAAAAATGAGCACTGCCCAAAAAGGCCAGACAAAAGGAGTGAAAGGAGGGGATTTCTCCCGGGTGGGACATGCTTGAGAGCTTTCTGCAGGGCAAAGAAAGTGACTCTTTCAAGGCTCTAAGATGGGCCATGGGGGACAAAACCCCCCGGGCAGGGGACACCTCGCACTTCCAGGGGACCCCCTCCCTCCTGGGCAGGGTGACAGGGGCTCTCTGGGGGACAGAACCGTTTTTGTGTAAATGTAAAACAGTTTGGAACCGGGAGGGGGGGGGGGGGGGGACAAGGCTTGGGACAGATTTATCCTCTCGCAGCAGACACCCAGTACCACCCGGATCTGCATATGAATCGCCCCCAAGGCTTATCTCAGCCCCGGGGACAAGGCTGCCTTTGTGGCCCCACGGCAGCTATGAAGTTGTTAAACTGGAACCAGTGATGGAAACTTGGTGATAGCGAGCCTCTTCCTTCCAGGCAGCTCGAATAGCAGCACCTTGGCTGGGAGGAAAGGTGTGAGAAAGCAGGGAGGGGGACAGGAGGGGGACAGGATGTCAGCAGGGACAGATCCAGCCCCGGATCCCTGCTCTCTGCTCCCGGGGGACACGCCAGACCCCCCCATTCCCCCAAAAAAGCAGGGGTATGTGTGGGCAGCTGGCCCTACCCCCATCCCAGGCCATTCCATGACCTTCTATTCCCGGAGGATGCACCGGGGCATCTGCTGGACCTCTGCAGGGCTTGGATGGCTGAACTGGGAAGGCTGAACTGGGAAGGCTAAACCCACCCAGCCACCCGGGGGCAAATTAGCCCACGTTCCTTCTTCCTCCTCATTACTGTGATATTCCCCCTCTCCTCCAAAGGGGCAGCAGGTCCTGCCAGTGCCCCCCCAGCCTGCAGAGCCCCCCCCTCCCCCCGGCGTTCCCCATCCCCGAGCTGCCTCCATTATTTTTGATTCTTTCACCAATTCAAAAATGTGCAAATGAGGCCACGGCTTCCCAATCAGGCCTGGCCGGGAGCTAATTGGCTTTAAGCAGGGAAACCTGAATATGCTAATGACGGCGGTAACAAGCCCGGGATGCGCCTGGAAGGGGAGCCAAGCCCTGGGCTCCACCACGGGCTGACTGAGACACGTCAATTAACAACAAGGACGATAATTTATTAATGCTCCTTTGCACCCCCCTGCCCTTTGCTCCTAATTACAGTTTGATACATGAAACATCGAGGAGGTTTTCCCGGTCCTGCTCCCAGCTGGAGCATCCCCCGGGCAGCCCCCAGAGCCTCCTCCTGCCCCCCAGAAGCCCCTGTGCCCATTAAGCCATAGCCAGGACCATGACTGGGGGTCTCCAGCCAACACAGAGGACCCCAGACCACGGGGACAGGGGCCCTGGGTTGGGATTCAGTGGATAAAGATGCTCAGAGGAGGAGGAAAATGCTATGGACTGGGTGCTGCTGCCTGCCAGGGCCGTTCCCCACAGGGTCCAAGCCCCCCCAAACCCTTCCCGTGGCATCAGGATGTGGGAGATGAGGAGTGAGGGAAAGGGGAGAAGCTGGAGCCAACATTTGCATTTCTAATTGAGTGGCTTTCATGGGTCACCCGACACCCAGCTATGACCCCCCCCAGGAACCAGGGCCATGGGGGAAAACACGTCTGCTTTTCCCATCTCCAGAGTCCCCCAGACTTCTGTGTACCCCAATTCCCTGGTAGGAAGGGACAAAAAAGGCTGTGTCCCCCCCAGCCCCACAGTCCCCACACCAACCCCAGCTCCCCTCGGCCACCCCACACTTCCACCCCCATCCTGCCCACGTGTATGGCCAGAGCCTGCAATTAGGGGCAGCTCCAGGCCCTGAAGGTTTTTATTCCAAAGGCTCTGGTGAATGCCCATCACAGCCAGTGATTATGGAGAGCAGGAATCAGCCTCAACAAGGACACAGCACCTTCCCTGCTCTGGAGCTTCAGCTGTTTGGCCTCAGCATCCATGAGAGATAGTCCCTCCTCACCCTTCTCCAGTGTGGAGCTGATATGTGGGGTCACCCCACAAATGTGAGCAGCTGAACTCCCCACTGACACTGCCAGGGACCCCTCACAGTCAGCACTGCTCAGATCCCCCCATTCTTGTGCCAAAAGGGGTGTCCCTGGGCCATGGCACAAAGTCTGGGATCCACCCTGGACCTCCTGCTCCCTGCTGGAGTCTACAGAAATGAGCACTGGGGGCCCCACAGTCCATGGGGACATTTCCTACCTCTGCAGCTCACCCAGAGATGGAACAAGGGCAGGGTGGTGCTGCCTCAGTGGCTGAAGGGGGGTCTGAAGCAAACCCACCCCTGTGTCGAGCAGCATTTCCCCTGCAACAAGCACGGGCTGAACAACCATCTGCAACAAAACAGCTGCACCCACTGCTTGGGTTGAAACAGGTGGGGAACAGAACAGCTCCAGGAAGCCCCCAAAACCCCTCAGAAAATGGGGGCTGTTTGGGGGGGGGGCATTGAACCCCCCCAACCCCTTGGGGCAGCAGGGGCTGGCACGTGCCCAGCTGTGGTGGGACGCTGCACAGCAAGGGCAGGGATGCCGTGGGCACACCCGGCCTCTCCATCCCCCTGGAATGAAGCCCGTCTGCGTGGCAGCAATTAGGAATCCTCTCCTCTCGGCTGGCTCCCCAGTGTCCCTTTGATTTCCCGTGCCGGTGTCCCGGGGCCGAGGGGACAGCCTGTGGCAGGTGTCTTGCCTGTGACCCGGGTCAATCGAGGGCTCTGATCTCCAAATGACCCTTCCCAGCAGTGCCTGTGTAGCCGCGCTCAAACAGCTTGCAGATGAAGGAGCAACAGACTGGAGATGATTTATTCAGGAATTAAAGGTTCAGTACCCCTTTTAAAGGCTGCTCCTCGGCACTGTCAGCCTTCATTGCACACAATTAAAGGGGTTTGCTGCCCCGGCCCCCGCCCTCCTGCCTTCCAGGGGAAGGAAATCAAACAAAACCAGCCCCCCCCTGCCAAACCCCGGCCCCGGGGGGTGGAACTGTTAAAGGACTTGTGAACTCGGTGCAAGAGTGGCCCTGGGTTCCAGCCTGGGAAGCTGCTCCAGCTCCATTCTCTGGCAGGGAACAGCTCGGGATGGGGGATGCAGGCACTCGAGATGGTCCCCACTGGCAGGAAGGGATGCTCGGGCTTGGAGTCCTCTTGGCCCCCGTGGCATCGCTGCAAAGCCTGTTCCTGCAGCTGGGCCTTGGGGAAACGCTCCTGGACCCTCTCCCTTCTCCTGTTTATCCTTCCTCCCATTCATCCCTCCGGAGCAAACCCGAGCCCCTGCTCATCTGCGCACCCCCAGGCTCGCTGTGACCTCACACGGGCACAACTCAAACACAGCCTTGAATTCCCCTCTGCCACCTGAGAGGGGAGATAAGGATAAAACCTGGCATCGTCCGGATTATCTTCTCCCTTTCCAAGCAGTGGGAACCGCGGTGGTTGGGGGGGGAGCGGCGCTGGCGGGCGCGAGCAGCAGGAATTCAATGAAAAGCTTCCTTCCTCTTAGGAAAAGAAAGGGAAGAAATCCGCTGGCAGCGGGCGCTGTGATAATCCCTTTCCAAGGCAGTAAATTTTCCTGCAGCTCCCCCGGAAAGTAATCCAGCGGATTATTGCACCTTTCAGCACCAGCAGCCTTTAAACAACGCTCTGCCCTCCCCAGGCATCTCGTGCTTTCTGACCTGACCTGCTGTCTGAGCGCGGGCAGACACAAATCACCCTCCTCTGCACCCACACGGGGGACAGGTTTAATCCCCCTGGTAACTGGGATCCTTTGGCGCTCCAATAAACAAGGGAAAATTGCTCTTAGGGGCTGGGGAGGGGACCCCACAACCCTGACAGTCCCAATGCACACCCTGATCTGATGGGTGTGACACGGTGAAAGCACACTCAAGACAATTCCAGCTATTTTTTTATGGGCCAGTTGTTCCCAGTCTCGATGCTCCAAGCAAGCTGTTCAGATGCAAAATCTTTTGCTGTTAAATAAACACAGAAAATAAACCCAACCCTGAGACCACTCTTAAGTATGTCCAAAGTCTTTGTTTCCAATTACCAATAAAACCCCTCACATATTGGTTTTCACTAAATTATTCCCCTGCAGCAATGGGCTGGTTGTTCCCCATTTCCCACCTAGATGGAGGAGAGCACAGGAAGGGCATGAAAAGGTCACCAAAAAATCACTTTTTTTTTGCAGCTTCAAAGTTACGTGGGAAGAAGAAACGGGAATTCTTTCACTTCCTGATGCTTGATTGAGCAAATGGAAGGGACTTTAAAACTCACCCAGTTCCACCCCCTGCCATGGGCAGGGACACCTCCCACTAACCCAGGTTGCTCCAACCTGGCCTTGGACACTTCCAGGGATGGGGCAACCTGTGCCAGGGCCTGCCCACCCTCCCAGGGAAGGATTCCTTCCCAATCTCCCATCTCTCCCTGCCCTCTGGCACTGGGAAGCCATTCCCCCTTGTGCTGTCACTACCATTCCAAGTGCATCCATCCCCTCACTGCCAGTCCTGGGGGACAGAGTCTGCAGGCAGCCCCAGCCCACGAGCAGTGCTGGCCTGAGCCAACAGCTCGCAGCTAATTAGCCCAGCCTAATTAACGAGGGCACCGTGCAGGTGGCAGGACCCGCCCCACCCTCCTCGGTGCCGGGTCCCTGGGAGCCCTCCCTGCCCCGATCCCGGGGTGCAGGCGAGGGGCACCCCCAGCAGCCCTGCCAGCCCTGCCAGCCCCAGGGCAGGAGCCCAGGGGTGACACCCCTGTCCCAATCCCACCACAGGTGCAGGAGCAGCGGGAGCGAGGCAGGAAGAAAGGAGGAATCCACACATGTCTGCCAGAGCGAGACCTTCCCGCTGGCCGGCGCTGGCAGCTGCTTTGATTTGATTAACAGATGCTGACGAGGCATCGAGACAAGTCCCCAGAGCCATGAATAATTTCAGGGTATTTGTGTTTATTTGATCTCAGTATGGGGCTGGCCCAGCCCGGCTGGACCCTCACAGAGTGCTGGGGAAGGGGCTCCCAGGCTCTCCAGATGGCCACTCCAAGGCCACCACGGGCAGGGCTGGCTGTCCCCTCTGGCAGGGCTGGCTGTCCCTTCCAGCCTGTGCCCTGGAGAGCCCTTCATCCTCCTCCTCACCCTCCTCCTGCACAGCCATCCCTCTGGGCAAGGGGTGATGGGACCCCCCAAAAGCCTTCAGGGAACAGAAAATTTCCCCCCAGCCTCGTGATCTTTAATACAACTCATTCCAAGGTTTTCAAGTCACTTATGAAGTTTTTTCTCTTTTAAAAGGGCAAAAATGGGTACTCTGACCTTCCAGGTTCCTGGGGCACAGCTGGGATCCAAAGCCAGGGCCACCAGGTCCTGCTGGAATCACCAAGGTGCAGGTGGAGGTGGAAAGAAGTTCATCAAGGTTGGATGTAATGAGTTAGAAACCAAAGATGCTCTGAGCACAGGGTGAGCCCATCCCCTGCCATCAGAACAATGTCCCTCCAGGTGCTGATCCAGCGGGGATCCACTGCCTGCATCTCATGAGGCTTCTGCAGAAATGCTGTCCCAGTCTGGCTGTCCCCTGCTGAGCAAGCAGTGAGTCCTGCTCGAAGCTTCAGCCTCAAACCAGCCACGAGTCGTTCTGAAACACATCCAGAACTGTCTCGTTTCTACCTAAGAAAACATAAATCAGCCCCTGCTCGTGAGCTGGAGCCAGGGCTGAGGTCGGCAGTGGGGCCGTGGGGATCCATCAGCACCATTTCCAGTGATGGCTTTGAGCTCTCTCGGCCAGACCCACAAAGGAATTTGGGATCATGAAGTTCACTGAGATGGCTGGTGATTGTGCTCCTCAGTGCCCCTGTGGAGGGACCCCCCTCGCCTCCCCGGGCTCCTGGGCAGGGCTCAGTGGTTGGCAGAGGAGCAGCAGCATCTGCAGCACCAGCTCTTGGCTGGGGCACCGGGACCCTCGGTGGGCTCGGGCAGGGAACAGATGTCCCAGCCCTGGGAGCTGCAGGAGTGGGGCAGGGGGGGACAGGAGGGAGGATGGAGGCAGAGGGGGGACAGGAAGGAGGATGGAGGCAGAGGGGGGACAGGAGGGAGGATGGAGGCAGGGGTAGGACAGCAGGGAAGACGGGGAGAAGCGATTCCACAGCTGCAGGTGGGCAGGAGGGGCACAAACGTGCTGAGGCAGCAAGGCTGCGATGGCAGAGCCCTGGTGCCCGGCCAGGCAGGATCCAGGCATTCCCATTTCCCAGTAATGCCTTTGACAGCTCAGGCAGGTGATGGCAGAGCTGCTGCTGCCTGGCCCTGGCAAAGAACCCGATGGCCTGGAGCTGCCAGCAGCTCTGCACAGCCCCAGGTTGCCCCTGGGTTAATCCATCCGAAGGTGATGGTTACTCCCAACCTGCAAGGATGAGGGATGGAGCCAGACCTGCCCAGCCCTCCTCACCACCACCTTCCCGGGCTGAGCAGGGCAAAGGAGCCAAACTGCACCTCAAAGGAGAGAGGTTTCACCCTGTGGTGGGACAGCAAAGCCCAAAACCATCCCTTTGCTCCAGCCCTGCCAGAGTGGAGGTTGCAACAGATCCATCAGCCAGATCCCTGCATCCCAGTGACACAGGCCAGAGCCTCCTCCTCAGTTTTGGGGCCTTCTAGGGAAGAGTTCAGCCTAAAACCCCCTTGTGCTGGTCCCCATCTCCTCCCCTGGCTGTTGTGTCCCACTGAGCAGGTTCTGGCTCTCCATGAACACACCCTCTGTGTGTCCCAGCTCACGATGGCTCCGAGCTGGAGCAGCTCATCCGTCCCTCCAGCACCAACAAAAACCCAGGAATGGGTTTGTTTGGTGTTTGTCTCGGGTCAGATGCTGCCATGCTGCTCTTGCTGGGATGAAAAATACATCCAGTTTTCCACAGAAACAACAAAGATTCCCCATCTGTGTCAAATTTGTAATCCAGCCTGGGGGAAGATGGGAAACAAATTCAGCTCTTTTTTTTTTTTTTTTTTTTTTTTTCCTATCAGCAAAAGCCTCATTTCCTGGCGAGGAGCTTGGCCCTGGAGCATGGAAGGGATGGGAGCCACCACTCCTTGCACAGCCCAGGCTGCCCTGTGCCATCCATGCTGTGGCATCCGATGGGACAGCGGCAGGAGCCGGGAGAGGGGGAAGCGGTCCTAGGCCAGGTTGGACGAGGCTTGGAGCAACCTGGAGCTAGTGGGAAGTGTCCCTGCCCGTGGCAAAGGGCTGGACTAGATGGTCTTCAAGATCCTTTTCAACCCAAAGCAGTCTGGGGTTCCATGAGAGGGAGGTTTCTCCATCTTCCAGCTCCCAGCTGCTGTCACCAGCACTGGGGGAGCCCCAGGGGATGGAGATGGAAGCTCCATCCACCCAGGGTCTCTCAGCCTGGTGTTATTGCTCCTTTCCTCCCTCCCTCTCTCCAGCAGGAACAACTGGGAATTCTCTGACAAAACATTTCTTCCCTGGAGAAGCGCTGGTTTGTGGCAATCCGAGCTGTTTGTGGGAAAGAACTGGATTTTGACTATTTTTAGCCTGGTTTCCTAAGGAAATGTGGCTTAAGCAATCACATGGTCTGTCTGCCCATCTTCCCCCAGCCAGGCTGATCCCACCGGCCGATTCCAGCCGGATTGGAGGGAGGACTGGGATCCAGGAGAGGAAGTTTGCACATTTCCATCAAAAGCTGCAGCTGAGTGGTGGGCAGGACCCCAACCACCATCCACAGCTCAGGGGAGGGCAAAGCCAGCCCAGCCCAGAATCAGCAGCTCCCCCCAACACCAGCCCCATCCACACCAGTCCCACCAGTCCCTGCTTTGCTGGGCTTCAGCCTCCCCAGCTCCTGCTCAGGACCAGTGTCTGGGTGGGAAGAGAGAGGCTGTAAAGACCTCAATACCCTTCCCACGAAGCAGCCCCCCAGGCAGACCCCCCTTTGGGGTGTCCCTGTCCCCCATCCCAGGCAGGGCCATTCTGCCAAGCAGGAGAATCCTCCCTGGAGCCAGGGGCTGGATCTGCCAGGCCTTGGGCATCAGAAGGGTCCCAGTGCTGACCCCACGTCCCAGGGGAGTGCCAGTCTCCAGGACAGCCTGTTGCTGCTGGTTTGTCCCCAAACTGCTTTTTCCATGAGGAAAAACATGAGCACATCCCAACCTTCGAGTGTTAGTGTGTCCCACTGCCACAGCTGCTCTTCCTGATGGGAAAGACACCCTGGGATCGGGCAAATCCGCCTTTTCCTCACTACCCAGAGCCCAGCAGGGAGCTCATGGGCACTCCCTGACCTGCCCAGGCAGCACTGGCAGCAGTTTGGTGTTCCTGAGGGAGAGGGAAATCAGCAGTTCCAGCAGCCTGCAGTTTGAATCCATTCCCCATATCCGACAGCGTCCCCCCATTCCCATCCTCACCCAGACACTTCAGTTCCTGGGTGATGATGGATGAGCAGGGGGATGATGGATGGGACCTGCAGCCTGACAGGCACATCGATCCCTGCATCCCTGGACAGCCAGAGTGGGAGCCAAGGCCAGGGCAGGGCTGGAACCAGCACGACAGGCTGGCAGAGAAGGCCACCACTCACCCATGTCCCCAAGTGCCACATCCACAGGGCTTTTCCACCCCTCCAGGGATGGGGAACTGCCCCCTGCCCTGGGCAGCTGTGCCAGGGCTGGGCAGCCCTTTCCATGAGGATATTTTTCCGAATTTCCAACCTAAACCTCTCTTGGCACAACTTGAGGCTGTTCCTTGGCTCCTTACCTGGGACTGCCATAAAACCACTTTGTGCTCTGTTTTCCAGGATGGGGGGAAGGAGCAGAGCCCTTGGCAGAGCCCCCCCATGTCTGAGGACACCAAAAATCCCTCTGTCCATTATTGACTGAATTGTCCCCTCAGGTGGACGGACAGAGGGACAGTTCAGAAAGTGCTGGTTGCTTCTCCTTTAGGGAGAAGTGACCCCAGGGATGGTCTGTCCTGCAATTTGGGGATCAGGACGAATTCAGGATTAAATTTAATGTTGGGGGAAAAAGGTGACCTTCCAGTAAATTGGTTTTTTTCCCCTGCACGGCAGCAGCTTTAAAGTAAAACAACACAAACCCCCAAACAAACCCTTCTTTAGGCATTCCCAAATAGGTTTGGGTTTTTGTTTTTTTTTTTTTTTTTTCCCCTGGTTATTGTGGAAATTTAGATCAGAAAACGTGTTGGGTAAAAATATTCAATTCCCCACAGCCTGCAGAGCCTCATCAAAAATCCATTTGAAGTATTACTCTCAAATCCCTCATGGCAATGGGATATTTTAAGGTCAGTTAAACTTATTATTCACTCAAGATTTGCTTTCAGGTCCCTGCATATTTCAAACAGATTTCCCCCCATCTTTAGCCCAACTGTGTTACAAAAAGCCCTTTCCCCCCTCCCTTTCTTTCTCTTTTTTTTTTTTTCTGGGAAAAAAAAAAAAAAAAAAAAAAAAAAAAAAAAAAAAAAAAAAGTTGTCAAAAGAAAAGATCCTAATCAGAAACAGCTTCTGAAGCCTTAAAAGCCCCTACAGTTTGTACTTGTTACCAGAAAACATCGACGCTATCGCCCGATCCCCAAATCCCTTGACTTCCCAAACACTGCACGGAGCTGTGCTTGGAAAAGAAGAATTAACTCGAATCTGGTTTTCTTATTTGCAATTCATTTCCTTGAAACAGGGCTTATACACAGATTTATTTTCTTTTTTTTTTTTTTTTTCTCCCTCGCTTTGCACAAGGAAGGAAAGCACTTCAAAAACTGCAGCCTGTGTTATTTTGGGATTATTTAGGATTTCCAGCTTGGTGTAGCTGTGATTTCTGCCCCTACCATGCCCTTCCCCTCAAAGGACACCAGGAACTTTGGTTGGTTGGGGTTTTTACATAAAGATCACCTAAACAGTACGATTATTTAATTTTAGGAGTGTCCCCACCTTGGGAGGAGCCCATCAGGGATCAGCTCCCAGATCCAGGGTCAGCAAGATCTGCCTCCAAAGAGACCACCCACCCCCCCTGAGTGCAAACCAACCCATATTTTAGAGAAAATACAACAATATCTATTTTTACAACCGTCCACAGAGACACCTGACAGCTGATCATGAGGTTCTGGAGTAGCACAAAGATCAGCCCTTCCCCTAAATCACAACTATCTGTGTCCTGCCTGGAGAGGAGAAGGCTCTGGGGAGAATTTAGAGCCCCTGGCAGTGCCTAAAGGGGTCCAGGAGAGCTGGAGAGGGACTGGGGACAAGGGATGGAGGGACAGGACATGGGGAATGGCTTCCCACTGCCAGAGGGCAGGGATAGATGGGAGATTGGGAAGGAATTCCCTGCTGTGAGGGTGGGCAGGCCCTGGCACAGGGTGCCCAGAGAAGCTGTGGCTGCCCCTGGATCCCTGGCCAGGTTGGACGGGGCTTGGAGCACCCTGGGCTGGTGGAAGGTGTCCCTGCCCATGGCAGAGGGTGGCACTGGATGGTGTTTGAGGTCCCTTCTGACCCAAACCAACCCACAGTTCTGTGAGCAGCCTCCCCCAGGACCTCTCCCAGCTCCTGCCAGGCTGTTCAGACCCTACAACACACCTGGGATGGGACAGGCACTGCCAAAGCCCCACCTCCCTGGGATAGAGGGTCACCCTTACCAATCATCAGCTGCTCCCTGAATGACACTCCCCATTTATAGCCCAGATAACAATTCCACAAATCCCTGAAGGTCACAAACAGCATTAAGAGCTCTGCCCAAAGCCACCAGCAACGTGGCCAGCACAGGAGGCAAATTGAGCAGGGAGGAAAAGATTGCAAGTGCCCTAATCTTGCTCCAGAGAGCAAAGACTTTAGAAATTATTACACAGTTCTTAGTGTTTCCAGCCATCTGGCCTGCATTTCTCCATTTGCTCAATCAGACATATGTTGCTTTTATCCCTACCCCTGCCAGCTCTCCCCTGTTCCCTGAAAACATGTGCATCCTCCACTCTGCTCACTTCCAGCTCAGCTCAAAGCAGAGGCTGCGAGTTGGGCGCTGTGAAGGCTTCCAGCAGGTGAACATGCCCATCAGAGCCTCTTCCATCTCCCACTTGCACCTGAAAATCACTGTTGGCCCAAAACAAGCAGGGAGGAGGGGGAATGTTGCACTGCTCCAGCAGCACAGCTCCCACCACCTGAGCCAGCTGCACCATCCTGGGCCTCTGCAAACTTCTCAGGGCAGGAGAAGGAGATCCAACAGTCTGCCCAAGGACAGCCAAGGTGTCACAAGGTGCTGGAAGAGACCTGTGAGCTGTGGGGGCTCTTTGGGAGCTGCCATCCCTATGGAGAACACACAGCTGCTGGTTGGGATCAGGCTGAGCTCCCACCAGGCACAAAGACTCCAGCCCTGGCTCTTCCACCACCTGCAGATGACTTGTTTTCCCCCAGCCCCACCCTCATCCCCCAGCAGCCCCCACAGCAAGGCACATCTTCACCTTCACATCAGCTGTGGCTGCACGTTCCTCTTCCACGAGGCTGGGGTGACAGCCTCCCTTCCAGCAGGGACAGCCTCCCTTCCAGCAGGAACGGCCTCCCTTCCAGCAGGAACGGCCTCCCTTCCAGCAGGAACGGCCTCCCTTCCAGCAGGAACGGCCTCCCTTCCAGCAGGGACGGCCTCCCTTCCAGCAGGAACGGCCTCCCTTCCAGCAGGAACGGCCTCCCTTCCAGCAGGAACGGCCTCCCTTCCAGCAGGAACGGCCTCCCCGAGTCCACAGCAGGGCAAGGAGTGAATTACATTGAATTAAACACTGTCCAGGCCCTCGAGTATCCGGCCAAGTGCTCCCAGATGTGCAGGGCTCTCCCTCAAAGCCTCCCTGGATATTCAATACCTTGGGATCTGGGGTGTGAGGGTCAGACACGGGGGTTTCCGTGCAGAGGCTACAAATCTTCTCCACTCTTCCCATCACCCTTTAATGACACCATAAATCATCAGGCACTTCTCAGGTGACGGCGTCATTGCCCGTTTGCGTCTCAGAACAAAACGCACCCGGACCCTCCCCGTCGGCTCCGGTGAAGGAGACCTGCTGGGAGCAAACTCCAGGGGATTGCGTGCCCCAGCTCTCCTCCAGCCACTCATCTCCTGGCATCTGTGCTTCAGCTGCAGTGTGGCAGCACGGGGAAAAGGCGAGGAACTGATACAGGAAGATTAAAAAAAGGTTGGATGGGTCTGTTCCTAATGTGAGCCTCGCCGCTCGCAGCCCTTTGATTGCAGCACAACTGAGAGATGGAAATTCACTGGAGGCAAAGGAATTAATTAACGGGAGAAGAAAGGAGCATCAGTCTGTTGGAGTCCTGGCATCAATTCTGAGAGGGGTTTTGAAGTGGCAACAGCTTTCCTTGTTCTTTAAAGTTGCTCTGCGTCCTGCACGGGCACCCCGGGAACCGACACGCAGCACGTGCAGGGCCTCGTGCTGATGGGGTGACCCAGGTGGCACGGGACAAACCTGCCTGTCTGTGCTGGGGACACCCAGACACTGCCCCTGCATCCTTCCACTTCCTGCTGCTCCCAACTGCTCTCCTCTGATCCTCTCAGACCTTCCAACCTCGGAGGAGCCACCACCCTTCACCAGGCTATCAGCACTCACCTGGGGCTGAGCTGGGCTGGGAGCTGCTCTGGGAGCTGCTTTGCATCTCCAAATGGTTTCCCAACTCTGCAAGAAGTAAATGCTGAGGTTTTGCTGCAGGTGAGAAGAACATTAACCACCTTCAGCCAAATTCCAGCTCAAACTGGGAGTGTTTCCAAACACAGCCGTGCAGATACCTGTGGGCTGTGGTTCTCCAAAGCTTCCTCTGGTTCCTGAGACATCAGTTTTCTTGTTTTCAGGACACACTGGCTTCACACAAGAACTGAAACTCGTCCTGTCCCGTGACTCCAGGAGCCTCAGCTCAAAAAAATCATCAAATCTCTTCAGATTCCCAATAAAATCAGAATAGTTTCCACCCTGCCCTCCACCCAGCTCGTGCTGCATGCAAAGAGTGGGATCTGTCACTGGGAGCTTCCCAGCTGAGCTGGGGAGGGTTTCACAGCCAGATTTCTTTCCAAAGGGCACTGGTCACCCTTCCTCATCATCCATCAGCTTGGCTCCAGCTTCACCCAGGCAGAAGTGTGGGGTTTGGGGAGTGTTTGTAAGTCAGGGCTGGGGACATCACACACACAGCTGATGGTCTGTCATTGGCCCACGATGCCATGAAACCAGAAACCCACTAACAACGAGGTTTGTGTTAACACACACTTACAGGCAACTTGTGCTCTGATGCTGACATGAGGTTCCCACAGCTGGGCACAGCTGGAGTGAGGTGGTCACTAAATCTTTAAGCCTGAATTTGCCTTAATTTAAAGAAAGTTTGCCTAGAAAAAAAACTGTTTAGAAGAGGTCTGGCCCCATCAGTGATTAATGCTGAAAGGAGTCGCTCATTCCCAGTTCCTGCTCAGTAATTCAAGTGTTATGAACCTCTCAGATGACAGAGGCCTTGCTGTGATCCCTGCTCAGCCCCGTGGATGCAGCACGTCCCCACACCCTCCCTGATGCTCCTCAAAGCAGAGCAATATGAATTTTTAATGCACACCCAGATCAGACCCGGACAAGGCCACCCCTCGTTATCTGCCTTGTAACGAGGTGGGGATCAAACTGAGAGGAAGGGACGCTGTGGGTGGGTGGCAGCAGCACCACACGTCCCTCCAGCAGCACAGAGGGGAGTTAGGCAGCCTGTCCCACCCAGGATAGCCATGGTGGCCCACGGGGACTCATCCCCTCCCCAGGGCTGGTGGCTCTGAGGCCACCTCTGCTCCCCCGTGGGATGGACTGAAGCACCAGGGATGAGCTGGACTCTGTGATCCCTCCCAAACTGAGATATTCTGTGCTCCTGTGAGCTCCACAGGTTCTGTGCACCCCGTGCCAGGGTCTGGGGAAGGTTTGGGTGATCATGGAAGTGCCCAAAACAGCCCAGAGATCCACAGGAGAGATGTGGGGGTGGGCTGGGGACACCCTTTGTCACCAACTGGAGGGAAATGCAGGGTGTGGTGAACCCAGAGAGGCACAATCACAGCACTGGGGACAGGACAGACATGGAGCCATCTGGCAGGGGCAGCACCAGGATAGAACTGTAACAGAACCAAACCCCCCCACCCTCCCACCTAACCCAGCCTGCCTAAGACAAGCTCTGAGCTTCAAACTGAGCTGGACACAGAGCCCAGCAAAGCTTTTTCTTCACCCCTGTTCAGAATAAATGTCAAAGCATGAAACAGCCTGTCAGAGGAAGCCAGAACCCCGGGAAAACCTGGGGGACAAGGGCAGGATTGTGCCTGGAGGGGGGCACTGGGATGCTCCACCCTCAACCCTTCATCTCCGCTCTGCCTCAGCCATCCCGGCGGGGCAGGATCGGCCCTTTTGGGATGCCTCTCTCCCTTTCTCCTCCTGGCAGCAGCCCAGCCCTGCCCGCCGGCCCCTTTTGTGCCGCCCGGGTGGCGGATGGGGTTGTCACGCTTGGGGCTCCGGCCCCGCGGGGGGACGGCCAGCCCGTCCCGCCCCCCCAAAACGGGCTTTTCACCGACACAAACGAGCCCGTCCCTCAAACAAAACCTTAACTCTCCGCCGAAAGTACTTGGCAGCGGCCCCTCGAAATTTTTCTCAGGCTTGTGTGGCTTCGGAACGCGACTCTGAGGGACAGAAGAGCAGCCGGAGGGAGCGGCCGATGAAGAATCGCCCGCGGTGCCCCCGCCGGGCTGGCGCTCGCAGGGATGGAGCTGCCGGGCAGGTCCGACCGGCTGGGAAAAGCCCTTCCTGGCCATCACAAACCCACCCGGGCTCCCCAGAGCCCCTCAAGGGGGTCCAGCCCCCCCCGGCGCCGCTATTGACGGAGGCAGCGCTGAGCGATGGCGCTGACAGGTTCCTGATCAATGGCACTTATCGAGCCCCTCCGCGCTGCCCGTAATTGGAAGGTTTCTTTCGCTTCCACTCTTATTGACGTTTCCTCCCTGGCAGGGTGTCCGTGGGGGTGGTGGTGGGGGGTGGGAATTGTCACTTGGAATTACGGGGGAGCTCGGCGGGATGGGGAACAAGGGCTGCAGGAACCTCCAGGGCACCATCGGCACCCACGGGAGCCTCCCGAGAGGGGAAGATAAAATCAGATCACCCGACGCAGGGCTGCTGAGGTGGCAGAGGCACTTTGGGATCCTGCCCCGGGGCTGCAGCAGGAGGCAGGATCTCTGGGGGTTGGTTTCACCCGCAGCGAGAATTATGGAGTCATGGAATCATTATGGTCGGAAAATACCTCTGAAATCATCGAGTCCATTCCCCCAGCATTGCCAAGGCTGCCACTAACCCGTGTCCCCAAGTACACACAGCTTTTAAATCCCTTCAGGGAGGGGGACTCCGCCCCTGCCCTGGGCAGCTGTGCCAGGGCTGGACAGCCCCTTCCATGAAGAAATTCTTCCCTAATATCCAACCTAAACCTCTCTAGGCACAACTTGAGGCTGTTTCCTCTTGTCCTGTCCCCTGTCCTCTCCCCTCCTGTCAGGGAGTTGCAGAGCCAGAAGGTCCCCCCTGAGCCTCCTTTTCTCCAGGCTGAGCCCCCCCAGCTGCTCCAGCCCCTTCCCCAGTTCCATTCCCTTCCCTGGACATGCTCCAGCCCCTCCATGTCCTCCTTTTGGGGTCAGAGGACCCCAAATCTCTGCAGCCACAGCAGAGCCATCCTGCCCTCCTCAGATGCTGCTGTGGGAGCAGAGGGGGGCTGGCAGCAGCTCCCCCCTCCCAGCCCCAGGGTTTGGATGCTGCGGCTCCAGAGCAGCTGGAAGTTGGGAGATCCCCACCAAGCAGCACCACACAGCGCCAGGAAAGCGGCAGGGGCGGGATGTGGCCTCCGGGGACGGGACCTGTCACTTTTCTCGTCCCTTCCCGTCAATCAGCAGCAGGTCCTTTTATTTATTTATTTTTGGTTTGCACAATACAGCTGCTCGTTCCCGGCTCAACCAGCCCGAAGGGCGCTGATGGAGCAGGGGAGGAGATGCCAGTTCTCCTTTCCAGCCACAGAAACACCTCCACGTGTGCCCACAGCCAGGTGTGCCCACGGCCACAGCCACACACTCACAGTTCAGGGGCTAAGGAATAAATCAATTCCAAGTGGTCACTCAGCCTTTCCCTGCCCAAGGACGTTAACAAGGTCACATCCTTATTCTCTCCAGACTAATGAGTGGAGATTACTAATAAGACCTCAGTGACAAGTGACTATATTAATGTAATTCTCTCCTGCTCGTAATCAATGCTGTGTGTTAAGATGCAGAGTGACCCTGGTCACCTGGGATGCTCCTGCCACCTCCTCACTGGGGAGCTGCTGGACTGTGAGAGAGGGGTTTTATCCCCTGCCTTGGGTTTTCCTTGGTAGAGCACACAAATCACCCCCAGCAGCTCCCCCCACTCCCAAAGTGCTGCTGTTCCCCTAAACCACTCAGTGCTGGTGGTTTAATCACCCAAATAGTGAACATTTTCTGCAATTGAGGGCAGTTTCAGCCGTCTCACCCCCTATTTCAGTCTCAAGGTGTGCTGGTCCCAGCTCTCCCAGCAAAGCCTGGCTCATCCCTGCTCTCTGCAAGCCTTGGAATCACAGGGTGTTGGCATGACCTGCAGGTTCACCCTGTGCCTGGCTGTGCCCTGTGCCCTGGTCACCACCCCCATATTCCCCATCTGCATTTCAAATGACTCTCCAGAACGAGAGGGACTCTCTGAAGAGGTGCCTGAGTAATTCTGAAGACATTTAGACCCCTGTGATCTCCCTGAGCTGTCTCTGGGCAGAGGGAGAAGGAGGAGGAATCCAAGGAGTCGCTGCAAATTTTCCACCCAGGACCATCACCACAAAAGGTGAGTGTGTAAAACCTCAACAGAGCCACTCTCAGGATTCCATCAACTCCCACATCCAGCCTGTACATCCTCCTGCAAGGAAAGAGTCCTCTTCAACCCCTGCCCCAGTGGTACCCAGGCTGGGCCAGCCCTGGCTGCCTCCACCCCCTGGACCAGGCTTCCAACCAGGCCCCACAGAAACCTCTCAGAACATCCCTCTGCTCTTCACTTCAATATTCCAGCCAGCCCAAGAGCTGGGATGTGGGGTGGGAGCTGCCAGGCTCAGGTCCCACCCCAGTCCTGGAGCCCTGTCAGCACCATCCTGCAGATTTGGAGCCTCCATCCCTTCTCTGCCGGCTCCCTAAGCAGCAGGATTTCCACAGCCCTTTGAAAAGCCATTCAGAGCTAAGTCTTGGTATTAAAGCTGGCCTTTCCTTAGGCAGGTTTTCAATCTCTGCCCGAGCCTGTTGCAGCAAAAAGTTTTTTAAAAGGTCAGGAAGAAGCTTTTAAGCAGATTTGCCAATTAACTGTCTTGGCCCCCTCCCCTCCTCGACAGGAGCTGCCGCCTCCGTCCCCGGGGACAGTAATTACTGTTTTATAAATAAGCTTTGAACTCTGGTAAGTAATAGTCTCTCCCTGCATAAAAGCACCCTCTAAATCCACTGGCCTTTTCCACCTTCTGTCACCACATCTAAAAATAATCTGGGGAGGAAAAAACCACCGTGATACTTTTAAGAAACTCCCAAATCTCCCTTTACTCTGCAATGATGATTTCTACAACCCCTCAATAACTAACCAATAGAAACTCTGCAGCTTTCCTGGCTGTTTGTGAACTCTTTGTGATAATGAACACATTTTCAGAAGTTCTCTGGAGTTACATGTTGGTGATTTAAAAACAAAAGGCCACGTTTCAATATTTCAATTTCCAACGCCTGAGGTTACAAGAGAGAAACCAGGAGAGCACAAGAGAAAAGGACATGACTGAAGAAGCCTTTTCCAAAGGTATTAATTCACATGATATTCATTTTTTTAACCAGCTCCATGATTTCTAGGTATGCAGCTTTATATATATATATATTTAAGCAGTCTGGGATAACAACGCTGACAGACCCGAAACGCTTTAGGAACTCGGGTTCCTCCTGCACAACCCCTGCCCAGTCTGCATTTATTTAACAGAGGCAGAGACAGGGAAAGCATTCCTCAGCCAGGGAAAGCATTCCTCAGTCGGGAAGGCCACGGCTCGTTCCACTCTGCAAGTCACAGCTTTTATCCCCAAAATCGCAGCCAACACTAACACGCTGCTTTAATCACTTGAGCCTGACACTATCTGTGCAGCAGCACACGGAACAACCCTGCTTCACTCTGCCTGGAGGCTGAGCCAGGCTCAAATTCAGGCTCACAGACCTGCTTGTATCAGCAAGAAGCACTTCATGGGATTGGGAACAACACTTGGGAGCGGCCCCGTGGAAACAAGGGAATAGTGTCGGTGTGAAAGTGGGGGGCAGGAGGGCTGAGCCAAACCCTCACCCATTCCCTACTCCCCTAAACCAGGACAGGCCCAGCCCCTCTCCCCCTGCCCACAGAAATCTCTGTCAAGGAGCCCTTTAAATGGTTTCAAATGTTAATTCCTCATCGTGGCAGTAAAAGCTATTTTTAATCCCACGTGAAGGCAGTTTGCAGAAACCCAAACTTTGCACGTATAATGGATTGCTTCCCAAGTCCAGCCAGAGCTGGATGTGTGTTAGGGAGCAGAAAACAGGGGCACATCATCAGGGAGACCCATCTGGCTGGCACGGATGTACTCAGCACTTAAGCCCTGTCCTAAGTGTAGAGCTGGGACTAAAACACTGCACAAAAGCCAATCCAAAACACCACGCTTTAAATAAAAGCTTTAAAGTATCCGGTTCTCAGTTAAAATTAGCTTTTTCTCAGGTTTCCTGCATGTTCTCTTTGTATTTTCGGTTTTATTTTCCAAACACGGGGGTGAGAATAAGGGAAGCTGAGACAGAAAGGTCTCGTTTGTGAATGCAAGTTAAAAAAAAGAGAAGAGATTGCAAAGTAATGAAGCCAAGAAGCTGCAGGGCTGAGTGTCTGCAAAGGCACCAGGAAAACAAGGGCCACTCTCAGCGCTGAAACGGAGTCCATCAGGAGAGCAGATTAGGCGGTGTCAATGAATAATGTCCCGGAGCAGGTCTCAGTGCATCGCCATCTGACTCCTGCAGGATTCCTTTGTCCCTTCCCACCTATGTATTTCTTAAACGCGCCTGTGAAAAGCTCTCCCTGCAAGGCGATCCCAGCCCGGTGCCAAAACGCAGCCTGGTGGTGACTCCAGAGGGGCTGATTTCATTCAGCAGCTCGCCCTATAGAGTGTCTTGATCTGTCTGTACAATCACAACACGCACAAAAAACCCCCTCAAGGCATCTACTTAGCTCCACTTTTCATCTGCCAATAACACTCCCAGCAAAAGTCAAAAGAGCAGCGCCGGAGCCGCGTCCTTTCCCCGCCGCTCAAAGGCTTCGGGGTTGCGAGGCTCCGAGATAACAAAGTCCGGCTCAAGAAATCCTGGATGCCTTTCAAGAGCGTTATTAGCTCCTATGAATGGGCCTGAAGAAAGGGAAGGGGGGGAAAAACCCCCACATCCCGTGGAGCAGGTCTCTGCTCCCCATCCATCTCCCTTGGGCACGGGGACATTGTCGGGGCTGGGATGTCCCGGAGCTGTTCCGTGGGCAGATGGATGAGGAACCCCACGAAAGGCTCCTCGCCCCTCTTGCAAATCTGCATTGGATCAGAAGGGAAAACGACCATAAAAAGCTAAATTTGGTCTCTGGGAGGCTTGGAGCTCTGGGTTGGCTGTGCAGGGCCAGAGGATTCCATCTCCTTGTGTCCCACCACACCCGGCTGAGGAGCTCCAGCCTGGCCACTCACTGGCCATCCCATCGTACTTTATAACACTTCTGGCCCAAACTGTGAGAAAGCACGGAATTCTTTACAATTCCTCTGAAATCCAGCGTGTGCCATCATGCACAGCTCACAGAGCACAATCCCAATGGACACACAGGGAGCTGAGAGCCGGGCCCAGCCCCATTCCTATCGAACTCTTTCTTTGGCTATTGGAAAAAAGCAGGAAGATGGAAAAGAGTCGGACTGGGAGAATAGATCATGTGAGGAGACACAAGACAGAGGAAAAGCGTCACATCGAGCTGATGTTGCCGCAAAGTTTTGGCAGATGGAGATGAGGAAACTTCTTTGGATAAGCTGAGCGTTCTCCGCACGAATTCCTTTCAACCTGAATTCCCCCAAACTCCCTTTCACGCAAACCAGCCTCTGCAAAGCCCCTGTCCCAGCACTGCCATGTGCCCCAAAGCTGCTGTTCCCCCCGTCTCTCCTGCCCCTTCCCCCACAGCCCCAAAATCCCCGAGGTTGTGCCGAATCCCGGGGCGAGGTCGACAGAGCGGCCGAAACCTCTGCGTGGGAAACAAACCAGCTCTGGCAACCAGAAAGGGAACAATCCATGCAAAGATTCCACTACAGCCCCCGAAATGTCACCAGGGCAGCAGAGCAGCGTGTGCTGGAGAGCCCCTGGGAGCCCCAGCCCCTGCACAGGGATCGTACGAGGTGTGAACACCCTGAGCACCCCAAACGCCACCCATGAGCCCACAAGCACCGTTTTCCCTCAATTCCCACTGGCCAGGGCAGGATCTGGCCCTACTCCCTCACGCCCAGCAGCTCCTCAAAGCTTTGCAGTGAATTTCTAAACATCACTGCAAACATCTGGGATTCCATCCCGTTCTCCCCATTTCCCTGCACCCACATTCCCACAAAGCAGAGACAGACAGACAGTGCCAGGCTCCCAGACAGGACCCTCACACACCCCAAACTGGGACAGACACACCAGCATCGCCTCTCCTTTTGACTCAGGTTTCCTTCAAGCAGCACTGAGTGCCAAAAAAATTAAAGCAGTGTTTTTCCTGAGGATAAAACATCCCATAATGCTTGGATTAGCCATTAGGTAATTTATGCTGCAGCCTAGAAAAGGTGTTTAATCTTCTTAGAATTAGCTCAACCTGTAGTAACTCAAGGGATTCTGAATGAGATGCTTTCGCAGAACATTTTCTTTTCATCATTACTCCAAAAAAAAAAGGGACTTTGGGCTATTTCAAATTTAAATTAAATAAAACAATCAGTAAGAGTAAATTATTTCAGTCAGTAGCTTATAGTGTAAACTACTCATCACCCACAAGCAGGTACTCCTGACACAGCAGTGAAATCGCTACAGGACTGAGCTACCAAGAAAGAACAAAATAATTCTGGAGCAATATTTCCAAGGGATTTTTTTTTCCCCCCACTTTTACTCAAGACAAGCAGCGACCTACAGGTGCCTTCGGGCCAAATATCTTGGCGCGAGAAGCAGTTGGTGTAATTTTGGTCTCCTAGCAAGTTCAAATATCTTAAAAATGTTTGCACCACTTTGGAGATACTCATTGGAAAAACCTGAATTTCTGTCCAACTTCTCTTTTGCTCCACTCCAGCACATCCCAGCTTTAAACATTTAGCTCTGTCTGGCTTTCCTAGGGAAAGAAATCCCTCAGTATAGGCAAGGTCTTGGGAGAAGACAAAACAAGAGGCAAAGAGGAGAGGAAGCGAAGGGAAATAGTTGTGAGTGTGATTGAAAACACACTTACTCTACGCAGAGCTGAAGCAAAACATCTACTGATTCCCCCCCCTCCCCAAAGGATGCAGCTTCTCCCCAGCCCAGCGGCCGCTTCCCCCGCTCTGAAAACCTTCCCCGCTCCATTTCTCCAAATTTACCACAACCATATGCAGAACCAACCTAAGGCATCTCGCTGGTACCAGGCCAGGCTCCCTGCAAAGCGCTCACAGCACTGAAAACTCACGACAGAGCCATCCAAGCTGAGATTTATTTCTCCTGCTCTCTGCGCTCCGTCCCGCGGACGCCTCGCTGGGCTCCGGCGAGAGATATGAAAGCGTTCGATCTTCCCCGCTTTAATTATGTGCTCGCAGTCATTAAACTCCCATTCTGCCGAGCGAGATCTATCTTGTAATCCTCACCCTGAAAGATTAGTTATCATCATTATTGTTCCTAGAGCAGCACCGGCACAAACGGTGCTGAGGGACGAGCTAATAAATCACGGGGATATTAACGCAGCCGTAAAAAAATAAGCGCCGCTGCTCACTGGGTTTGAAGGTGTGCTAAGTCCCAACTTTACGGCCCAGATGTGGGGCTCACAGAGCTGAAACTCTGCGGGTAAAATTACCACTAAAATTATCCTTTCCATTAAACACGCTGGTTTCTTCACAGGTTATTATTTTGGCGAGGATGGGGGAGCCACAACTGCTACCAAAATGCAGGGAAACATCGAGAGCGCGTCTGAAATACAGTAATTCCCGCGGGGCTCGGGGAGCAGGGGATGGAGAGGCAGGAAGGACAGGGAGAGCTACTCCTTTTATTATTTTCAGATGTTTCCCCGAGAACACCGCAGCGCTTTTTTATACATCGACACATTTGGACTCTCTTCAAAATAACGGAGCAGATTCCACCACCGGCTTCAAGGGACTTATCGCTCCGACTCCGCTTGGCCCGGCCGCTCCGGAGTTGGCCGGGAGACGGCACTTTAATAGACACCACATGCACAGTAGCTGCTCTTCCGAAGGCTTTATCGCCTGAAGAGTTCAATTCCACCAAAACCCTCCAAAAACAAACTCCCTTGGATCACTCTGGCTCTGCCCTTTGCCACAAACCCACCGACACCGATTTATGTCTTTCCCTGTACCCATTCCGAGCACAGCCAGGATCGAGCCCGAGATCTTCGCTCCCTTTATTTTTATAAACCAGGCGAATTCAATAATTCCTAAAGAAACCCGGTGGGGGGAAGCTGTGGGACGGCTGAGGGTGAAGTGGTAAAGGTTAAAATCGCAAGGTCTGGAGAGTTAAGAGAGCAAATTTTGGCTGCCGGGTGGGATGCGGGATGGGGGATGCGGGGACAGGGAAAAGGGGGATGTGGGGACAGGGGGGACACGGAGGGATAAGGGGACAGAAGGGACACGGGATCGGTTCTCGCACTTGCACCACTCCCGACTTCAGCCGCAGCCCCGCAAAACCAGCCCCCAACCCCTTCCCCAAGCCAGGCGATGGTCGGAGCTGCCGCCCTCCTTCCCGTCCCACCCGGGACCCACCTCCCTCTCCCCGCTTCGCCTCTCTCAGCCCCTTCGGACCCCCTTTCTCTCCCGGGACCCTCCGCGCTCGGACCAGCCTGTTGCAGAGCCGCCCCATCCCAGCAGCACGGGGGGCAATTAACACCGCTCGGCGCTTAATCACCCTCTGCCGCGAGCCCCCCCCTCCCCCCCGGGCCGCGCCCCTTACCTGTACCAGCGCAGCCCCTTCTCGTAGCACCTGTCGAAGAAATGGGGCTCCGCGCCCACCGCCCGCACCCCGGGGTGCGCCCGCAGGAACTCGAGCAGCGCCCGCGTCCCGCCCTTCTTCACGCCCACGATGATGGCCTGGGGGAACCGGCGGCTGCCGCTCCCCGCGCCCCCCGAGCCCCCCGAGCCCCCCGCCGCCCCCGGCCCCGCGGGCAGCGCGCCGGGCACGGGCAGCAGCAGCGCGGGCGGCAGCGGCTCGCAGGGCCCGGGCAGGCAGGAGAAGAAGTAGGTGAAGAAGAGGATCATGGTGAGGAGCAGCGAGGCGCGGCGGCCCCCGGCGGGTCCCAGCAGCCGCCCGCTACATCCCATCGGGGGCCGCGCATCCCGCACCGCCGCCGCGCCCCCCGCGCCCCCCTCCGCGCTCCCCCGCGCACCCGGCCCGGCCCCGGGCCCCCCGGACCAACCTCTCCCCCACCCCACCCCCCTTCCCCTCCCGCGCCGCCCCCACGCCCACCCGCGGGGCGGGGGAGGGCGAAGACACGCGCGTGGGGGCGGCGACGCCCCGAGGAGGGGAAGGGAGGGGAAGGAAAGGAGGGAGGGAGGGAAAGGAAAGGAGAGAGGGAGGGGACCGGGGGAGAGGTGGTGGCACACGCGCGGGGCACCTCAGGGGTCCCCACGGGGATAGGGGCACCCCACGCGTGGGGGCCACCCCGACGGGGCAACCCCCGCTGAGGGGAAGCACTTCCTACCCCACCGTGCTGGGGGACACATTTTCCCACTTTCCCCCGTGTTTTCCCAGGTTTTTCCACGTTTTCGCTGTTTTTTCCGTGTTTCCCCACGTTTCCCCATGTTTCCACGTTTTCACGTGTGTTCCTGTATTTTCTTACATTTTCCAAAGTTTTTCCATGTTTTTTCCATATTTCCCTGTGTCTCCCCACATTTTCCCACCATTTCCCCATATTTCCACGCATTTGCCTGTGTTTTCACACATTTTCCCCTAATTTCCCACATTTCCCCACATTTTCCAAGTAAATTTTCCTCATTTATATTTCCCCCCTCCCTGTATAATTCCCGGGGCTCCAGTGGGTGTTTGTGGCCATTGCCATCGTGGAAAGGGCCACATCAGGGAGGCTGCAGCTCCAGCTCCACACTGGTGGGGGATCCCAGGCAGGCACTAGGCTGGAAATAAATGGGCACAAACCCCAGCACCCTGGAAATGCAGCTCCCAGGCTCCCACTGAGGGCGTGGAAACAGCCCCCGTGTGCCCCTGGTTCTTGTTTGGGATGGGAAGGCCTGTCCTGGTTTTCCACCTGTTCCCTGACACATTCCCAAATCTGCCCAAGAGCAGCAGCTGAGGTGGTGTGGGTGAAAATCGGCAGGTAATGGATGATGGATTGGGATGGTTCCCGGGGATGGTTCCCAGCCCTGTGCAAAGCCTTCCTCCTCTCTGTCTGAAATCAGCACTGTCTTAATTAACTTACTGAGCTTGTGCAGTGCCAGGGCTGCAGGGTGACACAGTGGCAGGGCTGCAGGGTGAAAGAGCTGCAGGGTGGCACAGTGACACGGCTGCAGGGTGACACAGTGACAGGGCTGCAGGGTGACAGTGCCAGGGCTGCAGGGTGAAAGAACTGAAAGGACAGGGCTGCAGGGTGAAAGGGCTGCAGGGTGACACAGTGGCAGGGCTGCAGGGTGACACAGTGACACTGCTGCAGGGTGACAGGGCTGCAGGGTGACCCACTCGCAGGGCTGGAGGGCGACAGGGACAGGGCTGCAGGGTGACAGCTGCAGGGTGACACGGTGACAGGGTGACATGGTTGCAGGGTGACAGGATTGCAGAGCTGCAGGGTGACAGGGTGACACGGTGACAGGGCTGCCTGGCCGCAGGGTGACACGGTTGCAGAGCTGCAGGGTGACAGGGTGACACGGTGACAGGGCTGCCTGGCCGCAGGGTGACACGGTTGCAGAGCTGCAGGGTGACAGGGTGACAGGGTGACACGGTGACACGGTGACAGGGCTGCCTGGCCGCAGGGCTTTGTGCCCTCTCGTGGCTGCGCGGGGACCGCCGGCCCGGCCCGCGGGAGGAAGGAACGGGAGATCCCTTCCAGCTCCCAAGGCGAAGGTTCCCCCGGGGAAAAGCGAGCAGCAAAGATTACAACCAGGAAGCGAATCCGTTCCCGGGTGAGGTTTGATAAATACAAACGCGGCCAGAATCCGTGGCCTGGCACTTGCCAGCTCTTGTCGGGTTTACGTAAGGATTGGAAGCAGGAACGGTTCCATGTTGGGAACAGCTCCAGCTCCCTGTTTGGGTTGGGAGGGGGGGAATTGTTGTTGTTGGAAAACGCCAGTTTGTCAAAATGGAAACGTTTGGCAAGATTCTATCCGTTCTGACAAACTTGTGTCCAAACCCTCTGGAAAGGCGGGAGGGGGGAGCGGAGCATTCCCACCCTCCTCATCCTCAGCGCGGGGCACAGCGCTGGTGCCACGGGGCCTCTTGGCACTGCCAAGCTGCAGGGTGACACGGTGACAGGGTGCCAGCTTCCCCCTGGGGCGGTCAGAAGAGAGGGATCTCTTCCTTTCTCACCTCCAGAATTGAGGGGAAAGGCTCAAAACGGGAGCTGGGGGCTCGCTCCGGGTGCCACAGCGAGGGCAGAGAGCACAGAGCGCTCCGGGGGCCTGTGCTGTGCCCAGCCCTGCGTCTGGATCAGCTGCAGGAGGGTCCTTGGATTCAGCTCAGACCCCACTGGACAGGGACCTGCTCCCTGCCTTGCCTGCAGCTCAGGCAATTGAGGACAACCAGCTCAGGTGCAATTTTTTGAGAGCTGATGCCAGAAGCAGTTGTGCACATAAATGTGGGTTGAATTGGGGTTTTTGGGGAGGGTTCCCTTCAGCCAGGTGTATTCCCTCTTCTCAGGGCAAGCTCAGCCCTAAGGGGAAAAGGCACAGGGACAGGGCGAGCTCTGAGGACAGCCATCCCCAAATCCACCTGTGTCCCATCCTGGGCTGTTCCCATGAGGAAATCCTGGTCCCAAAGCAGGAGAGGACAGCCCAGTGTCAAATCCTGAGGGCCAAACACAGCAGCATCAGCACAGCACCACGTGAGCTCCAATGCCCCCCTTGCCCACCCTCTCCCCCACCCCAAATCCAGAAGGATGGGACCCCTGCATCCCAACCAGCCCCCTCAGCACCACCCCCCTCCTCCCGAGCCCCCCCTCTGCCTCAGGCGGGCGGGAGCCGCAGCGTGGGTGCTCTGGGATTTCCCAAAGTTTGTTATTACAAAGGGAGAAAGAGAAGGGCTCAGGGGGATCAGCGGGGATGAAAAACCGCTTTAGGAACACGGGAGATCATTTAGCAGGTCACCTCCACGGCGGGGTTTGCCAAGCTGATAAAGGCGAGCAAACTTATTAAGGCGCTCACAGCTTGATTCGAAACGGCTGCTCCAAACAGCCAATTACTCCGGGCCCTTCCAAGCCAATTAGGAAGGCTGTTGGCCTGATTATGGTGGTGTGTTGTACAAATACAGCACAACTCCTCGGGTTCAAAGAGCAGCCCATAAAAGGGAGCCCGGAGAGAGGCAAAGCAGCAGCAGCAGCCAGGGAGGCAAACCCCATCCCTAGGGATGCAGGTGGCTCCGTCCCCAGGGATGGGGGATGCCCAAGTCTCATGGGAAGAGCAGCCCTGTGACCGTCCTTAGAGCAGCACAGGCCCTCCAGACAAGCAGGCAAGGTCACTCTCCACTGTGGTCCCCACCTCGAGCTGTCCCTTGGGTCATTCAGACAGGGATGTCACCAGGATTTTTGGCAGTGCCACCCCCAGGGGCTGAGACAAGGCCACCCCTTGTCACCCTGCTTGGCTGGCCTTTCCCCAGGGACCTGTCAAGCTGTGAGGTTTGTCCATTGGGTATTGGATAAAACCCATCACCATCAATGTCCCATTGTAGGGGGATTTATCCTGACCCTGCAGGGGGGAGTGGCAGAGAGAGAAACCCAGCAGGGACCACCGAGGCTCTGCCAGAGCTCACCAGGGCCAGCAAAGCCAGGGCTGGCCATAGAATCACAATATCACAGGGTATGAACAAGGAGGAGGAATGGATCCTGATGAGGGTTGGGAGTGTTTGGTGCAGCACACAGAGCTGATCCTGCCTGCTCTGGGTTTCCATCCCCTGGGGCGAAGGAGACACCAAAACTCATCCCCGAGGATGGGAAACCATCCCACAAACCCTCGGTGCGAGGAGCTGAGCTGGGCTGGGGTGGGGGCAGAGGGGCCAGGGCTGAGCCACAGCCCCAGCAGCACCACAGCCATCCCAATCCTCACCACAACCGCTCCAACGGGTTCGCTCCAGAATCCTGGCACGCGGCCACCGCTGGGGTGGAGCCCGGCCCCTGTTATTAAAATGTGTGACAGCAGCTCAAGATGGAAAGTGAAGTTGTACATTCTCCATCTGAAACTCCGGGAGGAATTTCAAGCAGGGGGAATGCAATTTCCAGCCTGGAGTGGAGCCAGCAGCGCCAGGGCGAGATTTTTCTTAATATGGCTTTGCAAAACTCGAGCGCAGAAAATCGCCCGTAGCTACGGCGATGCCGGGGAGCAGGAGACAGCCCCGGGCCGGGGGGAGGAGAGGGCTTTGTGCAGCAAAAACACCCACCATCTCCAGCAAGGAGGTGTCCCTGGCACCTCCAGGACCTTTGGGCACCTCAGCTCCCCCGGTCTGTGCTGGCATTGGGAGCTGAGCCACGTGGAGGTGGAGGGATATGGGTTCACCAGCTGCTGGTTATTCTCCTGGTGGCACTTTGGGACAGTGACCTCCTGGATCACAGGCACCCCCAGCCACCCTCTGCCCGGGGAGCACGGCCACAGCTGGCTCCCAGCCAGCTGGAACCACAAAAGGAGCCTCCCCCCCATTTCTGCTTTTGATTTAAATAATCCCAATAAGGGGATAAAGCAGCCAAAACCCACTGATTTTTTTTTTTTTTTTTTAAATAATACATGTGAAATGTGTGATTTTTATTAGGGCAGGCAGAGCCACGGGGCATCAGACAGAGCCCTTCGCTGAGCAAAGCCCATCCCCAGGACTCCAACATCCTCTGTGCAGCTTCCCAGCCCTGCCCTGACCCCAATTCCCTCCCCGTTTCCCATGCTTACACAAACTGGGGGCAGTTATTCCCTTCCTGGCCCCCTCCTGGGTGGAGGTGCAGGAGTGACACCAGTTTCCCATCATCCTGGGAGGGACAAAGTGACAGGGATGGGAGAAGGCACAAAAGTGCTTTTTTTTTGTGCTTCATTTGCTGTTCCCCAGTGACTGGTCACACAGGTCTGTGGAAGCAGAGGGATTTCCTTATCCTGGTGGGATTTATGGAGCAGCAAGGGCATTTCCAGCAGAGGAAGTCCCCTTTGGAAGGAGCCAGGGGATACCACACACTGGTGGGATCCAACACCCCTCACATCCTTTATTCCTGTTATCCCTGTGTCTCTGCTCATCCATCTGCTCCACTGCCTGTCCAGCCAGGGGGATCCTGGCAGATGTTTTACCTGCTTCTTACAAGCTCAGTGACTCCCTGGAACCATAATGGAGTGCTCATTGCTGATCTCATTTGGAGTTAATTACGTGGCAAATAGACATCTCTCTAATGAGCTTGGAAGCTTCCCAATAAGGGCTGGGAGCAGCCCATCAGCAGGCTGGGAGTGCAGGAATTCATCCTGCTGGTGTTTCGACACCCACTGCTCACTTGCAGGTCTAAAATCAATCGTGTCATCCCGTTTGGAGTGGGGGAAAGATGAGGCATCAGTTCAGCTCTGGGGGAGGAGGAGAACATGAGGGAACCTCTCCTGGCCACAGCAGGTGAGATCCAAGACCAGGTTGGATGGGGCTTGGAGCACCCTGGGTTAGTGGAGGGTGTCCCTGCCCATGGCAGGGGGTGAAACTGGGTGAGCTTTAAGGTCCCTTCCCAAACAAACCATTCTGGCATTCAGTGATTCCCTGATTTCTCTTTTAAGATGCACCTACAGCATGTTACCAACAGGGTCACTGCAAGGCTCAATCCCACTCTTTTGTCCCCTGCTGCTGGGCTGGGGGCTGCACCAAAGGCACTGGGACAGCACTGGGGGGGACTGGGGAGCCCCATGAAGTGAGGATGGCAAAGGAGGGAGGCCAGCCCTGAGCCTGCTCCCCCTGGCACAGACCCACTGCAGAAAGGCTGGAGCTGAGCTCCCCGTCCACTGGGCAGGCAGGGCCAGCTCCCTGCCATGAAACAGGCCCAGCTCCTCACCTTGAAGGGCACAGCTGGAGAATTGCATCCTGAACTCTCCCCAGATTAGGCAGAGAGCACACAGAGCTGTTCCCAATCCAGCTGGGGCTCATCCTCCTTCCCTGAGTCACAGCCACGAGCTCTGCGTGGCCGTGCCCAATCTCTGTGGGAAATGGCTTCTTCCAAGCAAATCCTTTACAAGTTTCCTCTTTTTTTTTTTTTTTTTTTTTATTTTTCCAGGGAAAAAAAAAACCAAACCCAACCCATCTGGGGATAGGGGGGTGTTTCCCTTGTTTTCCTCTAAAAACAATCCCATCACCAGGTGCAGATGGCCATGTTTATGAGTTCATGGAGTGCTGGCATGCCCACTGCTAATTCCATGCACAGGTGGGGGGTAGCTTTCATTTGGCTCTGGTTCAGCCAAATATCCAGTGGCCAAAAGGGAGAGGAAGGTGTGGGATGGAGGATTGGAACATCTGGAGCGCAGCCAAGCAATTAATGAAATGTGAATTTGGAGGAAAATGTCTCAAATGCATTGAGGGGAAAAAGGGGGGTTCAAAGGGCTCTCTGGGGCCAGCCAGGAGGGAGGCAGCTCCCAGTGTCCTCCTGTCAGGTGTTTGGTTGGGTTTGGAAACAGGAAAATCATGTGGTGTCAAAGAGGGAGGTAAAACCAACCACGGGATCAAACCCTGGCCAGAGGCACCTCCAGCAGAACCTTCACTGTGGGCAATGCAGCCCCCAGAGTCTGATGTGTTAAAACCTGAATGTCACAAGTTTTTCAGCAGCAGCAGCAGGATCAGGCTCCAGCTTTGGGTCAGAATCCTGACTTTTCACCTGACCAGACCAGGAAGGTCCCACTCCCTGGGCCAGCCTGGAGCTCTCATCCCTGTCCAAGGCCAGGTTGGACGGGGCTTGGAGCAGCCTGGGCTGGTGGGAGGTGTCCCTGCCCATGGCAGGGGTGGAACTGGATGGACTTTAAGGTTCCCTCCCAACCCAAACCATTCCAGGATTCCATGACACCCATTTCCCCAGCAGTGGGTGCATCGTGGATACTCAGCAGCTGAAACCAAAGCCTGGTGGGCAGCAGGTCATGCTGGAGCCACAACTCCCCCTTCCCAGGTGAAAAACACCCCTTTCCCAGGAAGACCTGGTGTCTGCCCCGGGATGGAGGAGCAGTGAGTGGAACGGGGGCAGCGCTGCCTGCGGAGCAAGGGCAGGGCTGGGTCCATCTGCTGAGCCTCACCCAGCAGGCCAGGGCTGATCCCGCTCGTCTCTCATCGTGTGTGATGCACATGCTGAAGCAATCAGCAGGGAAAGGCTGGCAGGGCTCCAGAGTGGGAGAGGGTGTGGGGTACACGCAGCTCCCCACGGCCCCGGGGCTGCCGTACCTCGTGCACCAACAAACCGCAGGTGCCGGGGGTTGTGAGCACTTGCCCAGCACCTCAGAGCTTTGGGATCTGCCTCCCGGTGCCCAGACCCCCCCCCAGCTCCCATCCACAGGGAAAGCTCAGGGGGGGAAAGCCCCATTTAGAGGCGAAAGCCCCCTGGTGCCGAGGATCCCCCTTCCCGGGGATGTTGGCATCTGGTTCCCATAGCACGGACCCCACATGTGCTGGGTGACCCCCCGGCCCCAGCCCCTCCCCAAAGGCAGGCCAGCACTCGCCAGGGCTGCAGGAAGGAGCCAGGGATTGTCTGGAGCGGGGCTGATGACAGGAGCTTTCAGGCTCATTGCCCGGGCTCTGCCACAGCCGGGGCAGATGCAGACGGGAGCGGGGCCATCGTAACCTGAGGCTGCTCAGCCCCAAAGAGCCACCCCGGGGACCTCAGACCAGCACAGCGGCCTCCTGGTGCACCCCACACCCCAGATCATCCAAATACTCGTGTGTTTGTGCTCCAAGAGTCTCCTGTCACTTCCCACTGGAGGAAGAAGCCCCCAACACCAGCCCTGGCTCATCCCTCTGCCTGTTCCTCCAGCTCCTGCCTGCATCCCGACAGCACCAGCCCCTGCTCCCCTAGGATCTTCATGGATGCACCCCCAGAGTCCCCTGGAGAAGGGAAGAGCCCAGCAGCCCTCACTGGAGGGAGCACAGGACCGTGGAGGGGGGTACAGGGCTGTGGGGACAGATGGATGTCCCCACCTTGGGTCTCACCCATCACCAGACCCAGCTTGTGAGCACAGACAAAAACAAGAGAGCCCATGGATCCAAAATGCTGGGAACAGGTTTTAGGATCATGTCTTGGGGATGGAGCCCAGATAGACCCCTGTCTGTGCCACAGTTCCCTCCTGCAGCAGGGGTTTAGTCCCCAGGGCAGTGCCAGAGGGGACTGGAGCAGCTCACAGAGGGGACCAGCGTGTTTTCCAGGCCCCTCCTCGTGCTGGGGGTGTCATGCAGCCACAGCCAGGCTTTTGCATCCCAGCTGCCAGGATGAGGCTGGAGAGCTTTGCAGACAGCAAGCCAAGGGCTGTCAGAGGTGTAGATGGAGGGACCAGCTGCCCATCAGCCCCTGAACGGGGACAACTGGGATGAGCCTGCAGGCTCTGCCTCCCAGGGCATCCCTGCATCCCTCTCCCCCCTGTCATCCCCACCTTTAACTCCCACAACTTCTGCAGCTCCTCGGAGCATCCTCTAGCTCCCCAAAACACCCAGGCCTGCCAACCCCCCCCTCAGCCCCTCTCCCACCACCCCCCACGGCAGGACCAGCCCACAGGACCCACCATCCCGGGGCTCCTGTGAACACCCCGTGGTCATTTTTAACCTCAGATCTTGGGCGTCATTAACAGCACACATGTGGGTCCGGGCTCCCCCGGGGGATCACATCTGGGGGATATTCATCACGGCCACCGCGGGCTGCAGCCCCCTCCCCACCCCCCCGGCACGGGATGGGTCACATCTGAGCGCTGAGCCGCTTGATGTGGAGTCATTAGCATCACAGACTTCCAGCCCAATTACTTGACAGATGAAATCAAGATCCGTTGGCCTTATTGTTTGCATCTGGAGTGCTGCATCCTCCGCACACACTCTGCCTCCTCCTCCTCCTCCTCCTCCCTGGCCACGACAATGTCAGGGTTGGCTTCATCTGGATGTCATTTACCCCAGCTTGGCACACGGGAACATATCAAATACCCCCTGGTAAAATCAGCCCCGTCCAACAGCAACTATCCACAGCACCTTCAGAGAGGAGAAGATGCACCATTTCCCACCTCTGCCCAGCGGTTTCCCTCCCACCAGCGGCTCCACAGGAGAAGGTTTAACTCTCCCGGCGATCCCGGAGCGAAGCCCAGGTGGATCCCACCCCAACCTGTTTGCAGCTCCAGTTTTGCAGCCAAGCTGCTGCTATTTTACCGACTGATTTCACACAAAGGAACAATTATGCTTCATTTCTACCCATTAACACGTCGAGTTTGCTTTAGGAAAGGGGGTTAAAAAAAAAAAAAAAAAAAAAAAAGGGAATTGCATCAGAAATATTTGAGGTGCTGAAGTCAGCACGCAGGTGTTGGGGCCGGCGCGGTGCCGGCAGCATTCCAGCGCCAGCCCAAGCAGAAAGCTCCTAATCCCGGTGATTACAGCGCATAAACAGGGGTGTGGGGATGGACTCACACCCCGGGCAGCCCCTGCGTTCATCTCAGCCCCGGAGCCTCACCGCGGGCTGTTGGGTGGGCAGAGCAGGTTGATTCTCCCCAGAATCTCCCGCCGCGCTTTGCTCCGCTCCAGGAGCTGATGAATCGTCGGGACCCCGAGGAGCGCCGAGTCCCCCAGGGCCATCAGGGTCAGCCATGGGCAGGGTGGGGATGGCCCTGGGTGCTGCAGGAGCATCATCCCCAGGGCAGAGGTTCTGCCGGCTTGCCTGGCACGCAGGGTGATGCCCATCCATCCCCAGAGCCACAGCGGGGATGAGGCAGTGCCCCGGAGGCAGGCACCGAGCAGCAGCAGGAATTTGGGCTTCTTTTTTTCCCCTCTAACCCATCTGTCCTTAATTTCTTTGGGGGTTTCACTCCAAATTCTTCAGATTCTACAGCAAATGCTTTGCAGTCCTCCCCTCGGCGGCTGCCCAGCTCGGGGCTGCTGCAACCAGAGCAGAGGGAAGGGAAAATCCCAACCCTGCAAATTCACCAACAATAACCCATGCCCAGGGGTTGTTTGTTGATCCATGGGATTTTTATCATCTGTTTAGGGTTGGTTGGTCATTTGTTGGTCCATCCCCCTCCCCGTTCTGGGGGCTGTGCCAGCCTGTCCCCCCGTGCAGCAGCAGGGGACAATAGCTGTGGTGGCAGGGGACACCAGACCCCGTTCCAGCCCACATCTGTCCATGCTGTGCTTCGCCAAGGGCTGGATCCAGCCCTGCCAGCCGTGCCCAGGAGGCGTAGACCTCTTGTGCCAGGAGTCCGATGTCCGCCTCGCCGGAGCTCTGCCGGGAGGTGTTTCCATTTCCTCTTATCGTTTGAAGCAACAAATCGCTTGTTTTGCCCTAATTTCGCAATTACAAGTTGGTCGCTCAGGGCTACGAGGGAATGCAAATGTCTGGGGCTGGGGAGCTCGGCAGCCCCCGCGGTGCGATGTGCCCTGCAGTCGCTGCTAATTAGCCGCTAATTTTACAGATTCCTTTATGGTTTGCAGCCATCCCATCTTCCTCGTGGGCTGGAGCCCCGCGGGACAGCCAAGCAGGTCCCCAGGATGTTTGGAGCAGCCTGGGAAGCACCAGGAGTCACTCCCAGCCTGGCTGAGGATGAGCTCAGGGTGCTCACAGCTCGCTTTGGGTGCTCCCACGTCCCTGGGATGTCAGGATCTGAAATATCCCCCAACCCCACTGTCATGCAGAGCAGAAACTCAGATCCTGCACGGCACTGGCACAAGCAGTGCTGCCCCAGAGCCCACACAGAGGCTCCCTTTGGGCCCAGCTCTGAAGATTTAAACCTTGGATTAACACGAGCACAATTCCTGCCTGGAGCCCACGGCCAAGCCACAGGTTTGATAAGCATCAGGACACCTTGATAAGCATCAGGACACCTTGATAAGCATCAGGACACTTTGATAAGCATCAGGACAGGGGTGCTGGCCCCACATGGAGAAATTAAATAAATACCTCACATATTTGGGTGATTCACACACAGGAGCAGCTGAACTGAAGGTGTGATCTGTCCTTCGATGGATTGACAAATTACAGCCTCTCCTCACTCCCCTTTAACCCCCATCATCGAGGGGGAGGCATTGGCCTGGTGTTTGCCCCTCACAGGGAGCCCAGCTCCCAGTGAATCCCTCCAAAACAAGGACCACTCCAGGGTTATCCCTGCTGATTGCCTCCTGCCCCCATCCCACAGCACCACAGGGTGCTGGGACAGCCTGGACCAGCCCCATGGGCTGTACCTCACTTCATGGCTGGACTGGGGGACGAGGAGGGTCACATTCCCTGGGGACTGGGTGATCCAGGGGGTTCAAAAGCTCTTTGAGTGCCGAATCCACAATCCCTCCATGCCCTTCCCACCGGAGCAGCAGCACAGGCAGCCAGTCCCACTGCTCTCCCACATCCCCTCGGAGCAGCTGTGCCAGGCACTGCTATCCTGCTGTGCCTGGGCTGGGCAGGAGAGGTGGGCAACCTCCAGCCTGGCATCCCAGGAGCCACCCCTTAAACGAGCTATTTTAATGAAGTGCAATCTCAGTTATGCAGGAACAAACGTCAGGAGAGATGATGGAAAAGCTTTCACCGGCTCCCTCAGCCCATGACCCATCACCGACCCAGCCCTACACCCTTGGGCAAACTTGAACCCACAGAATTCCCAGGAACAGAGCACACCACCCTATTTTAGTCCCATTATCCAGGGTTAGCATGTCTGGACAGGTGACAGGGAGCTTTTGGGATCCATGTCCCCACACCTGGACAGATGGATGGACACGGGATGTGGCTGGGAGAGGCAGCACCTCCTGCCTGTGTTACATCCCTGCTTCACCCACCAGAGCCAGCAGCTTAAACTAATCTGAGATTAACTAGTTTGAGCCTTTACTTTGAATCCAGTGCCTGTGGGATTGGTTTGAAGGCTCAGAGAAGTTGATTTCCAGCAGAGCTGTGGCACTGCTGGCAGGAACAGCCCCGGCCATAAAATCCCAGCCCCTCCTCGAGACGTCAGAGGGGAACAAAGATAGACTGTGATGCAGGAAAGATGCTCGAATTTAAAATAATCTGGGAGGAATGAGCACAGCCCAGCAGACACATGGCCCCAGCACCGCTCCCGAGAGGAGCTTTTCCTCTTTAAATAGACTCCACCACTTTCCAGCCTTCATTTTCCACGGAAGAACGATGCAGTTCAAAATCCTTGGATCCTCCCTGGTGCTCCAGGAAGCCCCTCAGCTCATCCCAAACACACCAGCTCCTCCGAGGTGGCCTCTGAGCACCCAGTCCTGGAGGAAATGTGGGCTCTGCAGAAATCCTTGGCAGTCTTCCCGCAGCTTCCCTGCTCCTGAAATTAAAGGATCGAGCCACAAGGAGCCCTCCATCTGAATTCAAACGAGCTGTATTTGCTGCTCATGCTAACTGAATTAGGTTAACTCCAGGCTGGATGAGAAGCAGAGCTGTCCCTTACAGTTCCTGGCTTTATTGTATTTAACCTTCAGACAAACACTCACCAGAGTGTCCTCGGCTTCAAAGCACTGGAATTTGGTCCTGGGCTGTTTTCGTGCTGCCCTGACAAGGCTGGGTGGGAGGTTGGTGGTTTTTTTAGGGTTTGTGGAAATGCTGGTGAGTCCAGTGCAAATGCTGGGAAGCAGAAACCCACGGGCAGTGCTGGGTGGTGATGGCAGAGGGTGGTGCCAGGGGTGGGAGCAGCTTCTCTCCTCAGTTCACATCCCACATCTCTGCAGGGCAGGATCCAGCCTCATCTCCTGCAGGACCCAGTCCCTGCAGTGCCATCCTGTCTATCCCCATCCCAGTGGGAGCACAGCCAGGCAGGGAGGGAACAGCACCCACCCAAAAGCTGGGACAGCAAAGGGGGCCAGGCTGGGGCAGAGCACCATGAAGGGACAGGACAGAGGTTTCAGAGGGGGAAGGAGAACATTCCACCCATCAAGATGAAGTTAATTCAAAAAACCCAGGCAGGAGGCTTCAATAAGCCCAGAGGACCCTGCCAAGAGTCACACTCCCTCTATCCAAGTGCACAAAAGCTGGACATGTAAGACATGAAGAAAGCACTGTCGGGGCAGGCCAGTGCCAGCCAGCAAATCTATTACAGTGGGAACATGAAATATTAATCACTGGTGCATAAAACAATAGGAAAAACCTGCCTTTTGGGGCAGCCATCCATCCTCACTCAGCAGGGAACATCAAGAGACACTAATTCCATACAGGTTCTGCTTAAATATTTGCCTCTGCCTTAATGCTCACGCAAGAAGCATTTGCTTTGAAGTTGAAAATAGACTGTAAATGTCTTTTGTGTGAGATGAAACATGATAAGACATGAAACCAGGAGGCTAAACTGTAGTTAATCACGGTGGTTTTACAAGCAACAAATCATTATTGCAGACAGTCAAGTGTATTGTTCTAAAGCACAGGGCAGGAGGATCGTGGGGAGAGAGCCCTGGCCGGGCATCGCCCTCCACCACGGGGGGTTTGGGGCCTTGGCATGTTGGGGAGCCCACAGGAGCAGCCACTGGGCTGGCTGGATGATGGGAGGGATGGAATAATGCTGGTCCAGGGCTGGGCTGGTGCTCACAGGGCTGGGCTGATGCTGGCAGGGCTGGGATGGTGCTGGCAGGGCTGGGATGATCCTGGCAGGGCTGGGCTGGTGCTCACAGGGCTGGGATGATACTGGCACGGGACTGGACTGATGCTTGTGGGGCTGGACCAGTGCTGGCAGCGCTGGGATGGTGCTGGTAGGGCTGGGATGGTGCTGGTAGGGCTGGGATGATCCTGGCAAGGCTGGGATGATCCTGGCAAGGCTGGGATGGTGCTGGTAGGGCTGGGATGGTGCTGGCAGGGCTAGGATGGTGCTGGCAGGGCTGGGATGATCCTGGAAGGGCTGGGATGGTGCTGGCAGGGCTGGAATGGTGCTGGCAGGGCTGGGATGGTGCTGGCAGCGCTGGGATGGTGCTGGCAGGGCTAGGATGGTGCTGGCAGGGCTGGGATGATCCTGGAAGGGCTGGGATGGTGCTGGCAGGGCTGGAATGGTGCTGGCAGGGCTGGGATGGTGCTGGCAGCGCTGGGATGGTGCTGGCAGGGCTGGGATGGTGCTGGCAGGGCTGGGATGGTGCTGGCAAGGCTGGGATGATCCTGGCAGGGCTGGGATGATCCTGGAAGGGCTGGGATGGTGCTGGCAGGGCTGGGATGGTGCTGGCCTGAAGCTGGATGGATGTTCACAGGGCCAGGCCGATGCTGGCAGGGCTGGTCTGATGTTGGCACTGGACTGGAATGATGGTGGCACAGCCCGGAGCATCCCTCCCTGGTGGCCCCTTTGCCCAGGGTGATGTGTTTTGGGGTGGTTCAGCCAGCTCCCCAGTGGAGCAGGGGAGGGCAGGAGTGCTGTGGCATCCCCACAGGACCTTTAATGTCATCAGGTCCAACCATCCACCAGCACCACTGAACCACGTCCTCAAGGGCCACATCCACACCCTGCCCTGGGCAGCCTGTTCTAATGCTTTACAACCCTTTCCAGGGACAAATATCCCTACTATCCACTCTCAAGCCCCCCTGCCAGGTGCTGGTGCCAGCACAGGGACACACCCACGCCAGGCTGGGACAGGCATTTCCCACATCAAAAACCAAGCTCCTGATCAGAAGCGATGCTCACTTGGGAGCCTGAGATAAGACCCCTAAGTATGACTGATTAACAACTAAACCCTCCCTGATTGCCTTAAAAAGTCGGAGCTCGACACCCGGGGAAGGGGAAAAAAAAAAAAAAAAAAAAGAAAAGATTGACATTTTCCTCGGGCTAAATATTTTTCCGGCGTGTTCAGACTCGCTCTGGATGTTTCCAGTCATTATCTCCCTAATTAACACACGCCACAAACCAAAACCCAATTTGCCCACCTCGTGGCTCGGGGAGGTTCCGTGGGATTGACCGAACCTCAGGAATGGGATCAGCAAGAGCCAGCTCAGGGTGGGAGCTGGGATAGGGAGAGGTGAAGTTATTGCTGGTGAATGAAGTATAATAAACCTTTCATTTTCTCCAGCTTTTGCTGGAAATGCCCTGGGACAGGTGAGGTGGCCAGGATGGAGCGGGCACCTCTCCTCCTGCCAGCCCCTACATTGCCAGGAAATCACCATGGGGTGGGATTTTTTTTTTTTTTTTATTTTCCATCACTTTATTTTCAGTAATTAACACAAAACCTGCATTTTCACAGCCCCCAAATAACCCCTTTTAAGCAAACTGATGCTCCAGAGCCCACGACCGGGATGGGACCCAGCACAGCTTGGGATGAAAACACCCATTTACCAGAACTGACTGCTCAAGAGCACCCCAAATCAGGCTGTGCTCCCTGTGCCAAGGGATATCCCAATGTATAACCCCCCAAAACGCTGCTTTGGGCTCTTGGGCTTTTGGGCTTTGGGCTTTGGGATCACCTGGAGTGTTCACAGGGGAGCCGTGGGCACAGCTGGAGGGGGGAAAAACTGTGGATCAAAGGGTAAAACGAAATAAAATGACACAAATATCAAAGGAGCCACCCCTGAGAGGCCAGGAAAGAGGAGTGAGAATTCCAGGTGAAAGCAGGAGCAGCCAGGCCCTGGCTCCAAGGAACAGGGTAATTAGAGCTCCGAGCGCCTCCGGGCCATTTGCTTTTCCCTTGCATAACGTGATTTCTGGGGGGCTTGTCCTCTTTATGAGGAGCATTAATCTATCTGCTGGCGGGCTCTGGCTGCTGTGCCAGTGGCTGGAGCCATCCTGAGGAGGGTCAGGGGCAGGTCCCCCGCGTGGTGTGCGGATAAAAAAATGGCCAAGACCAAAAAGGGAAGGTCAGCTGGAGGCTACGGGAGAGGAAATGAATGATTTTCCAAACAACCAGGGAAGTTCGTGTCGGCCTGGAAACGTAATTCAATTTGTGTGTTAGGGCTGAGCTGCTCCCAGCTAAGCAAAATCCTCTCGTTAAGGCAGAATTGTCATTAGTGTAATAATTGAATGAGGAGGGAGATGGCAGAGGGGATGCCCGGGCCATGGAGGGAGGGAAGAGCAGGTTTCTGAGTGCCCTGGGCACCCACAGTGGTCTGGGGAGGGTGAAGGACCCTGTGGGTGCACTGGGTGGCCGAGGGTGCTCAGGGAGCTGGGATGGGATCTGTCCTGCAGGATTGCATCCTGAATCCTCAGCACCAGCTGCTGCTGGAGCTGTCCACTCTCAGGTCTTTAACATCTCTGCCAAAACGGGATGGAGGATTCCCTGCTGGATCATCTCCTCAGTCCTCAGCACCAGGAGCTGCCTGGAGCCCTCCAGCCTCAGGTCTTTAATATCCCTGCTAAAATCCCATCTCCAGCCAGATTTCCAGGAAAATGTCCCATCCCTATATTGAAACCATCCTGAAAGGGTTTGGCTCCAGATAATTTTCCTTCTCGTTGCTGCACGGGTGGATGCCCAGGAATCCTCATCAGCGTCCTCCTTCCCTCCCTGCGGCGCCTGGAGAAGGGTTAGGAAAGGCACTGGCACCCTCCCGTGCCCACATCCACGAACTGCAAGGCAGGTGGAATCCCGGCTGGATCACAGAGCAGGAGCGGGAGGAACCTCTGCTGCCTCCTCACTGCGGCACCTCACGGGAAACCACTCCAAAAATTCCTTCCTTCCACACACTCCTGTGCTCCAGGGCTCACCTGGAGGTCACCAACCTGGAATGGTTTGGGTTGGAAGGGACTTTAAAGCTCATCTAGTGCCACCCCCTGCCATGGGCAGGGACACCTTCCACCAGCCCAGATTGCTCCAAGCCCCGTCCAACCTGGCCTTGGACACTCCCAGGGATGGGGCAGCCACAGCTTCTCTGGGCAACCTGTGCCAGGGCCTGCCCACCCTCACAGGGGAAGAGTTTCTCCCCAGTATCCTAAAGATCCAAGGATCAAAGACAAAAAGCAGCTTGAACCCCCAGACCGGAGCCTGGTGAGCAATCAGAGACAGAGATGAACCCGAGGTGAGGGCAGTGGAGGGGGATGTGGAGCCAAGAACACAGTGGGAAACAAGCTAAAAGCAGCTTCACTGGGGCAAAAGTGCTAAGAGGAGGGAAAAGGAAACACCTTCCAGTAAAGCTTTGCCCCTGGGATTGCCCAGAGGCCTCCAGTGCATCAGCATCCCCCTTTCCCATGGCAAAACTTGGGGCAATAGGAATAGATACAGAGTAAAGTCAGACACACCCCACACCCCCTCAGCCTCCCCACCCCCGAGACCCCCGAGCAGAAGCACCAGGATGCCATTCCCAGGGTGTTTAACACTCCAACACAGTGAATCAGTGCTTTATTTTCAGCATGGAAAGAGGTATGAGAGCAGCAGTGAGCTCCAGGTAACAAACTGGTGTGTCAGACTTTTACTGGTGCCCTCAGAGCCGTGGGATTGAGGCAAAACACACGGAGAGAAACCCCCCCAGCGTGTCCCTGAGTGCAGCTGCCCCAGCAGCACAGCCCCAAAACCCCACGGGTCAGAGCTCCTCCCATCTTCAAAAATCCTTGGGCATTGATTCCAGAGGAGGATTTGGTTTGTTGGGACAGGGAGGGAAGGACACGAATCAGGTGCTGAATTCAGGAGAACTCAGTGTGACAGCCCTTGGGAGCACTGAGGCAGCACAGATGTGGTTCCTGGAGCCTGAGCTGTGCCAAGAGAGCCCAACCCCGGCCTCCCTCCCACCAGGGCACAGCCAGGAGGGACCTGAGTGCCACTGGAGTTTATTGCACAGTGATAAACCTGGTGTAAGGCCAAGGCAGAGCCGAGGACACGGATCTCAAGCCATCTCTGCTGTGTGCAAGGTGGGCAGAGGGGGAGACCACCTGGATGCTGCCCAGGGGGATCATAAAACATCGTTGCCCCAGCACCCTGGGAGGGTTTATATAGGACAATTCATACCGTGATCCTGGCCCAGAATAGCACCAGGGATTAACCCAGACTCTGACCCCAGCTAATCCAGCGTGACTCCCTGGCAGTGCCAGCGCAGCGACTGCACTGCATCAGTGCCTGGCTGTGCTCTGCAGAGTGTCCTGGCTGGCTGGAGTCAGCAGCAAACCCTCCCCAGAGCTCAGCAGAGGCAGGAGCGCAGGCACAGCCGCTCCTTGGATGGGCAAAACCCCAAGAAGTCTGCCCCTGGCAGAGGGGAGGGTGCTGGGGAGCACAGCCAGGTCCGGAGGGGGAAAGGGTGGGGAAAATAAAGAGCTGTGGGGTTTGCATCACCCTCAGGTCATACAACCCTCCACCGAGCAGCACAGAGCTTCAGCAACCCCATTTTCCCCTCACCTCCCCCCGGGGCCTCCCAGAATCCCAAGTTGGAACTGGATCAGGAAAACCAGGAGGGAACAGTGACAGGGAAACCAGGAGGGGACAGTGACAGGGAAACCGGGAGGGCACAGTGACAGGGAAACCAGGAGGGAACAGTGACAGGGAAACCAGGAGGGAACAGTGACAGGGAAATGAGGGGTGAACCACGACAGGGAAATCAGCGGGGAACTGAGTCAGGGAAACCAGGAGCTTCCTTAGGTTTCCTCTTGCCACAGTGCCCCTTGCTGAGATGGTGTGAAGGCAGGATCAGCCCAGGGCAGAGTGCCAGGGGGAGCAGCTCGCTTACTTCTCCTTCAGGTCGTTGTCAGCTTTACCTAAAAGAGGGGGAGGGACAATCAGGGCTCGTGTTTCTGCCTCCAGAACCACCAGCCCTTTTTATATGGGTGTTTTGCTACACACCTCACAGCCATCCCAGCACAGCAGCTTGTGCCCAGGGTGCTGCTCAAAATCAGGCCTCCTGAGGCCTTTTTCTGACTTGGAGGAAGCAAAGAGCACAATCACCAATGGGAAGAAGCCCTGCCCTTCCCACAGCCCAGCTCCCTACCCACAGGGTTGCAATATTCACAGCTCCCACCCAACTTCCTTCCAGTGCCTAAAGGGACTAGAAGGGGCTGCAGAGGGACTTTCCACCAGGGCACAGAGGGACAGGACATGAGGGAATGGGCTCAAACTGAAAGAAGGGAAATTTAGATTGGATATTGGGAAGAAATTCTTCCCTGTGAGGGTGGGGAGGCCCTGGCACAGGTTGCCCAGAGGAGCTGTGGCTGCCCCATCCCTGCAAGTGTCCAAGGCCAGGTTGGACGGGGCTTGGAGCAACCAGGGCTAGTGGAAAGTGTCCCTGCCCATGGCAAGGGGTTGGAATGAGATGATTTTTCATCTCCCTTGCAATCCTTACCATTCCAGGATTCTATAACTTCCCCAAGAAGTGACAGCAAACCCCCCCCAAGCCCCACCATGGGAGCTCCCTGCCCTCACTTTGCTCCCCCAGCAGAACCCCCCCAACACTCAGCTGCCCCTCAGACACACAGAGACGTGTGGGCACATCCAGGAGCTCCAGTCACAAACTGCTCCTCCAGGAGGAGGCTGTGGAGCCTCCAGCTGATCAGTCTGATATAGTTTCAGGGCTTCCAGGCAGCTCCTTGGCTTATCAGCCCAGCCAGAGATGCCCTGCCGAAATCAGTGCAGTGCACACACTGCCCGGGCTATCAGCAGCTCCCCAAAAATCACTGCCAGGGCTGGAACAGCCACCAAGCCAGAGCTGGTACCTTTCGGGACGAACTTCAGCGAGCTGCTGAATATTCAGAAGCGGGACTGGCCCCGCTTGGGCCCATCGTTGAGGAATTCGTGGCCCAGCCCGTTGCCGCACTTGCCACAAGTGACCTGGAAGAGCAAAGGAGAGGGTTGGCAGCAGTCAGGCTGTCCCGGCCCGGGCTCTGGGGACACGAGCCCGTGGGGAGCTTTGCCCCCGCACCCCGAGGGTTTGGGGACGGGCACCTTGAGAGCCCCCGGGCGCTCCTCCCGCTTGGCCACGCTGTCCCCGCGCAGGGTCTCGGTGAAGGCCGGCCAGGGCGACGAGTGCTCGTACTTGGCCCGGCTGGAGAACAGCTCATGGCCACACTTGGCACACACGTAGATGCCTGGGGGGGGCGGGAGAGGGGTCAGTGCGGGGGACAGCGGGGGTGACACGTGAGCGCGGGGACACGGGACACCAGCGGGGGACTTTGCCCCGCGTGGATCAGTGCCAGATGCTGCTGCTGCCGGACCCCCAGGGACCCCCCAGGGCAAGGCAGGGGGGTGGAGGGGGCAGAACCGCTCTCCCCATGGGGGTCCCCCCAGGACAGGATCCCCCCAGGACAGGATCCCCCCAGGAAGCCCCTGCAGGAATCGACCCCCCCCCTTCCAATCGCGGGGATCTCCCAAAAACGACCCCAGACCCGGGACCCCCAGCGCGGCCCCCACGAGTGGAAGATGCTCCGCAAAAGGACACACTCATTCCCACCCCCCACCCCCACCCCAAAAACCCTCCCTCCGCCTCCCCGAGTGCCACCCCCCGCCCGTCCCACGGGGGGATCCCCCCGACCCCACGCGCGGGGGCCGCTCACCCGGCTGGAAGTGGTCCTTGAACACCTCTCCGCCCAGGAAGGAGCAGAAGGACATGGCTGCTCCCGCACCCCCGGCCCGTTCCGCCCGCCCGGCCTCGCCCCTTCCGCCGGGCCCCGCCCCGGGCCCGCCCCGGCCCCGCGGGGGGCGCTGGGGCCGCCGCACCGGGAGGGTCCCGCAACCGAGGGGGCTCCTCTCGCATCCCCCCCTTCACCTCGGGGAATCCCAGTGCGGGCCCCGCAGCCCCGGCCGGTGCGGGGGGGACGCAGAGGGGGAGCCCCGGGGGTGCGGGCGGGGGGCGCGGGGCGGGGCGGCGGGCGCGGGGCGGAGCGCGGAGCCGGCACACGGTGCTGCGGATGCTCCGGCCCCGCCGAAAGGAGCGGGGCGGGCGCCAAGCCCGGCACCGGGCACCCGCACTGGGCACCGGGAACCCGCACCGGGCACCGGGCATCCGCACCGGGCACCGGGCATCCGCACTGGCCACTGGGCATCCGCACCCCGCATCGGGCATCCGCACCCGGCAGCGGCACCGGCTCTTCACCCCCGGTACCGGCACCCGCACCGACTCCAGCTCCGGCCCTGCTATCCCGGCACCAACATCAGTCCTTGGATCCTGGCACCAGGACCGGCCGGCCTCCATCAGCGCCGGCACCGTCACTGGCACTGGCACCGGCACCGGCACCGGCTCTTCTTCCCTGGCACAAGGTCCGGTCCCTCCCGGCACCGGGATTGATCCCCCCGTTATCTTCCCCCGGCACTGGGATCGGTCCGACTCCCCGGCATTGCTCGTCCTTCTCCATCACCGGGACCGACCGACTCTTCCCCCGGGCCCCCCCTCCTGCCGCAGGTACCGGCGCTGCGGGGCCCGGGCCGGGCGGCGGGGCCAGGGCAGCCCCAGTTTCCCCAGCAGGGCGGTGGGTTGGTGGTGGTCGGGACTGGGGGTCCCCCCAGGCACCCCCAGGGCTCCGGGGATGGGTGCTGGCACAGGTTCAGCGGGGATGCCCCGTCCCGCCGCCCCGGGAGCGCAGAGCCGGGGTGACCCGTGGGGACCCTCTCGCAGGGGGGTGCGGGGACTGACCGAGGCCCCTGCGGGCGCGGGGGGTCCCGGACAGGCAGAGGCAGTAGCCCGGCGTGTGGCAAGGTGAGGGCTTTGAAGGTGAACCTTGGCAGGTTCTGGAGGGGATGAGCTGCTGCAGCTCCTTTCTCCTTCCAGAAACCAGCACTGCAAGTCCCTTCTTCCCTAGTTTATCCAAGGACCCTCGGATGAGTCCCCGGGCTTGGGCTCTCATGGAAATGGCACCTTCTTGGCGCAAGAGGATAAATTTTGGCTCCCTTTGGGCACGAGCCGGGGTCTGTCCCTGCTATCCTGCTGCTGCAGCGATGCTTCCTGAATTCCAGCGGACGTGTCCCTGGGCCGGGAGGACCCCGGGGGCTGTGGGACCCCCACGAGGGGCAGGCACCGGCGGGGCTCCTGGGCTCCTGCCCGCTGGGTGCTGCCGCTTTGAATTAGGTCAGGCTTCATCTCGGGCCGGCTGAGCTCCCGCTCCAGCCCCGGGGATTGATGACTCGTGGCAGGAGCCCGGGCAGGGGGAGGAAGGGGCTCTGCCGCTGCCCCGTGGGGCACAGGGGAGCCGGGAATGTGCCATGCGGCACGGAGACAGGGTGATGCCATGTGCTGGAAGCACCTCCCGTAAGATCCACCGAGATCAGAGGAGCAGGATGTCAGGAAAAGCTCCAAATAGGCTCCGGGGCCCTGCACACCTTCAGGGCACGGATTTCCAGCTGGTGGAAGGAGCTGCAGCAGCTGCTGGGCCCTGGGTCTGGGCAGCAATGTCCATCCAGTGTCTGCTGCTCACCCAAATTCCCATGGAGAAGCTGTGCTGGTGCGAATGTGATGGATGTGGGAACTGGCTGGATCCTTCCCCAGGGCTGAGAGCTCCCATGAGGGATGTGAAGGTCTCTGGAATGATGAGCAGAGGGTGTGAATGGCTGAGACCTGGGAGTGAAGAAAAGTCCATGGAAAAGCAGGGCCGGGCTCAAGCTCTGGGATGCACAGGGTGGTGGAGAGGCTTTGGGAGTGGGTTCTGGGCTGGCTGGCTCTCAGAATCCCACTGGAGCCATTCCAGAGGTGCCAAACCCCTCCTGGCTCCTCATTCCCCCCCCAGCAGCATGAAATCCACTCCAGTATCCACCAGTAAAACCCCTAAGAAAGAGCAGTGTGGAAGTGGGAGCAGAGGACAGAGCTGGGATCCTGCACTGCCCAAGCCATTGCCTGAAGTGACATCCCGAGGCTGCAGGGAGAGCCCGGCACTCCTTGATCTCAGGATGGCAGGAGCACTCCGGGGGCAGTGTCACAGCTGGGTTCTGGGCTTTGTGGAGATAATTGGAGAGGGATTTCCAGCTCCTTTGTCTGGGCGAGGAAAGCCCAGCAGAGCAGTGCTGCTGTCACCTAATTAACCTGAGGGCTGAGGGAAGTTAATGTTTCAATTAACTCTCCCTGATTTGACAAACAGCAAATGCCAGCCGGGCAGTGCCCGCTTGGGAGTGAGTTAGAGGGAGCATCCCCCGTGCCATGCTGGGCCAGCTCCTGCTCCCTGGGCATGTGAGGGGGGTATTCCAGGGGGAGACACTCCCAGAAACCAGCCCAAGCTGGGCTGCAGCTTCTCTCTGTGTCATGTCAAATCCAAGCCCTGAATGTGAACCAGAGCTGGGAGCAAGGAGCAGATATTTGGAGCTGGAATCCAGTGGAGACACTTGCTGATGGTTATGGCTTGGGTATTTCCAACTGCAGTGAGGGGGGACACAGTCGCTGGGGGTCTTGTGTCCCTGCCCTGCAGAGAAGCCCTGGCCTGGGTGTCCCAAGCACTGCTCCTCAATGGAACATCCAGCACAGCACTGATTCCTTCCAGGGCTGTGGGGACGCCCCCTGAGAGCTGTTTGCTGGTGCCTCCAAAGCCACCACCATCCCCATTGCCCCACCACCCAGCTGAGCCCACCCAGCTGCCCCCAGCACTTGATGAAAACGCTTGCCAGGACCTTCCTATCCAATTTATCCTGGAAAGAGCAAAAAGATTCCCCCTATCCTGCAAGGCCACAGGCTGGGGACGAGCTCTGGGCTGGGAGGTGGGTTTGTGCTGGGGCACCTCTGCACTCAGCATGTGCCCTCTGAAGCCTGAGCCAGCAGCAAAGCCTCCCCCAGGGCTGCCCAGTGTGGACCCTCCATCTCGGGGTACTGGTGGTCCCACCGTGGCACCCAGTGGGGTCCACCCCCAGCACCCCCTCCCCAGAGGTGGCTGTTGCAGCAGCGTAGCCCCCGCGGTACTCGCTGTCCCTGCCAGAGGAGAATTCCCATACAAACCCAGGCTATTATTATCTCTGTCTTCCACCGTGCTAATGGTCTCTCAGGAAACAGACTTCTTTTTTTTTCCCTTTTTTTTTTTTTTAGCTTTTAAATCCCACGAGTAGGGGAGCAGTGGGAGCAGAGAGACGGGCACGGCTGAGGGGAGCTCCAAGCCCAGAGCAGGGACCTGGTGTCCCCTGACCCGGCAGGGACAGGGAGCGGTGACCACGCAGGACCCACCAAGGATCAGCCCCGGAGCGTTCTGGTAGGAACAGCCAAGGGTGATGGGCAGAACTGGGGATACTGGGATGGCTGTGGCACGAGGGCACTAGGAAACCTGTGTGATGAGGGGCAAGGGGTGTCCCAGCTTCTGTGCTTGGGTGGGAGGTGAACAAGGCCCTGCAGGATCAGGGAAAGGATCCCTTGAAATCATAGAATCATGGAATGGTTATGATTGAAAGTGACCTTAAAGTCCATCCAATCCCATTAAGGGCAGAGGCACTTTCCACTCAGGTCCAGCCCCATCACTCATTTTCCTCAACTCTCTCCTTGTTTGGCTGCTTTGGTGCTTTGCTGGGTGTCCTGGACCGCTCTGTGTGCCAGGGGTGCTGGTGGTGCCAATGCTGCCACAGCCCTGCCCGCAGGCTGGATGGCACCAGCCCCCCAGCCGGGGTCTCTGCTGGCTGCTGGGACCAGGGGGGGCAATCACCCATGGATGATCTGGGTTAACAAGTGGCTCCTGTAAATCAGAAGCAAAGCGAGAGCCGAGGAACGTGAGATTATATAAAGGGGGCTGGAGGCAGCTGCGGCACAGCCTGTAATTAATTCCTGGCACTGAGGAGCTTTGAAGATCCAGGGCGGCGCAGTGCCGGGTGTGAGGCAGCCCCAGGGTTCCTGGGATGGCATCCCTGCTCCTGCAGCAGGGATACCACGAAGGGAAGAGGCTGAGCACCTCACAGACCTGCTGGCAGCTGGCTCTGCAGAGCCCATCCAGCAGATCCATCCAGAATCACGGAGGGGGCACAGCCTGGGAGTGGGTCAGCCCCTGGCTTTGGGAGTGGGTCAGCCCCTGGCTTTGGGAGTGGGTCAGCCCCTGGCTTTGGCAGGAGCGCAGCAGTGAGGGATCATGGTGGCTGGTGGGCACAGGACAGCACTTTGCCAAGGCCAAGGACACCCTCAAGGCTACAGAAACTCTGTTAGGGAAACTTTTGTGCCCCTCCAGTAAAACCAGAGATTCCCGACCTGCAGAGGGTCCTCACACTGCACTGGGACCAGAGCTCAGGCTGGCTCCATTTCGGGTTCGTGCAGTGCATGAAGAGGGAGCCAAACCACTGTTGGTTATGCCAGAAAATTCAGAGGAGTCAGGGAGTCCTGCCTGCTGGCCTGGCATCCCTCCTTGCAGCCCCAGCACTTGCGCTGGGACCAGTAGCATTTCCTGATGCAGGAAAACCTCCCTCAGTGGGCTGCAGACCTGGCTGGTGGTTTCGGGTTCTCAGAAGCCCCGTTGCTAATTGCCTGCCTGAGGTTTATCCTCGTTAGACAAGCGGTTCCCCACACCCCATCACTGAGCTCATCTTACCATGGTGCCTCCTCCATCCCATCCCTGCCGGGAAGCCCAGGGAGAGTCACAGGCTCTGTGCCCCAAGTGCATCCCGAAATAGGATGGAAGGCACCCAGCCTGGAGCAGCAGGGTCCCCAGGGTCAGCCCGCTCCTGCTCGGGGCTCACGGCAGTGGTGCTGGGGAAGGCCGGGCTGGGGCAGGCCGTGCTGTGCCCTGAGGTCTCTCGGAGCTGAGCTGATCCCTCTGTTCCCCCGGCAGCACCATCGGCGATGCGAGCCATGGCAGACCAGGCTGCGGCGGCGACCGACGCCTCTCCAACCCTGGCACCATCCCCGGGCTCACCTCGACGTGGGGACACCGATGGACTCACACCCCATCCTGCCAGCACCAGGGAGGACATCGGCGGGCTCCTGCCCACCACGGACGGGGACTCAAAGCGTCCCCCCTCACCCCAGCCCGGGGGGATGCTCCTGTCTGACCTCCCACGGGCCCCCCAGCCCCGGCTGAGCCCGGCCAAGTCCCGCACGGCGCCATCCTCACCCAGCATCTCCCCGTCGGAGAGCCGGGCCGCCCTGCTCCGGCTGCGCGAGGCCAGGCTGGAGGACACGCGGAGGAGGCTGTCGGAGGCCGTGCAGGAGCCCCTGAGCCGGCTCAGCCGCCTCATGGCCGAGGAGAGCAGCCCCCCGTGCCGGGCGAAGGAGCCGGGGAGCAGCCCCGGCACACCGGGGGGCCGTGGGGCCGGGGCACGCCGGGTGCGGGACTGGACGCCCTGGGAGCCCACCCTGAACTGCCGCTACGAGATCTGCTCCTACGGGGACGTGATCCAGGTGGTGGAGGTGGCACAGCGGGAATCAGAGCCCCCGCTCCCACCCCCTGAGGAGCCGCCGCCGGCGCGTTCCGGGGGCGCAGTGCCGGGCAGAGCCCTCGCCTCCATCGCCCTCCTCGCCTACGGCTACCTGGTGCTGCCCCTGCCGCCCTACGCCGCCGGCCTCTGCGTGGGGCTGCTCTGTGGGCTGCTGCTGGGCTTCCTCGCCATCCTCCTCCTCATGCCGAGGGCTCCACCGGCCACACGGGGACCCTGGGGCCGCCTGCGCCCCAAGCTGCTCCCCGGGGAGCCCCGGGAAACCCTCCACCTCCAGGTAGGAGGGGGTGGCCTGCGATGAGGGGTTGGAGGGGATCCCCAGGAGGGAGGTGCCCGTGGTGGGTACAGGCTGATGCCCCCTCTCCCTCCCCCAGGGCTGGATGAACCAGCTGCACGTCTACGACCCCGAGCTTTTCCACCCCTCGCTCACGCACTCGGTGCTCGCCGTGCTGGACGGGGCCACCCTCAAGCTGTCCTACCCCAAGAGCAACATCCCGCGCAGAGCCACCTTCGAGGAGGAGATCCTCGACACCGCCTTCGTCAGCCACCGCTGCTACGACCTGACCGACGCCAAGGTGAGCCTGGCGGTGCCCAGGACTCTGCCACGGGAGACTCTCCCACTCTCCCCCCGCCTGGCCCGGCCTCACCCCAGCTCTCGGTGCTGCAGGTCTTCCTGTGCCCCCCCAGCCTGGCCCGAAAGCGGACGTGGAACAAGAAATACCCCATCTGTGTCCTCCTCCCCGAGCCGGCCGAGGGGGAGGGCAGGAGCAGCGAGGAGCAGGACACGGAGCTGCAGGGGGATGAGGGGACAAAGAAGGTGGCAGTGTCCGGGCAGGACACCCCAGGGGACTGCAGGGAGAGGTGCCTGTACCTGTTTGGGAGGACGGGGCGGGAGAAGGAGGAGTGGTACCAGCACCTTGTACAAGCCTCCCGTGGGACGCCCAGCAGCCACGGTGACACCAGGGCAGGTGAGACATGGCCATCGTGGGCTCTGCTCTGCACCAGGACCCATCCAGCTGGGAGATGTACATGTGCCCTTGTGGGCAGCAATGGGCATGGGGGGATTTAAAATCCGTGGATGTGGCACTTGGGGACATGGCCTAGTGGTGGTGTTGGCAGTGCTGGGGGAATGGTTGGACTTGATGACATGAGAGGGCTTTTCCAACCTAACTGACCCTTGTATTCCATGTCCCCAGGCGTGGGACCGGCTTCGCAGAGCAGCGGCAGCAGCAGCGGAGGGAGCACCGAGGACGTTTCCTCCTCCGTCCCACCCAAGGATCTGCTGGGAAGCGTGGAAGAGATTTACCTGGATTACAACACCTACATGGCCCGATTCGTGCCGGCACAGGGAGCACCCAGCCCGGACCGGAGCCCCTCTCACGGAGCTCTGGGCAGCCCCACGCCCACCAAGGTGAGTGGGACAAACCCAGCCCCGGGAGCGGGACTGATGGACCCTGAACAGAGCCAATTCCAGGCTGTGCTTCATCCCCTCCCTCCCGGCACCGGGGTAGGAACAGCCAAGCCCTGGGGCAGGGGAACACCTGGGCAGCAGGTCCCACTGCTCAAAGGCCACCTCCCTGCAGGGGCCCGTGGCTCCTGTGCCCCCGCAGCTCGGCGAGGACACGGGCGGGCACAGCGAGGCAGGCATGGCCTGGATGAACGCGCTGGTGGGGCGCATCTTCTGGGACTTCCTGCGGGAGCAGTACTGGGCTGAGCAAGTGTCCAACAAGATCCAGAAGAAGTTGAGCAAGATCAAGGTGAGAGGCAGGAGCATCCCAGCAGCCGGGGGAGCCCCGGCCCCCAGGCCCCATGGCAAGGGCCAGGCTGCAGTGACCGTCCCTGCGGGGTTTCCCTCCATCAGCTCCCGTATTTCATGAACGAGCTGGCGCTGACAGAGCTGGACATGGGCACATCCATCCCCTTGGTCCTCAGTGCCTCCAACCCCACCGTAAATGAGCGAGGTAAGAGCCCGGCAGGGATCCCAGGGCTGGCTCCACTGCAGCTTCACTGAGGTGCCAGTCTGGTCCCTGAAGCGCAGAAGTTTTGGCAGGTGCACAGGCAGCTCTGCCCCTGCGGTGCTGACCTGTCCCTCTCCCTGGCAGGGCTCTGGGTGGACATGGAGGTCACCTACAGCGGCTCATTGCAGATGACGCTGGAGACGAAGATGAACCTCAGCAAGCTGGGGAAGGAGAGCACTGCAGAGGAGAGCGGCCCAGCAGAGGCAGGCACAGAGGGGTAAGGAGGCTGTGCACAGCTGGCTTCACCCTCCTCCTCCTCCTCCTGCCTGAGCGAGCCGAGGGGCTGCTGGCCCAGGGCACCCCCGTGACGCCCCTCGGGGCTCGCAGGGCCAGGCCCCGGCTGATCCTGCTGGCAGACAGCGACGCCGAGTCCTCCAGCGCCGGCTCCTCCGAGGAGGAAGATGTCGCTGCTGCAGAGCCCGTGGGAGCCCCAGGGGAGCGGGTCCCCCCGCCTGGCACCGAGGGGTAAGGGGGTGTTGGGGGTCTGTGCCGTGGGGGACATGGGGACAATGTCCCCGGGAGGGCACACAGCACACGGTGGCAGCCCTGGAGAGGGAACCCTGTCCCTGTGGGATGCCCTGGCAGAGGGCTGGGGGACCCCAAAAGCCAGCAGGGCCCTGGGCCTCACCCTGTGCTGAGCTGGGGCTCCCCTCGCTTCAGCCACGTCAGCGGCAACAGCACGAGCCGCAGGATCCTGCGCTTCGTGGATAAGATCGCCAAGTCCAAGTACTTCCAGAAGGCCACGGAAAACGAGTTCATCAAGAAGAAGATGGAGGAGGTTTCCAACACGCCGCTGCTGCTGACGGTGGAGGTGCAGGAGCTGGCAGGAACCTTGGCTGTGAACATCCCCCCGCCACCGACGGACCGTGTCTGGTACCAGCTCTCCTTCCCCCCACATGCACACCCTCCTTCCAGCTCCCCTTGCTCCCTGTGGCTCCAAGGAGCCAGCTCCAGGGCTTTGGGATCACCTGGAGCACCAGCAGCCCAGGGCTGTTCTCCCAGGGGGACTCACTGACCTCAGGCTCATTTCTCTGAGTCCCCACCCAGGCCAAGGCAGGATCTGGGGACAGTGAGGTGCCACCTCCTCCCTAAAACCCAGCAGTGGGACCACCTGGGCTGTGCCACATCTTCTGGCCGTGGTGCTTTCTGCCTCTCTGCTTTCCCCTCGCAGGTACAGCTTCCGAGTGCCGCCCCAGCTGGAGCTGAAGGTGCGTCCCAAGCTGGGCGAGCGGGAGGTGACGTTCCTGCACGTCACCGAGTGGATCGAGAAGAAGCTGCAGCACGAGTTTCAGGTGCCTGGGCTGCTAAAGGGCTGGGCAAACCCTGCCATCGGGGATAATCAACCTCAGTTTGGGCAGTACTCTCCAGCTTTGGACAGTCAAGAGACAGAAACCGAATAAGCAGCTCCAGGGCTGGTGTTCTGAGCATGACAGTGCTTGGGGAAAAGGGATTTCCTCCCTTTTGCAGCCCTGCCCCAAGCAGGGGGGACTCAGGCTCTCAGCCACTCCCAGGCAGACACCCCCTAGAAGGGCTGAATCCACCCATCTGCTCTGGCCTGGGAAGGCTTTGGGGATTTACCATCACAAGGGTTTGTTTTCAGCCTCTCACCTTTGAGACTTCTGGCCAAATATCCCCACAGATATTTAGGGCACCCCAAAGAGCTGCCCATTTGGATGATTTCAAAGTGCTGGTCCCTGCCCTTTGCCATGAACTCCCATGAAGCCATAGGGGTGGGCAGGGCCAAGAAAAAACTGTTCCTGCTTGTTCTCACCCCAATATCCAGAGCTGGGAACCCCCTGGGGCTGCTGCTGAGGGGGTGGGAGCCCAGGACCTGTTCACAGCCCTGGGCTCTGACCTGAGTGTGGCTCCTGCCAAGCCACCTCCAGGCAGTGTCCCCAGGCAGGGGAGTGGTGTTCAAACCCACTGACTTGTTCCCCTGGGTTCCTCTTTCAGAAGATCTTGGTGATGCCAAACATGGACGATCTCATCATTCCCATCATGCGATCCGGCCTGGATCCTTGGCCGCCGGCAGCGGGACTGCCCCGGGACCTGCCAGCCAAGGGGGACAAGAGGCTCTGAAGCACATTCCCAGGGGCAGGGACACTGCATGGAGCTCAGGGATCTCACTGGGACAAGGGGAATGGCTGGGCCTGGATCCATCCTCATCCTCTGCTTGTGCAGATGAGCCTCCTCCTCCGATCCTGCAAGCACACGTTCAGGGCAGAACCAGGCACAGCACAAGGAGCTTCTGCAGAGCCAGGAACTTCATGGCCGAGCTTCCCAGGACTCCTGGCCAAGGAGGCAGCTCTGGGCCAGTGGAAGGCTGGGCTTCCCACTGTCTGGTTCCCAAAGAGGGTGCAGGCCGCCCAGACCGGTTCTGCACCGAAGGAGTTGGGATCATGGCTGATTCAAACATCACAGCTCCAAGCATCCCACCCTCCCCACAGGCAGCTGGACTGCAAGGAAAGCAGGGGTGGGAAACGAGTCCAAACTCAATAAATCCATCGCTGCCCAGCCCTGCCTAGCAGCCATCTTGCTGTACACAAATCCCCACATCTGCTGAGGATTCCGGCTGGGATCGGGGGGGATTTGAACGGGGGAAAATCCCACGGGTCAAACCTTCTGCTCAGCAAAACGGTGTCTGGGTGAGTGTGAGAGGCAGTGAGGGGAGAGACTGTCAGGACACTGGGCACAGGCAAGTCAGGGAGCCCAGTATCCCCAGTGGAATCTCCTCTGGAAGGAAGTGGAGCCTTTGTGGTAGTTTGGGTGAGTGAGAAAAAAAACACTGGGCAAAGGAAAGGGAGGACCCAGAGGCCACAGCAGACACTTGGCTGTCCCAGTTAGTCCCTGTCCATATGGGCCAACCCCAAGTGTCACTTTTCCCGTCCCTGCCTGCTGAAAAGAGGCAAGGCATCCCTCCAGAGGGAAGATAGGGAGCAGGCACAGCTTGGAGCCCCTTTATTGGAAGTGCCCAGTCAGGCAGCCTTGGATCTCCATCCTTACAGCTCTTCCCGCACACTTGGCTTTTCCTTCACCAGGTGTTTCTTCTGAGGGCCCTGGAAGGGAGCAGAGAGGAGAGTTTGGAGTTAGGGACAGACAAACCTGGCCTGAAGAGCTGAATCTGGGCTGTGGGGAGCAGAAATGCAGCTCTGCTGGGCCAGGCTGCTCCTGGTCCCCCCTCCCCAGCTGGGGCCTTGGTGCCACCACCCACCAGCCCCCCTGAGTCCCCATCACCCTTCAGGAATTGGGAAAGGATCATCACTGCCCTTGCACACAGGGTTTGTTTCTCTGGACAGCATCAGAGCAGCCAGAGAGCACCAGGAGTGACCTGCCCTGAGCCAGATGGGCTGATCTGTGTCAGGGAACGTGGAGGGGAGCAGGAACTGGGTTCATGAGCGTTTCCAGGAGGTGTTCCAGTGTTTCCATGGTAGGAAAGCTGCTGAGCTGCTGCCTGAGCCTTGGAGGAGGCAGGACCTCCCTCAGCTCAAGGCACAGCTCCTCAGCATCCAACTCAGCAGAGCCTGAGGCTAAAAAATGGGGTTGTCCCAGAACAAATCAATCCTATGGGAGCAGACAGCAGGAATTACTTATGTCCCTCAACTTCCAGCCAAATGTGATGTTTTACACAGGGGGAAATGGTAAATAAAAGAGCTGCACCCAGGTAAAACCTCCTCCTGCCTCCAAATCTTCATCACAGCAGCTCAGGGCTTGCAGGGACACACCCCAGGCTCCTGACACTGAGCTGAAGGAAATCAGCTTAACCTCTAAAGAGCTCTGCAAAGGCACTGTCAAACCAATCCCCCTCCCAGCACTAAGGAGGCTTAGCCAGCTTCACATGGCATTTCTGGCTGACAGGCCAGATCCAGACCCAGTTTACATCTGCGTGGGATCCAGGCAGTTGTTTCTTTTCCTTTCCCCTTCCCTCTCTCCTGGCTTACTCAATGCTTCCTCCATTTCAGTTCAGACTTGCAGCAGCCTGGCGTAGGCTGCAAAACTATTCAAGAAACTGCTTGGTTGGGATTATTTAATCATTTCTTTTGCCCTGTATTTAAGAAAAATACACTGCTTGGCCTTCTTGAAAGCTCCTGACAAAAGAATCACAAATTTGTGCCTGAATTTGACCCAAACTTTTTCCTCCTAAGAACATTGAAGCTATAAGTCATTCCAAACAAATCAAAGCAGTGCACAATTCCAAGTGAAAGGGGCCATATGGCCAAGGCAGTGCCTGCCAAGTTAACTGCTTGTTTAAAACTTCCCGAGGTGAATGGGAACTGGTTGACCATATGGTCTATTATTTGCTAGTTGGGTTGTCTTGGATCACTCACACAACCCTCATGTTCTTCTTTCACGTAATTTCTGCTGTGTGAACTGAATTCATGGCTGTCTTTATGCAAGAGAGCCTCAATCATTCATTTGCCTGTTGTTATATAGAGAAGCAAGCCATGGAATCACAGAATCCTGGAACGGTTTGGGCCAGAAGGGACCTTAAAACTCATGCAGTTCCATCTCCCTGCCCTGGGCAGGGACACCTTCCACTGGAAGGTGCTTGGTTGGAGACAGTCAGTTGCTTTAGCCCCAGGATGAGCTGGAGGCAGCCCAGAAGGAACTCACCATGAAAGCCCTCTTCTCCTGGGCTGTCTGGAAGCGGCCGTGGCCAAATTTGGAAGTGGTGTCGATGAATTTGAGCTCGATGGCTTCATGAGCCCGGCGGCTTGTGTGCACCAGGAGGGACTGGGGAAGGAGAGTCACAACAAGAATAACAAGGGTTATCCTTACAGAAAATCAGGGCATCTGCTCTGCTGGAACAGCTGCTCTTTCATTTCCTCACAACCCAAGGTTTCATTTCTGGGCCCCTCAGGGGCTTGAACCTTCTGTCACCTGCACACTCCACAAACCATCTGCCTACCAGTGGTCTGAGCACCACACTCGTGCTACGTGCCCTCTGCAACCCAGCATCGAGGATCTGAGCAATCCCCCTGCACAGCATTTGCAGGACTCTCCACGTGGGGAATGTGTTCCTGGAGAGCTGCAGCCCGTGCCCACCCGGCTGGCACTGGGGCCCCCTCACCTTCCGCAGGGTCAGCACGCGCTTCTTGGTGCCCACCACGCAGCCCTTCAGCATGAGGAAGTCGTTGTTGACCTCCCCATAGTGAGGGAAACCACCCTGTGGGGAGAAGCAGAGGGGTTGGAGGGCAGGAGAGCAGGGTGGGAGCAGGCCTTTCCAAAGGAGGCATCTTCTAGGGAGGCTGTCAGGCAGTGCCTGACAGTCCCTCCAGCTGGCAGCACTCTGCTCCCTTTGAGTTGCCTGCTGGGAATCACAGAATCCTGGAATGGTTTGGGTTGGATCATCCAGTTTCACCATCACACCTTCCACTAGACCCCCAGATCCTGTCAGCCACACTGAGTTAGTTATCCCAGCTGGATGCACCAAATAAGAGCTGGGGAACCAGAACCTGCTTCCTTCGCTGGAGGATGTGGGTGAACCGGGAACAGAGCTGGCCAGACTCAAAAGTTAACAGCTTTTAATACACAAAAGTGGATTTTTAAACCAAGTAACAAACACTTTTCTGTTAACTGTCAGATTTTTAATGTGATTTCTTCTTCCTTTTTTTTTTTTTTTTTTACTGAGTTCTCATTGCCCACCCAAGTTATCAGCCACAAGGGTCTACTAATGGGCCTGAAAAGACACTTCACATGGATGATTTCCCATGTCCAAAACATAAGGAAAGGACTCACTGCATTTCTTACAGTGAATTTCCTTCAAACCATTTCCTACACAGCTGTCTCCAAACAAGGAATTACTTCCCTGAGCCAGAGCCAGTCACAGCCCTGTTACCCCTCAGCCCTCACCAGAGGTGTGATGGTCTTCTCCGTGATATCATAGTGGGTCGAGGCATTGTTCCTCACCACTTTGCCATCCTCCACGTGGATCCCGTGGCCAATGCGGTAAATCTGGGAACAGAGAGGCAACGGAGGTGGGGACATTCCTGCCCAGGACAGAATCACACACAGAATCTCAGGATGACCTGCTTTTCACCAAGATGTGCCCTCGAGCGGGGAAAAAAGCACCAGGAAAGACACGGAGATCTCTCGGGAAACATCTGGGGAGCTTGGGGGGTGCTGAGGGCACCGTGCAGAGCAGGATGGAGCCAGGCTGGGAGGCAGGAAGGTGAGTGGTGGTGGGCAGGAGCTCCCCCCAGGCTGTACCTTCTTGTTGATCTCGGTGCGGTGGTGGTAGCCCTTCTGGCCAGCACGGGCGATAGAGTAGCCCACGCGGGCCGGGTGCCAGGCCCCGATGCAGGCCACCTTCCGCAGCCCCTTGTGGGTCTTCCTGGGCAGCTTCTTGGTGTGCCAGCGGCTCGTCACCCCTGGGAATGGGAGGGAGGGAGGGAGAGGCTCAGCAGCCTGCAGGGAGCTGTCAGCAGCGGGACAGGAACACTCATACACAGCACACGTGGGGCTGGGGAGGAGTCCACAGAGCCAGAGAATCCCGGAATGGTTTGGGTTGGAAGGCACCACACAATTCCAGACCCCTGCCATGGGCAGGGCCACCTGCCACTAACCCAAGTGCATTTATGTGCTGATGGTGCCTCTGAGCCTCCTGGGAGGACTCTGAGCAGAGCAGACAACACGGCCTTTAATGGCCTTAACCTCAGGGAAAACCTTTCCATCCTGGTCAGCTCCTTTGTATCTACACCAGGGGTGCCCCTGTTGCACTTCTCCCTTCCTGGAACCCCTGAGATTAAGGAAACCAAGTTCTGCTACAACAGAACTGGACGTCAGGCTTGAGATCCAGAGGCTCTTTGCTACTCCCTGTGCAACAACTTGGGGAGTTCTCAGTGTGTTTAACACTCTGCTCCCCCCAAACTGCCCCAAGGGTGGTGTCATGTGAGGGCAGACCCAAACCCCGGGTGAGGCTCTCCCTGCTCTGTACCTTTCATCCCGTGGCCCTTGGTGACGCCGATGACATCGATCATCTCGTTCTGGCTGAAGACACTGTGCACAGAGATCTGCTTCTCCAGCCTCTCACGCACCCAGTCCACCTTCTCAGCCACGGTCCCCCCGTTCAGCTGGATCTCCATCACGTGGGCCTTCTTCTGCCGCAGCGGGAGCAGCTTCATCTGCACCACACCGGGATTTAGGAGCAAACCTTTCCCTCACCCCCCAGGCATGAACAGACAGGCAGGGCTGAGTCATTCACAGCCTGTGAGGGGCATAGGGGGGAGCAGAGCAGCCCCTTCACCCCCTTTCACACCAGCCAGAGCCCTGGGTCAGCAGGCCTTCATATCTGGGATCCCTCAGAGCCAGCTCCTTGTCCTTGAACCCAACCACCCCATCTCCCAGTGCCAGGCAGGAGCTGGGGCACACCCTCTCTCCCAGGAGCACAGGGAGAGATCAACACCATCCTGCCACAAGAGTAACAGCCATGGGAAAGGAGCCCACCAGCAGAGCAGGGCCTGAGGCTGGACACTGTGACCAGCCTGGAAGCAGCTCTGTGCTCCAAGTCTGAGCCAACACCTCTCCTTTGGTCCTGCTCCCCCTCTGCTTCCAGACTGGGCAGTTATTTCTAATTCCCACCAAGAGCTGCCTCCACTCTCTCCCAGTCCCAGCTCCCTGTGCAAACCCTTTGCCAAACCACCCCAGTGGGACACTGAGGGTCCATGCCAGCCCCAAGTGAAGCCTTGAGCCAGCTTAGCTCTCCCCCAGACTCCAAAGCACCCATTAACTCCAGGGATCAGCATGAAAATGGGACCCTGCATATCCAGCAATCAGCATCTGGCAAAGCTGTGCCTGCCCATGGGGTTATTTTTGCCCAAAACATTTGACACCAGTTGCTAATTTGAGGTGATCATGGGGTCTGAGGGCCCTTGCTGACACAGGCTCAGCACCTGCCCAGGCTCTGCCCTCCTCCTGCTCTCCTCCATGGGTGTAGGGGTTTCCCAGAGTGCCCAAACCACATCTCCCGAGGCAAACCTGGAGCAGGGAGCTCTGCTGAGCCCGGCTCAAGGGGGCAGGGAGGTCAGGAGGCAGCTGGAAAGCTCAGCCAGCACCTCCCATTGCCTGCACACCCCATCTCACACCCTCTGCCCACTCAGTCTCCTGTGACCCCACCAAACCCCCCCCCAATCCAATCTCCAGGCCCTCACCACGCTCCAGAGCTGAGGAAGACCCTGAGCCCCCCTTGCCCTGTCCAGGGGAAGGCCCTGACCTGTGTGTGCATGATGACACGGATGACCTTGCAGTACTTCTTCATCGCTGCAAAATCCTTCTCCAGCTGCCTTTTCCCAGCCTCATCCTGCCACTTCTTGCAGTACTTGGTGAACGCCTTCTTCTTGCTCTTGTGCCTAGGACAGCAGCGTTTTAACATCCAGCAGAGCTGATGAAGGGCTCGTGCACCCCAAGACAGCGCCGAGGGGGGACAGCTCACCTTGCCAGGCACCTCCTTGGAGCCACAGGGTACCTGAGGGTCCCTGAACCTCACCTGAGCTGCAGGGCCTTGAGGTGGGAAGAGGGAAGCTGCTAATGAGCTGTGAAAGGGGCTCATCCAAGGGGAACTCATGAGGAATCCAGTCATCTCCCACTGACTGGCTCAGCACCAGCAAAATACAGGCACAAAACCAGAGAGGGGAGGAAACAGGGATCAGGGGCTTGTGGTGGGTGGGTCTCCATGGCACTGTCACAGGAGATTCCTACAGCTAGGAGATCACCAAACAGCCAGGCACTTCCCTGGGGGCACAAGGTGCCTCTGAGTACCCAAACCCCACCTGACTGTCAGGGGCTTTGGGGTGGGGAGAGGAAAGTGAATGGGCCGTGAAAAGTGCTGACAGGAGAAAACAGGGAGCAGAGGCATGTGGTGGGTGGGTCTCCACGGCACTCTTACAGGAGACAATTCCCACAGCAAGAAAATTCATGTTTCCATTTTCCTCTCTGCTGGGGGAGTGATTTGGGCTGTTGGTGTTTATGAGGGCCAGGGGCCACATTCTGCCTTAATTTCCCCCCTGACAAATCTGGTTTTGCTCCGTTTGCTGCCTCAGCTCGAGCATCCCAGTTAACCGGGGAGGAGATGAGCCCAATCTACACGAGGGAAAAGGAACCTGCCACATGATATTGTGGAGAGAGCTAACTTGGTCTGACTATTAGAATAAATTTACATATGCACATGCTGATCCCCAGCATCAAGCTGTTTGCAGTGTCTCTGTGCGTGACTAAATAAGCAGCAGCTTCACTCCACCAGGAGCTGAGCCTGTGGAAACCCTGAGAGGGACCCCTCACATGCAGGCCCCCAGGAACACCCCAGGTCTGGGAATCCCAGAATCGCTGAGGTTGGAAAAGCCCTTCAAAACCATCGAGTCCAAGCTGTGCCTGGCCCCCACCTCAGAGCACTGAGTGCCACATCCAGTCATTCCAGAGGCAGGGACTCCACCCTGTCCCTGGGCAGTCCCTTCCCGAATGGAGTGACCCTTGCTGGGAGCACGTACCAGTTCTTGTAGAAGCGCCGCCGGCACTCGTCGCTGATGTGCTCAGCAAAGACAGTCTTGAAGTTCCTCAGGCCCTTGGGGGTTTCGATGTAGCCCACCACCCCCACCACCACCATCGGGGGGGTCTCGATGATGGTCACAGCCTCCACCTCCTCCCGCTTGGACACCTCTGCAAGGCAGCCAAGGGAAGTGGCGCTCAGCACCGTCTGGGATCAGGTCACTCCCCTGGGGATCCATGGGCAGGCTGTCACGGCCAGCACTGGGGGAGAGGTGGTGTTTGGTCCCACAGCCAGTCCCAGCCTTCCCATCTCCCAGACCGCCCCTCACCATCCCAGTGTGGGCATTCCCAGGACTCCTCCCGACCTACTCAGCTCACGCTGAGGCGGCCTTTGACCACCCAAGATTTGGATATGCAGGACATAACCTGGAAGCTGCGTTCCCCACCACCCCTTTCCCAGGATATCCCCACCCACAAGGGCTCCCTCGATGCCCTCCTGGATGCAGCCAAGCCTTACTGAGCCCAGGCCTGTGCACCTCCCGCACAGTGTGTGTCATTCCAGCCTTGTAGCCCAGGAAAGCTGTCAGGTGCACTGGTTTGCTGGGATCATCCTTGGGCCACGCCTTCACCTTCCCGCGGTGCCGGCGGCTCCTCTTGTGCGGGAGGAAGCCCAGGTGGCCGTGCCTGGGAGCAGAGAACTTGCGGTGGGACTGCGGAGAGGAACAGCAAAGATCAGCTCCCCCCTCGGGTCCCAAAATATGGGACAGTGGGAAAAACAATGAAAACCCCAACGGGAAGTCTCCCCTTTGACAGGGGAATGCTGCAGGGATTCTGGGCTCCTCCTTGATTCCAGCACAAGAACTCATAACAGGATGGGACTTTGTTCAAGCTTCCATGCATGGAACAATTTCATAGAATCATGAGATGGTTTGGGTTGGAAGGGACATTAAAGCTCACCCAGTTCCAACCCTGACTCCTTCCACTGGACCAGGCTGCTCCAAGCCCTGTCCAGCCTGGCCTTGGACACTTCCAGGGATCCAGGGACAGCCACAGCTTCTCTGGGCAACCTGAGCCAGGGCTTCACTACTCTCACAGGGAAGAATTTCTTCCCAATATCAAACCTAAAGCTACTCTCAGTATGAATTTGCTAAGTTTCTGGACAAATTCTGCCAATTAAATAAAAAAACTTAACATGATCTTTCTCCTTCTGCTTTGCTTGAGGACTTTGAAGGAGAAATATATTCCTTACAAGGCCTGTCCTTCTGTGCCTTTGATTAAAATTATTTATTTTGTATCCTGCAGCAACAAAAGGGCCTGCCTGGAATTCCTGGGCTTCATGTCACGAAGGCAAATGGCACCAAACAAGCACAACCAAGGATTAGAAAAAATTGGGAAAGGATGCCTAAAGGAGTTGGTAACAGGAACACGTACAGGTTCGAAATGCTTCAAAAACAAATTAGAAGAGACAAACCTATAAACCCCAATCACAAGGCCATGCAGAGAGAAAGCAGCATGGACAAGTTCTCACACAACTGCTTTTCAGGGCAGGGAATTGGGGGGCAGCCCAAGCGGCAAAGGGTTAGTCCTGCGCCCACTGCAGCTCCCTCCTTGCTAAGATCAGTCCCAGCATCTGTCTGTGCTTTCTACCAAGCTTATTTTGCAGCCTAAATGGAACTACCAGGAGTTTGACCCTATTCCAGCAGCGCTTCCATGAGCATAACCCAGCCCAGCTCTGCACACAAGCGACAGCAGCAGAGCTGTACCGACCATGGGACGTCTTCAGCCCGGGGCAGCAGCAGAAAGAGGCTGTCACTAAGTGCCTCCCCAGATTAATACTTAAGATGGTTATCAGTCTGAAGACACAAATTTAGCCGCTCGCTTCACCCGCTGCGATATTCATTTCATTCCTGGCCAAGCTGGCAGGTTGGACATGACAGTTGTGGAGTGATAAAGGTCAATTGCTGCTGTCTCAGTTTACACTTCTCCCTCCTGAGCAACCTGAACGAGAATGGCAGGAATTAGGCCAGTTTCCTCCCGGGTACCTCACCCACAGCGGTGAACATCTGCTCCAGGCACCCCAGCTCGGACTAAAAATCCCTCCATCAGCCCAGCAAGGAAGGCTTTGTGATTCTGGCTGGAAAAGTGATTGAGGCAATAGAACTTGGAATCGCAGATTGGTTTGAGTTGGAAGGAACCTTAAAGATCATTACATTCCACCCCTGCCATGGGCAGGGACACCTTCCACCAGCCCAGGTTGCTCCAACCTGCCCTTGGACACTTCCAGGGATCCAGGGGCAGCCACAGCTTCTCTGGGCAACCTGTGCCAGGGCCTCAGCACCCTCACAGGGAAGGATTTCGGGACAAATTGCGGTCCCTTTCCAGGCGGCCCATCCCGGGATTCCGGGATCCCGTGAGGCCGGAGGGTCACAGGGACTACAGCTCCCAGCCTGCCCCGGGGCCGCCGCCATCTTCCCGCGCTCCCGCCCCCTCAGGGGCCGCCGCCATTTTTCCGCCCCCCCCGCCGCTTCCCGCCGCCGATCCCGCCGCCTCAGGCGCCGCCGCCATCTTCTGCCGTCCCCGCTGCCCCCGCTGCCGCCGCCGCGATGCCGGAGGACCACGACTGGGAGGCGTACAAGGTGCCGCCGACCCGCACCCCCGTCGTCGAGAGCACCACGTCGGTCCCCAACCCCGTCACCTTCTTCCAGACCTTCCTCGGCTATGTCATTGACGCGCCCGTCACCTTCGTCCGAGGTACCGGCGGGGCGGGATAGCCCCCCGCGGGAGCTGGGCTGCGACCTGGGGACGGGCACACCGGGACGGGCACACCGGGGCACAGGCGTGAGGGCACGGGCACCGGGACAGGGGCATGGGGGGGACCCACAAGGGCATGGGGACACTGGCCCAGACAGTAACACAGAACGGGCAGAGGGACAGGGACAGCACCGGGGACACAGCACGGACACTACAACACAGCATGGACACTGGCATAGATGGACTCAGAGACATGGGACACAGCATGGACAGAGGGACAGACACAGGGACAGGGTACACAGCATGGATACTGGGACACAGAGACATGGGACACAGCAGGGACACTGGTAAAGATGCAGGGGCATGGGGACACAGGACCACAGCATGGACAGGACAGACACAGGGACATGGGACACAGCACAGACGAGGCATGCACAGGAGGGCACATGAGCTGGATGCAGACATGGATCTGCTGCTGCCCAGTAAGGTGGCACCAGGCTGGGGCAGGTCCTGGGGCTGTGCTGCCCCTCAGAATCTGGGGCTGGGGGGTCTGACCAGGCTGTCCCCCCAGAGTGGATCGAGCGGCAGCAAGCCAAGAACAAGTACTACTACTACCACCAGAAGTTCCGCCGCGTGCCCGACCTGAGCGAGTGCCTGGAGGGTGACTACCTGTGCTTCTTCGAGGCCGAGGCTCAGTGGAGGAGGGACAGGTATGGCTGTCCCTGGGCTGTCCCCAGGTCACAGCTCTGGGCACTCAGCCCTGGCAGCTGCAGCATCTCCTGCCCACCCCATTATACATTGCCCACCTCTCAGTCCTGCTGTCCATGGGCAAAGTGGCATTAGGGACCATGATCCTTAAAAACCCAGTGCTGACATTCCACTGGGTATCCTCACCTCTTGGTTCAGCTTTTCTGTCATCTCTTGGCTGCTGTTAAACTCATTGCCACCTTTCCTGCAGGATGGTTGATCAGGAAATTGTGGAGATAGTCCGGGAAAGGCTGGGTGCATGCAAGCAGAGGGAAGGACCCAACCAGTTCCAGAACTGTGCCAAGGAGATGGAGCTGCTGAAACAGGTCACCAAGGCCTACCAGGACAGATGTGAGTATGGGAACAAGCACACAGGGAACAGGGGTCTGAAACTCGGGGTTTCACTTCACATGGAACACAGACCTATGGGAGGCACTGCTCAGACATTTCCTGTCTTTCTAGATGGTGATCTGGGTTTCCATGGAAATGCACGGACGTGCCTGATGAAGCAGAAGCACAGGATGATGGAGGAGAGGAAAGCAGCACAAGCAAAGGCATCTGAGTAGAGCTGGAACGGTTCCCTCTCGCTCCATGGTGCTGGTACCCAAGTGCATGTGGCATCCTTGACCTCCGGTGCCTCCACAATAAATGTGCAGCCCAGGCATCTGTACAATCAGGATCTGGATTCGTTCTTTGAAGAGCTCTTGCAAAGCCCTAAACTCAGGCACCCCGGGCTGCCAGAACTGGGATTTGCCCTCTGGACCTCTCCCTCTCCTCCATGAGCCACCAGAATCACTCTGTGCTGCTCTGCACAGCCCTGGCTGAGAATTCCCTCAGTCTGGCTAAAGATTATGTGCTCCTGGAAGTGTCCAAGGCCAGGCTGGACAGGGCTTGGAGCCACCTGGGCTAGTGGAAGGTCCCTGCCCATGGCAGGGGGTGAATGGGATGAGCTATCAGGTCCTTCCCAACCCAAACCATTCCATGATTTACCATGCTGTGCACCAACCCCCAATCACACCAACCACAATTCCTTGTTCACTCATCACTTTATTCTTGTACAAAACCCACTTAAGTCGTGGCCACAGCAGCTGCCTGGGTCCTCTGCACCGACACTCTTGTGTGAGTCTTGGCCAGATGATCAGTGAACTCCTGCAAAATTACATGGACAGTGGTGAATTTCCTTAATCCACTCTCAGAGGTTCCTCAGCACCACTTCCCACCCCTTAAGCCCCTGCACCAGCTGTGTATGTGGGGCTGGGGTAGCTCAACTTAGTGGTCTGCTCAGACTTAAACTATTCCCTGTCTTATTAGAACTCCCCCATTTTTTTGGGTACACGAACCTGAGTTTTAGGGGCAGGAAGGGTAAGATTTGAGCTGCAAGCTGCCAAAATGCTCTTACCTGGTAAGGAGACTTGGTGAAGACAGTCTCTTTCCAGAGGTCAGGAGTCAGGTAACTGTAGGTTTTGGAGATGGCATCGAAGGTGGCTTTGGCTGCGGAGACACATCATATACAGCCCATCGCTGCTGCAGACCCTGCTCACCAGCCCCACCCACAGCTCCCAAAACACCCCACAGCTCCAAAAATGTAGGATTTTGCAAGGACAGGAAAGACCACGGCCGAGGTCTCTCTGGTGAACACACAAAACCCGGTTTCTCTCTCTCTCCAGTTACGACAATTACACTAGGGCACACAAGTGCAATCGCGCAGATTGGGAGATGATTCGGGACCAGCACAGGATAAACCCCCTGCTTTCTGTAATTGTACAAAACCCAAGGATCACCCAGCAGGACTAACCTGCCCTGTCAGCAGAAGCCTTGGCTTCTACTTCCCTGCTGGCAGTTTTTATTAACATTAAAAATAAAGCAGAAAGGTGGGGTTTGTGTCCCTGCCAGGGACAGGGACGGCCCCGAGCTCGGAGTGACCCCACGCTCACCGAAGTTGCCGAGGGTGGCGGTGCAGCCTCGTGCCGAGGTGTAGCAGTCGTCAATCCCAGCCATCATCAGCAGCTTCTTGGGCACGGGGGCGGACACGATGCCCGTGCCACGCGGAGCTGGGATCAGGCGCACCAGGACGGAGCCGCAGCGCCCGGTGACCTGCAGGGACACGGCGGGTCAGGCTCCCGGACACCCCCGGCACAGCCCCCAGGAGCTGCAGCCCAGCTGGAGCCTCACCTTGCAGGGCACCGTGTGCGGTTTGCCGATCTTGTTGCCCCAGTAGCCGCGGCGCACGGGCACGATGGACAGCTTGGCCAGGATGATGGCGCCCCGGATGGCCGTGGCCACCTCCTTGGAGCACTTCACCCCCAGCCCCACGTGCCCGTTGTAGTCCCCGATAGCCACGAACGCCTGCGTTGGAAGAGAAGGTTTGATGGCAGCTGTGCAGGAGCTCCCTCAGCACAGCACAGTCCGCTGGGATTCCAAGGATAACCCATGGGTGTGCTCAGCAGGAACTCCCAGCTCACTACCAAACACTGATCACCAGAGCTCACGCTCCTGAAAGCCATTTTCCCCCTCAGAGCTCATCCTTCAGTGAAAACCAGCCCAAGCTGAAGAACTGGGATTCGATTCCCTGCAGCAGCCTCATACTGGGCAGAAATCCTAATGATTTCCAAAATGCGTTCCCTCTTTACACCCAAAACTTCTCCTGAAAATCCAACACTGCTATGCAAGTGCAACCTAATTTTGTAGGCTTAGAAGGGACCTTTAAAGATGCTACAGCCCCACTCTTGGGACGGTGCTGCTTCAAGGAATATCTGCACATATCTCTGAAGTTGTAAAATACATACACTTTCTAAGTTACTAACAGCTCTTGTAACCAAATATTTACTGGGTGCTACAGAAAATGGGATTTGGAGTGATAAAAATGACACTCCTAATGCAGGAGAGAGCAGAGGGGAGGTTTCCCTGGGAGGAAGCAGAGGAGTGGGGTTACCTTGAAGCGGGTGCGCTGCCCAGCACGGGTTTGTTTCTGCACAGGCATGATCTTGAGCACCTCATCCTTCAGGGATGAGCCCAGGAAGAAATCGATGATCTCCGACTCCTGCGAGAATCAGACACTGAGCACACGGGAATCATGGAATCCTCGAGAGCTCTGGGTTGGGAGAACCTGAAAACTCTTTCATTCCACCCCTGCCATGGGTAGGGACGCTTTGACTATCCCAAGTTGCTCCAAGCCCCGTCCAACCTGGCCTTGGACACTTCCAGGGATGAGGCAGCTACAGCTTCTCTGGGCAACCTGTTCCAGGGCCTCTCCACCCTCACAGGGGGGAATTCCTTCCCAATATCCCATCTAGCCCTGCCCTCTGGCAGTGAAAGACATTCCCCCTTGTCCTGTCCCTCCATCCCTTGTCCCAAGTTCCTCTCCAGCTCTCCTGGAGCCCCTTTAGGCCCTGGAAGGGGCTCTCGGGTCTCCCTGGAGTCCTCTCTTCTCGAGGTGAACCTCCCCAGCTCTCCCAGCCTGGATCCAGCCCTCGGACCATCTCCATGACCCATCATTTCCACATCCACAGCAACTCACCTTGATGGGAAGCGAGAAGAGATAAATCTCCTCAAGAGACTTGATCTTCATATCCTTGACCAGGCGGCCGAGTTTGGTGACAGGAATCCACTGCCAAAGAAATCCACCGACAGTGAATCACCAGGTGCCATCCCCCGCCATCCTCGGGGGCGGCAGCACCGGGACGGGCCCGGGACTCACCTCCTTGTCCTCGGCTTTGCCCCCGCGGGCCCCGCGGCCTCGGCCCCGGCCCCTCCCGCGGCCGCGCCCGCGGCCCCGCAGCCCCGTCCCGAATCCACCGCGGAAGCCCCCGCGGGCCGCTCCTGGTCCTCCCGCAGCACCGGCGTCGTCCGCCATTTGCTGGAAGAGAGCGAGGCGTCAGGCGGGCCCGGGGGGGCGCGGATGGCCCCGGATGGGCCCCGATGGCCCGGGCCGCTCCCGCCGCCATCGCCCCCTCGGCCCTTACGTGTTGTCTCAGTGTAGAAGGCCGCAGCGCCCCCCCGCCCGCGATTTATAGCGCGCCGAGTCTCGCGAGAGCACAGCCCGGCTGTGCAAGCCCCGCGACCTGAATGAAGAACGCCCCACGCGGCCAATAAGCAGCTCACGGCTGGTTATACAGGGTGCGGGGCCGGCGCGTGCGCGGCTCCCCCTGTATAACGGCGCGCACGCTCGTGGCGCTCATTGCGCGGCGGGCTCGGGGCAGGTGAGGCTTGTAGTGTAGGGAGTGCGCCTGAGGGAGGGCTCCTTGGGCCTTTAAACAAAGCCGCTCATGGCATCGCCTAAGCCGGGGTTGGGTGAGACCGGGTGGGGTGTGCAGAGCGGCGGGGAAGGCGTTCTAGGCTAGCGCCTGGCGCGGTCTGAAAGTCACTCAGGGTCTGCCGTGGCCCCGAGTGAGATAACGGCGCCCACAGCATCGGGAACATTAAGCTTATTGCCCACGGCTGTGTGTGGGGAGTAAAACCCATGTTCCCATAAGCACCGCGCTGGGGGGCCCCGGGAGGGCCGGCGTTGGAGCGGCAGTTTGAGCGCTTATTCTCTCCTTCACAGGTGCTGAGTGCGGCCGGGGCGGCCCCTGCCCCATTGCGATGGACGGCGACACAGAGGCCGCAGCTGGACAGGGTTCACTTATGGACTTTCGTACACAATAAAAGATTTAATTGCCTAAAAAACTGAGCGTCAGATCTGCACTCATTTTCCCATCGTTCAAAAACTTTCGCCTGTGGGGGGACCTGGGAAGTGGCTTCCTTGGGGCGGGGAGGGGATGCACTGCTGGAGAGCTCTGGGGATGGCTGGGAATGGCGCGGGGGCCGGACCGGGCCGGGCTGTCCCGGAGGGATCGGGTTTGGGAGCTCCGGTCCCGGGATCCTCCGTGCCCACAACAAAGATGGCGCTGGCGGCGTCTCCTCTTGCGTCACTCGTGCGCCGGAAGTGACTCTCCCGGGCAGCCGGAAGCACGCGGAGTGCGGCCATGGCGGACACGGCCGCGGCTGCCGCCGATCCCGTGCGCTTCAAGAGCAAGTGAGGGCCGGGAGGGCTGGAACAGGAATGGGAGCGCCGGGATGGGCGTCAAAGCGCGACCGAGGGGCCCCCGGGCTGGGCTGCGCGGACGCCGCTGTCCTGGTTTAACGGAACCGCTCCATTCCCGTGTCTTTCCCTTCCAGCTACGCCGTGTCGCGGAAGATCGAGCCATTCTACAAGGGAGGGCGAATCCAGGTAATCCCGGCTCCGGGGGGTCTGAGAGTGCCGCGTCTTCGGGCTCTGTAACTTTGCTGCCTCCCGCCCTCTCTCGCCCAGATCAGCCGCGATGGGAAGTTCATGTTCTGCCCCTGCGGGAGCAAAGTGAACGTGCTCGATGTGGAGACCGGAGCGCTCCTGCACAGCCTGCAGCAGGTGAGGGGCACCCGCTGTGGGTGTGAAACCCCCGAGAATGAGGAGGGTGGGGACGGTCCCGAACACAGGCGGGTGGGGGGGTGGATTTGGGGTTGTCCCCAGGCCGTGCTCGGTGTCAGAAGGGAGCTCTGAGCCCTGGGGATGGTTTAACTGTGGGATTTCCCTTCCCAGGAGGAGGAGGAGGATGTCACTGCCTTCGTGCTCAGCCCCGATGACGAGGTGGGTTTGGGTCAGAGGGTTATTTTGGGTGGATCAGGGGGCTGAGCTGGGCTGGGCTGACTCGGAGGGCGTTGGGACAACACTTCAGGAACGTGGGGGGATTTAGGGGAGCCCAGAGTTGGCCTCGATGATCCTTGTGGGTGTCTTCCAGATTCCCTGATTCTATTCCACGACCTCTGTGCTTCCAGAGGTGCCCATGGGGGTTCCTCAGGCCCTTCCCTGTGTCCCCTGCTGGGATTGACATGCAGGGACCCTGAGCCCGGTGTGTGTGCAGGGATGGCACTCCAGCCCCCCTGTGGGTCTGAGGGTGTCCCTGCTGCTCTGAGGGTGTCCCTGTGGGTCTGAGGGTGTCCCTGTGGGTCTGAGGGTGTCCCTGCTGCTCTGAGGGTGTCCCTGTGGGTCTGAGGGTGTCCCTGTGGGTCTGAGGGTGTCCCTGTGGGTCTGAGGGTGTCCCTTTCCCCGTTGCAGGTGCTGCTGACGAGCTCTCGTGCGCTGCTCCTGCGGCAGTGGGTGTGGCGGGAGCCGCGCTGTGCCCGCGCCTGGCGGGCCCTGCACCCCCTGCCCGTGGCCACCATGGCCTGCGACCCCACAGCCACCCTGCTGGCCACAGGTACGGGGGATGGGGGGGATGGGGGGCCCTTGGGCTCCGGAATAACCTCCCTGAGCTGCACACAGTGACCGGCATCTGCACTGCCACCAGCTCGGGGCAGGACCAGGAGCTGCTGGAGAGGGTCCAGCAGGAGCCACAAAGGGGATTTGGGGTCTGGAGCATCTCTCATGGGATGGTTAATGCCTGGTTAGTGTGGAGAAGAGAAGGCTGAGAGGGGATCCCATCAATCCATACAAATATCTCCAAGAGGGGTCAGAGGATGGTGCCAGACTCTGCTCAGTGGTGCCAGTGACAGGACGAGGAGCGATGGCCACAAAATAAAGCATGAGTTCCACCTCAGCAGGAGGAAAACTTCTCTCCCTGGAGGGTGGCAGAGCCCTGGAACAGCTGCCCAGGGGGGCTGTGGAGTCTCCCTCTCTGCAGACATTCCAGCCCCACCTGGACAGTCCCTGTGTCACCTGCTGCAGGTGACCTTGCCTGGGCAGGGGTTGGACTGGGTGATCTCCAGAGATCCCTTCCAACCCCAGTTCTCTGGGATTCTGTTTTACTCAGAAATGATATTGTGACAACGAGGGATCCTTTCAGTGCTCTGTCCCAAACGCACATAATGAAGTGCTGACAACCATCAGGCATCTCTGAGGCAGAGCAGTGGAGCTTTCCTGGTGTGGCACGGGGGTGTCTGGAGATGGAGGAGCTCAGGCATGGCCTGTCAGTTCCCTGTACCCCACTCTGACCGAGTGTGAGGCGCTCCAGGGGCGTCTCTTGCCGTGGGTTGCCCTTAGCGGGTTCCTTTTCCTTTCTCTTGCATTTGCAACCCCTGAAGCTTTGCAGATGTGTTGTTGGGCTCCTGCATCCCTCCCTTCCATGGCTCATTCCCTGTGTCCTTCCTTCCCCAGGTGGCTGTGACAGCACCATTAAGGTCTGGGATATGGTCAGACACTACTGCACACACAACCTGAAAGGCTCTTCTGGAGTGGTACAGTAAGGATGAGTGGTGTCTGTCAGTCCCTGCCATTCCTGGGGTGCTGGGATTGACCTGGAATATCCTCAGTTTATGGAATAGGAAGGCCCACTCCAAGCAGGTTCTGGGCTCTTCTTCCTGGTTTTTGGGAGCAGGGCTATGAGTGTGTCTAGCCCAGCTTGGTCAAGAGGAAGAAAATCTCCTATAAATCCGTGTCATTTGATCTCTCATGGAATCCTGGAATGGTTTGGGTTGGAAGGGACCTTAAAACTCATCTCATTCCACCCCCTGCCATGGGCAGTGACCCCTCCCACTATCCCAGGTTGCTCCCAGCCTGTCCAGCCTGGCCTGTTGAGCTGTGTAAATGTGTGTTTATTTAGGAGCTGGGCCAAGGCCAGCACTGCAGGTGCTTCACTCCTGTCCTGTTCCTCTCCCCCTGCCCAGCCTGGTCGAGTTCCACCCCGACATCTCCCGCCTGCAGCTCTTCTCCTCCTCCATGGACTACAAAATCCGCATCTGGGACCTGAATTCCAGCAAATGTGTGGCTGTGCTGGATGGGCACTTCAGTGCTGTCACCTCGCTGGCGTTTGCAGATGGAAACACCCTCCTGAGGTACCACCTGGGTGCAGGGGTTTGACCTCTGTCCTGCTCACCTCCCACCAGGGCTGGGTGATTCCAGAGGGTCTGGGGGAAGGTGACTGAGGGTCTTGGAATCCTGGAATGGCTTGGGTTGGAAAGGGACCTTAAAGCCCATCCAGTCCCACCCCTTGCCATGGGCAGGGCCACCTCCCACTGTCCAAGCCCCGTCCAGCCTGGCCTGTGTTTCTGGCACGGGGAATGCTGGTGCTCTTTCCCATGGCCTCTCCAGAGAGGTGTTGAACCCCCCCAGTGCCAGATTAGCCCATGGATTTAGCACTGAAGCACCTTTTCCTTTGCAGCTCTGGCCGTGATAAGATCTGCATGGTGTGGGACCTGGAGAGCAGGGAGAGCAAACGAACCATCCCCGTCTACGAGGTGAAACTGGGGGTTCATTTACTCCTTCGGGATCCTTTTGTAGTTCCCAGGTCCCACAGTAGCTCTCTGTGTGTTATGAAATGAGGTTTCTTTTGGCCAGCCCTGGTTCTGTGACTCTCTGACCCTTGCAGACCGTGGAGGCCGCCGTGCTGTTGCCTGAGAAGGGGGATTTCTCTCAGCTGGGTGTGAAGAAACAAGGGCTGCACTTTGTCACAGCTGGCAGCAAAGGTGAGGGAGTGCCACTGCCACCTCTGGGGGCTGTGATTGCTGTTGTTCCTGGGATGGCAGTTCTTTGCATGGCAGAAGCTTGGGCTGGAGAGCAGAGCCTGCTGCTCTCTGGGGCAGCTGGGGATGAGCGGGACGGCTCAGGCGTGCTCTGAAACGTTTAATGCTCAGATGCTTTCATCAGCATAAAAATATATTTTCAAATCTATAAATATATATAAATATATCTCCAAACTGCAGTGAAGTTTGGTCTGAAGAAGCAGAGCCCTTCCCGTGGCTCTTGGTGCCACTGCAGCTGGATCCCTGCCCCGTCCCACCTTGGCACCGCACGGCTTCTCCCGCGGGCAGCGCCAGGGCTCGGTCCCATCCCTTGGGCAGCCGCTGTGCGAGGCTGGCTGTGACAGGGGATGCATCCCGTGGTTTTTCCAGGTGTCCTGAGGGTGTGGGAGGCGGCCAGTGCGGGCTGTGTGTACAGCCAGCCCGTGCCCTTCGAGCCGCGGGAGGAGCCGAGCGAGCGCAGCCTGTGCCAGTGCCTGGCGGTGCCCGCGCGGGGCGAGCTCATCACCGTGTCCCTGGAGCACAACGTGCTGTTCTACGAGGCACAGACCCTCCAGCTCCGCAAGCAGGTGACAGCCACGGCCTTCTCTGGCCTTTGTCCTTCATGTGGGATCGGCTCTGCTCCTGGGAAAAGCTCTGTCCCTCGTCCCCGGCCTGTTCGGGAATTGCTCCTTGGTGCCAAGGCAGAAATGTCACTGCTGGGGCTGTTGGGGGGAATTTTGCACCAACATAAGAACCAGAAAGGAGAACAGGCCCAGCCAGAAATCCCTCCTTTGCTCCAGCCTGTGTGTAAAAGAGATCCTTACACCCAGCATTAAATGAGAAATCCCAGCACTGCAGCTTTTCCCCGCACAAATGTTCCCATTGCAGCTCGCTGGGTACAACGAGGAGGTTCTGGATGTGAAGTTCCTGGGCCCTGGTGACTCCCACATTGCTGTGGCCACCAACAGCCCCCAGCTGAAGGTGTTTGAGTTGGCAACGTCCCACTGCCAGATCCTCTACGGCCACACAGGTGGGTGCTGGCAGGGAGAGGGGCGGGGGTTCCTTTGTCCAGCCTCTCTTGGAGCTCTTGTGGAGGCTGGAGCCCTTGAGTTCTGTCTGGAGCAGCATCACAGCAGGTCTGGGAGCTGTGGGGAGAAAGGATATATCCCATTGTCCCTGTCCCTGGCGGTGACATCAGTTCCATTTGGAGCTGAAGGGATGTGAGTGACACTCGCTCCACAGGGATTGGGAATGTTGTGTCCCAGACCTGTCCCCAGCACAGTGAGCTCGTTAACTCTCACATTCCTGTTGTCCCATTTCAGTATTTCTGTGCATCCACCTGTTTTGTCTCCTTCTGTTTAGAAACAATTATGGCTTTGGATGTCTTCAGAAAAGGCCTGATGTTCGTCACCTGTGCCAAGGTGTGTCCCTGCCCTTCACTTAACACAGCTCTTCACTTTAGTGATCTTCATGGCCAAAACTGTCCCATTTTAGCACTCTAGAAAGGGCCTTTTATTCATACAATTCCTGCCTGCTGCATCCCCCAAAGATGAGGTTCTTCATTATCCCTTTCTGATGTTGTCCCTGGGAAATCAATCATATCTATTAGCCTCAAGGAGATGTTTCCTTCTCCAGGCATCTCAGTCTGGAATTGGTTGTTAGTGTGGGACTGATGGGAGCTTCTGTGTTGGAAGAAAAGGTGCCAACTGCCCTGATACTGCCAAAAATAAACCTCTGATAGACCCAAAAAATAAATCTCCACTCTGGAACCCCATGTGGAGGTTTGTCCTGCTGGGCTGTGTGTCCTCACCTGCCCTGGCAAAGGTTCAAGCTGTGAAATTTGGGGACCAGTCAGGCTGGGGTGAAAGCCCAGGGAGCTGATCTGTTGTCAGAAAACCGAGCAGTGTCTGTGCTCTCCCCCACAGGACAGGAGCATCCGTGTGTGGAGGATGGGCAAGGCTGGCAGGGTGGTGTGTGTGGCTCAGGGGCTGGGCCATGCCCACGGCGTGGGGGCTGTCGCCTGTTCCAGGTAATGGCTGTCCCTCAGATCTGCCCCAGGTCCTGCTCCTGGAGGGGAGGGGCCTTTTCCCCCGTGCAGGGAGAGCCACTGATTTTCCTCCTTGATGTTTTTGCTCCTCTCAGAATGAAGGAAAGCTTTGTAGTAACCAGCAGCCAGGACTGCACCATCAAGATCTGGAATATCCCGGAATCCCTTGCTTCCAAAGCGAAAGCAGCCTCCATCTCCAGCCCGGAGACCCTCCATGCCAGAGTGACTGAGAGGGGCCACAACAAGGTCAGGCTCTCCCTGAGCTCAGGAGGTGTCTCTGGCACTCAAATCCCCCTCTCCTGTGCCCGCCCTGTGTTTTCCCCCAGAGCAGAGGCTGAAGTGCTCTGTGCCCCCAGGACATCAACAGCGTGGCAGTGTCCCCCAACGACAAGCTGCTGGCCACGGGCTCCCAGGACCGGCTGGCCAAGCTGTGGTCCTGCTCCGACTGCTCCTTGCTGGGGGTGTTCTCGGGGCACAGGAGGGGGATCTGGTGCGTGCAGTTCTCCCCCGTGGATCAGGTCCTGGCCACCTCCTCGGCAGACGGGACCCTGAAGCTCTGGGGCCTTCGGGACTTCAGCTGCCTGAAGGTGAGGGGACCTCCTGGCCCTGCTCCAGGCAAAGCCCTGGGCTTGATCCTTCAGAAACTGAGCTGCCTTTCTGCTTTCCAGACCTTTGAAGGCCACGATGCCTCAGTGCTGAAGATCATCTTTGTGAGCCGAGGGGCCCAACTGCTCAGCAGGTTTGTGCCCGTCCCAGCAGTCTGGGGGAGACCCACAACTGATCAGAAGGGAATCTCTTGGCTGGAAAGGCTGGAAAGTCCTTGGAAAGACTGATAGGAAGGGGCCATATTCAGGCCAAGCTTTCTGCAGGGGTTAAATTAATCCCCTTCTCCAGTTATTCCATGGATTCTGTTAATCTGCCGTGCATTGCTGGGTTGGGGGCACACACAACAGGCAGAGCTAAGGGTGCATCTTGCCATGCACATTTTGTTTGATTCTGCTCCTGTTTGGAAGGCACTGGAATGGGACAAGTTTATCTGGTGTTTGAGGTGGGGCAGAGCAAGAACGGATCTGTCCAGTGATTTATTTTTGCTGTTGTTGTGTTTCTCTTCCAAAAGTGGATCTGATGGTCTCTTAAAACTCTGGACAATTAAAACAAACGAGTGTGTGAAGACATTAGATGGCCATGAAGATAAAATCTGGGGTCTTCACTCCAACAAACAAGATGACATGGTGGTGACAGCCTCCAGTGACTCCTGCATCACCCTCTGGCAGGTACAGCACGGGGGGTCCTGACCCTTCCCTGGGTTAATAATCAGGATAAACGGAGAACTCAGGATGCCAGTGGCTTGTTCCTCATGTGTTATCATTTTCTGCACTTTGGAATTGGGTCAGTAGTGCTTATCTTGGGGTTTGGGGTTATTTCTTGGCCAGACTGTGTTTCCCCAGCAGCCTCAGGCACTGGTGGCTTGGAGGGAGGTTGGGAGTTGCTGGATTTAACCCTTAAATCACTTGGCCTAGAGATCTTGCTGCAGAAACTGGTCTCCTAATCACTTGATTGGCTCGATAAAAATCCATCTGTATTAAAGCAAGATTTGATAAAGTTTTATCCTGTTTTTTTATAGGACGTCACTGAAATTGAGGAGAAGGAAGCACAAGCTAAGCAGGAGGAGCAGATTATGAAGTGAGTTGGTCTTGTGCAGTTAAGAGCTGTGAAAGGCAAACTGTCCAGTGGTACTGCCCACACCTGGAGCCATCCAGCTGCACCCAATCCCAGAATTTAGTGAGAGCACTGAGGCATTTGTTGATGAACCCCCTGCACGCTGTTACTGCCGAATCTGCTGCTTTTTGCACAGTGTTTGTTCCCACCACTCAGACACTGGTCTCACTCCCGACCCTGATTTGTTTTCCAGGGAACAAGAGCTTTCCAACCTGCTCCATGAGAAGAGGTACCTGAGGGCCCTGGGCTTGGCCATTTCCCTGGACCGGCCGCACACCGTGTTGATGGTGGTCAAGGGTGAGTCCATCTCCTGCTCCTGCCCTCTGCTTTCCAGACTCTTCCCAGGCTCCAAAGTCTAATTATTAATCTGTAAGCCTCAGTGCTGCCTCTCTTTGCCACGTTCCTGAGTGCAGTCACCCAGTGGTCTCCCTGCTCCCAGCCTGGGCTCTTCCCTGGACTCTCCCTTCTCTCCCTGCAGCCATCCTGAAGGAACCTGAGGGGAGGCAGCACTTGGAAGAGAACATTGTTCGGCTCAGGAAGGATCAGAAAGGTTTGTTGAGACGTGGTTTAAGTGTTGAACGGCTTCCACTTAAATGAGGGGCTTGTTTCCTCAGCTGAAATTAGAATCATAAAATAGAACCTTGGGATGGTTTGGGTTGGAAGGACCTCAGAGCTCATCCAGCCCCATTCCCTGTGCTGTGGGACATTCAGGGACGTCAGGCCTTGTCATCCCACACATTTGGGGTGCGACAGCTCAAGGAACAGTTCTGTCTGTAAATATTTTGCCCCTCTGGGCTCGTCAGTCACCATCTATGGGAGCTGAACCCCTGTAAGACCCAAGACACGGGTGTCCCTCCCCCACAGAGGCAGTGCTGGCATTCCTGGTCACCTGGAACACCAACTCCCGGAACTGCCACGAGGCCCAGGCTGTCCTGGAGATCCTCCTGAAGCACGAGGCACCCGACAGTCTCCTGCAGTTCTCGGGCATTAAACCTGCAGTGGAGTCGCTGCTGCCCTACACGGGTGAGTCACCCCAGCCCTGGGGTCTCCTCCTGTGGCCTGGACACAGAATCCTGGGATGGTTTGGCTTGGGAAGCACCTTAAAGCTCAGCCAATCCACCCCTGCCATGGGCAGGGACACCTTCCCCTGTCCCAAGTTGCTCCAAGCCCCGTCCAACCTGGCCTTGGACATTCCCAGGGATCCAGGGGCAGCCACAGCTTCTCTGGGCAACCTGTGCCAGGGCCTGCCCACCCTCCCAGGGGGGAATTCCTTCCCAATATCCCATCTCTCCCTGCCCTCTGGCACTGGGAAGCCATTCCCTGTGTCCTGTCCCTCCATCCCTTGTCCCCAGTCCCTCTCCAGCTCTCCTGGAGCCCCTTTAGGCCCTGCAAGGGGCTCTCAGCTCTCCCTGGAGCCTTCCCTTCTCCAAGTGGACCCACCCAGCTGTCCCAGCCTGGCTCCACAGCCTGTAGACACGGGGAATGTTCCCAGCCTGTCCCAGGGAGCTCCTTCCCAGTGCCCTGATCCCTCCTCTCCCGCAGAGCGGCACTTCCAGCGGCTCAGCCGGCTGCTCCAGGCCTCGATGTTCATCGACTTCATGTGGCACAACATGAGGCTGGGGGACACTGCCCAGCAGGACAACGGCACCCTCTGACCCTGCTCCCACCAGCTCCCCTTTCCACGGGGGGAGAGCCCCTTCCCACCGGGACGGTAACTGTATTTTTGGTTCCCGTGTTTTGTAATAAATTTTTAAATGCTGATTTGTAAAACAAGCCCAGCATCCAATCTCCCCGGGGCCAGGGGAGGGGAAAGGGGCATTTCTTTGGCCGAGCTCTGGTTTGTGTTTTCACACCCTGGATTTTCAGGCCCAGGCACTCAAACATCAATTAGTTTGGGGGAAAGGCAGAATCCCAGCAAGAAGTTGGGCTTTACTGGGGTCTAAAGACTGGGATTTATGGAGCTGGGAGGCACTCCTGGCGATGTCAGATCGTGTCCCCAAGCCCAGCTGGGCTCTGGGTGTCAGTCACTGTTGTGCCACTAAATATTTTCTTTGCTTGAACAAAATCTCTCACCTGTGCCCATCCCAAATTTAGCACCTGGGAGGGAGAGAAGCACAATTTTAATTCCCCAGGTAGCAAATGTTTAAAGTGTAAGACTCGGACTTCAGAGATGTTTACATGTGTTTTATTTCAAAGACAAAAATGTATAAAATTCAGAACGACACAAACATCTCACAAGTTGTTTCTAAAAAATATTAACAGGCAGAATAACTACAGTTAAAGCCAACAATGTATAGAAAAGTCTTAATTTTCCTGGAACTAATTATCCAACTCAAATCTAGCAACGAGTTCAGGATGAGAGTGGCTGTGTTTCAGTAACTCCCACACTCCCTGGGAAGGGGAGTGTTTTGTCCATTGTTCTGTCCCTGTCCCCAAGTGGGACACAAGCTGTGACAGCCCTGTTTGTGCTCCTGTGCCTGCACAGCCACAGCTGGAGGGAACAGCCAGGTTTGAGGTTCCTCCCCAGTAGGTTTTTTGTTCTCACAGCCATTCAGCAGATGCAGCCAGTCCATCTGATGGCCTCTCCATTACTTAAAATGATCTAAACTGTAAAAAAAATCCCCAAACTAACACCAAAACCTAAACAATTTAAATATATATATATATATATATAAAAAATAGGGGGTTCAGGTAAATGATATCACACAACTGCATCATCCCGTCCCTCCCACAGTCCAGTAGCTGTAGCTTTGGGGTGCCATTGGTGACTCTGAGTCACTCTGGTGACACTTCTCTGCCCTCTGGGGTGGCTGCAGCTCACCTGGTGTGGGGAATAATGCAGCAGTGACTGTGAAATGTTCAACTGTTCACGTCCTGCATGGCAGGATAAACACCTGCCTGAGGGAGAACTTACTGAATTCCAAGTGACCTCTGACTTGGGAGCTGCTGGATCCGCAGCTGCCCTGACTCCCCTGAGGAGTTAAACCACTAAATCCTTTCCCAGTAACTCCCTTCTGGCCCCCAGTGTGCCTGTGAAGCTGCAGCAGGAGCCGGTGCTGCCCAAGGAGGGGATGGATGTCGGTGGGTGTGTTCCTTGGGATCCAGGGGTGTCCTTGGGAAGCTGCAGTCCAAGGGCTGATGCTCCTGTGGAGCTCTGGGGGAGTGCCTGGGCTGTGTCCTGTGCCCTGCCCTGCTCTAGTGCAGGGTGTGCAGGCCTGGCCGGGGGCTGTGTCCCTGCAGGGCCCGTTTGGTGACGGTGCTGCACCTCTGCAGGATCTCGTGGGCCGAGGGCCGCGCCGGCACCCTGGGCACACTCGTGGCGGGGTCGGGGTCGGGCAGGGGCGAGCTCAGGTCGGCTGCAGACGACTCCACGAAGCCAGAGTCGTTCCTGTCCCTGGGGCTGAGGCGTGGGGACTTGGTGCTGTGCGTGGCCAGGGCAGGGGAGCTCCTGTTCTGCTCCACTTCGGGCAGGGAGCGGGACAGGTCGGGCTGCCAGCCCAGCCGGGCGCTCTGCTCGCTGCTGCTCCCCGAGCTCAGGGACGAGCTCTCTGACTCCAGGTCCGAGGTGGAGCTGGCCCTGGGCAGAGACCTGGATCTGCTCCTCTGAGAGCTCCCATCTTCTGTGTTCAGGGCGAAGGAAGAGCCAGGCTGTGCCCTGGGCTGTGCCACGGCCTCCCCCCGGGGCTGGGAGGAGCAGAGGTTCGGGGTGGAGACGTTGAGCCCGCAGCTGATGATGGTCTGCAGCTTGTGGTGAGGATTCCTGTAGGGCCGCAGGCACAGGGAGGGCATGTAGCCCGTGCTGCCGTTGTACCTGAGGGCAGGGGTGGAAGGAACACTGAGAGGAGCCCTCTGGCCAGCTCGGGCCGAGGGGAGGGAGCAGAGCAGGGCAGGGCCCAGCCCTGTGCTGGATGTGGGGTGTGAGGACCAGGAAAGCATCCCTGGCCAAGGACATGCAGCTCAGGGGTGCACACCCTGTGGGCAGGAGGGGGCAAACAGCCCCTGCAGCTCCCTGGGGGAGCAGCACTTGGAAAAGCCTCCTTACCTGATGAGCCACCAGCCGTTGTCAGACGTCCTGAGCACCTCCACCACCACCCCGCTGTGCAGGGAGAGCTCATCCCCCTTCTGGGCCTCGTAGGGCTGCACCACGAAGTACAGGCTGCCTGTGGGAGGAGGGGGAGGTTGGATCTGCCCCCTGGAGAAAGTGCCCCCACCCTGTGACAGAGCAGCTCAGCTGTGGGGCAGGTGTCCCTGAGGGGCCTGGCTGCTCAGGGACCCCAAACTGATGGGTTTAGGTTGGATATGACAAAGAAGTTTTCTATGATGAGGGTGGGCAGGCCCTGGCACAGGTTACCCAGAGAAGCTGTGGCTGCCCCATCCCTGGAAGTGTCCAAGGCCAGGCTGGATGGGGCTTGGAGCAACTTGGGCTAGTGGAAAGTGTCCCTGCATGACCTTGAAAGATCCCTTGCAACCCAAACCACTCTGTGATTCCATGGCAGAGCTGACCAGAAGAGTCAGAGCTCCAGAGATCCAGGTGGGGACCCCAAGCAGTGGATAAAGTGGTGGGGTTTTGCAGGACTCATTTTTTGAAGTAAGAACATGATGCCCCAGAGAGCCAGGAGCAGACTTACCCTCCTCAGTTGAGCTAAAGGTGTTCTGGATGTCCTCGTGGACATCAAGCTCTTCCAGGTACGAGGCTGGGAACCAGGCAATCTGCTTGTCTGCATTTTCCACCAGCCACCACCCTACAAAGAGCAAAACACCCAGTTTTTAGCAGCCTGCAAATTAAGAGATGACCATAATCCCTGGATAAGGGACACAAGAGACAGGAGGGACATTCAATGTCCCCCCAGGTAAGCACACAAGCACAAACACCTGCACTCTTGACACTGCCCTGGCATTTGCTGGGCTATGAATCAAGCTGCCCCTTCACCCCTGACACTGAAGAATCCCCTCAAACATACCAGTCATGTCCTTGATTAGCACTTCAACAATTTCCTTCTGAGCCACTGTGAAGGTCCTGTTCTTGGTGTCCTTGGTTTCGAAGCTCTCGATGCAGCGGTAGCTCTGGGACGCCTGGGGAAGGGTGATGGAGATGGGCTGCTGCTTCTTTTCCCTTCTGAATTCTGATGGTATGATCACAACACTGCAAGGCAAAGTTTCACATCAAAAACTCCGGTGGAAGGTTGAGTTTAGTATTAGTTTTGCTAAAATCACTTATGCAGCAGCTTTGGGCATCAGAGACAACATAAACTGAGATTAAAGCAGAACTTCCCTGCTCTGCTGCCCATTCCATGACATTTCTGTTTTGTGAACAAACAAAAAGGACAGCTCAGATTTCCCACCTGTTTTCAGGGAAGGAGGGATCGAGGTCCTGGGTCTGTGCCTTGAAAAACTGATTCACTTCTTGGCCCCGGGAGATTCTCGCGTCCCTTTTCAGCAGCTCCTGGGAGTAGATTTCCAGCAGCTTCAGGATCTCCAGGCACCTGTTCAGCTTCCCACCCTTCCTGTGCTGCATTGTCACACCTTTAAAACAACAAGGGCACAGTTGGTGTAAGACAACAGTGGGTCTGGATGTCCTTGGGAGCAGCATCTTTTACCTGAACACAGGGTGTCCTCACCCACCACCCTTCCTGCCCCATCCCAAACTCAGTCCCTGCCTCTCTGTCCTTTTTAATAGCTCCTGATACAATTTTTTAACATCTAAAATTTATCTTTTTTTCTCATGTAAATATTTCAAGAAGCTCTGGGCTAATATTTAAGTGTAATATTAATTTCCCAAGTGCAATTATCTATTAAAAAGGCCTTTCTGGGTTATTTTAAGTCTGTACTAGACCCAAGCATGTTGATGTAACCCAGTGGTGCTGTGCCAGGAGCAGGAGAGAGCTCAGCCTGTTCCAGAGGAAGGTCAGACTCGAGGCTTCAGTTATGTGTCCCCAGTTATGACTGTCCTGTCCACTCACATGTTTGTTGGTCCATCAGAGGTTTATTCTTACCTTTAAACCTGGGTAAATTCCTGAGGGAGCCACTCTCCATGGGGAATTTCCTCTTCAGCTCTTTCTAAAAGCAAAGGGAAGGAGAGAACAGTGATTCCTGACCTTCCTGACACCCAGCTGAGGTCCTTCCCCCTCCCCAGGGTGGGAATCCTGGCATGTCAGGAACTCAAAACTCACTTACATGGAATTTCTTGAAGTCTTCAAATGTTCGGTAGATGAGAATGTTGTTCTGGTCTGACCAAGTCACAAACATCATGTAGTTCTGGGAAAAGAAAAGGGAAAAGAAAAGCAATTAAATCACAGTGTTCCATTTGAGATGCCTCCAGGCAATCAGTGTTTGCCACGAGCTGGGGGTCAGTTCTGGCTTCAGGCTGAGAGCATCACACTAAAAACTCAACTGAACATTAAACCTACAAAAATATCTCCTTCATTTTAGGGCTCCAAATGGGTAATCACAGATGAAATCAGGATTTTATGGAGCTGTGACAGAAAGAGAGCAAAATCCAAGATAATAATTTTCTTATGGTATTAAGCCCATTACAAAAATCCCCTTGTCCTACATCCCAAGGCTGTAATCCCAACTCTGTGGGGAGTGAGCAAACACCCCCCCTGGAAGAGTAAATCCAAACCCCTCTAATTTCCTAATTTATAATATATTTCAGGAGGTAAAAAAAAAAAAAAAAAAAAAAAAAAAAAAGGCAAAAAAAAAAAAAAGTATAAAAATTAACAAAATTAACATACCTTCTGCTTTTTGCACTGCATGAAGCCAACAGCCTGCACATCCACGGGGTACCTGCTGCAGCTCATCTTCCCCACGCCTGCTGCTCCCTCACTGGGAGCTGGAGGGATATGAGCTGGAGGGATGGGAGCTGGAGGGATGATCTGGAAGGATATGTCCTGGAGGGGATGTGTGCTGTGCCGGAGATGGCAGGGCAGTGGTTCCAGGCAGGACTGCCCGTGTTAAATCCCCTGGAGCAGGAGGCAGGGCACAGGCGTTCCCTCGCCTCCTCCTCCGCCCCGCCCCGCAGAAATTCCCCACTTTGGCAAACTACCGGGTGCCTTTTACCTTTTACCTCTCCCCTCTGCTTTTGACATGCAAATAGTCCCGGCTGTAGCGGCAGGGCCAGAGTTCAGGGGGCAGGGGGGCAGATCCAGCTGGTTTTATCTCATCACAAGCAGTGCTGGGAAGTGAGCCGGGCCCTGGGTGTGCAGAAGGTCACTGAGGCAGCAGCTCCTGCCCCGGGAGATTTCCGGGGAGACACGCAGGGTTTTTATGGTTATATTGCACAGTTACCTGCAGCCCGGGATGGACTCACGCCAGCCCCACAAAACTGATTTACAACAGGGGTTGTTGTAAAGCGGGAATTGGGCACCACTTGATAAGTGTAATAGTTGTTATAAATGTTTTTTCTTTACGGCTTTGTCCCACCTGCTGAGATACTTTAAATGGACTTCTGGCAGCTTTATCAATATTTGCAAGCTCTCAGAAATTATGGGAGATGCCAGTGCCAGTGTTGGCATAGAATCACAGAGCGACTTGGGTTGGAAGGGGCATCAAAGACCATCCAATTCCCACCCCTGCCATGGGCAGGGACACCTCCCACCAGCCCAGGTTGCTCCAAGCCCCGTCCAACCTGGCCTTGGACACTTGCAGGGATGGGGCAGCCACAGCTTCTCTGGGCAACCTGTGCCAGGGCCTGCCCACCCTCACAGGGGAAGAGTTTCTTCCCAATATCTGATCTAAACCTACTCTCTGTCAGTTGGAAGCCACTGACCCTTGTCCTGCCACTACACAAACAAACAAACACAGCCCAGGGCCCAAAGCTCCTCAGATGTAAATATGTGCTGGATACTCAGCTCTGAGTGCCCTGAGCACTGTCCTGCATCCAGCCAGGTGTCCAAACCCTCCCAGCTCTTCCCAAGGAGCAGCTCCACTGCCCAGAGGCACAGAAAGACAGGTAATTAATTCCAGCCCTGGATGGTCTGTCCTCTCCCTGAACCGCTGTGTGCCTGCCTCAGGTTATGACTTGGCTGATGGGCACCCTGTGATCAAACAGCCTTCTCTGTCCTCCCTCTCCCTGCTCTTTGATAAAGCCGAAATTGAACCATTATCATTATCATTATCATTATTTGAGCCCCAATTGAGAGGCTCAGCCTTGCCTTCCCTTTTATAGCCCAGTTACACCCGGTGTCTCAAACCCTCAGTAATACTTGTGGAGGATTTTTCATCTACCAAAAAACCCCCACAGAACTGCAATAGGGAGCCAAGCCAGATTCCTTCTGGACATCAGACAACACAGTGAGGAGAGCTTTGCTTTGTGTTCCAGGAGCATCCTGCTCCCACACATCAGGATGGCAGCTCCTGGGGGCAAAGGGAGCTGTTTTGCTGCAGTTCTATCCATTGCTGGATGGAGATCTGTCCTCCATCAGAAAGGGAAAGTCATCCAGAGGGAATTTATTGCTTGTCTGTGTATTTTGGTGGGAAAACCCCTTCAGTGGCACCTCCAGGGCACTTTCTGGCTCAGGAAGCTGGGCAGGATCTGCCCTGGGGAAAGGTGATGGGAAGCAGCTCCCTGCTGTCCCTAGCCCTGAAACTGGGACCCTCCATCCCTCTGTTCACAAAGGGCCCAGCTGGGAAATGCACCCAGCTCAAAGGCTGAGGATTTTATGGAGAGACAGGAAACCACACAGTGAATTTTATTAGAAGGTCCCAGTCTCTGAGGTGGCCGAGAGGGCCAAGCCCACCTTCGTGTGGCTCTTGGAAATATCTGGGATCAAGACTCTCAACAGAGCACCTTGGATTGGTTTCCTGTCTCAGAGCAGATGCAAACCACACTGCATTTCCAAGAGTTTACCCTGTTTACCCTGACTGGGAAAAGCCAAAGGCAAGGAAAACCTTAGAGGAGCTGCAGGAAGAGGAGATGAGCAGGGAGGCTCAGAGAGCACACTGATCTGCATTGGAAGATCTGTGGATGTCCTGAAAACAGGAGTAGGAAACAGCCTTGGTCAAAGGCTTTGCTGTGTTTCACCATTCTCAGGGAATTCAAGCAGAAAGGGAGGGGTGGAAAACATAATGGAATGTTATAAAGGGAAGGTTACACAGGGGTTTGGAATCACTCGAGGCTGGACAACCAGCCATGCAGTTTGGAGAGCCAGTTTATGGGGGAGATGGGGCTCACTGGGAGATTGGTGGTGACAGGGAAACATGAGCAGAACTACTCCAGACTCAGGAAGGGCTTGCTGAGCAAATGTTCTGCAGAGGCAGAGCAGAGGGGTGGGGAGGGAGGAGAACAGCCTGGCACTCCTCAGGGACACCAACACCTCCAGTGTCATCCCAGAGGGTTCCAGGCTCTGCAGATGTCACAGCAGTATCAGTGCCCTGTCCGTGTCAAGGCTGATGTCACGAAACTGTTCCTTGGAGAATGGCCTAGTGAGTCACATCAGGTTATTCTGGAGTGACACTTCCCATGAAACCAGGGGAGGGATGGCCAGATTCCCTCTGCAATCCTCAAGTGCTCCTCAACACGTCCTCCACAACACCCGGCCACGCCAGGGCCAGTCCTGTTGGGAAGGATGGATAACCAACTGGAATAGGCCATTAATTCCACTTCTCTGCTGGATACATTTGAACTCATCCAAAAACAAGACAAAACATCGGTTTTTAGACATTATTAGGTTTACTTTTTGACTTCTACTACTTCCAGATTATTCTGCCATAAACCAGGACCTCCTCATGGGTAATTATTACCAGAAGGGTAGGAGTGGCCTGCCCAGAAGCTGTGACACTCCACCAGTATTGTTGGTCGCTGCCTTTTCATCATCAATTTACACAATTTCGAGGGCAACAGTTACTTTTCCTTTAGATGTTTTACAAGGTACCAAACAGATCATAAATTAACAGATAATATGTGGGAGTGCACTGCCTGGCTTTGCCAAGATGGAGAGAAAACAAGTTCTCCTCCATAACTTCCATGATTTTTCATCCTGCTCCAAGAGAGCCCTTGCCAAGGTGGAGTTCTGCCTCCTGCTCCTCGAGGAGCATCCCTGTGGCCATAAACTGCTCTGGGTATGGAAACATGTTTGTGTCACGGCAGGTGACTCAGCTGTTGTCATGGGGAGTCACACCAGAGTCCCTCCCCCGGGGTGCCCGTGGTTGGGAACACCAGGAAGGTCATCCAATGGCTCCAGGAACACCCACGGTCACCGGGGCTGTCCCCTCTGCTATTCCCAAGACAAGATCAGCTTCCCTTCCACGACAAATAAACACTGAGGGTCTGCTTTTCTTTGCAGTTCAGAGGGGGCCAGGAATAATTTAATCTGGTGGGATTAACCAGAGTAGAGTTTGAGTGAGAAGGGTAACCAAAGGCAGCTCCTTACCAGCCCCTCCACAGCCATTTCCCAAGTCCAACAATCAACAGCCTTATCCCAAATGCCCACACGTGGAGAAGAGCAGGAGCTGTGTCATGAACACCCTTTAGGACATACAGAAGTCACGTCTAGGCTGGTGAGTGACCTGATCCCTCACAGCTGACACTGTGTGGGACTCTGCATCAGGGATTTCCCTTTCTGTGCCCAGCACAGGAAAGGCAAAGACAGGGAAGGGCCTCAAAGCACCCCAGGGACACTGGCTGCAAGGAAGAGAGAGGAGAAGGCACAGCCAAGGGGGGCCCTTGCCTGGAACAAGGCCTGTAGAAAAGCTCCATCTTTCCCTCCCTCACTTTCAGGATCAAAACCTGCCCTTTACAGCTCTGGAAGGTCACCTGCGATGAGACATGACCTATCAGCACCTTTAATGAAAACCCCAGCTGCTAAAAGCTCATCTTAAGAGTACAAAGAGGGTTTAGACTTTTAATAAACAGAGAAACAGACCCTTATTTAAAAAGAATAACGAAACCCCAGACACTGGAGTTGACAAAAGTCTCCTTCACCTCATGAACAAAGGAAGCAGTTGAACTTTCACACAGGCTGGGATGAGAGATTTTCTAGTATCTAAACAAGAAGAATGTGTTTTATTTCATCCTGATTTCAGCAGCTGCTGCAGGCTCTAAAGCATTTTTCTGTGGCCAGAGGGATCTGGTTCAGCAATCCTCAGAGATCCCATGATTCCATGGCAGTGCTGGTTTTCTGCAAACCCTTATTCTGCCCTACCCATGAGGAGCCAGCACATGCAGAGAGGATGATTCTTTGGGCACTTTAATTCTCCTTGTTGTTCCAACCCTGTCTCTGCTTTCCCCTGCCACGCTCCCACCTCAGCACAAGCCCCACTCCCCTTAATCTGCAGTATCCTGGGATGGATCGTTCCTGGGGCATCCCTGGTTATTGCCCATCAGTCCCTGCTCTGGATCACTGACAGCTGATATAAAACCACTGCATCCCATCAAACTGCCTGAAACCTGGCACCAGCGGGCACATTTTCCATGGAAAGCCCTCGGGATGCAGCTGGCCAGCCCGGGGGCAGCACTGCCTGTTGAGGGAGGTTTGGTGGTTGCCTGGGGTGTGTCGGACCGGCTCTTGTTTGCCAAGCACTTGTTGCAACAATTTCGCAGCTCCTTTGTAAAAGGGGCATATTTTCCTAAGGTCATGCAGAGGACAAAAGGGTGATTCAAGAGGGAATCTTCCAGAAAGGGTAAGAAACCACTGCAAGAGAAAGTTTCCTTTCATTGCATCATTTTCTATGGAAAAAAAAAAAAAAAGGTGTTTGATGAGTGCGTGGTCCGAGGCCAGCACGGTGTGTGAACGTGCTGGGACTCAGCCATGGGATGTGAAAGGAGATGGAAGGCAGGGTGGAGTTTCCAAGGGGGTTCAAGGCTCTGCAGTGCCTTGAACAGCCCGCCCTGCATGTTCCCAAACCCATCAGGGGGAAATCCCAGCACCACCAGTACAGCCAACGGCAGGTGCAGCAAGTACCAGGGGACGTGGAACTCGGGGAAAATCTGTTCTTGCTTCATGATAAATATAGTAAAGTGATCAGAGACCAGATCGCTGTGTTCCTTCCAGATTAGTCAGAGAGGTGCTCATCCCACTCCTCCCCTTTCCTCATTCCCCACGCCATCCATGAGCATGCAAAGTGCCTCATCTCCCCTGGGGATTCCACCAGCAGTGGCTCCAGTTAAATGTTCACTGCATTTCAGGGCAAAGGCAAGACCTCTGTGTTCCTTGCCCCCTGCAGAAAACAGGGAAAGCAATATTTAATCTTCTCTCAAAAGCCTGGTGGGGAGAAGAGCAATGTGGAAGGAAACCTCGCTTCATTAATGATTAATTCTTAATAAGTCAACATAGCACCTGTTACCTGAGAAAAACCTCCCCCACTGACTGAGACTTCCCGTTCAGTTGCTTTGACCTACTTCTGGAAAAAGGAATCACCCAAAATCAGGGAGATGAGGAAAAGGAAAGCACTGGATGTGTCCATCCTGTACGGGACAAGCGATTTTAAAAGCTCAGCCCTCATAACAACACGGTCATTCATTTTTAGGAGGCAAAACAAGGAGTAAGATGAGGAAAGACCCTCAAAAATCCACATGGGAAACAGGTACAACATTTTGAATGGATTTCATTGCATCTTCTTTGAATGGATTTCAATTGCATCTTCTTCCTAAAACAAAGGGTTCTGCCACCGCCAGAGATTTTGTGGTTTATTTATCAAGAGCACAAAAGGAAATCCCCAATTTTGCTGTTTTGTGCTCAAACTGCATGAACTGATTCCAGGGATGCTCAGAGGGAGTCTGGGAAGGAGGAGACAGACAGGAGCACGACACAAGCAGGATTGGCTGGACCAACTTGCAGAAATAATTTGGGTTTCTCCCTGTCCTTGCCATTGCCAATATATACACCGCTACTCCTGGGTTCTCATTTTAATCAGCAAGAGGATCCACACGTAAAATGGCAGAAATTTTTAAATGATGAACTGCATCTCTGGGTATAGACCAGGGCCTGGGTTTACTCTGTGCTCAGTCTTACACCTCAGACTGCTCAGAACACATTTCAGTAGCTGTGGATGGATCTGAACAGAGATCAGCATCCCACCCACCAGCAGTGAGGTTCTTTCCTGACAGCTGGGACATCAACTCACGCTTTTGACAAGTTTTGCAGGTGGTGTATTTCTTGTACACAAGCAGAACTGATCACCGTGATTCACCTACCTGGAAATATACGTCATTTTTTTCTGTTGCTGTTTCCTAGTTGGCTGTAATTTCTCAGACAACTGTGTGACTAGTTCCTGGTGCTGGCTTGTCACTGATTGGACTTTAGGCTCAACTTCTTACGTGCAAATACAAGTCAGCTTCCTGCTGGTGTATTCCCCTGGGGAGGGAAACAGTTACATTCAAGTGGAACCACCTAAAAACCATCAGAAAAAACTTGGGAAGAATCCTGAGAGATACAGGGTAAAATTTTGCCCCCAAAATATCAAAGAATCATGGAATGGTTTGGACTGGAAGGGAACTTAAAGCCCACCTCCTTCCACTAGCCCAGGTTGCTCCGAGCTCCATCCAACCTGGCCTTGGACACTTCCAAGGATGGAGCATCCAGAACCTCTCTGGATAACCTGTGCCAGGGCCTTTATTTAAAGCTTTAAAGAAATTACTGCACAGTCAGTGGTGTTTAGGTTCCCAAATGATGAAGGCTGTGAGAATATTAGTCCTTTTCCCAATCCATAAATGAGCATCCCGGGGTCACTGCTGAGCCAGACCTCCTTGAGGTCACCCCTGCTTTGCTCAGGGGGTCAATTTAAGCTGGAACCCCTGCCTTGCCAAAACCCGCTGGGAGGATCCCTGTGCCATGGATTTTGCAGGGCTCAGAGGGCCAGGGAGGGTGTCCAGCCCCATTCCTTCTTCCTTCCCCAAGCCCCCACTGTCAGCTGCCTGTTGCCAAGCTCTTGCTTAGCAAGTGCAAAGATAAGAGCAGAAGATCAAACAGCTCTTCCCCTGAGAAAGGCAAACACGCCCTTTCATTTTCTCCAGCACAGGTTTTACTGGTGCTTCCTGGTAGTTACTGTCATTGCCCTCTGTGTAATTCCACTGCAGGCATGGATTCAGGGACACCTTCCACCAGCCCAGGTTGCTCCAAGTCCCATCCAATCTGGCCTTGGACACTTCCAGGGATGGAGCAGCCAAAGGTTCTCTGAGCAACCTGTGCCAGGGCCTCCCCACCTCTAAAGGAAGGAATTTCTTCCTAATATCCCATCTGTGTCAGGAGTTTGTTTGCTAACAAGCCCCACCACATTCCAGCTCCTAAATCAGTGCTGGAAGCAGAAGATCAGGTGGGTTAGGGATGTTCAGAGGGGAGCAGGAAGGAATGCTCCCAAATCCTCCTTCTGCTCTGCACCACATTCCTTCCTTTGGATGGAATTAATTTGGCTCTGAGCTTGGATTCAATTAGAGACAATAAAGTGAACTTCCTTGCTCTGATTTGAACCTGAGCATCTCTTTTTTTTTTTTTTTTTTTCCTTTGAAATCCAAGATGATGCTGGCCCAGAGGGCAAACAGAGAAAACTGGGAGCACCTCCCTAAAGGTTGAGCTCTGCTCCTACAGCTGACCAGGAGAGGAGCAAGGGGAGCAACACTCAGCACGGGTCTCTGTAACCAACAGCTTCTTTCCAGGTTACGAGCTTTTTCTTTTCTAATAAAAACGTTTTTACTTTAACTAACTTCATAAAATAAATCATCAATGAGGAAGTAAAGTCTATGAACTGCCAAACCAGGGGATTGCTGCAATTTGGAAACATTTCTGCAACTATTTAATTGCTTGAAGACCAAACAATAAAGCTCTGTAGGAAATTCCCCGGGGTATCTATCTTTTCTCCTGATTTTACAAAAAGAATGAGGTCAACAGCATCATTTAAAACATTTATTGGTGGGTAACAAAAATAGATATAAAAATCTTATCCCTACTTGATCTTTCCTTCCCGCACGAAATTCAGCTTTATAGTTGTCTAGAACTTTAGACTAAGCCATTCCAGCAATTCCTATCAGTCACTCACGTGGCTTCTCCCTCCCTCACAGATAGCAACAAAGAAATAGTCTCATAAAACTGAAAATAAACTGTAAAAAGGAGCACTGGCAGATAGGATGGAGATGCAGATGATCAGCTCAGTGCTCCACAGAGCAGAAACAGCTCAGCCATTTCCATGTGAAGCACACCAAGTGTTGAAATCTTTTTGAAGGCAAGTCTTTGAGGGATTTCTCTAAAATGATGCTTTTCCTACTAAACATTTACACCACACTGTGTTAAATATATCATATACACACATATTATTTCATTATATATAAGATGATATTTTGGTCTGCCTCCATCCTGGACATGCATTTGTTTGTGTTAAATAAAATAATGATATTTTTCGCTTGGCCTGAAGGCTAGGAAGAGGAGAAAAGTGGGAGTGGCTACAAAATTCACATTCTGGAGCGCATTGCCCACAACGGGAGACTTATCTTGTGCTCCCCTAACCTCTAATGGCAAGCCAAAAAGAAGGGAGAGACGAAGTCTGTGTTGGTCTCCGAGTTTTCACCCTCTGACCCCCATCAAGAACTCCCTAGGGCCACTGTGTCTCAGGGGCTGGATGCAGGATGGGCTGCATGTGGTCACATCTGCCAGACTACGGGATAAGGAAAAAAGAAAGTGCTTTTATTAACCTTTCCAACTGGAGAGACCCAGTTCTGAAGCATGATGGGTGCCAGACCATCTCCCAAGAGCTGGGTCACCATCCCCATGCGCTCACAAGCCTGTGTCTCTCTCTGGGAATAGAAGGAAAGCTGCCAAATGTCCACTCTAGACCGAAGCTCTGGGGCCAGGACTGGGCTCTCCTTCACCCTGAGCAGCCCAAACCCTCCCAGCCGCAGGCCAGGGCTCAGGTCGATGTGCCTGCCCTAGGATGACATGCAGCAGGGCTCTGGGAAAGAGGAAAATCCTTCCTCAATACAGATTTACAAGCACGTGACAGGTGTTAAAAACACACACGATTTCGTGCGGGTGTGTTCCGATAGAGGAGCACGACTCGGAATCGAGTTATCCACTTGTTTGTTCATTAAATCACTCTGTTGATTGTATGACTGTGCTGGAGATAACGCCAAGGTGCCACGGGCACGTAGGAGAGCTCTGCCACACACGGTATGTACGTACTACAGAATCCCAGAATAGCTGGGGTTGGAAGAGCTCTGGGTATCATCCAGTCCAACCCCTGCCCAGGCAGGGTCACCTGCAGCAGGTGTCATAGGGACTGTCCAGGTGGGGCTGGAATGTCTGCAGAGAGGGAGACTCCACAACCCCCCTGGGCAGCTGTTCCAGGGCTCTGCCACCCTCCAGGGAGAGAAGGTTTCCTCCTGCTGAGGTGGAACTCGTGTTTTAGTTTGTGGCCATCGCTCCTCGTCCTGTCACTGGCACCACTGAGCAGAGTCTGGCACCATCCTCTGACCTCCCTTGGAGATATTTGTATGGATTGATGGGATCCCCTCTCAGCCTTCTCTTCTCCATACTAACCAGGCCCAGCTCCTGCAGTCTCTCCTCATGAGATGCTCCAGACCCCATATATATACATAGATACACACACACAAACACATATATATATGTGTATTTTTGTGCTCAGTTGAGAGGGTGAGATGGGAGGAACTGGTCCTTGGCACCTTCAGGGGGGACATGGTAGAGCTCCATTCACACTCTCAGTGGGGACAAGGGCAGATCCCTGCCACACTGAGGGGGAGAAGATGGAGATCCCTTTTACACTTCCACTGAGGAGAACCCTGTCCCCATCCCCTTCCACCCTGAGGGGGGGACAATGGCTGAGGCCCCCTCACAGCGTCGGCGGGGCCATGGCAGAGCCCTCTGCACACCCTGAGGGGGACACACAGCCCCGCCACACCTGAGGGGCAGCGTGAGGGGAAAAACGGACAAGTAGAGGCGGGAGGCTCATGAAAGAAACCCCTCCGTGTTCTCCTCAAACACAATATTTAAACACAAAGTTTGCTGCTGTTTTGGTAAAAAAAAAAAGAACAAAAAAACAACAAAAAACCCCCACACAAACAGGCCCTCGGGCGCTGGCCGGGCCGTGCCCCCTCAGGGTGCCCGGGCGCCAATGGCGCCGCCCCGGCCCGTGCTGCACCGCGCGCCAACATGGCGGCGCCCGGCGAGGGCCGCCCGGGCCGGGGCTCCGCGGCGTTCCCGGGCACGGACAGCGGATCCTTCTCTTTCCCCTTCGCCGCCTCTCACGGCGCGGCGGGCAGCGCGGCGGGGGAGCCGCCCAAGAAGCCGTGCCGAGCCTGCACGGATTTCAAGAGCTGGCTCCGCGAGCAGAGGAAGCAGGCGGCCCCGGGCGGCGCGGTGAGGAGCGGGCGGGGCGGGGGGAGCCTTCTCAGGCACCCCACGGGCGGCTGGCGGCCCCCAGCCCCTGCAGAGCCCTCTCAGTCCTTCATTCTGCCCCTTCAAGTGTGGTGGGGCTGCGTGTCCCCCTCAGGGTGTGAAGGGGCCGGGGACTGGGTTCTCAGTGGGACTGTGAAGGGGCTGTCCATCTTCTCCTCGGGTGTGAGGGGAGCTCTGCTCTTGTGCCCACTAACGGTGTGAGGAGGCTCTACCATGTCCCCAGTGAGGGTGTGAGGGGGCTCTGCCGTGTCACCCCCCCTCAGAGAGTGTGAAGGAGGCTCAGCTGAGAGTTTGAGAGTCTGAGCTTCTCTAAGAGTTTGAGGGGGGCTCTGCCATGTCCCCAGTGAGGGTGTGAAGAACCTGTTCCCCCATCTCGCCTTCCCACACAGCGCAAAGGGGCTGTTTCCCCACCAAACCCCGGTTTCCCCTCACAACCCTCTCTCCCTCTCCAGGAGCTGGCAGTTGCAGAGGAGAAGGAGCCCCCTCCGGACTGTCCCCTGGACAGTGAGCAGCTGGGCCACAGCACCTGGGCCTTCCTGCACACCATGGCCGCCTACTACCCCGACCGGCCCTCGGGGACCCAGCAGAAGGAGATGAGGGACTTCATCAACCTCTTCTCCAAGTTCTACCCCTGCGAGCACTGCGCCGAGGACCTGAGGGAGAGGTGAGTGCCCTCAGCGGGTTTTTGAGGACCTGAGGGAGAGGTGAGTGCCCTCAGCGGGTTTTTGAGGACCTGAGGGAGAGATGAGTGCCCTCAGCGGGTTTTTGAGGAACTGAGGGAGAGATGAGTGCCCTCAGCGGGTTTTTGAGGAACTGAGGGAGAGGTAGATGTCCTCAGTGGGTTTTTTGGGTTCCTGATGGAGAGGTGGGTGTCCTCAGCAGATTTTTTTGTGCTGGAGGGGCTTGCCAGAAATGCTGGGCTGCAGCAGCTATTTTGCATATCAGCAGCTCTTCCTGCATTTGGGGTTTGTAGCTACCTGAACTGGTTTCTTCCATTATTGCATCAATCACAGGTACACTTAGTCAAAAAACAAATACCTGTCCTCGTGCTGTTGGATTGTCTGTGTCTTTTCCAGTTGCCAGGACCAGGCAGTGAATGAAGCCAAGCTGCAGCTGTCAGTATTCTGTAGATATTTAGTGATAATTCCTGTGCTCTCTCTGGGTTCTCTCTGGGACTCCATGCCTGCTGTGGGTACTGAATTCGGTGGCTAAAAAGAAGTAACATTTGTTTCCTCTTGCAGATTACGGACAAATCAACCCGACACAAGCACCAGGAGTAATTTCTCCCAGTGGCTGTGCCTTCTACATAATGAAGTGAACAGGAAACTGGGGAAATCTGAATTTGACTGCTCCCGTGTGGATGAGCGCTGGCGGGATGGCTGGAAGGACGGGAGCTGTGATTAACCCAAAAAAACCGCCTTGGGAACCCAACAGACCAATCCAACCCTTGTCAGGGCACTGCAGGGAGACAGGAGAGTCAGGGACTGTGTTTGTGTGTGTGTGACAGACTGCAAGGTGAAAGGAGATTGGGAAACCTTATCCTAACGATATTTTGATACATGATTACCCTAATGTATTACCTGAGGGACTGAGGCCTTATGTTTGGCACAGGAATTGCCAGAGACCTGTGAGATTGAGTCACTGAGACACTCGTGGAGGCCTTTTCATGGTGACATTTCCTTATTTTAGGGGCATTTGCTTAGGATTCATTTTCCCTGAACACAGCTGTGTTCTCTGCAGGCCTTACCCCAATGTTTTAGAAAATGCATCAGATTAATTGTGATTTTCATTTCTGTTCTGATAGAGAAAACTCATGCTGGGTTTAGTGCCAAGGCTGTACCCCTCAGATCTCTCTTTCCAGAAACTCCAATGTTTGTTGTTAATCTTGCATCCAGTTCCTTTGATAAAAGGCCTGAGGGCAGGTACATTTAATTTAAATGCTAAAATCATGGAGCCCAGATTTCCCATTTTGGTTTTGTGTTTCAATTTATTGTGTAAGAGGCCATTGCAGAAAGGGAAACTAAAGCATCTCCTCATCTGAGAAACGGAACAAGGTATCGACAGGGGGAAATTCAAACGTTTTAAATGAATTGCTAATTTTCTTTGGATCCAGAAGTGATTTGGTGATAAGTTCTACTGAACTACTTATTCTTAAAGCAAATAACCTCTTTGTTTCTGCTGTGAACCTTTGTCTGGCATGAAAATAGCTCGAGACTGATTTCTGTGATAAAGCATAGTCAGCTTTAATTACTCTGAGATTAAATTCTTGATTGGTTCTTGCTGGCCTGGCGCATACTCTGGTGTAACCCCCAGCTAAAAATCTCTCTAGAAAAGGACTTTACAAGCCCCCAGGAGTTCCTGAGTGCTGCTGAGGACTGTGATGTCAGCTTTATGTGGTCTTTATTGCAGAGGGGACTCACAGGAGCCCCTCGGGGGGATTCCTCTCTGGGAACTGGTCAGAACCCAAACCCTTTGTATTTTCCTGTGCTCCATCCCTGTGTTGGTAAGTTGAAATGTCAGATTCCAGGGAAGTAACACTATAAACCAGTTACCCCACAGTGCATAAAACAGAAGGCCTTTCTAAAAGGAGACACCTACAGAGTCCAAATCATTTCAAGTTCCTCACGTAGGTTGTGATCTCATCCCTTCCTGCACTTCTGGCCATGAGGAGTTTGCACAAACCCTGACAACAGCAGGTTTTTTTTTTTTCCTTCTGTGCTTCCTGCTGAGGTTTTCTTGCACGTTTTACTGAGCTTCCTTATTTCATGCCCCCCAGCACACCTGTAACTTTACCCCTGCTTTCCTGGCGAGCATTGACTGGAAATGTTAATGGTGCTGCTGTAATTGGAGTGATGACAGCTCTTATCTGGGACTTTGCTCCTCACGCCTGTGTGTGGCTCCTCAGTGGTTAGAAAATCAGTAACAACTTTGGGAACACATTTTAATGTTTTTTATGGCACAGGCAAGTCCTTTCAAGTCACACCTGTTAAAAGAAGATGAGACATTTTATGGACTGGTGATTCCTAAACTCTTTATGTAATGTCCCTAAACACAACCAAATCAGCCAAAATGATGATAAGGTACTGCAGGAAGTGTGAGATCTGTCTTATGACTGAAGGTATCGCTCAGTTTATTAGAAGTGCTCAGAAAATTTTCCTCTCAGCACGCTGAGGTTTTTGGAACAAATAAATCCCAGCCAAGATTTTTGTGTTTTTGATAATAAACTCAGTCCCCAAAACGAAGCACATTGGTATCCACTAGTGGGGAGGGGACCAACAAAAAAGCCCTTACTAGGAGTGTAGAGGGGAAAAAGAGTGTGAATCCTGCTCTAAACTGGGAGGAGCAGCTGTGGCAACACAGAGTTTTGGTCACCTTGAGTGGGTCAGGGAGGTGGGAGAGGTGAGCGGGAGGAAAGCGCGTCCTGTCCTGGCAGGGGTAGGGCAGAGCCTTAAAACTGAAGTTGGCATCTCTAGCAAATGCTTCCCAAAAATGAGGCCACCAGCTGTGGCTGCCAGGATGTTTTTAGGGCACTTTCTATCTTTGCTAAGTGGCCATTTGATAAAATCTGTGCTTGCACTCTGTTCTCTCCTGTTTTCAGCTTGGCAGAAGAGCTTTGACTTCTTACACATTTCTCAGGCATATTCTCAGCTCTGGGGACTTGAAAGTGTGAGGAGAGGGAGGATTTGTTGTGCTGCTCATTTGTACCACAAGTTTTAGGTAAGGAGTTTCCACTGGAGATACTTGTACTCATGTACAGAAAATAGTGAATTCTCTGAATGTACTTGATTAAATCTAGTTTTAAAAATCTCTGTATTCAAATTATATTTCCTGTTGATGTAAAAATAATAAAGCAAGCAAGTTCATTCCTGGTTCCTACTGCATGGGATGGTAGGAAAAGGGATTATACTATGCTGGTGTGTCTAACCTCTGCATGCCAAGATATTCCAGTTCTATATTTCTATATATTTATATGTTTGGATATACACTGTTATATTATAGCTTGATGGCTCAGGTGAGGTTCTGTGATTCTGTGTGCATTAATCAGACAAGGTGGGGCTGCTCCTGGTCCTCTTCTATTGTGCTGCTGAACTGATGGAATTCTCTGCAGGCCAAGAAGCTACAAAAATTCAGGGATTTTGTACACCAGGTCCTGTCAGGTCGGAGTTTGGTTTTATGTGGGAATTTTGATGGGATCCCGGTGATTTTTGACTTGCTGACAGCGTTCAGGGCAGTGTTGGAGTTGGGAGCAGCTCAGATTTTGCAGATTTGGAGCAGGGTGGCACGGGACATTTGTCATTTCATCTCCACCACACAGCCACGCACATCCCATCCCGTTTCCCAGGAAAGGGAAGCTGCCCCTGTGAGGAGGAGCACGGCCAGGAGCAGGTGCTGCCCGGGGAGCTCGTGGGGAGCTGCTCCTGTGTGACAGGTACCTGACTGACCTTGCAGCTTCCCAAATTCCTGGCTGTTTCCGTGGTTTGCATTCACAGCTGGGCTTCATTTTTATTTTTTCCTTCTTGTTTTTTTCTCAGAAAGCAAAGAGCAGGGAGCCACCAGGGACTCGTCCCCTCCACGGATGGCAGGCAGAGTTGCTGAGCAAGTAACAGTGCAGATGTTGGCAGAAGCACCACTGTGCCTTTGACATTTTTCCAGGGATTAGCTGTTCCTCTGCAGTGTGTTGGGTGTACACAGTCTCCTGTTTACTGTAAGATTGACAAGAATTGCTTTGCTTCTGTGTCTTTTGCCTCAGCCTGTTCCAGGCAGTGTGTGAGATTCTTCCTGTTGGAGTTTCACAGACTTGGAGAGGGGAGGGTTTTAATTTTGGGTTGGGTTCTTTTGCCCCTTCCCATCACCACTGATTTGTTTTTCCATTCCTGGCTGTTCAGGGTTTATGCCTGAATGATGGAGAGGAGCAATGGAGTATTTTGTGTAGTCAGAATTAAGCATTTCAGTAGGAACAGCCAACAGGGTGGTGTGGAGTCAACTCTTGTCTTTGAAGACTAATAGGGAATATAATAAAACAGGGAAAGCAGACCTTGGAAAGCTAAGGAAAACAAAGGAAAGCTAATGGATGGAGGGAAATCAGCAGTTAGAACACGAAACTGTGCAAGGGGACGAGGGTCAGCGTTGGGATCAGCTGGGACACTGCCCTGGATTGGCACATCCCACAGGGAAGTGTTCATGAAAGTTTATGCTGATTCCAGGCTGGCAGTCACTCAGTTCGGTGGCTTTGTGTCACTGCAATGTGCTGCTCAGGGAAGATTTGCCTTACAGTTCACCAGGCCAGCAGCAGAGGGCAACAGAGGATGGATTTCATTGCATTTCCCTTTATTTCCTTGTGTTTCCTTGACTTTCCCATCTCTTCTCTGGAACAGACTGCTCCAGATACCACGTTTTACCTCATCCTAATCCCTTTCCTGTGATTTTGGGAGGAGATTTTGGTACCCTCAGATACTTTTCAAACTACCGTGCAAACCTCTTGTATAATTACCTAAGTGAGGGATGTGTTATTTCTCTGCCTGCAGCTGAAATCTGCACTTGGAAAGCGTAATAAAACCCTGGATTCTGTTTCCAGCACGTTTCCTACCTGGTCTTCAGCCCCACAGATCGAAATTGAGTTCTCAGTCACAAGCTTCTTGCTAGACACAGGTAAGTCACTTCACTTGCACTTCTGCAAAGTGGGGATAAAAATAGAGTTTCAGCAGCCTTTGCCTGTATTCCCTATTTAGATGAAAATCTCTTTTAATGTGCTTGTGCTGCACAGCCCTGGGCCTGAGAGCATTCACAGTTATAAAATCACTCAGCTCCATCCATCCCACAAATCTTTACATCAGGTTACATCCTTCTTGTGAGTCTGAGGACCTGCTAGTGTTATGTTCAGCTAAGAAATTAAGCTTTTCTTGTTTTCAGTATAACACTGCAAACACCTCATTCATTCCCCAAACACTGTGGGCCTTCTTTCCCCCAGGAAAACTTTTATTTCTGTGCTGTAACACGAGCAGAAATGGCACTGACGGAAGGGCTGAGCTGGGAGAGCTCTTCTGGCAGCAAAACTGAGAGCTCAAATGAGCACTGGGGAAGCTCCTCATGTCTGGGCACGGCTTGAGCTGCCCTCTGTCCTCGGACCTGCCAGCTCTGCCCACCTCGTGCCACCCCTGCAGGGAGCAGGTGACAAACACCAATATCAGCTTGCTTGGTCAGGCCCTGCCTGAGGGGACTGGTGTGGTCCCAAGGAGGCCAGTCTGGAAAACCCCAAGGGATCCTATTCCCCTTTTCCAGCTCCTCCCAGGGTGGTGAGCAGTGGCTGAATCAGATCAGGGTACTGGTTTGCCAAAACCCCCAACCTTTTGAGTCTGTGGGATATGTGGAGAAGAAGCAAATAGCGAGTTGATGAGCCGTGGAGAGCACAGGCAGGGGCAGGGTGTTGTCACCAGTGTCACAGTTGCACCACTGAGGCATTTTGAAACTCCCTGGGGTTTTGTTCAGTTTGGGTTTTATGCAAGCACTAAGATATCAGCTCTCCTGTTCAAAACCAGTGCTACCTCAATCCACTGAGTTCTGTTAGCCCAAAGTTCAGTTAGTAAAGCTTTCCACACGTTTTTCTAGCACACTTCTGGGTTTATACTTGCACAGTAACAGCTGGGTCCCACCTGAGGAACAGCTCTGCTTCCCAAGTGGATGAGTAACCAGCTCACAAGTGATCCTCCAGATATTTTTGGATCTCTTAGGGTGGAAGGCTTCAGGAGCTTTCCAGTGACAGTGAGGTAAGGTGTTGCTCACCAGGAAGTCCATTCTCTCTGCCACTGGATTTCTAAGCTCCTCTCAACATTTCCATCAGCTCTGTTTTTTCTGATGGCTGAAAGCAGCACCAGCCAGGCTCCCAGTGAATGGCAAGCAAAGCATTTTGAAGCAACAAATGGCTGCCCCTGGATCCCTGGAAGTGTCCAAGGCCAGGTTGGAGCAACCTGGGCTGGTGGAAGGTGTCCCTGCCCATGGCAGGGGTTGGAACAAGATGATCTTTAAGGTCCCTTTCAAACCCAAACCATTCCAGGATTCTACAACTATTTTATTTCAGAGCTGTTAAGTAGAAAATGTGTGACTGTTTTGCCTGCCAAATCAGGAACATCCCACTGCCACAGAGAGAATTCCTTTGGTCCTGCTAAAGAAAACAGATTAACTGGTCTTGTCCATTATTCAGCTTCTTATGGGCCAGGTCCCAATCCCAGCCCTTGGCTATGGGTAGGGCTGACCTGAACAGGTTTGGAAGAAGGAGAAAGCTCCCCACCTTGTCTCTTCCAGGTTGTCATGTCCCTGTATTTACCCCTGAGTAAAACCTGGTTGCTTTTTTGTGATGGAAACAAAGGTTAACAAGTCAGTGAGGCCACAAGAAGCAAGAGGCAAATCCATTCCTTTAATTAAACTCCTTGTAAAATCGGAACATGGACAGACCTCAGGCACTTGTCTGTGTGCTGCTGTTTGTTCCCTGCCACTGAAATCCACGGGGAGTGGTAAATGCAGCCAGAACTTGTTCAAACTGAACTGATGCTCTGGAAAGTGCCATTTCCAAATGCTGCTGCTCTCCATTTGATGGGGAAAATGCTGAAGGTGCAATATCCTTCCCTGTTATTGGCTGGCTCTGTGTATCCGTTGATTTGCAGCAATAGGAAGTGAAACAGAAAAGGCAGTTTGTGTGGGGGCTGGAGACACCTCCTGAGCTTTATCTGTGCTGTGGCAGGGGAAGAAAACTGGCACCCCATGACATGAGAAATGATTGTACAGATACTGCCCACAGCACAGGTTGCAGGGATGAACCTCGAAGAAAGGGGAGAAGTTCAGGAGCAGGGATATCAGTAGGGACCTTGCGTGATGCACCATGGTCATGCCTGGAAGTGGATAAGCCACGTTTTTGTCTGGAAGTGGTGATGATTTCTTCTCCAGTAACATCTGAAAGGTTCAGGCAGGGTCCTGGTCCTTTGTGCTTTGCATTGTGTGGAATATCCCTGTCCCAGCTGGGACAGATGGGCTGGGCAAGAATGTTAGAAAGAGGGAGAAATGAAGTGCCTTTCCCAACATCATGAGGAAACCAGGAGCAGATTCCAGAGGTCCAGATGATTCCCTGTGCAGTAGCCCTGGGAACGTGCTGCCTCCCTGGCACTGGGCACCCTCAGGGAACAGGGCAGCCCTTGCCATCGTAGCTGATTCTGGGCCGATGGATTTGGGATGGTTTGTTCTCAAAGCACGAAGCTGATTTTTGAGGATGTTGGAACAGCTGCTTCTAAACTGCCGAAGCTGATTGAAAACCCCACCTGGGGTAATCCCTTCCAGTTAATTTGGCCTTTGTTCCTGCCCTGCCATTCAGGGATGAGCTGGCAGTGATGCTCTTGGCACGGGGGCGCAGTGCCTGGCCAGCTCCATGAGACACCCTGCCAGAGGAGAGCAGGAGGGCCCAACCCGCCCTTCTCTCCGGAGCCATTTCGGGTCTGAGCAGCACAATGTGGTGTCTGCTGAGCTGGTGGCACTGAGGGATGACAGGCTGGGTCCTGCTCTTCCTGCTGGGACTCAGAAACAGACCTGGAGAGATGATGACTCACCTGTAATTGAGAAAAGCTGCGTGGCATCACCGTGAGCTCTAACAGTAAATCCTGATCCCACCTGCCAGAGGGAACAGACTGACAGGCCAGAACAAGCTGGAAATGGGGCCGAGCTGGAAATGGGGAACGCTTGGCTGTGTCACAGCCGTGTGTGAGGGGCTGAGCACACCTGGTCACAGGTACCCCCTGTGATGTGGCAGTGACGCTGGTCCCTGCAGGGGCAGATGGAGCTGCAGGGACAGCGGGTGGGAGGAGAGCTGAGGGGGGAGCCGGGAGAAGCCCCCGGCCCCACAGCTCCGCATGCGTACTCCTCCCTGCGACGTTCCTGCAGCTCCCGTCCCAAGCACGGATGATGTCAGAGTTGTCATGGCATCGGTATCTATGGAACCGGGATCATCACCACGGTGCTGGGAAAACTAACTCAGGAGATGGTCCTGGAGCCGAGGGGGGAACTCCCTTCACAGTAATTGAGGGTTTCCCTCTAAGGCTCTTCTTTTTCCTTTTTCCCGCTGTCCATGGGGAGGGAGCAGGACGGGGGCTTGGCCTCCTGCAGTCCCCCTGCAGATCTGGGTGCCTCCTTTCCCTCGTGAGGAAAGCAAGAGCTTCTGCCCTGTCCATCTTCACTTCCCTTTTCTCGCACCAGCTGTGGGTGTGGAACAGTGATAAGCGGCCGCCAAACCTTCCCCTCTGCTCTCAGCTGAAGGTCCCTGTGATCAGCCATGGAGCCTCTTGTGCCACAGTACCGTGGTGTCCCCAACCACAGCTCACTGTCCCCAGCCGTGGCACGGTGACCATGGCCATAGAATGGTGCTCATGGCCACAGCACAGTGACACTGGCTGTGCATGGTGCCCATACCCACAGTTCAGTGGTAGTGGCTGTCACCCTGTCACAGTGCCCGTGCCCACAGCCTGGTGACACTGTCACTCTGTCACACTGTCACAGTGCCTCAGTGCCCATGCCCACAGCCTGGTGACACTGTCACTGTCACCCTGTCACACTGTCACAGTGCCACAGGGCCCATACCCACAGCCTGGCGACACTGTCACTGTCACCCTGTTACCCTGTCACAGTGCCACAGTGCCCATACCCACAGCCTGGGTGACACTGTCACTGTCACACTGTCACCCTGCCACTGTCACAGTGCCACAGGGCCCATACTCACAGCCCGGGTGACACTGTCACTGTCACCCTGTCACCCTGTCACCCTGTCACCCTGTCACAGTGCCCGTGCCCTCGCCGGCCGCGCGCACCTGCCGGTGCCCCCCGCCCGTCCCCGCCTCCCCCCCCCCCCCCCAGGGGCGGGTGGTTCCTCCCGCCTCCCGCTCGCGGCGCTGCGGACGAGCCCACGCGGGAGGGGCTCGGGGGAGGTGGGGTGGGGGGGGGGGCAGGCGCGCGGCCGGCGCGGGGCGCGCGCGCGGGGCTCGTCTGGGAGCGGGCGGCGGGGGAAGATGGAAGGAGCGTCCTTCGGAGCGGGCCGGGCGGGGGGGGCCATCGACCCCGTGGATTTCCTGAAGCAGCCGCAGACCCTGCTCCGGGTGACCACCTGGGTAAGGCGGCACGGCCGGGGCCGGCGGCGGTGCGGGGCGGGGTGCGGTGCCCGCGCAGGGTGCGGTGCCCGCGCGGGGTGCGGTGCCCGCGGCATCGCCCGGTGCCCGTGCGGGGCCGGTGCGGGGCCGGTGCGGGTGCGGTGCAGGTGCATCGCTCCCGTTCCCGTGCCCGGTGCGGTGCCGCTGCGGCGGGGGGTGCCCGGCCCCGGGGGAACGGGCAGGGAATTCCCTTGGGAATGGGGCAGGGAAGCGGCGGAGGATGTGCCGCTGCCCGTGCCCGGGTCGGTGCTGGAGGATGGGGTGCGGAGCGGGAGGCAGAGGACATTTTCCTGCCTTCCACGCTCCGTGCATGCGTGTGTGTGACAGAAATCCGGCAGCCAGCCCTGCCCAGCTCCCCGTTCTGCTGGAGGGATGTCATGGGCTTTGGCCATTTCCCATCCCTGAATTCCTGCCGCGGAGCGGAGAGCAGGCGGTGGGATGGGCTGTGCGACCGCTCGGGAAAGGCTTCGGTGGTCCCCAAACAGGCAGCACAGGGAGCTGAGCTCTGGAGCTCTGGGGGTCTGGATGCCCAGGGGTAAGAGCAGCCTCTAATTTACCTCCCCAGCCTGGCTGTTCTGCTGAGATCTGCAGGTGGGCATGGCCTTGGGAGGTCGGGAATGCCAGGTCCTTCCCCAGTGCCCCCAGTGGGAAGGGTCTGCCCAGCTCCAGTGCTTGGCTGGAGGCTGTGGATGAGCTGAGCTGGGCCGGGGATGGATCTGGGGCATCCAGCTTGATGTGGATGGGGCATTTTGGGCAAGCTTCAGGCACTTGGCAGCAGTTGTGTCCTAGAGGCATTGCCTCAGTCTAGAAAACTTGGTCTGGATGCACCTGGATCCTCCTGGATCCTCCTTGAGTGCAATGGCAGTGGTGTTGGTTTGGGGAATGCTTGGATACATCTGACCCAGTGTTGGTGAGTTGGACCCGTGCAAAATAAATCTGTCATGTCACATCCTGAGAGCTCCCAGAGATCCTGTCAGGGATTGGGCACTGCTGGAAGGCAGGACCAGGATGTGGACTATGGAGATAAAATAAAGGTCCCAGCTTAGGAAATAATCTTGTGTGTATTTGGTGGCTGGCTTATTCAGTGGTAAAGTCCCTCGTCTTGTGGCTCTGTGTGCACAGGGAATTGGTGAAAACCAAGTGCTTACAACTGCAGAAACACATCAACTTAACTCGAAACAAGTGCAGGAACCACTGATATGGCCAAACACGGGATGTGTGCAGTGCTGTGTTTGCAATACTGGGAATCAGCTCCAAAGCCCAGTGAGCAAAATGGGAGGTTTTGCTCTTTTCAGTGGGCTGGGGATTGGGCTGTGGAAGTTCCCCAGTAAAAGCCCTTTGGAGCCCTTTTCCCAGGTCTCACATTTGCTGGTAGATCTATCAGGGACCCTTCTCCATTGCTGCTCCACTCTGGGGGAGCCTTGGTTGGCTTTGGCTTGGCTGTTGCAGTCCTGTTACTGATGCCTTAAACCACTTCAGACTCAAAACTCTTTTCCCGTGTGAGCTGGGACTGCAGCTGGGTGGGAGGTGTGGGTGGGGGTTCCCTTCCCACCGGCTGTGCCTTGCAGGGTTGGCAGAGCAGAGCGTGCCCGGGCTCCTTCCGAGCGGCTGCTCTGCTGCTCTTGCCAGACAAAAGCCAGGTCCAGGTGGAGATCCTGGCTGGAGGAGGCAGCCAAAGGCTTTGCTGAGGTCTCTGCTGCCTCTCTGTTCTGTTCATTCGTGACTGCTGCCCTGGGTGAGCGTGGCAGTGCCGTGGCACCGGGTGACATCCGCGCTGGCAGCCGGAGCAGGGACCAACGCCCGCCCTGCTGCTCCCGGATGCACAAAGCAAACACAGCCCTTCCCAGGCTTCCCTGCCTGCCATCCCCGGGGATCCAGGCTGCCCATGCCCTGGGTGGTTATTCAAAAAGCCCTGACTGAGGCTCAGTTGAGGTGTTGGGGTGGTTTTCCCTCCTGTGCTTTGGTGGTGCCTCTTTGGTTACCCTGGGCAGTTGGAGCTCCTGTTGGAGGCATAACCCTTGCTGTGTGTGTGATGTTCCTTGGGGAAAAGAGGAGGGATCTGCCCAGGATGTGCTGGTTTGAGTGGGGTGGTGATGGAGAACCACCACTAGGATTTGGGACCAGCCTTGTATGCCTGGAGTGAGCGACTGATGGCCATTGCTGGGGCTTCCCAACGAGCCACCACCAAAGGAGGGTCCAGTTCCTCTTTGTGACTCCAGCAGCAGCTTCGAGGCTGTGGGGTCAGACCCTGTGCTGGCAAACATCTGAGGGACTGGCAAGTAAATGGTGACTTCAACACGGAAAGCCCCAAATGTCAGCGATGGCCAAAGGGGATTCCTGGTTCTGCCTCACACCACAGCCTCCCCCTCACAGAGTAATTCTGAGTATCTGAAGGGGGAAAAAAACGCTCCTGGCCCAAGCTGCAAAAATCAAAAGCTGGAAAGAACCATTTAACAGTTCCTCATTCATCTCTTCCCCCTCTGTCTGATGCAGTTTGTCAGATGAAGATGTGATCGCTCCTGTGGTTTCCTTTTGAGACATTTTTTGCACAGCAAAACAGACTGGGTATTCACGAAGGATGCCCAGAGAATCATGAGTTCCTTTTGCTGTCACTGCCTGTGCCAGCCGGGCTTTCAAGTGGCCACTCAGCTTTGCAGGAGAGTTGTTCACTTAACGTGCATTTAGGTTTGGGTTTTAAAGACGGTTTTGGAAAATATCCTGAGAAATGTTTCCAGTAATTCCCGTGATTTCAGTCAGAGCAGCAGGAAAAGCGCGGTGCCTACACAGCTGGAAAACCCTTTCCTGCAACACTGTCAGCTGCCTGACCTGATCTGCTGCCTCTTGTTTCTGAAAAGTGAATAATTTTGTAGTTCATCACCCAGCTCAGATGACCCTAAGCTGTGTGGTGTGGTTGACACGGTGGAGAGAAGGGATGGAGCATCCAGAGGGACCGGGACAGGCTGGAGAGGTGGGACTGTGTGAACCTGCTGAGGCCCAACACAGCCAAGTGCAAGGTCTGTCATGTGGGTCTGGGCAACCCTGAGCCCAAATAGAGGCTTGTTTGGGATGAGGGATTGGGAGCAGCCCTGAGGAGAAGCCCTTGAGGGTGTTGGTTGGTTCAGCATGACCCGCAGTGGCTGCAGGAGGGGTGGTTTGTGGGGCTGTGGGGTGCAGGTGTGGGTTTGCTGGGATACAACACACAGCTCTTGTGAAGGTTTGGAGCTGGGGCCTGGGAAGCTCCCTTTTGGGAGCAGACCTTGCCTGCTCCAGACATTCTATGGATGCAGATGGAAGTGGCTGCTTGGCATAGCCGGGAGAACTCCCCAGGAGACATCAACGAGAAACACAAGGAGTAAGCTCTGGGCAGCTCTCGAGTTTTGCTGACTCTTGAGTACTTGGAGACTCTTGAGCTCTTAAAGAGCTCCAAGGCTGCTCTGGCACTTAAGGAGCCCGTGGTGATCCTGAGAGTCATTACCATGATCTTAACTGCTTCAGACTCAGTCTTGGCCACTTTTCAGCAGGGTCACCAGGTTTCTGCCTTAATGCTCTCTTTCCATGGGCAGTAGGTTGAAGGCAGAACTTAAGTTTAACATTTCTGGCGATGGAATTATGGGGAAGTTTCACTGCATCTGAGCTGAAAGTGGTTTTAACTTATCATTTTCTGTCATCGCTGGTCTCAGGCCCTGCTGGTGTGCCATGTGCTCAGATTGCAGTGCTAGATTAGGAACTCTGAATGGGCGCTGTGTTCCAGCACCTCTTCCCACATCAGAAAAAGTAATTCAGTAAAAATCAGTCATGTGGCCATCGACATGCATCCTCCCAAGCTGATCAGGCTGGTGGACGTGCCTATAACCTGTTAGAGCCAGCATCAGACCACCCCTTTCTGTGCCAGGAACCGCCTCAGGTCTTCCCTCTGTGGTCGTAGCCGTAGTGCCGGGGGAGATCTGGCAGTGCCTAAAGTAGATCTTCAGTCTTCACACCCTCCCATAAATTATGCAGATCTGTGCTGGAAACTTCCCTGTGACTGACAACTGCAAAGATAAACTGGGGAGGGACCCAGGCCCCGGTTCTCCCAGAGTCTGAGCTGGGTGGGTGTTAAGGGAGGCTGATCCTCTGCCAAGGGTCCAGCTCATCCCTGAGCAGAGGGACGTGTGTGACTCGGCACGGGGGCTCAGGGGGACACGCAGTGCTAAGCAGGATTTAGCCTGGGCTAATTTGACCTTAATTGTTTTCCCTTCTCCTTTTATGGCCCATCTTTCACTGGTGAGGCGTGAGGAGGGCCCAGCAGGGTGGCATTTGGCCCGCTGATGCTCACACTGGAGTGGTGAGGGGTCCCCCAGGGGTTGGTTCTGACTCTCTGGTGTGGTCTGTGCCCAGCCCCATCGATCAGGAGCCGCAGCAGAGGAAATGATCCAGGGTTATTTGTCTTCATGCATTCCTTTTCCTTGATGCTGACTTTAATGGTTGCTTGCCTGTGTAACCAAAGCAGGGTTTTGCAGTCTCCTACAACCCCACACCTTCTGGTGGTGTTTTTTTATAGGTCCCAAGTCAGTACAGCGCATCAGAAGTGGGAACATCTCACCTTAAAATGGCTGACAGTTCACACACCGAAGCTTTCAGCTCCTGCTCTCTTGTGTTATTTGCTTGTTATTTCCCTTGCACTGGTTGTGCTCAGACCACGAGGTCTCCTGGAGCACATTTTAGGCTGCACAAGGCTGAAAGCAAGGGGGGTGAAAAAGGTGTGTGTGCTGGGGTCCAGCCAGTTCAAGCCCCAGGAGGGAACAGGGAGCTGCAGAGTTTAACTCCAGAAGGGAATCAGGCAGCCTGACCAGCCACTGGCCTCCAGATGGTAAAAACCTGGTGCAGAGAAGGCAGACAGATGGCTCCAGCTTTGTCCACACCTAAAAAGTGTCTCTCTCCATCGTGGGCACATGGGTGTCCCTGTGCCCTGGGCCCTGTGATGGCAGCTCTGGGTCCAGCAGAATCACAGAGTCCTGGAATGGTTTGGGTTGGAAGGGACCTTAAAGCCCATCCAGTGCCACCCCCTGCCATGGGCAGGGACACCTTCCACCAGCCCAGGGTGCTCCAAGCCCCATCCAGCCCAGCCTTGGACACTTCCAGGGATCCAGGGGCAGCCACAGCTTCTCTGGGCACCCTGTGCCAGGGCCTGCCCACCCTCCCAGGGGAGAAGACCTGTCCTGTTGTGCCATGTCCCAGAAATGCTGGCTGGCCTGGAGAGGTCTCCTCTCTTGCTTGGAAGCAAACTTTAAACTGGGGGAACTGGGCAGATGGCTTTCACTACAGACTGAGGTGCCAGTTTCTCCCTGGGTTGGTGGAGCACGAGCTCCCTTTGCCTTGCCCGAGTGTCCGAGCGCTTCCCACACCTCCTGACCCGCCTTGTGCTCCCTGCCAGGATGGGAGTGAGGCACTGGAGCTCCTCTGAGTGGCTGAAGTGCCCCTCTGAGTGGACAGGCTGGGAGAAGGGAGCTCTCCCCTCCCCACCCTGCCTGCAGCAGGAGGCAGAGGGGCACTGCCAGTCTGTGCTGCTGGTTGTGTTGGGTTGTTCAGCAGGAGGCAGAGGGGCACTGCCAGTCTGTGCTGCCGGTTGTGTTGGGTTGTTCAGCAGGAGGCAGAGGGGCACTGCCAGTCTGTGCTGCCGGTTGTGTTGGGTTGTTCAGCTGGAAAATGGAGTGTCCTGTGAATTCTCCTTGCCAGATCCTCTGAGATATCGCTCAGGCCCATGAAAATCTCACTCACAGTGCAAAATCTGACCCTGTATTTTTTACTTTCAGGTCTCTGGCTGGGGGGGGGGGGGTTGGGCCACTGTGGTTTGTAGAGGTGATTAGAAAATGGCACTTGATTTGCATGAAGTTTAAAACACACGGGGTTTATTTTCCCCCATCTACCCACATTTTCTCAAAAAAAAAAAAAGCCATTTTTTCATCTATACTTAGAATGACAACCCCAAATCTATTCTCACTAAAATGTTTTACCAGCATCAGTTGGGTTTTTTTTTAAAGAAAAGCTAACATTTCAAACACGGGGCGAGGGAGAGAAAGCCCGTGGAGAGGCGTGTTTTGACAGGAGTATTTCAGCCAGAGCTGATGTTTTGAGCTCATCTATCAAACATGTGCACTTGCAATTCGTTACTATTTTGGCCACCCAAGAAGCAGCTGAACTTCCCATGTTTTGGACACCAAAACGTGGTCCTGGGGGGTCTTTTGGGATGAGCCACCAAAAGCTCATCGGGGAGGTTGTTACTGCTGGGAGAACGGAGTAAAACCCTTCTCATAGGAGCTGAGTGCAAGTTTGCTGCCCTGCCAGAGCAGTCATTGCGTGGAATCAGAGGCTCTCAATTATTCATGATTTCCAGAATCGCACTATTTCTTCCAGGGCCTGTTTTATAAATGCTGTTGCTATTTCTGATGGCAAATAACAATTTTGCATTATTTATGAACGGATTTTTTACAACTGCTGATGTTACAGCTGCTGCCAAAGCGCTGGGAAAAATCATTATTGCGTTTGTTGTTGTTTCTTCCTTACACGCAGCCCCCTTGTTGTGTGCACGGTGATGGTGGTGATGATGATGGTGATGATGATGAGCTAAACTGGCACTGGTGAGGAAGAACAGGGTGCAGATGCCAATGGGTGACTTAGGTGGCCACTGAGCTCGTGGCTGGTGCTCAGGGCTGAGCTGAGCTGGGGGTGGATGAGGGACAGGACCCCGGGTCGTGGTTGAATTCCAAGGGCAGGAAGGTCTGGTTACCTCCCTGGAGGTTGGAAAAGCCCTCCCAGCCCATGGATCCCCCCTGTGCCCGATGCCCACCTTGTCCCCCACCCCAGAGCACTGAGTGCCACAGCCAGGCCTTCCTTGGACACCTCCAGGGCTGGGCACTCCAAACCTCCCTGGGCAGCCCCTGCCAGTGTCTGACAGCCCCTTTGTGAAGAAATTCCTCCTGATGCCCAACCTGCACCTGCCCTTGCCCCACAGAGGACTGTGTCCTCTCATCTGAAGAAGCTCTGGCCCAGCTTCACCCCAGCACTGGAAAGAGTTTGGAGGGGATAAATCCAAATTAATTCCAAATTAATTAATTTATTTAATTAATTAAAGCCGTGCAGGGATACAGGCAGGGATGCAGGCAGGGATGCGGGCAGGGATGCAGGCAGGGATGCGGGCAGGGATACAGGCAGGGATGCGGGCAGGGATGCGGGCAGGGATGCAGGCAGGGATACAGGCAGGGATACAGGCAGGGATACAGGCAGGGATGCGGGCAGGGATGTGGGCAGGGATGCGGGCAGGGATGCAGGCAGGGATGCGGGCAGGGATACGGGCAGGGATGCAGGCAGGGATGCGGGCAGGGATGCGGGCAGGGATGCAGGCAGGGATGCAGGCAGGGATGCAGGCAGGGATGTGGGCAGGGATGCAGGCAGGGATGCAGGCAGGGATGCGGGCAGGGATGCAGGCAGGGATGCAGGCAGGGATGCAGGCAGGGATGCAGGCAGGGATGCGGGCAGGGATGCAGGCAGGGATGCGGGCAGGGATGCGGGCAGGGATGCAGGCAGGGATGCAGGCAGGGATGCAGGCAGGGATGCAGGCAGGGATGCGGGCAGGGATGCGGGCAGGGATGCAGGCAGGGATGTGGGCAGGGATGCAGGCAGGGATGCGGGCAGGGATGCGGGCAGGGATGTGGGCAGGGATGCAGGCAGGGATGCAGGCAGGGATGCAGGCAGGGATGCAGGCAGGGATGTGGGCAGGGATGTGGGCAGGGATGCAGGCAGGGATGCAGGGAGCAGTGCTGGCAGCCAGGGCTGAGATCAGAGGTTCACAGCAGGATGGACAGTGCCTGCAGATCTGGCTCCCCTCCTGCTCTCAGCCTGAGATCCAGCCCTGGGGCGGCGCTTCCAGGCTCTGAGGGAGCGGGATCCAGAGCGGATTGGGATGCAGCGGGTCCCTCAGCTTCCCTCCTGCCTTTGGTGTTGGGAGATAAGGGAATTACTTCAGCCTGCAGCGTGGTGAATGGTATTAGTGCAGGCTGCTACTGCCACCAGCTCCTTCCTGCCTGCAGGGATGAGACACCCCCCGGTCCCAGCCACCAGCAGCCCCCCTGCCCTTCCCTCCCTCTCAGGGCCCAAACCAGGTCACTGGATAATGGGGGCAGGTGCTGCATCCTCCAGCCCCTGCCAAGCCAGGTACAAAATTGCCCAGTCATTGGCAGGGCAGCCTGTCCCCTGTGCCCAGGTGAGCTGCTCCCCACCTCCCTGCCTGTGTCCCGTCCCCCTTCCACCAGCCATCCACTCCTTCCCTGGCTCAGCCCTCAGCAGCTCCGTTACCCTCTGGCATTTGGTTCTTCCCAGCTCCACAGGGACACGGGGAGTTTATCAGAACAGCCTGATGGTGGAGAGCAGCACGAGCACAAAGACTGTGCAGAGACTGCCCCCTCTGTTTATTTTTACCCTCCCCAGCCCGTCTGGAGAAAACATCCTTAAAATACTCTGCAAAGCAGGGCACTGAAAGGCAGGCAGGCTCACAGGGCAGGACCACCAGGTACCATCCACCAACCCTCTGGCTGGAGCCACCAACCAGACGGGAGTCAGGATCCGTCTGGCGAACGCCGTGTTGCCATGGAGTCGAGGCCAGGATTGAATCCAATTATGTTGCTGTTGGAAAAGGGAGGTAAATGTAAACAGCAGCAAGTTGTGTTCCCTCCTTCCTCCCGCAGATCTTCTCCATCGTGGTGTTTGGCTCCATCGTGAACGAGTGCTACGTGAACAAGGACAGCCAGAACCCCGAGCTGCTCTGCATCTTCAACGAGAATGAGAGCGCCTGCAGCTACGGCATCGCCGTGGGCATCATCGCCTTCTTCGGCTGCATCTTCTTCTTCGTGGTGGACCTGTACTTCCAGCAGATCAGCAGCGTGAAGGACCGCAAGAGGGCCGTGCTGCTGGACCTCGGCTTCTCAGGTAGCTCTGCCGGGGCAGGGAGGGAGGGCTCTGGCTCCTCAGGCTGGGGCTGTGCCTGCAGCTCCACCCCCGAGTCCTCCCCTCTGCCCCACGGCCTGACCCGGCTCCAGTGCCTTGTCCAGGGGGAACAGGGGTGGCCAGGGATGTTGTCCCATCCAGCCCTGAGCTCAGGGGCAGCGGTGAGGGAGCTGGATGTGGTGGCTTGGGCGTCCCACTCGCCTGTGTCACTTCTGCAACTGGAGATGTTTGCTGAGCTGGCTTTGGTTGAGGCCATACAGAGACGTGAGGCTTGGTGGTCACATGCCAAAGACGGGACGTTTTGCCCTCCCACATCAGTTTCTGGCTCATGAAAAGGTGGTTTCATCAGTTGTGCTGAGTCTGGTTTCACTCTGTGTTTGGAGCGGAGTAGAAGCAGTTTCTGCACCCCACTGGCCCCCCTCGCTGTGGGCAGGGGGGCTGGGACCCCCAGGGCTGGCATGTATCTTCTGTGCCCTCTGGACCCCCTGGACCTGAGGCTGATCTGTGCAAACAGGAGCAGGCAGGATGCCTGGAGCTGGGATGGAACATCCTCTACTCAGCTGCTGCGGGAGCTGCCTGGCTCTGCTGGCAGCTGATGTTCCCCATTCCCAGGCTCTCGTGTCAGCCAAGTCTGAAGGTGATTTATCCAGCACAGGCGTCGCTGATGGCTCTCTGTCCCAGATGAGAACATCCATCATCACCTCCCTGTGCTGGCCTGTCACTGAGGGTGTTCTCTCCCTGCTGGAAAGCTCATTTCCATGGTGCTGCAGCTCCAGCCCTTGTTAGATAATATTTACAGCCCCTTCCGTGGGGCTCAGTGCCTGAAACTCTTGGATTCAAGCAGAAGGGGAACATCACATCCATCTTGTGGCTGCTGCTGCGTGTGGCAGTGTGAGGCTGCAATCCTCCCTGCCTGCCTTCCACCTCCTCCTGGCAGCCCTTTGCTCCCTGCCAGGGATGTGGGAACTGCCACTGCTCTCCATCTCTGCCTCCTTTCTCCTTGATCCTTGACATGCATCCATTGGTTGGGGAATGAGAGTGTCATGGAAGCCTGGAATGCTTTGGGTTGGAAGGGATCTTAAAGTTCCACCCCCTGCCATGGGCAGGGACACCTTCCACTAGCCCAGGGTGCTCCAAGCCCCATCCAACCTGGCCTTGGACACTTCCAGGGATGGGGCAGCCACAGCTTCTCTGGGCAGCCTGAGCCAGGGCCTGCCCACCCTCCCAGGGAAGAATTTCTCCCTAAAATGCACCTGGGAAATAACTGGGGGGTAGCACTGGGACACAGACAGGGGGTCAGGCAGGGCCACCACACTGCAAACAGCATTTGCAATTTGCTTTTCCAGCTGCTCTTCCAGCTGCTCCTGTAGACATGCATTTGCTTGGGACCAGGCTCTGATTAGGGTGGTAACACATCTTTCCTGGAGTTTGCACTCTGCTGTCTGCAGATCCTAAAATGATAATTACCTCCTGGCTCCTGTGGCGCTTCCTGGTATTTTCCAGTTCCCCATCGTGCTGGAGGGTGTGGAGCTGCTGCTGGAGCAGCTGGAGCTGGCACTGGCACGAGCAGCCTCGCCACGTCACTGCCAGCTCAGCCCTCTTTGGGGGGGTTTTAAAATCTGTGTCAGCCCTCCAAACTTTGAACCACAGCTGGCTGGTGTTTCTGGAGATGCTCTCCGTGCCTCACCCCGTCTCCTCCTCCATCAGCAATACCTGCCACCCCCTGGCACTGCAGGGAATCCTCCTCCCCTCAGGGCTGAGCTGATGTGGTCTCTGCATCCCCAAACCCCTGGGAAGTCCACCTGAGTGGCAGGAGGAGCAACCCCGAGGGCACAGCGCTGGCTGATGGTTTCAGGGTGAGCAGGGTCAGCGTCTCGCTCAGCGCGGTGCTGCAGAGGAATTTGGCAGCTGCAGTACCCGGCACAGCCGGTGCACGATGTGCATGATGTCATTTTAACTCCTGAAAGCCCTCGGGTGACACCAGTGACAGATGGGCTGTGATGGCACCGGGGAGCCAGACTCACCTCACACCAGCCAGCACCATCTCTGGGGTTTGCATCTCCTGGGGTCCAAATGTAGGGGTTGGACCTGCTCCCCTTTGTGACAGAGCTGGGGAGCACAAAACATCTCTGGCCCTGAGGACCTTTAAGGAATAAACCCCAGAGGTCACCGACAACAAGTCGTCATCCTGAGGGGAAGTGAAAGTGCAGACAGGGAGATTTGGTGGCTTTGGTGACAGGAGCAGCTGCTTCTGGTGAAATGTCTGTACTCTGGAAAGGTAAAGCCTGGCTGATCCTTGCTGTCAGGGCAGTCTCCTGGCCAGGCTGATGGGAGTGGGGCTGGTGGGGAAGCCCCAGGCCCAGCTGTGCAGAAGGAGACAAAGAATGTGGCTTCTTAAAGTGCAGTTGGGAGCAAACTGAGAGTTAAAGGCTGTGGGACTCCAGCACCAGGTGGGGATGCTCATGTGCATTTTATATCATACTTAGGGACCACTGGCAAGGTAAAAGGAAATAAAGGGGAATAATGCTGATGATCCTTGGGAAGGTGCTGGGTGGGATCAGCACCAGGAATCGGCATCAGATCAGAATCCCAGGCATCCACACATGCACTGACATCCAAACTGGAGGGTGGGGGGACCTCAGGAAAGCTGGAGACCCTTAAAACACCATCATGGGAGGCTCCAGGTTGTGCAGCTCCTCCTCCCAGCTCTGGAAAGCATCCCTGCTCCTTAGGCTGTGTGCTCTTGGCTTGTTTCTTGACTGTTTGCTGAGCTGCTTGGCAGCTGGCAGAGCTGTTGGCTGGTGATTGAATTAGGGGAGCTGCAGCCATATCTTGCTCAGCCAGCTTTGGTTCCAGTAAGGAATAATCACCAGAGTATTTTTGCTCAGTTCCACAGACCCAGAGGGATTCTCTGCAGGGAGGAGCAGAGCTGTCATAGAATCACAGAATCCTGGAATGGGTGGGGTTGGGAGAGACCTTAAAGCTCATCCAGTTCCACCCCTTGCCATGGGCAGGGACACCTTCCACTAGCTCAGGTTGCTCCAACCTGGCCTTGGACACTTCCAGGGATCCAGGGGCAGCCACAGCTTCTCTGGGCAACCTGGGCCAGGGCCTGCCCACCCTGCCAGGGAAGGATTCCTTCCCTGTATCCCATCTGAATGTACCCTTTGCAGCAGCAGATGGGGTCCTTGCAGGAGAGGAGGTGACAGCCCTGACCAGCTCTGCTCCTTTCCAGGTTTCCTGGCCTTCCTGTGGTTCGTGGCCTTCTGCTTCCTGGCCAACCAGTGGCAGCGGACGACGCTCACCAGGGGCTTTGCTCAGGGGGCCGACGCCGCTCGGGCAGCCATCACCTTCTCCTTCTTCTCCATCATCGTCTGGGTGAGTGCAGCCTGAGCTGGGCTGGGCAGGCCAGGAACAAAACCAGCTCTGGGCCCAGCTCTGGGCTGGAGGAGGAATCTGGGGAGGGTTTGGAGAAGTGAATCCTGGTGGGCACCGAGGGGCTGCGCGGAGGGAACTGCGGGTCCCCCGCAGATGAAACTGGTGGTTTCGTACACGGGAAGCATCAGCTAGGTCCCCTCTCGCTGGGGGATTCCAGGCTTCCCCTTCTCCTGCGCCTGGGAAGTTGTGTTCCTGTGGAAAACCTGTCACCAGCCAGGAGCTGCCCTGATTTTGGGGCCTTGTTAGAGCCCCAGGGCCCACAGGGGCAGGGGGACATCTCCCAGAACCCCTTTCCCACAGCTGCTGGACCCCACATGTCCTGGGGGCCTGTGCCACTCAGGGGGCTCCTGATCCAGAGGCTGTGTGTGGAGAAGCCAGGTGTCACCTCCACTCCTGCAGTTTTCCCCAGGGCAAAGAGCCCCAGGATGTGCCCTAATTCCATATTGCCTTAAGGGAATTGGGGCAAAAGCTGGCCTGAGGTTTTCCAGCATCCGCCTGGCTCCAATTCCTCACCAGTTCAACTGCTCCCTGCTTTATGATTATCCAAATAAATCTCTTTTAATCCCAGCTCCCCACAGCTCTTCTCCATCGCTGTACTGCCTGAGTGCAGCCCCCAGGGAGGGGGAATGTCCCCCATCCCCTCAGCATCTGCTCCCACCCCAGGCAGGGCACTGGGGACACCACTCCCATGTTACCATCCCAGAGGATTGTCGGGATGGTTGGGAAACCATTCTCGGTGTCCACAGGCATTTTATTTTTTCCCCTCCCGAGCCTGTCATTTATAAACTAATTGAATTGTTAATGAAACCTCCTGAAATCAGAGCGAGCGCGGGGCACTCGCGGCTCTGCCGCCCACACTGCCCACCCTTTGTGACCTCAATTCTGCCAACCTGGAAGAGGGTGAAGGAGTCTCAGCAGAACTGACCTATTTTCCTGGCCTGGCACTTGTCAGTTTTCCCTCCCCACAGCACGGGGGTTTATTGGTGCCAGCAGTGCCAAATCTGCACAGCCAGGGGGTCTCGAGCTCAGGCTGCAACCCCCACCCCAGACACAGCTTTGGGGTCAACCTGTCACCCAGAAAGGGCCTCTTTAGTGTTACGGGGTGGGCTTTGGGGTTGGATCAGCTCATGGTTATAATGGAGCGGGGCAGCAGCTTCCTGGGATGTTTCCATGTGCTCAGTGCTGGGGATGTGGGGTCCTGGGGGGAGGATGTGAGATCCTGAGTGGGTTGTGAAATCCTGGGGGAGTGCAAGGTCCTGGGAGGACAGGAGATCCTGAGGGGTCACGGGGTCCTGGGAATACACAGGGTCCTGGGGGGTTGTGGGATGCTGGGGCTGTGCAGGGTCCTGGGGGGTTGTGGGACGCTGGGGCCGTGCAGGTTGCCCCCCCTGACCTCCCTCCCTCTCCCCCAGGTGGTGCTGGCAGTGAGGGCCCTGCAGAGGTACCGCCTGGGCACGGACATGTCGCTCTTTGCCACCGACCAGTTCCCCGCCGACCCGAGCGCGCCGTACCCCGGCTACCCCGTGGGCAGCGGCACCGAGAGCACGGAGACCTACCAGAGCCCCCCCTTCACCGAGACCTTAGAGGCCAACCCCAAAGGTTACCAAGTGCCAGCGTACTGAGGGCCCGGGGCTTCCCCGGGGCCGCGTCCCACGGTGCAGCACCGGATCCGGCCGATCCCAAATGTATTCAGTCCCAATTTTCCTTGCCGTGGCCACTCAGTGCTGGGTCCCTTTATTAGCTCGTTGTGCAGTGAATTCTGTACAGTGGTATTGGTTCTTGTCTTACCTGTCCCAGGGTTTCTAAAAGCAGTGTTCCCTCTAAGCCAGAAGGAAGGAAGGTTGTTGCCACATCACCTACTCTTGGGGAAGGAAGATGAATAAATGCCCTCTCTAAGCCTTGGTGCCGGGTGCTGGCTCTGCTGGGAAAGCCCAGGACACCTTTTCCTCTTAGAAAACAGTAGCTGAGGATTATTTCTCTCATTCTGAGGAGTTGTTTATCTCGTTCTTCCAGAGCTAACACAGAATCCGTCGAGGGTGGGTGGGTGGTGGGGAGGGTTGGGCTCCCGCTGAGGAGCTTTCCAGTCCGTGTTCCATGGAAAGTGCCAAATTCACAAGGAAGTAAGTGGTGTCTGTGTTACTTTTCTTTGTATATATTTACTGTACAAAACAAATATCCAAGCAGGTGTTTAAACTTGGCTTAGAGGCATGGGGAGGTCACAGTGGGTCGGGGTCAATATCCAGATTAATTCTGTGCTTCGATGGGTTCTGGTCGAGGATGTTAAAAGTTACTGTTTGAAACTGGAAACCAGTTCAGCAGCAGCTGGCTGCTAACTGGGAATAGCCTGTGATCAGCGGGATATGGCACACTGTGGTTCTGTTTCTTCTCCAGGGAGTTGGGAAGTTTGCAAATTCACGAGGGGTTTCTGGCTGGCAGGGCTGCCACATCCTCCTGCTCAGCCCTGGCTCCAGGGCTGGGGGCTCAAACACAAAGTCCAAGGCCATTAGGAGCGATACTGGACTTGTGTTTTCATACTGGGAGCAGCCACCATCTGTCAGCTGCAGCAGAACCCCAGGTGGGGACATGTGTGTCACCTGCGGTCTCCAGAAATGAGGAATTCAGGCAGGGAACTGGAAAGGCTTCACAGGCCACTGAAGTCCCTCCCGAGTGGGCTCACAGCCCCATTTGGAAATGGTGGGAGGAGAGAGTCAGTGAAAAGCAGCCAGGAAAGAGGCTCAGTGGCTCAGTTTGAGTTTCAGCTGCAAAATTCCTGCCTTGTAAAAACAAAACGTGTAAAATCCAATGGGTCCTTGTCAGCCACCTGCTGGCTTTCCCTTCCAGCTTTCCCTGCCGGCTTTCCCTGCCGGCTTTCCCTGCCTGTGCCGTGGCTGATCCAGGCCGTGTGTCACTGAGGACTGAGCAGAGGAGCTGAAACTTGAATTCTTGACCCCCTTGGTGGCAGCTCCATCCCTGGAGACCCCCGACTCTGTCCCAGCTCTCCCGGCATTCCGGGGTCTTGCCTTGCCGGTTCCCTCCGGCAAAGCCGCCGCTGCCTTCGCCCCGTGAGGAGCATCAGTCACTGCCTGCCCCTCCCCGTGGAGCAGGTCCTGCTCACCACCACCACAGCTCATTCCTGCTGCTGAATCGCATTTTAACACACCGATTAATCAGCAGCAAAGCCTCCCGAGCGGTCGCTGCCGGTGGCAAAGCACATTCCCTGCCTCCCTCCATCCAGGCCGGGCTCCACAAGCATTCCCAGCTGTGCCAGTGCTGAGCTCCTCACAGGTGCCAGGGACACCCAAACCCCAGTGTAGCCTAAATGAATTCCAGGATCTTTGTGGTTTTGTGGAGCCAGTCTTGCTGGGAAAGGAAAAAAAACCCCAAGGATTTGAACGCAGGGTCCGGTAGAACTGTAGCAATATTTTTTCCTTAGAGGGAACACTGAAACTTTAGCAGCACAACCAGTACTTGTGTTAATATTTTAGCAAAAATTATAATCAATTTAAATGTTTAAATTGATTGTACGTGAGATAATGTTCGTTCGGTACAGTGTATTTTTTCTAACTATAAGATAACTGTTCCAGAGTTTTCCTTGTATCCGTGAAGAGCTAAAGCTGTGTCTGCCTGCGGGACGTGTCCTGCCCCCTGTACCCCCCCGTGCTGAATATTACACGCTCTGAATGTCCCCCCCCGAGGCCTGCATTGCCTTTCTTTGCCCCACACACGCACATCCCACCACGCTCAGTGCCAGGATTGACCTCGGGAGTCAGGGAATGACACGGGAATGCCGCCGGCGCAGCTCCAGCCCCCAGCCTGAGGTGCCTGGTTCTTCCCGAGGTGATCAGCAGCTTGTTCCTGCTCCCAAAAATCAGTGTTACCTTCACCTTGCAGGCAGCACTTGGCTGCTCTGCTGGGCAGGAGAGGAGGAGGAGGAAGGGCTTGAGCACCCGAGAGGCTTCCTGGCAGCAGGAAGGCAGGACAGATTGTTCCTTGATTAAACCAGAGTGGGGAATAACGTGTCCAGCCACATCAACAGGCACCTCAGGGGAGGTTAACCCTGATCCCTCTGCACCCAAAATGCCAGTCCCTGTCAGGGAGGGGAGCACGTCCCTGCTGGGGTGGCACTGGGACGGGCAGCTCGGGCGGGCAGGTCACCCACAGCTGGGGCGTTTATCCAGGGAATAGTGATGGGTTTATGTAGGATGTGGCCATGCTGAGGCAGGATGGGACAACCCAAAAGTCAGGTGGCCCTGTAGCACCCAGGACACCCCAGCCTTGAGCATTGAACCACCTCAGGCTGACTCAACCCTGCACCTCGGTGTGTCCATGAGCACTGGGGCAGACCAGAGTGTGCAGGTGGGGCTGGAACAAATACAGCTCAAAGGGCTCATGGTTAGAGAACTGGAGCCCTCAGAGCAGGAACTGCTGTATTGGGGCTTCAGGTATTTAGAACATCGATTTCCATCTTCTTTCTCCCCAGTTTTTTCTCCCAGCCCATTTGATGTGGTACAGTAGCACTTGCTCCCTCGTAACTACCCAGAACACATCCTAAAAACGTGCCAGGACTGTCCTGAGTGTGCCAGGGCTGTCCCAAAACCACCAGGACTGTCCTGAGTGTGCCAGGGCTGTCCCAAAACCATGCCAGGGCTGTGCCATCCTCACGAGCCGTTTATGACCCTCTGTTCTCCTCAGAGCTCAGGACCCATCAGCACCTCGAGCTCGCAGAGGGCAGGACTGTGCTGTGCTCAGCTCAGCCCAAAGGCTTCTGTCAGCACTGAATTTGGGTGTACAGAGTAGAATTCCAGCACTCCCACACTGAGTTCTGCCCGACCCCCCTGCTCCAGGAGGCTCTGCCAGGACAGCGTGGGTGTTTCTCAGCCCTGGGGTAACCCCGTCGTGGGGTTTGCAATTTATTGGAAGCATATTAAAAGATTTGAAAGAACTGGGAGTTTTTGTCAACATTCTAAGCTGTTCCTAGCAAGGTGGAAGCTTTGCTTAAGTGATATTTAGTAAAAATACAGCCCCCCCATTACCTGCCTCTGTGTGTCAGGGGGCTGGAGCAGACCCCAAGAGCAGATCCCTCCCTCTATGCCACATCAACCAGCTGTGCCTGGACACTGTGGGATGAGTTTCCCATCAGTTCCTGCCACAACAGCAAGTGACACCCCCAGCATTTCTTTTCTGCTGCCCATCAGTTCCTTACAGGGCACTTTGTACCAGCCCCTCAGACTGGCACAGGGCTGCTCGAGGCTCCCACCAACCACAGTCACTGTCTATTCCACAGTAAATCCCATCATTGTTCTGTGGAGTGGCCATTTCTCTCAGTGAAAGCTGCTGTACCTATCTGTAGACTCCTCTCAGCCCGTGCTGTCCCCAAGCAGGTGGCTCTGGTCCCGCTCTGGTCCCCCCTTGTCCCATTCCCAGCTGCATTTTTGACCCTCTGTGTGTCACAAGAGCCTCTCCCACCCTCCCTGAGGCTCAGAAACAGCCTTCACTGTCTCGACTTGAAACCCAAGTTCAGCTGCCTGGATTTCGTTGCAATACACATTTAAACCTCAGATCCTTTAAGAGTTTTAATCTCCAACAGGTCCCAACTGTGGTTTGGGAAGTTCAGTTTCTTTGCAGATACCTCTGTCCGAGCAGACGCTTCCAGGAGTTGCAGTTGTCACTTAACCTCTGTGCAGTGTAGTATAAAGTGGACTGTGTATGGAAATAAGTTTAAAATGTTTACAATTTTGTATATATTATATATATAAAAATATCTTTTGAGAGAACAATCTGTGATTCTGTATTTTCGGTGTCCGTGTAACCAACTGCAACTTATTTTCAATAAAGAGTTAAAAATGAATAGGAAAAAAAAAAAATAAATTTGGTAATAACTTTATTTAATCAGGTGAGCACAAGGAACAAGGAAACTGCAAGAGCAGGCCCCAGGGATCCAGAGCCTGGAGGGAACTCCCAGCAGCACCAGTCCAGGGATCCAGGGAGCTGCTGGCAGAGCTGAAAACCAAGGGAAGAGGGAAGATCCTGCTGCAGGGAAGAGGCATCTCAGCCCCCTGGACCTTACAAACCAAAGATGGGGAGAGCAGCTGACTGAAGTGAGGGGGCAGCTGGCACCCCCAAACCCCCCTGTCCCTGTGGGGTCCTGCTCGGATCCAGGTCCCATCTGAGGCAGGGACAGGGACATGTCCCGACTCCTCACGTGCTCATGCAGTGTATGAACAGCCATGCAGGCAAATCATCCTCCCCAGCCCCAGGGAGGGACAAATACAACACGTTCAGGTGTTCAAAAACAGTCTTAAATACCCACAAAAGAAACCCAAAGCACTTTGCAGCCTGAGCAAGCAAAATAACGTGTAAGGCAAGGAAGAGTGGCTGTAGCAGGATTAGCTCTGAGCTCGATTTCATGGAAATGACGTCTCTAGAAAAGCTGTGTTTTGTCACTAAAAATTAGGTAAATTAATTTCAGCTTTACTCCTACATGTTAAAAATAACCAAACCTGGTGATGGGAGGGGATGAACTGAGCTACAGCCATGGAAGTGCACGGCAGGGAGGGCTCGTGGCACTCCAGCACCTCTGAGCTGCTGCTGGAGGAGTCACCTCACTGGATGAACAGATCCCCCCCTTCCTCTGCAGAGGTGGAATTTGGGGATGCCAAAAAAAAAACATGAGCAAAGCTACATCAGCCTGGTGTCACCGAGGGAGGTGCAGGTGTCAGGCCACTGTAAACAGAGAAATGCACTTAAAGGCACTGCAGAAAACATGGTCAGTGATCAGCAGCATTTAATGTCCCAGGATGCTGTTGGGAGCTCCCACCAGTAATACAACCAAGAAATTAGAAACGTGGCAGTCATTAAATAAAATTCCCGTGTGCTTTACGCAGAGTAAAGCCTTAATGCTCTTACTGTACATGCAGGGCTACAAAATCAGTTTCTTGAAAGAACATGTTACAGAAAAGATCAGAGGCAACTTCAAATCTTGCACAGACCAGCCCATTCTTCTTCAAGCAGCAGAATGGACTCTGTTTGCAGACAGGAAACTCTGCAGCCCAGTGCTTGCAGCGCTCCTGGTCACACCAGTGAGCAGCATCTGTCCTGCACCTTTGTACCCCTGACTAGTGTGATCTTCACTGAAATAGCACAAAAAAATCAGAATGTTATTAAGGGAAGCCGCTTCTGTTCATTTCAGTGATCCCTAATCTTCCCCCACCCCAAAACCAGAAAGAAACCCCCAAACCAGATGCTTATTCCCCTATTGTGTCCCCCTGTCAGTCTGCAGATCAGAAAGGATTCCCAGCTATTGTGTGTTCCAGGAGGAAGGAGCCCCTGCCTGCCCACCCTGCGGCTCAGCCTAACCCTACCCCAGATTTTGGGAGCTCAGACTGTGGGAGGGATGAGCTCCAGCACATTCCCATGATCCCTTTGCCCCGAGAGGGCTCCCCAAATTACCTGCTCCTCACTGACTCAACCGGCACCGGCCCTCAGCCACTCTACGCTGCCAAACCTCATTCCAAAAGTGCATCTCCAGAGCCAGAGCCCGGCGTGTGGGCCCTCGGGAAAGCTAACTGATGATCCTGCTGATTGCCTGCAAGGAAGGGAACTCCTCATCCTCGATATGCAAAGCTTTGTGGGTGACCACGTCCTGCTGAGTCAGCACTTGCTTACAGGTGGGGCAGATGTAGCAGTCGAGGTCCGCGGGGGGCTCCACCTGCCAAACGTTCTTTTTGTTCTTTTTGGGCCTGTTGGAGCTTTGTTTCTCCTTGCCTCGGAAGTCGTTGTGAGCAGAGAGCAGTTCCTGCTGCTTCACCGTGTCCGGCAGCAGCACCAACAACTCCTTGAAAATCTTCTTGAAGTTCTCCCCCAGCAGCTCTCGGCAGCTCTTGTAATACTGCGCTGCAGAGATCACCCCCTGCGGGCAACAGCACGGGGGGAGGATCAGAAACACACAGATCTGGTAAAAAAAATCCCACTGGGATTCAGGTGTCCCAGAGAGGGAGGTTTTGGGAACCCACTCACCTGCCTGAACTGCCCAGAATGAGTTTTAAATTTATTGAACTTGGACTCGTCGCTTTGAAGAAATTCTTTGATGGATTGGATGAGCTGGATGTTCCTCTGCTGGAAGTTCTCAGGTATCAAGTATGAGCCGTGACAGGATTTGGGCCTGCGTTGGGAAACACCAAGAGCGACTCTGACATTGGTTTGTGTCACAGCAAAACGTCCCAGGACACAAATCACATGGCTGCTCTGGTTTACAGGCTGCACATCCCTCCTCCACCCAGCTCCACCTGCATTACTGTGAGCAGCACACAGCTGTCTTGCCAGGATGATAAAATATGGGATTTCTGTATCAGATTCCAGCTTTACATAGGCAGAATATGTAAAATCCAAATTTAACACGGCCCTGACGAGCTGCTTTGTAAGGGGAGTTCACTAAAAAGACATGGGCAAAGACCACACCACGAATAAACCAACAGATAATGCAGGTCCTGTATTAAACTGACACACAGTCTCCCTTCCCCTTTTCTCATAAACTCCCTTTCTATCCCAGAAGGGCCAGAGAGCAGCTACTGGGAAGATCAGGGCACTGAAGGTCACCAAGGAGAACATGGCTCAGCACTCTGCTGCTGGGACTGACAGAATCCATGGGAAGGTGAAGGAATATGTTTGAAGCTGCAGATTCCCAAATAAATCTAAAACAGACCAAAGTCTGAGCAGCCACACTGGACAGGTTTCCACTTCCTCACCTGCAGCTACACAGGGCTGTCTTCTTTTACACAACTCCCCTGAATCCAGCCCACAACACCCCAGGACTTCCCACTGGGAATCTTCACCCAGCCGGCCCCGCTCAGAGTAACCCCGAGTGTTCCCCGCGCTGTTTGAAGCCCACCTGACACAACTGAGGTGCAATGTGGAATGTAACTCACTCCGAGGGGTTATTTACTCACTCTTTCAGAGCTGTAGTGACAGGTTCAGAGATGTTGGTGGATGGAATGACAGCGAAGCCCGGGGGGGGTTTGCTGACAGGCACCGACAGGCCCGGAGGCGGAGGAGGGTTCTTCAGCAGCACCACGGAGTTAAAGCCTGGGGGGAAGAGAAAAAGGGCAGGAGTTAGAACACACCCCCCTCAGCTGAAGTTCAAACCAGTGTCTGCCACACTCTGCACAAGCACCAAGAAGTTGCAGTGCAGACTATATTGGAAAAAACCTAAAAACCAGAAATCTTCAAGAAGCCCTTCAGGGCAGCTGATGTTCCTCTACACAGAAAGCGCTTTAATTATTCATTTACTTTTTCAATGGAAAATAGTTTTTAAAACCCACTCAAAGTCACAATGAAAAGCACTTTTGCATTATTAAAGTGAACAGAAATCACCTGAGGAGGCACAGCAGCACCAGGCCTGGCCTGGCATCTCCCCCAGCAGGAGCTGCAGAGCAGCACAAGCAGCGGTGCCACCTCCATTAAAAACCACTCCAAGTCATGCTTGTTGCTGTCTCTCCACTTTTACAAGGTCATGGCTAAAAGCAGGGCAGGAAACCTCTGCAAACACAGGAGGAAGCAGCCAAGGAAGCCAACTGAGGAGTGCCAGCAGGCACAGGACACTGCCAGAGATTCCCTTCACCCACAGCAGCCTCCCAAGCAGATCCTGGAGCACAGCAGCTCCAAGAAGAGCAGGGACAGGTGAAAACCAGCTGCTCATCCATGAGCCACCCCAGCGACCAGGCACCTCCAGCTGTGTGGGACAGAGGTGTCCCAACACTGCCACTGCTTTAGCCAGGATTCTCAGAGGACATTCCAGCCCCCCTGTGTCACCCAGGCTGCCTTTACCTCCAGAGCCCAGCCTGGCCCCTGGTGACAGAACCTCACACGAGAGCCAGAAGGAGACTCATTCAGCACATCCACGGGCCATGTTTCTCTAAGCCACTTCCAAGCAAAGCTGGCTGTGCTTCCCCATCCCTGGAAGTGTCCAAGGCCAGGTTGGATGGGGCTTGGAGCAACCTGGGCTAGTGGAAGGTGTCCCTGCCCACAGCAGGGAGATGAAACGAGACGATCTTTAAGATCCCTCCCAACCCAACCCAACCCATTCCAGGATTCTGTGATCCCCTCTGTGCTTACCTGGTGGCGGGGGCATCCTGGCTGATCCTGAGCTCCCAAGAGCTGGGAAGTCTTCCTGAGGTAAAGGGCATTTGTTAGTCACTGTGGGCTTTTTAAGGCCGGGGGGCTCTTTGGGTGTGCCACAGACCGCTGAGGGCTTTTCCGAGTGCCCGTTCACGACAGCCGTGGGTCTGTCGGGGCCGTGGGGAGCAGGGAACACCTTGCAGGGCTGCTCTGCTTCCGGGGGCTTTTCCGTGGATGGCCTGGGGAACGCCGCGTCCGGGGACGGCCGTGGGGACGACGGTCTCTGCTTCTCCACCCCCACCTTCTTTTTCTTGCCCACTTTCGTAAAAGTCTGTGAGGTAGAGGCTGCCAGCAAGGACGAGACGTCGAACATGGTGGGCGTGTTCCGGATCTCCTGGGTGGTCAAGCCGCCACCGCCGTCTTCGTCGTCCGACTCGCAGAGTTTATTGCTCTTCTTACTTCCCTTCGAGGTGTTCAAGGATGGTTTTTTGGCTGGCTGGCTGACACAGGGGTTGGTGATGGCTTTGACCACGCTTTTGCTGGAACCGTTGTTCCAGGCAGATGTGATGTTAGTTACTGTCTTGTTGTTGGGCTTCATTTTGGACACCAGGGCCGGGAAGTCCTCCTCTTGGAAGGCCGCTTTCTTTGCGGTCGCTGTGTACGTCAGAGACATCCCAGACGAGATGGTGGGAGCTGCAGAGGATGACAGGCTTGGGAAATCTTCTTCTTTAAGCTTAACCAGTGCTGGCTGGGCAGAGCTGTGAGGAAGGGAGAGGTTGGGGTTACCCTGTTATGACGAAGGCAGCACAACCCCAACGGGCGACACGAGCCCCACAGCTCTCCACACTCTTCCTCAAACTGTTGCTAAGGGTGGCACAAGTGACCCAGGTTTAACGGAGCACAAATGCACTGAGAGTTACCAACTGCACCTGCAAAGGGTCTCCTCAAGAAGTGCCACCAGCCTTGCTGTGATAGCAGCCCTGTCTCAGCACCCTCCACCTTGACCAGAGCTGGTCCAGGCACATTTGAGCTGCCACATCCTGCAAAAATGACACTCTCAGGGACGTGGTGGGATTGGTGGGGTGTCCTGGGCAGGGCCAGGAGCTGGACTTGATGATCCTTTTGGGTCCCTTCCAGCTGAGCTCATTCCATGATTCTATGATTCCAAGACCAAGCCGTGAGCTGAAGCAACAGCCGGTGCCGCAGGTGAGCGGCACAGAAACAGCTCGAGGCAGGAGGGGATGGGCAGGGGAGGCACTGGGAGATCAATCTCCCAAAATTACTTTCCACAGAAATGCAGGACATAAATAAAGCTTCTGAATCTGCTTTCTCACTGCTGCAGCCCTGCACAAACTCACCCCTGGAGAGGTCCTGCTGCCGAGCCGATTGCTGGAAAGTCGTCTTGGCTGAGAGCACCGTTAGCAGCTGCTTCTTTTGGAACAGTGACAAAAAGAGCAAAGAAATGTTTTCAACTCAAGTCCATTCACTGCAGAGTGGGGGCTACCAATGAACACAACAGCAGCATTACCAAGTCCTATTTTCAGCAGCTGATGATGTCATGAACTGACATTCCAGAACAATTTAAATCCATGCATGGCTATTTCCTTCAATTAACTGCGTTCACCATTATGTCATGGCATACAGGAAATTCATGATACTTTAAGTGAGTAAAACCTTGGGGGGAAGCACTTAGTGAGAGAACCTTCCAGAAACTGAGATGCCAATGCCCCCAGTCCTGCCCTGAGGTTGGCAGTCAGCGGCCTGCACAGGGTCAGGATGTTCAGCAGAGCCTCTGTGCTCCAACTGATTTATGCCACAGCTTCTTCAGCTGGAAAGCTGCTCCTCTGAGCAGCCCCTCGCACCTCTGCCCAAACTGCTCAGCAATTAGTTCCTGGGCAGTGGTTTTACACTGAAACACAGCTCATTCCCAGTTTAATGTGCCTTAAAATCCAAGTTCCGTGCTGCAGAGTGCAGGGACAGATTGGTAATGGCTCTGGCACACAAACAGCAAAAGGTGGAAGGGATAACCCTGCCCGGCCCCCAGATGAGCTGTGCCCATTAACCACACACAGCTCCCAGCAGCTCCCAGCTCCTAACAAAGTTCCATAAAATCTTTAAGTGAAAATCTTGCTGCAGGAGTAATAAAACAGTGGAAAATAAGCCTGGAGGAACAGTAATATCAAAATAGCACTGCACTGTGTTTATGTGCCCCAAACTGGACCTGGGTCAGGTTTGCTTTCACCAGTTACAAACTTTTACTGGGAATAACTTGCTCTCAAAAAAGGGGAAACTCAAGCATCCCAATAAATCAGTTCTTCCTCCTCAAGTGGGAAATGTTACATTCTAGGGTTATCTTGATTTGGATGGGCCAACAACCTGCTGCAGGATCCCAGCCCGCTGGACACGTCCCACTGCAAATCCCTGCGGCTGATCTGAGGCTCTGCAGAGCTCCATCCCCATCCAGGGGCTCTTGGGAACAATGCACAGCAATTCCCCCCTGTGCCAGGCTGATGTGCAGCCCCACCCCTGCTCCCTGCAGAGCCTGCTGCCCCCTCACCTGCCGCATCGTTCGGGCACTTTGGCACGCGTTTGGAGCCGAGCACGTCGGGATCCCTCAAATCCTCCTTCTTCCCTCTGCTGCCGCCGCCGTCCTCTTTGTCCTCCACCCTTTTCTTCTCTTCCTGCCGTTTGGCTGCCACAGACGCCCTGACTGCTGCTGCGACATCCCTGTCTTCCTCTTCCCTGCGGGACAGGGCACATTCCTTGGTCAAACAGCAAGGAGGACAGAGCAGCTGCCTCGCTCAGCTCTCACCTCTCCGCTGCCATCCCTGATCTTGTGCTGCTATCCCTGATCTCATGCTGCCATCCCTGATCTCGTGCTGCCACCTGCTGAGATGGCTAAACCAGCCCCACCACTCCAGTCCACCCCAGCCAGGCAACATTCCCGCCTGCATTTCCAAGTTCTACGTGTGGGAATAACAATCCAGGCCAGAACTGGTATGAACAGGGAAAGAATGGGGGACCTGTCTCTCCTGTTCATTTTCAAACGTATGGAATCATTTTTGGAGGCCACAGGAACTCCTGGAGACATGGCTGGTCATGAGCTCCCAACACATGCATTGATCTACGTGTGACACCAACAAAGGAGTGTTTGGGGATGGACTTTTTCCCCAGTGGAATCACCAGTAATGAACCAGCTGCCTATCCAGTGAGAAAAAGAAGAAAAGAAGATGTGCAGGATGTATAAAGCACTCGGGTCTGGTGTGGATGAAGAGACACACAAAAGCAAAATTTAATTTCAGTACTTCACCCTCTTCCTTTTCCCAAGCACTCAGTCTGGCCACACAGAGATCTGTTAGTTCAGTGAAAAACATGGTCCTTAGAACAGGAATTTCATGATTACCCAGACCAAAAGCTCCATTAAGCCTGCACAGACTCATCACCTCCTTCAGAAAATCCTACTTAGAGAAATTTGCATAAAAACAGCTGCTGAAATTAATTTAGGGTTCTGAGCTTATTTAATCCACTAGCTGAGGATCACATTGTTTGCTTCCTGAGCTCAAACTTCACACAGAGCAATTCCATGTTGACCAGGCTTGCAGTCAGCACACGGCCTTGGACTGGAAGCTCATTCTGCTCTCAGCTAAGGATTCACCACAGAGGCCTCCAAATTTTGTACCCAATTCCTACTGATCCACCAAAATATTGTGAACTGGCAAGTGAAAACCAACCCTGAACAGGAGCAAAGCTCCACCCAACGTTGTGCTACTCACCTCTTGTACCTCCAGCTGCCTCTCCTGTTCTGTTGGCTCCCCCGGCCGTTCAACCTGCCCGTCCTCCCCTGCCTGTTGTACCTGTCAACCTCTTCATAGTCCTCTGCACCTACAACACCTGAACAGGAGGGAGGGTTGATCACTCTCGGTTATTTCTCTAATCTGGGCATCACACTCTGCCTGAAAAATGCGAAAATACACTCGTACAAACAAATTATCTTCATTTCTTTCTGATGACTAAGCCAGCAGTTTTTCCTAAAATTATATGTCATTGTTAAATCCACATATGGGGGGGAAAAATCCTACAATAATTGAGGTAGGAAGGGACCTCTGGATGTCACCTGCTCTAGCCTCTCACTCAAAGCAAGGTCAAACCAAAACCACACCAGGTTGCCCAGGGCCTGGTCTGGTTAAGTTCTGGTTACCTTCAAACCTCTACAACCTCTCAGGTCCTGTTCCAGGATGAACAGGAAGAATTTCTTCATGGCTATGAAACGTTCACCAGATGTTCTCAAAAACCCTCAGAGCAGTGGAATGGTTTGGGTTGGAAGGGAACTTAAGGATCACCCAGTGCCACCCCCTGCCATGGGCAGGGACACCTCCCACTATCCCAGGTTGTTCCAAGCCCTGTCCAACCTGGTCTTGGACACTTGCAGGGCTGGGGCAGCCACAGCTTCTCTGGGCACCCCGTGCCACGCTCCCCAGGGCAGAATTCCCCTCCAGCCCACGAAGGGCTGGGTTTGTGCCCCGCTCACCGTCGTTCCTGCGGGGGTGCCGGGGGGTGTAGGTGAACTGGAGGTCGATGTGGCGGTTCTGCCGGGCCTCGGCCCTGCTCTTGCTGTGACAGGCTGTCTTGTGGGCCTTGTAGTCGATCTCGGTGCGGAAGGCGTGCGTGAACTGCTCCGTGCTGCACCGGCCCTCCTCGCACAGGAAGTGCTTCTCGCGGAAGTGCTCCCGCAGGTACTCGTAGTCACTGCGGGGAAAACACGGAGATCACAGCCCTCCAGCACCACCTTCTCATGGCACGGGGCCCCTCTTGAAGAGAAGCACGGGTGGTTGGTTTTTGTTATCCCTGCCGGTGAAACCCCTTCTGTAGGGCCAACACAGACCGCGCTGCACGGCCCAGGCGTCCCGCCAAACCCAGTGGTGGACGCTCATCACACCCTGCTCTGCTTAGGGCACGTCTTTCACACAGAAAATCAGTTCTGTCCTCTTTGCACATGAACTCTGGAGCGTTAGAATAATGGAACTGCAGAACTGTTAAAGTTGGAAAAGATATCCAAGATCCCCGAGTCCAACCATCAAACCAGCACCACCACCACGTTCCCAAGTGCCACACCCACGTGGTTTTTGAACACTTCCAGGGATGGGGACTCCACCACTGCTCTGGGCAGCCTGTTTCAATGCTTGATAACCCCTTCCATGAAGAAACATTCCTAATATCTAGTTTAAACCTCCCCTGGAGCAGATTTGAGACTACTTCCTCTCACCCTGTCCACCTCTGGAGGTAACACACCAGACAGCTACTGGCAGGCTGCAAAATGTAACCTTTCATGTCAAACACTGATGAAGAAAATCTTAAGGTATGAACTACACAAAGTGAATACTTTGTCTGAGGAACAAGAGACTGCAGCCAGCCTGCTCCCATTCTTCCCCTCTACCATCAAGCACTGCTTCCTCTAAAATTCAAAGCAGACCCAGGCAATTCTTCCCCCCCTTAAAATTAAAGGCCCAAAAAGAACTGGCACAAATAACCCTCCTGGCCCAACCTGTAGTACTCCTGAGCACCATCAGAGTCGCAGAAGTGGCAGAAGTAGTGATCCCTGCGCAGGTGCTTCAGCAGCTCGTCGTTGTCCAGGTACCGCTCGTCGCAGAACTTGCACAGGGGGTGCCCCCGGTGGGAGGTGTCGTCGGGGTCCCCGTGGATGCGGTGCCGGGCCAGGTCCTTGCGGGAATACCACTTCCTTTCGGAGGTGAAAATCTGCACCGTGGACAGACACATAGAATGAGTCACTTCCCGTGGACAGGGAACAGGAATGAGCCTGGGTTGTGCCCACCTTGTCCCTCTGAGGAATCAAAAGCTTGACCACCAACACCTAAAATGTTTGCTGATTTCAATTCAAGTGGCGGATCCAAATTAAATCCAAATTGAACTTCTCTCCCTTTGAACACTGGAAACAGATCTAATTAACTTTCTTCCCCCTTCCACTTTTTTTTTTTTTTGATACGGCAAGAAACTTTAGATTATCATCTCAGGGGGAGGAAAATCCTAAGTATGCATTTATGAGCACACAGTATTTTGCATACTCGAATTAAAAAGTCCCATAAACCCCCAGTGAGCTGTTTTACTTTCCTCAGACAGCAACCACCCAAAATAGCTACAGAGTAGACACTTCAATGAAAAAATTCTGCATCACAAGCCAACCCTCTGTCCCCACTAACACGTGAGCTATTTTGGTAGGAAGGTTCTGGAGATGCCAAAAGGATCAACCCAGCCTTGACAACAGAATATCCTTTATTTCTGGCCTAGACAAGGCCTGTGAACTTGCTCTGGGGAAAGGTTTGTTTAGCTTTGCCAGGGCTGATGGACTGAAGCTTCTGCAAGTTTAAGAGCTTCTTTTCAGTGCGTACAAGTGACTCTTTGGAACAAGGGATTTTTTTTTTCCTGTGAAACAAAAATCTCTACAGTATTCTGAAATCCAAAAGCAACAGTTTTAATATTGTCTGTGAATTCTCTGAGAGAGAAAATGACAAACAAGTTTTCTCAGTGCTGGCTACACTGACCATGAAATGCCTCACTGGGGTCCTGCCCTCCCTCCCCGCTCCCTTCCCTCAGCTCCAGGGACTGCACGACCACAGGAAAGACTCGAATCTGTTCCCAGTTTTACAGGGTTCACTCAGGTCAACCTGCTCCCTTCTGGATCCCATCCCTTCTGGCAGCAAACTCCGGCTCACCTGGCACACGCCAACTGTGGCACCACCACCGTGGGGTTTAATTTAAAATCTGGAGAACCTCCAGCCCTCCTTCAGTAATCAGTTTATGGAAAGAGAAAGACTTCAAATAAAGCAACTGGCCTCACTGCAGGCAGGCAGAGGAAACCAAAATAACTGCTGTTCAGACACCTCCTTCTTCCCAGCTCCCCAGGTACTCTGGGAAGTCACAGAGGGAAAGCCTCCTCCTCCTCACACATCCCAGCAGAGGCCCAGCTCACCTTCAGGTGTTTGACACAGAGTTTGCAGCAGAAGAGCTCGTGTTGCTTCCTCATGTGCTGCTCCAGGTCTGCAAAGGTGTTGAAGGGCTTGGCGTCAGGGCACAAGGAGCACTCGTGCTGCAGCAGCTTCCTGAGGGAGGAGAGAGCTCCCAGAAGTGAGCCAGTTATCCCCCAGCACCCTGAGACCTCTGTCAGAACACAAACATTCTGGCCCTGGCAGAAGGCTCCAGCTTTGTGGGCCTCCCAGCAATCTGTAACCAGGTTTGAGTCCTGCTTATTCCAAGAATTTTGTCCTGTGTCAGGAATGGGATGGAACCAAATGACACCGAGGTTTCAGGTGCAGGAGAGGAGCTGAGCAGTGTAAGAGTGACACTGTCCCTAAAACTGAGGGGACTGGAACAGCCCCTGTGTTTCCTGCAGATCCAGCTGGATCCTGCAGCATTCACACCCACTTTCATTACACCTTCCACTGTCAGAAACTGAGGAATACAGAGGGGAGGGATGAAGGATTGTAATACAAAAGGAGGGGGAAAAAACACCACAAAAAGTCCATCCCACAGGGGTTTCCAACTCTGCCAGAGCACTGGCTGATTTTATTAAGGCCTGCATATATTAATATACAATTAATTGCAATTATGTCTTCACCAATTTCCACAGCAGCCACGCAAGGAATGGAAAGGTTTTCAGCAAGTCTGCTGCTGCTAAATGTGCAAAAAAGTTACTTTTGTTGACAGAACAAAGCTTCTGTGCTGCAGCACTCCAGCCTTGAGGGGCAGTGAGTGTTCCCTGCACTGCCCTGCTCCGGCCTCTCACCTGCCCAAACACGTGCCCAGCAGGTGACTCACGTACCCAGCACCTCCATTCCCAGGAAACCACAGCACCCTGCCCTCCCAAACACCTCCTGCCACGTCCCAGAGCTCACCTGTACAGGGCATAGACCTCCCCATCCATGAAATAAATGTCGTATTTCTTCTCATGCTGCAGCTGGTGAAGGGCTATGGAGGAGAAGGGTGGGAGCTTCCTCCCAAACACCACCTGGGGGGGACAACACCGGGATCAGCGGGGGCTCTGCCACCCCAGGGGGCCTGCAGGGGCTCTGGGACTGCAGGCAAACTGGGATCTGGGATTCCAGGGAGCCTGCAGGGGCTCTGGGACTGCAGGCAAACTCTGGGATTGCAGGCAAACTCTGGGATTGCAGGCAAACTCTGGGCTCTGGGATTCCAGGCAAACTCTGGGACCTGCTGGCAGCAGAGCCCAGTGCCAGCCCCAGCTGTCACCATCCCCAGGCACTGTCACCAAAGCCACCGGGGCTTGTCCTTATCAGCTGCCTGGGAAACGTGGATTGGAGCAGCCCGGCCTTTGGATTTTGAACAAGATTAGGAAACGTTTCTGGTGTGTTTTGCTCCCACAGCTGCGCCGAGAGTAAATACCCTCAACCAAAGGAAGCCTTCCCACAGGGAATGCCTGCCAGGAGCCCTGCACTCGGCTCCTCCCCATTTCCAGGGGGATCACAGGGAAACCTGGAGTCTCCAAGGGACTCAATTACTCAGAGTCCAACTGGGAAACCACCGTCTCTTCTTTCCTTAACTCCCAGGAAGGCGAGGAACAAAACACCACAACGCTTCCCAAATTATCTGTGCCACGTGCCCGCCTAAGGGATCCTCCCTGCTCCCGCCGGGCTCCGGAGGGTGCAGCTGTTCAAGGTATAAATCCTTCAGGAACCATCTACCACTGCTCCAGCGCTCATTCCCAGTCTAGGAATTACGGGGGAAGCAGCAACACTTGGGGAACAGCTGGAGTTACCTGTCCCAGCCCAGAGAGGCTGAGACACAAAGATACAAGAAGAATTTCTGTTCTTACAGTAAAAACTACGTTACAAATCCAGAAACGGATTGCCCAGAGAAGCTGTGGCTGTCCCATCCCTGGGAGTGTCCAAGGCCAGGCTGGACAGGGCTTGGAGCAACCTGGGCTGGTGGAAGGTGTCCCTGCCCATGGCAGGGGGTGGCACTGGATGAGCTTCACGGTCCCTTCCAACCCAAACCATTCCCCACGAGCCCTCCTAAGAGCAGCCGCTTCCCGGGGCAGGGAGCAGAGGCTCCATCCTGCGCTGGCAGAGCGAGCCCTGCTGACTTAACACCAAAAAAAAATATTCTCTTTAAACTCCATTTTCTCATTATTTCGCCTCCCGCCCGTCGGAGCGGCGCAAAGGGCGGATATCCCGGGGCTCCGTCCCTGTCGGTCCCGCTCAGCCCTTTCCCGAGCGCGGCCCGGCCCGGCCCGGCCCAGGCCCCCCCGCTCCCCTCCCCCGGCCTCACCTGCCGCAGCTCCTCTCGGCACACGGCGCAGTAGCGGACGCCGCAGAGCGCCCGCATCCGCACGGAGCAGCGGTAGCAGATGGGGTGCTCGCAGCGGCCGAGCGCCAGCACGTCCAGCTCCCCGCAGCACAGCACACACGGCCCCTCGGCCGGGCCCGGCCCCGCGCCGGCCATGGCGGCCATGGCGGCCTCGGCCCCGCCCACACCACCGAGCGCGGGCCAGAGCGCCGCGCCACCATAGAGAGGAGCGCCCGCCCAGCGCTGCCGGCACACGGAGCTGAGCGGCCAGAGCGCCGCCCCCCGCTACCGGAACCGCCCTCGGCGGAGACAGCGCCACCCCGCTGACGTCACCTCTCGGTCCTCCAGCGGCCGGCCGTAGACACCCGACACGGGGATCATAGAGATGCGCTGGCCGGAGCGCCCCTGGCAGGGCCGCTCTGGCTCCCTCTCGGTAGTGTCCCTGAGGGGCAGGAGGACCTCGGGGCCATTTGGGGTCCCCAGGTCGTGCTTGAACACCCCTGGGTGTGGAGACACGGGGGACCCCGGGGCCATTCCTGTCACCCCTGGGTGTGGAGACACGGGGGACCCCCAAAATCGCAGCCCCTGTACCTGTGGGGACATGGAGGACCCCAGCCCCTTCCTGGCACTCCTAGCACTGGGGACACGGGCACGCCATGCCCCGCACCCCTGGGTGTGGGAACACGAGGGATCCCAGCCCTGAAGCTCCACACACCCCTGTGTCCCTGGCCCAGGCATTCTGCACCCGCCTGTGGGGGGGTTGGTGTCCCCCAGGACTGGGGGGACCTGCCCCTGGACACACTGGGCTGATTTCTTTGGGATTTCTCTAGGCCAGACACCTCCCCTGGGGTGCAAACAGCCCCTCTGTGGATTCATCAGGCCTGCAGCTCTGCCCCTCGATTTAATGTCATAACCCAGGTGTTTTGTTACCTCAGGTACATGGGGTGTGAGTGGGGGAAAAAAAGGGTAAAAAATGCGCTCGAAACGCTGTTGAAATTAGGATTTGGGATCCACTGGAGCGGGACTACAAAAGGGCTCTGACAGGGTGTTGAGAGCTCAGTCTAACGTAAATAACCCTTTATTTGCTCCAGGTTGTGACTCACACGCTCGGTATCCAGGTTCCAGCTGTGCAGGGCGAGTTCAGGTGAGCTGAGTTAACTCTGACACACCTGAGGAATCCTGTCCAGGTTCCTGCTCATGTGTGGGCTGATCCCGTGGTTTAAAGGTCTCTGTGTTGCTGGGACACAGAGATGGGAATTGCGGCTCCTTGGACAGGAGAGGGTGCTCCAGGAGCGTGGAAAGATGCATTGAGAGCAGCCATGTTCCTCTGGAAGGGAAAAAAAAAACACCAAAAACAAACCAAGGATAAAAGCTGGCTTGGCCACGGCACAGAGGAACAGACAGATGTTTTCAAACTTTAGGATCTGCCACCTCTTTCTCTCCCAGATTCCCGCCAAGAGATGGGGTCACTGTCATAGAATCCTGGAAGGGTTTGGGTTGGAAGGGACCTCAAAGCCCATCCAGTGCCACCTCCTGCCATGGGCAGGGATACCTTCCACCAGCCCAAAGCCTCCCCACCCTCACAGGGAAGGATTCCTTCCCGATATCCCATTTAACCCTGCCCTCTGGCAGTGGGAAGCCATTCCCCCTTGGCCTGTCACTCCACTTCCTGATGAAATTCCTAGTAAATTCCTGAGATCTTCCTGTGGCTGGAAGATTGGATGAGCACTTTTCTCACTCAGAGCTGCTGTCTTTTCCCTGAATTCCTTTTCAACTGGTTCTTCCTTTTCTTTGAGCCATAAACAATCATTCTAGAACAAAGCAGCACATCAAACAGATCATTAAAACATCCCATGACGTTTTGTCATCCCACACCAGCCCCAGTTAACAACATCTGTGCCACCAAATAAATTAAGTAATAGGTTTGCTAAGTGTTTGGGAGCAGATAATGAAGGATTTGGATCATTGGACACAACAGGTAATATTTACTTTCTCCTAAAGAGCCCCATTTATCCCACTTGAGCGTGGAGTGGGGTAACACACGTCCTGCTAATCAACCCTGAAGTGTGTTTGGGTGGGGCTGCACGGAATAATTGGTAATGACTGAGGATGACGGCTGTAATTACTCCAGGAAATGTCCCCCGAATTAATGACACTGTTGAAAATGTTTTTATGTCCAAACTGCATCACCCAATTTTGGAGAGCAATTAGCACGAAATGAGCTGAGCCTGCCGGCAGGGATGTGCTGCCTCAAGTGTCACTCGGCTGTGAAATGACAGCGTGCCTGGGCACAGGATGATAAACACACCTGAGGAACGGGGATGGGAAGGGACATTACTCACCAGGGGACTCTGGGGACACAGGCACTTGGCAGGGAGGGAGTTGGGACCTTTCAGATTTCGGCTCTGGTTGGTGATGTCGCTTCCCACCGGCCCAGGAGCGCCAAGGACCTGACCCAAGGACAGATATTCCCACTCTCCTGGTGTCCCTACCTTTAACCAGCAGCACAAAGAGTTGCTGGAGAACCAGTATTCAAACTTCACCAAAGCCCTGTTTCCAGCTCCTCGTCCTTCTGGAGAACCATCCTGCTGGTGCCTGTGAGTCACGGGTGGAGATTCATCTATTTTGTGGTGCAGAGAGGTTTTTATAACCCTCTTTCAAGCCACTGAATCATTCTTTGCTGATGATTTAAAGATGCTGGTTTATTTCTTCAGCGATTGCAAATGGAAGCCAGATCTTAGCACGGACTGGGACCCCAAAACATAAAGAAATATAATTATATAGAAATTAGTGGTCTCCAAATATCTTAGATGGTGCTTAGTGCTATGTGTTGTCGGGCAGGGAATGTTTCCTTCCCAAGAAAAAGGGTTAATATTGACTCTGGGATAGGTAATTTCCGTGTTTACTCGCTAAATATCACACAATAACTGCAGGGAAAGGCATTTTCAAGTCATTTAATCAGCAATAAATACACTTTGGAATAATTGATAACCCTGCAGATGAGCACAACAAGCCCATTCCGCTCCCAAGAGCAACAGATCAAGTATTTATAGCCCAGCACTGAAATATTGTCCAAGTGTAGAAGTAAAGGTTAGGCCTTGGCTTCATTTCCCATCCCCAGCTTGGTGCCGACGTGGCTCGTTGGCAGCTGAGACCCTCAGTGTGGGACAGGGAAATAGGAAGTCAACCTTGCTTTTCACAAACATCCCAGCCTGGCATTATTAACCATATCGTTTGCCCACCTGTTTTTTAACCAAAACCAAGTTTTTCTATTTAAAAGTTGAGTCGTGGAGGGGCATTCACACCCCCCAGTTCTTTGATTAATCCACAGGCACGATGCACAGCTTTGGATTTGAAGAGGGCATTTTCCTCCAAGAGCTTTATTTGCTAAGAAAACATAATTTGGTGATACAATCTTCCCTGGAAAGCAGTGATTCCTTGAAGAGGGGGAGGATGATCAGGGAGGAGCAGGATCTTTGCAGAGACACATGCTGGAAAGCAGAGCTGTATTTTAAGGCATCCATAAATATTATTCTGGGGATGGAGTTTAGCAGCAGCTTGTTGGGGGGGATGAGAGCAGGGTAAGTGCAGCTGACAGAAAATGAAGTCCCTGGATGGGAATTCAGAGGAAAGGAGCAAATTTAGGCTTTCAGATTCCCAGAACAGGATGAGGACCCTGGCAGAGCTCCATTTTCAGGTCCCGCTCTGGGAGCTCACGCTGATGGGCTGCTCCTGCCCCAGGGTTCCTGTGGGAGCAGAGCTGGTGCTGGACCCTTGGGATGCTGTGGGCAGGGTGGGAGCCTCGGGACAGTCTGTGGAGCTGAGCCCTAACCATATTTAATCCAGCCTATCCCAGTGTATGCACAGCAAACAGTGCCTGCTGACCTGGCTGTGCCATGACACATTTCCATCACTATTTCCCCACCCAGCAATGCCAAGAGTTGGGAATTTGGAGGGGTGGGAGAGCACAGAACTGATAGTGCTGGGAATGCAGCTCAGAGCTCTCCACTCCCTGCTGGGGCCCTGCCAGCCCGACCACTCTGCTCTGAATAATTCCATTTGATTTGTCTGCTGCTAGGTTTTCTGGAGGTGTCTATCTCCCACCTACAGGGACATCACAGACAGCAGCAGGAATTGCCTGTGGAATGTGGGACATTGGGACTTACTGCAATTTGGGCTTCTTTCTGCCTGGTAACAACTGACAGGACAAGAGGAAATGGCCTCGAGTTGCTCCAGGAGAGGTTTAAATTGGATATTAGGGGAAATGTCTTGATGGAAAAGGTTGTCAAGCATTGGAACAGGCTGCCCAGGGCAGGGCTGGAGTCCCCATCCCTGGAAGTGTTCAAAGAACACGTGCATGTGGCACTTGGGGACTTGGGTTAGTGGTGACAATGGTGGTGCTGGTTGATGAGGGCTTTTCAACTTTGATCTGTGCAGATTCACTTGGAGACAGATTTTGTTCTCACCTACACCCCTCTGAGCCTCCACTCACCTCACACATGTAGCAGTGTGTGCTGGAGAGCCTCACCTAATTAAATCCCAGGAAAACAGGAGAGCTCCTGGGGGCTGTGTGGGCTCTGCTTGAGGGATCTCGGGGCTGTCAAATGAAAGATTCCTCTCACAACTCTTTCTCCTCACAGCAAACACTGCAGAGCAGAGCCAAATTTACCCTGCACTTCACACATCTGGGTATTAAACTCGCTGGGGTTGGAAATTACTTCCAGGAGAAAAACTGACTCATGGACTGGAGGGGGCTGAGGGATCTGCTTGCATTACAGATGCCAGCCCAGGGCATCTTTTTTCCCCTGCTCTTTTCCCTGCCTTTTCAGATTTTTTTCTCTTCTGCTTTCCTAAGGCAGTGCTGTCACCCCACATCACTGGGGCTGTTTGCTCACGATTCCTTGGTGGTGTTTATGTCACGTCCAGATCACTCTGTGATGTCGTTGCTGCAGCCCCTGAGGTGTTTGGAGACTCTCAAAATCCTGCCAACCACGGGACAGGCAAAACACAGGGTGGGGTGGACAAGCAGGGGTGCCTCAGTTCATCCTCTCACCTGACAGGCCCCACAGCTGGGTGAGTCACAGCAGAATTTCAGGGTCATTCCTGCAGCTCGGAGGATGATGGACAACTTCATTAAGCTGGAGAGGTGAGGAGCCCTTAGCGGGTTTGGTGGGTCTGGACCTCAGTTTGGTTTTGGTCTCCCATCAGTGATTCAGTGAATCCCAATCCGTTCCGTGGTTGGAAGCAGGAATAATTCCACTGACTCAGCTGGGGCTTAATTATTATCTTAATTATTGTCTGTAAAGGGCTTTGAAATCCTAAAGGGTCGATGCCTTGGGAGTGTGGGTGATTGTGGTGTGAGCTCAGCGCAGAATTCCAGTGAGGAAACAAGTTCCCTTGGCCTGGGGAAGCAACTCATGAAACTCTGCACAAGCATCACGAGTCTGTGGCTTTTTCCTGTCAACTCGGTGCTAATGGATCCATTGTTTCATGTAAAGGTTTCTCCCGCTCTTGTTCTATCCTGTGTGACATTTACAGCACTCTTTGTTCCATTAGCAAAGTAATTTGAGATAGTTTATTATCCTTTGGAGACTTCACTGCCTGCTGTTTAACTTCCACGTGACTGGACCCTGGAAAAAAAAAATCTCTAAAAATAGTGCATGAGGCTAAAAATAGTGAGGAATTAGTCGTTTCTGAGGAGTGAAATAATTAATTTAGAGCACTTTAATATGAAGATCTGCAACTCTAGGAAACGCCACTCGCTGTTTCCTCTTTCTTTTCAGAGCCACCAATGTCTGTGCAGCCGAGGTGTTTCTGCCTCACAGCTTGAAACTGTAATTTGTTTGTATCAGTTACAGCTCCTTTATTTCAGGGGAACGGAGAAATAGCATTTAATCATGTTCTGAATCACTGGGGGAAGAAATCACTCCCTGATCTGGGTTCATTACACTCTCTAGATGCAAGAAAATGGCAAAGGTTGTTATTCCTTGGATTTTCTGGGATGCTGTCACTGCAGCACCCGAGGGACTGAGCCTGTTTGGGTCCTGCTCCCTGAGTGCCTCATCCCTGCTCCATGAACACACTCCTTCTGATTCCCCAGGGGCTCAGCCGTGGGGTGGGTGTTGGAAAACATCAGGGTTGCTGAGCCACACATGTGGGAATATCTTTTTCTTGCCTCTAAGACTTCACTCACTGCTGGGTTGAAGTAATGCTGGAGGGAGCAGGGAGGTGAATCCAGAAAAGGAGGGGAAGGGCAGGAATTTGGTGCGTGGACAGAGATGGAGCAGTGGGAAACCAGTCCAGTGACCTCCTGGAGCCAGGCAGGGGCTCCATCACATCCCCTTTCCAGGTGGGATCTGCAGTACCAGCTCCCTCAGGTGCTGTTGTCTCCAAGTCAACTGCCCGCAGCAGCCCCGGCTTTGCTCTGGCTCGGGGTGCTCGTGGCACTGCCTGGGGTGGGATGGGAGCAAAACTCACCCCTGCTCCAGCCCCCAGCCTCAGGTCTGTGCCCCCAGCTGATTTCCTGGTGGTAGAGCCTCTTCTGTCTGATTTGTGCCCATCTCTCCAATCTGCACAGGAGGGCAGAGCCGGGCAGTGTTCGGGAGAAGGACCAGGACCAGAAGGCTCCGTTACTTGGCCAAACCTTCCATTACCCTGTGTGGTCTTTGGCAGCTCTCTGAACACTCCATTCCTCAGTTTCTCAACCTGGAGAACAGGATGATCCCAGTCAGCACAGCTGGGTGAGTTTGCAGTGCTGCACCCCGGAGGAGGAGGGCAGGGTCTGGACCCCCTCATGCCTGCTGATGTCACCCCCATGCTCCCCTGCTCCCACAGGGACACGCTGTAGAGCCCAAATGGCCACAAAATGTCATGGATAGGACAAGCATTAATGCCCAAGGTGCAGAGGCCCCATCCCAGCGCTGGCCTCTCGATTGCTTTGTTTTCCTGCTGGGCTGAGTCGCTAACCTGCCAATAAACACCAGAGTCATTATCATAAAACTGGGGAAAATGCTGTCATTAAACCCCACCGGTTTAGTTTTCAAGTGCCTCTTTCTGGGACATCAAATTCATTTAGATCATTCTCCAAAGCCACAAATCCTGAGTGGCTGCAGTAATGTGTGTGGTGGGAGGTGAGAGCACCGCAGGAATTAAATCAGGTGGAGAGGGCTCTTCACAGAGCTCAGTGGGGTTTGTTGCAGGGGGGATGATTTGATGCCTCCAGCTGCTCACCCCTCTGACCCCTCGGCCCTGGGGTCCCTTGGGATGTTCTCCAGAAACCCCAGTTCATGCTCTGATACCTCAGCTTGGAGCATCCAGAGGGATGGGAAGCTGCAGCAGAGCCTTTCTCTTACAAAAAGATTGATTTTGTTCCAACAGAAGAGAATAAAACCTTAAATCCTTTCAGCAGCAGAGGCATAGGGTTAAATCCAAAAAGTTTTCCAATGGGGCCAAAATTTTTCGGGGGGTTAAGTGAAAACATCAAAATAGGGTTTTTAAAAGGGCTTGGTGTCAGCTGGCCCCTGCTCGGGGTTGATGAGCACCTGCAGTTCATAGAAACGACCCTTAAGGCTGAAACCCCAATGTCCTGGGAGTCTGTAGATTTCCATAGGAACCAGGACTTGTTCAAAAGTTTTTTTACCTCCCAAAAATAACCGGGATTTTGTTCCTCTGGGGGAGTTCCTGGCACAAGACCACCTGGGAGCAGCTCGGTGCCATGTGTCCTCTGACGTGCTACGGAATCTGCGGCAGCACCGGCTCCTGCCAGGGGAACAAGAATCCTAAAATTATCTTCTAGTTACTTAGAATATAAATAGGATTCAAATTGCTTATCAGCTGTTTCATTTGAAAGATACTTAAAAATACTTGGGAGAGGAAACGTGCGCTCTGGTAGAGATCCGGAGCCACGCTGTATCCAAAGGATCTGGGTGCCTCGAGGACACAACTGTGGGGATCAATCCATGCACTGGCAGGAAAGAGTTCAGTTCATGGAGAGTTTATCAGCGTGACAAGTTATTCAAGTTGTGCCAAAAACACGTGTAAGAGACACTTCAGGCAGATCTCTGGGAATGGGAAAATCTTCCATTCCCGGCTGGGAAGGCTGAGCCTGGGCTGGAGCGTGGCTGCAGTGAAACAAAAGCTCCTAAACCTGAGTGTGTCCTTGGGCACAGAGCAGAAACAGGAACAAGCCAGGATGAGCATCAAGTCCTTCCCAACAGATCCATCTCTGGGGAGGAGAAGGGATTGTTCTGGCTTTTATGAAGTGAACAGACCTGGCAGCACGTGTCCCGTTGTTGGGGATGATGGGATGGGATGGGATGGGATGGGATGGTCTGTGTGCTGTACCACTGCCATTCATTAATGGCTCTATTAAACATGAGAGTGGTGAGGCTGTTCCAATGTCCAGAGCACTCAGAGGGTGACAAAAATAGCCCATTCAGCAGGGATTGGCTCAGAGTAAGACGTGTCCTTACGGTAAACCTGGGCCCTTCCAAGAACTTGGGCTGTGGATGAGTTGGACTCTCTGCTCTGGTTCATTACAGGAACGAGTTGTGCTCTGCACAGATGTAACTTCCAGCATCCACTCCAGAAATCTGCATCCCTGTCTTGCCAGCTGGGAATTGCACTCACTCCCAGCCTTCCCAGAAGAGGAAAATCGTGAGGATCCTCGGTGACCATCTGACATGTCCCCATGGCTGCTTTGGATTGTTCTCCTTCTCTTTTCCACCAGCCAGCCAACTCAAACCATTTTGTGATTTTAAATGCTCACACAGGAGCATGGAAGATGCTGAGAAAAAAATTAATCAAGTTACTGAAAATACCCAGAAATTTTTTAGTCCTTGTTCAGTGTATAGAGCCAAGAACTCAGCTAATAGACTGGAGGAGCTGGAATTGCTCCTTGGTGACCGTAAACTTCACCTGCTTGGTTTTATTAAGGAATTTTGGGGGGGGAAGTCACCTGACAGGGATGGCAAAATTCATGGTATTTAAGAACTGAGTGGCAGGAGAGGAGGGGAAGCAGCGGGACAGATCCACTGCAAAAGGTCCGGAATGCTTTGCCGCAGGGACCAGGGAGGATGCTCGGGATGCTCCGGCTTGCGGGGGATGCTCAGGGATGCTCAGAGGATGCTGGGGGCCATGGGGAGGATCCCGCAGGCAGCAAGGAGGATGCTCAGGGATGCTCGGGATGCTCAGGGATGCTCAGAGGATGCTGGAGGCCATGGGGAGGATCCCGCAGGCAGCAAGGAGGATGCTCAGGGATGCTCAGAGGATGCTGGAGGCCATGGGGAGGATCCCGCAGGCAGCAAGGAGGATGCTCAGGGATGCTCGGGATGCTCAGGGATGCTCAGAGGATGCTGGGGGCCATGGGGAGGATCCCGCAGGCAGCAAGGAGGATGCTCAGGGATGCTCGGGATGCTCAGGGATGCTCAGAGGATGCTGGAGGCCATGGGGAGGATCCCGCAGGCAGCAAGGAGGATGCTCAGGGATGCTCAGAGGATGCTGGAGGCCATGGGGAGGATCCCGCAGGCAGCAAGGAGGATGCTCAGGGATGCTCGGGATGCTCAGGGATGCTCAGAGGATGCTGGGGGCCATGGGGAGGATGCCGGCATCCCGGGGGGAGGCTGCCGGGGGAGGGCGGCCGGGGGCTGCCGGGGCGGAGCCGCGGGGCCCCTCCCGACGGCGCTATAAACCGGCGGGGCGCGGGAGCGGGGCAGCCGTCGCTGGGGTGCCCGCACCCCTGCCCGGGCCATGGGGAGGGGGCAGCTGTCGGGGGGCGCCTGGGGGGCCCTGGTGCTGCTGGGGCTGATCCTGCCGGCCGCCCCGGCGGGCGCCTGGTACAAGCACGTCGCCAGCCCCCGGTACCACACGGTGGGTCGCGCTTCGGGGCTGCTGATGGGGGTCCGCCGCTCCCCCTACCTCTGGCGGAGGGAGCTGCCGGCCGAGCCTCTCCGGCACCTCGGGCAGCCCCCCGGGGACAGCCCCCCGCCCCCGGACCGCCCCGCCGGGCTGAGCCCCCCGCCCGCCGCCCCGGCCCCGCCGCCGCCCGGCCCCGGCCGCCTCCTCCAGCATCTGCTCCGGAGGGGCTGGGGCGGCCCCCGCCCGGCCCCCGCACGACCCCCGCCCGGCCCCCGCCAGCCTCAGGTAACGCGGCCCCGACGGGCGGGCGGAGGGCGGGGGGAACCGGGGGGATCCCGGGAGCCGGGGCGGGCACGGGGGGTTCGCAGAGCCCCGGGATGCTCGAGGGATGTGATCCGTGTCTGGGATACGAGGGTCCTGCTGCGGCCCCTCTGCGGCCCCCGGGGGTGCTGGGGGGGTCACCAGGGGTGCATGGAGCCTCGGGGGGGTTCACCAGGAAACTGGGGTGCACGACAAGGCATTTGGAGGGGCTGCACTTTGGCTTTAAGGCAGAAAAAGGAGCTGAATGAAGTGTCCAAGGCCAGGTTGGACGGGGCTTGGACCAATCTGGTCTAGTGGGAGGTGTCCCTGCTCATGGCAGGGGGTGGAAAGAGATGATCTTCAAGGTCCCTTGCAACTCCAACCATTCCAGGATTCTAGGATTTCTCTGCCCCCCATTTGGTGCATCACAAACCTGCCCCCTGTGGGACTGAGCTGCCTGTGCTGGAGGGGTGTCCCTGGGGTCAGAGGGGTGTCCCTGGGGTCAGAGGGTGTCCCTGGGGTCAGAGGGTGTCCCTGGGGTCAGAGGGGTGTCCCTGGGGTCAGAGGGGTGTCCCTGGGGTCAGAGAGGTGTCCCTGGGGTCAGAGGGGTGTCCCTGGGGTCAGAGGGGTGTCCCTGGGGTCAGAGGGTGTCCCTGGGGTCAGAGGGTGTCCCTGGGGTCAGAGGGGTGTCCCTGGGGTCAGAGGGGTGTCCCTGGGGTCAGAGGGGTGTCCCTGGGGTCAGAGAGGTGTCCCTGGGGTCAGAGAGGTGTCCCTGGGGTCAGAGGGGTGTCCCTGGGGTCAGAGGGGTGTCCCTGGGGTCAGAGAGGTGTCCCTGGGGTCAGAGGGGTGTCCCTGGGGTCAGAGGGGTGTCCCTGGAGCTGGCAGCTGGGTGATACTGGGATTCTCCTGGCATGGCCCTCCTCAGGACCCCTCTGCTGCCCACTCAGGGCTCAGCCAGGCTCTGTGGGACTGGCTCAGGGCTGGCTCCAGACATTAAAAATTTCTTTCCTCTTATGTAGAGCTGGATCAACGTCCAGCTGAAATCCACAGAGGCTTTTGGCTGTTGGATCAGCCCCTGAAACATGTAGCTGTATTCCTCCCCTACTTCATTTCTGGGAGGAAATCTGGGATTGGAATCATTTTGGGAAAGCCCAGCGCTGTGTTACGTCTGTGCTGTGCTGCTGCCTGGCCGGGCACGTCCCGGTCCCACACGCTCTGGATCTGTGCACACATGGGCATCCCTTGGATTCCCCACTCAAATTCCCACTGGGAGCCCCACAGGCAGGTCCAAGGCTGGTTTTGGGTGTCTGGTGAGGTTTATCTGCGTGCACAGCGGCAGGACGGGAACCTGCAGGTCGGACCTGAGGCTGAGGAGGAGAAAATGTCATGAAAATTGTGAATGCAGCTGTGGTTGAAGCACTGCACTGAGGGGAAATGGGATCCCACGGGGAGAGGGAGGTGATGGCAGAGCTGGAGGCTCAGGGGATGCTCCAAAATGACCCAGTCCCTCTTCTCCTTCCAGCTCTTCCCGCTTGAAGAGCTGGCTCTGACCCGCTGAGGGACCCTGCGGAGATGCCCCACGTGCAGGAGGAGCAAGGACTGCCCGAGGTGGGAGCTGCTCACCTGGCTGGACAGGAAGGGTCTCCTCGTGGCATCTCCGGCTACTCTGACCTCTCTGAAACCACACAGACAATTTCATCCCAAAAAATCCGAGTGTTCATGGCCCTGCCCAGACACAGGGTAAATTCATCTTGTTTTCAGGTCAACCTCGTGCCACAAACTCGGGGAGAAATAAACAGGGGAGATATTTATTTTTGTTTATTTTTTTTACATTTCTGTACTAGCTTGGTTGCAATATGATACAAACATGTACTGTTCGCTTCCTCGGGACCTGCCCTCATTAAAATGAGATGTGATCAAAGGAAACTTGGGCTTCCTGGTGCTGCTGTGGGGTTTTGGTGGGGATTTTTAAGAGCAAAGCCTGGTCCAGCCCCGCACGGGGCAGACACTTCAGCAGTCGGGTCACTCCCAGATTTTTCTAACATGATTTAACTCCTCGACACAATTTTTTCTGCAGCTTTACAGTAAATCTCTTTTACTGCCTGTCAGGGAGTTACAGCCAGGCCAAGTGTCAATTCAGATGACAAAACTTAGGAATGCTTCCTCAGCTGGGCTGCACAGAAGCTCTGTGAGTCCTCGCTGCTCTGACTGGGTTTTCCCTGCTCAGGGCTTAATTAATGTATGTCCCCACTGATGAAAATAAATGTTAATCCTCATTAAAACAGGGAGAAGCCTCGGGGATGGGCAGGAGCAGGGTGTGTGCTGAGCCCTCCCACCAGGGAGGGAAGGGTTAAAATGAGGCAGGACAGGGAAAGGCGAGCTTTGAATAGGAGGGTGCACTGGGGATGAAGGACCCTGTGCTGAGAGCCCCTCATCTGTCAGAAATAAACACTTGAGTGTGCCAATTGCTGGGGTAAAACCAGCCAGACACTCAGTTAACCACAAGCCCTTCACTTCTCACCTTGGAAAATCACTTCTGCTGTTGAGCATGAGCTGATTTCCCACTTGGGGCTGTAAAATCATTTCCTATGTGCTGCCCAGAGTGTGTCTCTCCCGAGACAGCTGGGCCTCTCCCTGGGGGTCAACAAGCCCAATAAAACGCCAGACAGCTTAAAAAGGTGTTTAATTACCCTCCTGCCCCGGGGGGCAGGACCCAGCTATCCCTGATGGATGTTAATCTGATTCTTTCTAGAAGGCTGATCCTGAGGGAGGTGCCACCATCCCCATGCTCTGCCTCCTGTCCCTCTCACTCTGGGGTGCTGTGTGTCCAGGCCATGGGAACTCCCTGTCCTGGTCCCTGGGGATGTCCCAGGATGAAATTCAGCCACAGGGATGCTCGGGGAGGATCCTGGATTTGCAGCTGGAAGCAAACTGGGGGTGACAAAAGGTTTTTTGGGGAGCATGGGCAGGCCCAGAGCTGCAGCAGCGTGTGGGCTCCTGGCCCCATTCAGGGTCCCAGTGCCCCCTACCCCCCCAGAGCCAAGGGGGTTGATTCCTGACACCCCTCTGGGCTTTGGGAGATCTCAGAAACCCCCAGGCAACAGTGGGACTTGTTATCCCTTCCCTCCTCCCACGTCCCGGAGGCTGTGGGGTGGGGGATGAGGGGTGCCAGGGGTGCTGGGGATGCAGTGGCCCAGGTGGCCCAGGTGGCTTTGCCATGCCCTCTTGTGGCCAGTGCCTGGGAAGAGATTGGAGCTGCCACGTGGGCAAGGATGAGCCCCATTCCTGCATCCTCGCAGAGTGGGACGCTGCCCCCATGGGTGCCCCTCTGCCCTCTTGGCCCCAGCCAAGGCCACGGGCTGGGAAGGGATGGGAGCTCTGGATTAACCTGTCCCACTGCTCCAGGCAGGGATTTGGGCAGCCCAGGCGTGGAGCTTGGAGCTGGATCTGGCCCAGGAGCATCCCCGAGGTGCCACCTGGGAATTGTGCAGCTCCAGGCCTGGCTGACGTGGCCGGGCATTCCCGGACGGAGCCGCCGTCACCCAGCCCGCGGTGCCAGCGGATGCATTCCATCCCAGGGCCCACGGTGGGCAGGAAGACGTCCCACCCCAAGGCAGGGCAGCTCCCTTTCCTTCCCGGCTCCCCGGCCTCTCCCAGGGGAGCTGCAGCATCCACCGGGAGCTGGGGCGGTGGGAAGGGCTGGGATAGAACCGGCTGGGCAGGGGGAGCTGCTCTGAGCTCACCCCAGGGCTGGCCTAGCCACACTCATGGTGGCTGCAGGGCCCTGAGTGCACCAGCAGGAAGAAAACTCCCCAAGGAATTGTCTCCATCATCGGCTCTGCTTGGAAGCTGCTGCTCAGGGATGCAGGCCAGGCCAGGACTGAGCCCCCCTCTGGCTGTGGTGGTGACTGGGGATGGAAATCCCTTGGACAGAGCTGGGCATCCCAGGTGGTCCCTGTGATGGTCCCAAATGTCCCTGTGGGGAGCCTGGACTGCAGGACCTGGTGCTGAGCTGGGCTCTACCAGGGGTCCCATCCCTTCCACTCCCTGCTGTTCACACCCTCACACTGGCACCAGCCAGGGAATCGATGGGCACTGGAGACAAGGGGCAGGAGCTGCAGAGATCAGGAGGTGAGGGTCTCTCTGTGCCCATCTTTTTGCCCATTTCCAAGATATCCAGAGAACTGAGAAGGTGACAGTGGCTTAGAGACACCATCAGGGACGTTCCTGCCGAGCTGCCACTTCCCAGAGCCATTCCCGGGGAGGCCAAAGGGAAACACTGGATTGGGACCCTCCCGTGGACCCCACCCTCCCACCCAGGAATGTCCCTCAGGTGTCCCCAGGGTTGTGCCAGCCTGGAGGTGCCACCCAGGTGTTGACTGTACACAGGGCTGTATTTGGGGAGTGCCCACTCTGCTTTGGGACAGCTCACCTGCCACGGGCACGTGCCACTGGGAGGGGATGTGACCCGTGACACTGGGAGGGAAGGTGACTTCTGCCAGCACTGCCCACTCTGCCTCCTCCCTGCCCATACTGCCAGACCCTTGCCCCACTCCTGAGGATGCTGGGGCTGGCACAGGAGTGGCTGATGGGGCAGCAACACTAAAATGTCCCTCAGGGTCCCCTCCAGAGCCCTGTCAAGAGCTGCAGACACCTCAGAGGGCAATGAAGGCCCCTGGGGTTGTCCTACCCCTCCTGTCCATGGCAGGGAGATGCTGCAGGAGTGGTCCCAGCCCTCACAGGGTCCCCTGGGTGCTGGGGTGGCACCCAGGGCTGGACATGGCAGAAGAGCTGAAGCCCCCAGACCTTTTAGCCTCACCCACAACTTTCACGGCACAGAAGGATTAAACCCAGGCATGGCCATGTTAAACATGCTCCTGGAAATGGGATTTTCCTCTAGGAAACCTATCTCAGCTGTTCCAGGGGGAAAGGGGGGTTCTGCCTGGCAGAGGCTGTGGGTACCTGTCTGTGGGGGCAGAGCAGGGCGGCTCACACTGCTCACCTGTCCGTGGGTGTGCTGGTACGTGGAATTCTCAGGTGTGCCCGGCCTGGCTGGTCACCAGCTCCACCCCTGCCCAGCCCCAGCACCACCAGCCCCCCCACAAGCAGCACCCACAGCTCTGCTCTCTCCTGCAGGTTGTGCAAGAGGCATCTCCCAGCCCTCAGCAGAGTAACTGAACTTTCTGGACTTTCACAATCCACAAAACATGCAATTAATCCTCCTGCTGATCGGTTCTCCTCCTATCCCCATCAATCTAACCTGGGGAATGTTTACAGCTCAATAGTGCCACACACAGAGGCTCAGGGAAAATGAGACCGTGCTTTTTACGAGCTCTCCTCTCATTCCCGGTCCCTCCAGCAGCACAAATAAATCATCCCCTTTGAAATCCTCCCCTGAGAGCAGCCAGGACGCAGCAGCCCCACACTGAGGGATGGTGAAACAAGGGGGGACTGAACACAGCAGCATCTGTGCCAGTGGGAAAGCCCAAGACTTCATTTATTCACAGCAAGAGCCAATGACTGCGGTGGCAGCAGCTCTGCAGCTCCCAGGGGATGTCACCCAACACAAGGTGCATCCCCGAGCTCGAGCAGAGGGACCAGACCTCCCTGCACAGCCAGGCAGAAGGGCTGTGGGTGGCCAAGCCCTGCTGGGAATTGGAGCCTGGCTGGAACCAGCCCGGTGAGCTCCTGCTCCATGTGCAGAGCTGGGCGTGGAGCAGGGGGTGGATAAACCCCAGAGCCCGTGGGGAGGAGGAGGCTGGGAGGGAGGGAGGGAGGGAGGGCATCTCCCTGCCAGCTGCTCCCAGGGCTGAGGTGGAAGTGGTGCCTCCCAAAAGCCAGGGGGTGTCCAGCAGTGCCCAGCCTGTTCCTCGCCCTTGGCAAAGCTCCCATCCCTGAGCAGGATGAGCACAAGGGAGGGACTCCCATTCCAGGAGGGATCTGGGACCCTTCCATCGCCTCAGGAACAAGCCAGACTGAGCAGGCTTGGGGGAACAGCTGAGGTTTTCACAGTTTCTGAATCAAGATGGACTTTGTGGGCTCCCAAAATCCCCTCTCTGACACGCCAGGGAGCCTGAAGGGTGACTCTGATCTCTGTAACTGTGAAAGTCCTCGCAGCATCTGCATTTTGCATCAGTGATGCCACAGGATCAGGCCTAAAGCAAACAGGGCCTGGACCACAGGTGTAACTCTCTGTCCCTGCTCAGCCAAGTGCAGGGAAGGAACAGGAAGCAGATGGCAACCAAAAAGAGCTTCAAACCCTTCCCAGCCAGTGAGCTCACAGAGCCCTGAACTTCCTCCACCTCCAGGCCAGCCCAACCCAGACTTAAATACGTGCCCAAATCAGAACCCACAGAAATGTAAATGAGAAAATGTTGCCTGTGCAGTACCTGCTGGATTTAAGCAGGGCTTTGTTATTCCTGAGTGCAGGAGCCTTCCTGTGCCCTCTCCTTTTTTTTTTTTTTTTTTTTTTTCTACGAGACATGGATGGGGAATGGCAGGAGGGGGAGAACCAAAGGGATTTTGTACCATGGGAGGATGCACCTTTGCACAAGGTGTTTTCATATAATTTCCAGCTCCTTCTCCATCAGCTGCACTGAAAAAATGCTGCATTTTCCTGCTTCCATGTCCAAAGGATGCACCCAGGACAGGCAGGACAGCCCAGAGCTGGGCACCAGAGGTGCAACCACAGTCCCCAAAGGAGAGGCATCGTGAAAAAGTGCTCCATTTTGGGCTCACAAGGTGTGTGACCATGAGCAGGCAAAAATCCAGTGCTGAGTCAGGGCTCTACCAAATCCCTTACGTTCCCTACAAGAAATCAATGGCTTTTTGGGGAAAAAAATGTCTTTTGGGGACACTGAGGTTGAAAAAAAATCAATAAATCCAAGTCACGCTTGAGAAAATTCTTGTGCTCAAAAAAAAAAAAGGGTATTTTTTAAAAATTCAAACAACCCTTTTCCCCCTTTTTGAAATGTTTTCTCCTTTTTCTTTTATTTTGCAACCTCCCAGAGCTTTTTAAAAGACGTTCAAAAGGGTTAAAAGCTTCAGTCTGACCACCCAAAGGATTTTTCTCCACCGGTGTTTTTATTGCGCTGAATCAAAAGAAAAACTTTTTGGTTCAAATAAACTTGAAACAATTCCTTCTCCTCCCCCGCTCCCTCCAGTTTTTTGGTTTAGCCAGTGAGTGGAAAAATCAATTATTCGCACTCCTCTAGCCCGATAAAAAGCTTCAGGACTCCACAAAGAGGCTCGAGGGAGCACTTGTGTCGTACAGCAAATAAAGCAGGCTCGGAGCTTCTCAGCTCTCCAGCCTCTTGTCCTGTCACCCAGGGTTTTGTGCCGAGATCGGAGCTCCTGCGGCACCACAGGGAGCAAAGGAGACTCTGTGGGACCAAGGCATCCTCCTTGGGGAGACATCACCTCCCTGGTGGGACCTGCTCTTGAAACATCCTCCTCTGTGAGGCATCACATCCTCCCTGGTGGGTCCAAAACATCCTCCTTGGGGAGATATCACATCTGCCCTGGTGGGACCAGAGCAACCCATCTGGTGGGACCTCCTCGTGGCCACAAACTGCATCTGGAGCTGGAGCTGAGCCCACTCTTGGCTGAGGGTGACAGACACCTGAAGGGACAGCACCTTGTCCCTACAGGGGCCCATGCCCCCCACCCAGCCATAGCCCCACCAGGCTCTCTTCTGATCTGCAGCGTTGCCTTCAGGGAATGAGGTGGGAAGAGCTGACAGAGATAAATAATGCCATGATTTTCCAGGATAGATTCCCCAACCATCCTTTTGGTTCAAGAGTCTTTCTTTTCAAGAGTGACTTTATGTAGAACTGCAGTGGAGGTAGGGTTTTTTTAAGCAAACGACAGATTACAAGTGAATCAATATTCTTTCCTGGAGTCTTTTATTTACAGCCTCCAGCTGGCTGCAGTGTTTGCTTCAGCTCTATAAAATCTGGTAGGAAAGCTGTTGAGGAAGGAGAAACACTGCAGAGAAGGGCCAGGAAACCTGTGGCAAAGGACTGTGACACGCAGTGCCAACACCGTGATAGCTAATCTGGCTCGTGTCCTCCTTGTGACAGATTTCAAAGAAACGAAGACCAGAAATGCAAAATGTGAAGATGTTTCACAAAAACAAGCTCATTCCGGGTGAAACCTGGATGGCCTCTCCAAGGGGCAGCTGGGATGGAATGTGAGCCTTTTCCCACCAGGAATCATCAAATCCTGGAGTGGTTTGGGTTGGAAGAGACCTTAAAGCCCATCGAGTCCCACCCCCTTCCACTATCCCAGGTTGCTCCAAGCCCTGTCCAAGCTGGCCTTGGACACTTGCAGGGATGGGGCAGCCACAGCTTCTCTGGGCAACCCGACCACAGGGATCCAAGCACACAGCTCAGCTGCTGGAAGGATTTTGGCCCGGGGGTTCCATCAGCTGCTGGTGCCGGTACCAGTTGCGGCGCCGATGCCGATCTCGGTGCCCATGCCCGTCCCGGCTCCGCCCGCCCCGTCCCGTCCCTCGCAGCGGCTCCTCCCCGTCCCCTCCCGGCCCGGCCCCGGCCCCGCCCGCCGCGCTCCCGGTGCCGCGGCCAGCGCAGCATGGCCGAGCTGCGCATCGCCCCGGCCCCGGCTGCTGCCCCCGCTCCTGCCCCGCTCCCAGCGCCGGCCGCAGCCGCAGCCCCGGCCCCGCTCCCAGCCCCGGCCCCGGCCCCGGCCCCGGTCCCGACCCGCCCCTCGGCGCCCGCCCCGGGCCGCCCATAAAAGCGGCCCCGCGCCCGCCTCCCCTCCCGCCGCCGCCGCTCCGCCGCCGGCCATGGCCAAGGACCAGCTGAAACCGCGGCTGTGCCGAATGCTGAAGGGGGAGAGCGGCTACGGCTTCCACCTGCACGGCGAGAAGGGCAAGAGCGGCCAGTTCATCCGCAAAGTGGAGCCCGGCTCGCCCGCCGAGGCCGCGGGGCTGCGCGCCGGGGACCGCGTCGTGGAGGTGAACGGGCTGAACGTGGAGCAGGAGACACATCACCAGGTGAGGGCAGGGACCGGGGTGGGGTGGGGGGACAGCGGGGGCGGGCGGGGGGGACAGCGGGGGCAGCCACCGCGGCACCCCGGTTGGAGCGCCCCGGCTCCGGCCGCCCCGCCGGCTCGGCTCTGCCCGGCTCCAGCCTCCCCGCAGCGGGCTAAACGGGGGTTTTCTCCCAAAATATTTCCGCTGGAGCACCCCTGCCCCGGGCAGTGCTGGTGGGTGCAGAGATGGGGTGGGTGACCCCCCCCCGGATCCTGTCCTGGGTGCCGGGGGCTTTGTGTGCCCCGGGACGGTCGGTTCCCGGGCGGACAGTGGGCGGTGCGGTGTCTCCCTGCTGGGGACAGGCTGTTGTAATCGTGTCAAGGTGGGAAAGCCGAAGGTGTTTGGGGCTGGGCAGGGCTCCGCCGCGTTATGCAATCTGTGGTGGAAAGGAATGGGGAGACCCGGGCTTTATTTCCGGCTCTGCTGTGGGTTTTCTTGGCTGCTTTGGGCGAGCTGCTCATGCTTGTGCAGCCCGGAGTGTACGAGGATGCCTTAAAATCTCCTGATAGAGCTCTGCAGATGTTCAGCAGTTTTGCTGGCCGGAGTGTGATAGGGCTCGGAGGGGAGTCGTGGCTGTTCCTGCCCACGGCTGTGGCTGGGGGGGTCCAAGGGAGCTGTTTCTCAGCTCTCCGACAGAAGCTGTTTCAGGCTGTGTCATTTTTCTGCTTATAAAACCGAAACTTGTATTTGTCAAACAGCTTCATCCAAACAAACAGGCAGTGAGGTTCAAGCAGCTCCAGTCCATCGGGCACTCGGAGCCTGGCAGGGGCACAGTTTTTGCCTCGTGGCTCGTGGGGCTCTGCGGGGTTTAGTGCTTTAGTAACTCAAAACACATGGTGAGCCCTGCTGCCAGCACTGCATTGGGGCAGAGCAGGGATGTGCCTTGGCCCTGCAGAGTTTTGGAGGGTTGTGGCTTCCCAGGCTTCACCCACCGAGGTGTGGATGTTGCTGTGCTGAAGGTGAGGCTGAGCCTTCCAGGTGTCTCCAGTAAAGCCTCATGGACTCCCTTCCGTGAGCTTGGTGGGTTTTGGTGGCCAACTGAGCTTGTTTTGATGATCTGAGCCAGCTCTGTGAAAGTTAATGTTTGTCCTGAATGTGATTTCAAACCCCTTGAAGGAGGATCCCCATCTTTGATGTGGCTGGGCAGGAAGGAGAGCTGTGTTCCTGTGGCGCCTTGGAAGCCATCAGGACTCCCTGCTGGAGCTGGGCTGCTGGGGATGGGCGATAGCAGAGCTGGGACAGCAGCTGTGCCTTTGAAACGTGCTGGGGGCTGCCCAGTAGGTTGAGTGAAATGGCAGAAATTTCTTTCATCCATTTTTCGCTGCTGGAGGCCGGATGGAGCCCTGGCACTCGCAGAGGCAGGAGGGAGCCCTGGTGCTCGTGGATGCAGGATGGAGCCCTGGCACTCACTCCCCACTGCAGAGCAGTGATTGGGATGGGGTGTCCCATCCAGGGTGTTGAAGAGCTCAGTGCTGTGCTGTGCTCCTGCTGCCACAGCGTTGGGACCTATGAGCATACAAGTGGTGGGAGCAGGAGCAGCCCTGCCTGCTCTGGGAATCACCCTTTCTGCTGCCTCAATACCGCAAGAACCTCTTCCTTCCCTCAAAACTACCCATCACTGATGGACCATGGGAAGGGTGATGCTGTGCCAGGTCACACACCAGCTCTTGCCCATGGGTTGGAGCAGCTGGTTCAGCTGGGGCCTCTCCCTGTGCTGCTCCTTCCCCAACCTTGAATAAGTAACACTTCTCCGTGTGCATCGGGACGGAGCCCGCAGCAAACAAGGCCTTGCTGTTTGGGTGTAACTGTGTTTCCAGCTGAAGCTGGCAGCATTTGTGTCTTTGTTCTCTGTTTTTTTTTTATCCTGGCCTTACCCAAGGAGCGAAGGCAGAACGTGTTCTCGGGGCGTTTCATGTCTTGGATGCAAAATCTCCTCCCGGCTCCCGGGTTCCTCGCGCCAGCGGCACCGCGGGCACAGGGCAGAGCTGCGGCTCCTGCCGTGCCCGGAGCAAGGCAAGCCTGTCAGTCCCTATGGAGCCTGGCACCATGGAACAGGGCACAGGCACCTCTGCCGGAGCTGCTCCCCGTGGCATTGTGAGTCCCCTTCCTGGGCGGCTGCTGTTTGGCAAGGGTGGAAGGGCCCCGGCCGGCTCTGCCGGGCTGGTGCCGGTGTCGCCAGGGGTGAAAGTCTGTTTGGGTGGAGCTGCGGAAATCATGGGGCTGGGACCGGTGCTGAGAAGGTCCCGAGACGCCAGATGCGCAGGGGAGGCTGCGGCGTGTCCAGAAGCGCCGTGGGCTCGGGGCTGGGAGCATGGCTCGGAAGCGGGTACGGTGCTAGGCAGGACCTTGTCGGGGCCCCGCTGCTGCTTTGCCTCCCACCTCGCTGCCCTGTCCCCAGAGAGACTTGCTGTTTGGGGGGCTCATCACAGAAAACCCCTTCTGCTGATGGCGAGGGGCTGTTCTGTGCCGCTCTCTGCCCCTGCCTGGCTCAGCCCCTGGCGCTCGAGGGACTCGGGAAACGCTTGCTCCATCTGCTCCATCGCTGCTCTCGCCGTGGCTGTTGGGGAGTTTGGTGCTGGGTGATCCTGGCACAGCTCCCCACTGGGTTTGGGACCCTTCTGTGGTGCCTCTGAGTGTCGTTGGGGTCTGTGGGACTGCTGTGACTCCCTGCCTGGAGCACCCAAACTGTGGGGTCTGGAGGGCGTCGCTGAGCAGGACCAGCGCGTTCCCCATCTGTGTCTCTGCTGCCGCGTGTTGGCTGCTGCTGCCAGGTCCCCTCTGGGAGAAGTGTCCCTGCACAGGCATTGCCGGTGTCAGCAGCACCGTGTGATGTCAGATGTAAAAGGATCTGAAGGGGAGCAGATGGATTTTCTGGGGCCTGACGGATCAGCACCGTTCGGGCTGGTTACGGGTGGGAGCCCCGGGCAGCGGCACACGGAGCTGCAGTGGATGGCTCGGTTCAGGACAAGCAGCCTTGTCTGCAGCCTATAAATTTCTTGGGGGTTGGTTGTTTTTTTTTTTTTTTTTCTCCTTTGCAGATACGGGCTCTGTTGACCTTGAGTGGAGCTTGCAGGGAGTAAATAAACGCTGGCTAATTGCGCATTAGGCTCGTTTGTCGCTCTAACCTTGGCGGTTGTGGCGTGTCTGGCTGATGTGACCTAGATCAGAGCAGGGGGCCCTGCAAGGAGCCCAGTGCTGCTTTTGGGGGGTCCCCAGCATGTGTGGGGTGTTCAGGGCCACCCCGTGGCTGGGGGTGGTAGCTGAGCAGCACTGGCAGCAGTGCCACCCCTCCTCCTCCTCGGGATGAAGGCCTGTGCAGGGAGGAGGTGCCCTCAGCGGCTGCCAGCTGGAGTCTGGAGGCGGTTTCCCTTTACCCTGCTCCTGTGGATGTCCTGGATTTTCCCTGTTTCCATCTCAGCCCATGCTGGTGGGATCTACACCCCTGCCTGGCTGTGAGATCAGCTTCTCCCAGCTCTCCCCACCGAGCTGGCACCACAAGTGCCTGTTGGAGCCTCTGCCAGTCACTGATCTGTTCGGAGGAGCCAGGCAGAGCAGGACAATGTCCCCATTCAACATGTCTGGAGCTGGATCCTGGCGAGGATGGGCCCATCCCCTGCTCCCAGCACTGTCTTCCCTTATCTCTGCTGGTCCCTGGCACAGATTGGGGATGGATGCATGGATTGGGCAGTTTCCTTCCTAAAACCACCCAGGGTCAGGGTGGGTGATCTCTGCTGCTGCAGGGAGTGTGCTGAAAGAGCCACCACCACCATCACCCAGGGCTGCAGGCTCCATCCTGGGCGTCTCCCAAAGCCATGCCCAGCCCTTGTCCCCCATCACTGATGGCTGGAAGTGACAGCAAACCTTCACCCACATCAGAGCTGCAGGAGGGTGGGGGAGAGCTGACAGGCCCTCGGGTCCAGCTCCTGCCACCCCTGAGGCTCCCCCGTGTCCCTGCTGAGCTGTTCCTGTCCTCCCCAGGTTGTGCAGCGCATCAAGGCCGTGGAGACGGAGACTCGCCTGCTGGTGGTGGACAAGGAGACGGACGAGTACCTGTGCAGCCTGCGCCTGACCTGCACCGAGGACATGGTGCACAACGGGATCCTGCTCAGCTCCGGCGTCCCGCCCTCCAAGCCCCTGGGCAGCGACAACGGGGAGGTGTGGAAGCCTCAGCTGGACGTGAGCGGGGCCAGCCTGCAGCGCCACTCCCACAGCTTCTCCTCACATGGCAGCAGGAAGGTGAGGGCACAGCGGGCGCTGTGGGGGAGCAGGGTGTGAGCCCCCACCCTGGGAGCACCTTCCTCCTTGAGCAGGGTTTGTCCCATCAGACTGAAATCTCCCATGTGTGTGGCTGTCGGCCTGGGGACCGTCCCGAGCTGTGCTTTGGGCTCCTGTGCTCTTGCTCCAGGCAGTGTTGGGGGCTGCACGGCTCCCTCCCCTTTTCTGCCCTCTGGGGTTGTCAGCACTGGGGATCAGTGACCCCATGGTGTCCCAGGACAGGCAGCTCAGAGCAGGGACACGGCAGAGCTGCAGCTCCTGAACGAGCTTCTCTCTCCTCCATTATTTGCAGGAGGGAGGGAACATCTGGGCCGAGCGTGTTCTCAGCTTTTTTGCTGAAATAGGAAGGAAATCAGCTCTTTTTAAGTGGCCTGGGTCTGGACCGTGCCTTTTATTGGTAAACTCCTTTCCAAGGGGGGAAAGAATTCGGGATGGAAAATGTCCAGTTTCCACGGCCGCCGGGGCTGGCGGGGACGGCGCAGGCTTGCACTGTGCAGATAGCAGGGCTCGCTCCAGGCTGCCCCTGCTCCAGGTGGGAACGTGACAGGAGCTGTGTGGGTGTTGCAGGGCCGAGCTGGTGACTCCAGCTCTGCTCCACAGCCACGTATCCCTGCTCTGTCCCCTCCTGTGCTCGCTGCTCTGTGCTGCCAGGCAGGAGCACTGGTGCTCAAGGGCCTCCTCCAGCACGGAGCTGCCATGGGTGTCCCCTTCCTCCTCCTCATCTTCCTCCTCCTCCCTGGGGGCCTTGCAGGGGCTTCTCAGTCTCTGTCCCCTCAGAGCAGGACTGGGGACTCAGTGCTGACCCCCTTGAGCCACTGTAAGGAAATCAGTGGGAAGGTCAGGAAAGCATCGTGTCCTCAGGAGCCCTCCATGCAGAAATGCCCCTGTGCAGATAAAGGGTGATGCTGGTTATGAGGCATGTGAATCCCAGTGATAAAAAAAGGGATCTCACCTCTGGTTCTTCCCTCTGGAGCTGTTTGGGATCAATCCTGCAGAGGAGGATTGCCCTTCCCTGGCAGGGCAGGATTGGAGGCAGTATTTGATTTTTGTATCTACTGCATCATTTGAAGCTGTTGGAAGGTCTGTGTGATGACAATGGGTGTGTTTGCCCCGGGGGCTGGTGCACCCCTGGGATGGCTGGTGGGAGAGCAGACATTCCCAAGGTGGGGGTTTGCTGTGCATGGTTGGGGGTGGCTTTCCAAACTGGGGATTTCCTCTCCTGTCTGTGTTTCGTGTGCTGGTCGCGATCCAAGAGCGTGTTCTGACGGGAAGTCAGGCCGGGGAACAGGACGGTCCTTTCCGGCCTTTGGGTTTTGGCTCCTCCAAGGAGAGGGTGGGACAGGGAGAGCTGAGCAGGGCTGGGTGTGAGTGGGGAGAAGCCCCCATGTCCCCCTCAGAGGGTGGGGGCTTTGCCTGGGCATTCAGTGCCTGATGAGACGGAGCTGATTTTGGCAGAGCCTGAGCTGGACAAAGGGCAGTGACCCCAGCAGTGACGTCCCCTGTGTGGGGTTGGGGACGGGCTGCTGAGCATGCCAGGCACTCACAGAGCCTCGGGTCAGCAGCTGGTTTGCTCCTGCCTTGGCAGCCCTCGGGAGAGCTGGGCCCTGCCAGCCCCCCTGGCCAAGGTCACTTGTCCGTGCTGGAGTTGGTGACCCCGGGGGGAGCTCAGGGCTGGCTGGAGCAGCAGGACCTGACCCTGCTCCTGTGCCTTGCAGTCCTGCTCGCTTCAAGGTGGTCAAACCTTCTCCAGGCTCTTGTTCCGGGGGATGTGTCCCTCCTGCTGTGTGCCAAAGCAGCTGGAGGCCAGGGGGTGGTGGACAGAGGGTGGCTGTCCCCAGTCTCTGCCGTGCTGTCCCTCCATGGGGCAGTTTGAGCCCCATCCTAATCCGACAGATCACAGGCACTGGGCTGTGCAGCTCCTGAGTGTGGGAGGACTTCAGGAGATTTCAGCCCCTGCAGTGGGGCTGTGGCAGCTGGGATACAGTCAGAGATTTATCCCCAGCCCAGATTTAGGGCTTTTGTGAGCTTCCCTGGAGGCGTTTAATGAAGGAGGAGAAGAGGCAGCTCCCTCCCCCCTGCAGACCTGTGGCCCCAGCCTGCCCCTGTGGGAACCCGGGCCGATGCTCCAGGCTGCTCCCAGGGAGCTGCGTTTTTGTGAGCACATTTGTTTATATAAAGGCTGGAGTTTTCCTGGATTTGGGGCCGGGTTGTTCAGGGGCAGCCCGAAGCAGCGAGCAACTGAAACAAAAAGAGGAGGGAAGTCTGGCACCCAGGATGGCTGCCAGGGTGGGCAGGGGGAGGTGATGGAGCAGGGAGGGTGGGCACAGCCCTGCCACCCCCCACAGGCTGTCCCAGACTGATTTCCCAAGAGGGGTGACCCCCCAGGCTCTGCCCTGGGTGGGGAGGTCACTGTGCACCCCAGCAGGGACCTGGTGCCCAGGACCTCGTGCTCCAGGAACCCGGTGATGCCATGAATAATTCAGCACCTATTTCCAATCCTGCTGCCTGCCCCGGGCACAGGTTGGCAGGGCTGGCAGCCCGTGGCTGCCCCTGTCACAGCTCTGCATGGCTGTGGTGGCACAGGGAGCTGGGGCTGCCTTGCCCGTCCCTGCTGTGCCCATCCCCGTGTCTGCTGGGCTGTGAGGGGTTTGGGGGTTTGCCTGGTCGCTGCCTGTCCCATGCTGTGTCCCCTGGCAGGGCACATGCCCCCATGCCATGTTCTCCCCTGTCCCCAGTGTGTTCTCGTGGCCATGGGGCTGTTTCCTGCTTTCCCAGGGCGCTGGCTCTGCCCTGACAGCTTCCAGCACCCCTGGCAGGTCCAGGGGTGGGGAGCAGGGGGGTCCCAGAATAGCAGGGACTGCTCTAGGTGCCTGGTGTGAGCTGCTTTAATGGCAAAGGTGCCTTTGGGCAGCAGTGGCTGTTAATTAAATGCTAAATGTGAAGGGCAGGCGAGCTGCGGGGCTGGCACTGAGCGGTGCTGCCAGCGCTCACCTGGGTGCTGCTGGTCACTCCAGAGCTGTCTGTGGTGGGCAGGGGGCACGGCCCAGGGCTGGCAGCACCGTCACAGGCAGCTGTGGCTCCTCTGTCCCCTTCCTGCTGGGCACTGGGAGGGACGTGCCATCACTGGGACTCCCGTTAGGCTGTGTGAGACACATTCGGGGTGTCCTTGGGACTTGCTGCCTCGCTGCTCTCTGCAGGTGTGTTTATAGGAGAAATAAGAACAACAGCAAAGCCACCAAAGGGCATTTGGGGTCATGCCATTCCCTTCCATCGGGGCTCTGGTCATGCTGAGTTGGGCTGCAGGGGGTGGGTGTGCAAAGGGACCTTCACAGCCTTTACAAAGGGTAAACTCCTCCAAAGTTTATCCTCTGGAGAACAAGCCCACGTCTTGTAGCTGCTGGATTTAAGCCTGTTGAGTCTGGGAATTTTAATGGGGGGGAATTAACGGCTGGTTGTTGATTGTCCCCTGCTCAGGGAGGGACGGTGTCACCTTAGGATTGCTGCTGGCAGGAATGGGTGTCCCTCGGGTGCCACGGGGTTGTGGCAGCTCCTGTGTGCCCATCCTGAGGGACCTGGGGACAGACGTGCTGCTCGGTGGCCAGGTGTGGGGTCAGCACTGACATTGGGGCCGTAAATATTTACCCTTCTCTTTGGGTCAGGAACAAGAGCTTTTCTCTGCAAATAAACCCCTTGTGTTGTGATGTCTCCTGCTGGAGCGCTGGAAGGGGGAGTAACTCGGGACAGATGTTTTTGGAGCGCTTTGCCAGCTCAGTTGAGGCCCAAAATTTAGGGCTTGTAGAATAACCACAAAGATGTAATAAAACCAAACATGAGCAGAAATGTCTGCAGCAATTATGCAATTTAAAAAAAAAAAAAAAAAATAAGTGAGGGGATGGTTTGAATTAAAGCACTTCCCTGCAGCATCCTGTACTGCCCGTGGCAGGCTCAGGGGCAGGGATGTGTCACTGTGAGCTCTGCCTTTCTCTGCTGAAAAAGAAACTCTGCAAACTGTTCCTGCAGCCCCGGTGTGGGGCTGCTCTGGGTGCTGTTCCCAGATGGAACAGCATGGGGTGGGATGGGTGTGCAAGGGAAGATGCCAGTGGAGAGCTGGGGGCAGGATGGGTGGGGTCTGGAGACCCCCTGTATCCCCCCAAAGAGTGGGCATTGCAGTGGGCACTCACGGAGGGGTCTCTTATATGGGAGCCCAGCCAAGGAACAGCAGAGGGATCCCTTGCTTTTGGGGTTATGCTTCAATCCCAAACCCAGGGCAGCCGCTGGGCCGAGCCTGGGGAAGGTGGTGCTGACCCTGCTGCATTATTGATGGTGCTGGGCTCTGGCATCGGGCTCTGGCATCGAATGTCAGGGGCTGGGCTTGGGGTGGGCTCTGGAGCAGCTCCAGCTCGGCACCTTGGCAGTGGAGGCTGGGGCATGGTGGCAGCTGGAGAGGCTTTGGCTTGGGATGAGCAGCGTGTGCTGGGCATCACCACAGCTCTTGGAGGAGGTGCTGGCAGGGATCTGAGCCTTGTCCTGCTGGATACAATCCAGATTCGAGACGAGACACTCACCCAGGGGCTGGTGAGGTGACTAAACCAGCGTGTTGCTTAGCAGGGTCAGCCCTGGCTTCCCCCCCCTCCCCAGGTCCCGCACACTCGCATCTTCCCGGTGCTGTGGGAAGGGGTTTGGGATGCAAAGCTCTTCCCTTTGTGTGGACTGTGGCCGTGTCCCATCCCCCAGTTGCTCTGGAGCCGTGGGTGGGCTGTGGGGAGGGATGGGGCTGAGCAGGCGTCCCCAGCCCGTGCAGGCTCAGTGAGGGCAGTGAGTGCGGGGAAGGGGCTGCTCTGGGGGTTATTTTCGTGCCGAGGCAGTGCAGGAAGCCCCTCCCGGGGAGGAGAGCATCCACCCCGCGGCAGAAACTTCCTCCGCCGGGATATTTTTAGTGGAACACAAAGCGGGTGGGAGGCAAGAGGCAGATTAGCATCGGGAGGAGCTGTGCCCTGCCAAGAGCCTTTGTTCCCGGAGCCACACGCTCCCGAGGGACACCCGGTGCTTTGAGGGGCAGTGGGGTCACCCCTGGGACCCCCTCACCCCCGGGAGGGGCAGGAGCGGGCGTTGATCCCACCCCAGTGCCAGGCTGCAGGCGGGGACGCTGCTGACACCCAGGGATGCTGCGTGTGGTCCAGCCGGTGCTGATCCCTTCTGCATCCCCGAGTAATCAAAAACTTTCCCTCGAAACGATTGGAAAACTGATATTAAGTGGGAGCTGTTGGAAGTGCAGCTCGCTCCGGCCCCCTCTGCCCGCAGGGATTGGCTCCAGCAGCTTTGTTCAATAACAGCCCCGCTCACGAGTGGGCTCCTCGCCAGCTGTCGATGGTTCTGTTCAATAGGAGGACTATTAAATGGTTTCAAATAAATTAAAAATCTTCTGGCAGCGCCAGGGCCTTGCTCGTGTGCCCTGGCAGCTGCACAGAGCCCCTGCTGTGCCTCTCCTCCATCCCTTGGAGCTTCTCCAGCCTGGTCGGGCTCGTGGTCTTGTCATGGTGGAGGAAACCTTAAAACAATATTGGGTTTGGGTTTTCTTTTTGGATTCCCTGTTTATTCCCAAGACCCAAGTGAGTTGTGGAGGAGGGGACAGGCTGCACGTTCCCAGCTGTTTAGCCAGGGCTGTCCCGGTGCTGCTGTGCAGCGTGGCTGGATAAATCATCTCCAGGAGTTTGATCCCAGACCTGGTGGTGCAGCAGGTCTGGGTGAATCCCACCTCCTCCTGCCCAGCCCCTGGATGTGGGGCTGCTCCCACCTGGATAAAAGGTGCTGGGGTTTCGGTGTTGCTCGTGGAGATTGGAAACCCAGGGAGTAAAGATGCTGTGTGCTGGAGGGGGGCCAGGGCTTCCAGCTGCTGACCAGGTACACCTGACTTCCAAACAAGGTTTTAAGGAGCTCCTTTTAATCCATGAAACACCATCTGCTCCCAGCCCTGACATGTGGCATCACCTCTGGGAGACCAAGGCTGTGAGGTGGAAGGATGTGCCCAGCACTATGAAGAGCTCAGAGTGTAAATGAAGGTCTGTTTTGAGCTGGTTTTGTCTCCTAGACCTTGGCTCTGTCTATGGATACAGAGATTTCACAGGCAGTGGTGTGATGTGAGAGAGAAAAAGTCAAACTCCTAATCAGTAAAGGGTTTCTCCAAATCCACAGGTTTATTCCTTTAAATAAGGAATTAAACCCCTGGTTGCTGACATAATTATTTCTGGCAGGATCCATGTTGTAATTTAGTTTCATTACAGCTTTTGCCCGGACCCCTGAGTGTTTTGGTTCCGTTGCTGCGTTCAGGCCATATCCAGACGTGGAGCTGGATGTTGTTGGCTCAGTGTCTCTCTTTTCCCACTAAGGTTTTGCAGGAGTTTGTTTCCAGGTACAATATCCTGGTGGTGGATGTTTGTTAGTGGTGAGTGTGTGAAAGCCAAAGTGAAAATCAGTTTTATGAGCAAGGGGAAGGTAAGAAAGGCGGTTCCCTGTAGGTGCTGGTGCTGTGGAAGTGTGAGGGGCTGCTCTGTGGGCACAGAATCCTGGAATGGTTTGGGTTGAAAGCTCATCTCGTTCCATGGGAACTCTCCCTCAGGAGAGTCTCCAGCTGTCCCACGTGCTGCCAGGGATGTTTGAGGAAGGAGTAGGACAGGGAGCAGCAGTGAGTGGGTGTCCAAGTGCCATCCTGGGCCCCTCCATCACCATCTGCTGGAAGTGGGGTCTCTGCCTCCACAGCCAGAGCTCCTCTGCTCACCCCGGCACTGTGTGATTAAACCCTCTTATGGAATTACAGGGACTAATCCTGTTAAAGACACGAGCAGCACAAAAGGTGGTGGGAGGGCTAATCCCTCTGCTCCAGCCTTGGCAGGCTGAGCTCCCGCCCCTGGGAATTGCCCCTGGGAATGTGGCCTACCACGGCTGGACCTGCATTCCCTGGGGGATGATGCTCTGCCCCAGGGCAGGGCTCCAGGGGCTCTTCCCTCTTCCTGACAGCTCCTGCCTCACCGTGTCCAGCACGGGGCTGGCTTTCACCCCTGCCAGGCTTGCAGTCCCTCATGAGCAGCCAGAGGCCACCCCAGGTAAATCAGTTAATTCTGGCCTTGGGGGTTGTTCATGGTTAGCAGGATTTAATTAAGACAAGCCCTAATTAGTTTTAAGCGGGTGAGTAGTCAGTCGGCTTTGCCTGGAAGAGTTCCCTGCTCTTGTCTGGCAGCTGTGAACGAGCTCAGGGCTCTGCTGGAATGGGAGACCCTGTACCGTGCTGGAACGTGGGTGTAAAAATCACCTTGGGCGGCTGGTGGGGTTTTGCCGAGCACCCAAATCCATCTTTTGTTTTTGCAAGCACCGTTCTGGGGCTGTTCCTGCTTTCCCGTGGCTCTGTGCTCCCTATCAGCCCTTCCCATGGGCATGGATCTCCCCGGGCTCACAGCTGGCACCGGGCTGTGCCCGGCACTGCACGCCCGCCTGCGCCTCGGGTTTATCAGCCGGAGCAGCCGGAGCCCGGCGCTGGCTCCGGGGTTATCACCGGAGATCCTCCCGTGCTGCCCTGGGGACACACCGTGCTCCCCAAACCCCCTTATCTGCCCCGGCCCTCTTGGGCTGGAGATAAGCACCAGCCCCTCTCCCGGGAGCAGCAGCTGGAGGGTGCAAGGGGCATCCCCTGTGGCCGCCTCGTCTGGAAGGAGCTGGGTTTGGAATGGGTCATTTTCGGAGCTGAGCATCAGAGTGGAATGAGCCCTGGTGGTCCCTGATTGCATCAGGTCTCGGTTTGGTGCCGTGTTTCCCAGCAGTGCCGTGGGATGGAGCGGGTGCCAGCGTTGTGCAATGGGGGCTGTGGCAGCAGGGTTGAGTTTTGGAGGGGGAGGTGGAGGAGAGCCCCAGCAGAGCCAGAGGCTTTGGGTGCTGTGTCCAGCTCAGCAGATTTTGTGCAAAAGCTTTGGCTTGTGGGTTTTTTTGGGAGAAGGGAGTAGTTTGCGTGTCAGGCTGTGGGCTGGGAGCAAGGCTCCTCACCCCTCCTACTTTTTGGAAAATTGCACCCCTGGATGTTTTATTGCAGGATTTCTAAAGACAAAAGGCCTTACATTTGGTTGACCCCGAGCGAGGGTGCCACAGCGCTGGCTTTGCTTTCGCTACAAGGAATGCAGAGGATGTTTGGAGCCCTCCCCCTGCCCCATTTCCTCCAGCGAGCTGTGCTGCCCAGCCAAGACAAATATTGGGAGTAAACTATTGAACTTCCCTGGTCCCAGCACTCACAGAGCAGCGCCTGTTCTCCCCCTTCCTGGGCAGGGGCCGGGCTGAGGGGGTGCAGATGTGTCCTGCTCCTGCCACTGCGCCCCTCGCTCCAAGGTGGGCTCGGTGGCAGAGCAGGAGGAGAAAACCAGCCCCAAAGGGACAGTATGACGGCTTGTGCCATCCTTCCCACCCTGCACGTGCTTAGTTGGGCTTTGCAAGGCTGAGTGTAGCACCCATGACCTCTTCCTCCAGGGTGGGGGGGGGGACCAGGAGCCGTGTCCTTGCTGGCCCATGGTGCAAAGGTTTTCCCCTTTCCATGTTAGATATCTCAACTAACAGCCAGCTTTCTGCAGGGCAGTAGGGTTGCACCCCATCCCCAAAAACCAGGCTTTCAGGGCAGGTTCTCAGTGGGTCTGAACAGTTTGGTGCTGGCCCTGGTGGGTTCTGGAGTTGGGTGCATGGTCCTGTGATGGTGCCCCAAGTCCCACAGCCTTGGCACGGGTGAAAACCAGGATTTCAGAGCCTGAGCAGCCTCAATCCTTGGGAAAATACCTTTCCTTCCCTCTGAGCCCCACCTGTGACAGGGTGCAGAGTGTTCTCAGGGGTGAGAGGCTGCTCCCCACAGTGCCCAGTGCGTGGCACGAGCCCCCACCACCTCCAGGGGGATTTCCCTCGGCATCCCCGGCCGAGCGAGTGCCGTGGGAGCACAAAGCTGTAGGACTGGATTCCTGCTCGTGACCGGGGTCACTGAAGGCGAGGAATGGGGCCAGCACGAACGGGTGTTTGGTGATTGCTCAAGGCTTGGCCCTGCTGACAGCAGGGGAGTCCAAAGGGCAGGTGGTGGTACCTGGCCCCGGCACAGCCCCCGGCTGGGAGCCACGGTGAACTCGGCTGTGGGCTCTGCCCTGAGCTGGAGGCTCCGTTTGGGATCCATCACCTGTCCTTGGAGCAGTGCTGAGATGTGGAGATGAGCTGTTGTGTCTGTGTTTTGGGGTGCTGTGGAGTTGGACGGGGGATGTGAGAGAGGGAGCTCTGTGGGATCAGGGAAACTCAATGCCAGCATCTCCCTCTGCCTTCCCATTGTCCGTAGCAATCCCTCTTCTCGCCTGGGGGTTCATGGTGAGCGTGGGAAGGACTTTTCCCCCTGTTCCAGCAGCTTGAACTCTGCACAGTGACCGATGCTCCTTTCCCTCCCACCCACTAGAAAACAGGTCCCTCTGGATCTGATGAGATCCCTTTGAATCTAGAGTGGGCATCCCATGCCATGTTTCTCCTGGTGGACAGATGCCAGCCTGCCAGGCCCCGTGCTGCTGCCCCACACTGTGCTGGGGCTGATCCCTCTGGAGCAGAGGAGCTCGCTGGTATCCCAGCTGTGTGTCCCCTTGGCAGATCGTGCTGGAAAAGCCGTCTCTCTCAATGCAAACACGTGCACGTGGCGGTTTCGGTCTCCTCCAGCCTCCCTCCCTCCTCCCAGTCTCTCCCTGGGCCGGGCCAGCTGCTCCCTGCTCCAGCCAAGCCTGTGCTGCTGTTCCTGGCTCCAGCCCTGCCCGGGGGGAAGAGCGTGGGTGCCTTCGCTGTCTGAGTCTGCTCAAACGCCAGCAAAGAGGGGAAAAAATGCTGCTCCCCGCAGCTTGTGGCTGAGAAACTCCCCAGCTGTGGGATTGCCAGGGAATGGCCAGGACAGCTCGGTTGGAGTCATTGCTGCTGGGGGGATCAGCTGGACCCCACAGAGCTGGTGTTCCCACAGTGGGGATGTGCCCTTTGGGGAGTCTCACCTGGGGTTGTCCCCACTGGGGACACGTGGTCCTGAGCAGGGCATGGCCTGGCTGCAGCCCCCTCTCCTGAGAGGCCCCTTTGTGCTCAGGGATTTCCATAATGCTCGGCTTCAGTGCCCGGGATTTCGGAGAGGGGCAAATCCAGGCTTACCCCTCTCCTTAGGGCAGCAGCAGCAAAGGTCAAGCTCTGATTTCTTTGGCAGAGGATTGTTTGGAGGTGAAGCCCTGCTGGGATCTGTGAGGGAGCTGCTGTTCCCATCACCCTGTGGGTGCCAGGGTGGGAGCGGGGCCGCCCCCCCAGGCAGCCCAGCCTGGCGGGCACTGTCCCCCCGGGCTGGACACTGGGCATCCTCCCCACCCTCCACATCCTTCCTGCTCTTGTTTTCCTCTCCCTGGCGGTTTGTTGGGATAACAGCCCTTTGGTTGTGCCTGGGGCACAGCTCTGGCAGGGTGCTGGCACAGCTGCCCCCCATCCTGGGGGATTTGCCTCCCACAGCACCTGGAAAGGACTGGGGTGGGTGGGCTTGGGATGACCTGGACACTCTGGTGTAGGGCTCAGGAAGGTGCAAACCCCTTCTCACTGCTGCTGCAGTGCCAGGGCATGGTGAAGGACCTCAGTAATTCTTTGTGACTGAATCTGCACCATCCTGGAAGGGGCTGTGGGTTGCTAGTGACCCACACTGTCCCCTCTGCTGTGTCCAAAAGGGCTGTAGGGCTCAGTACGGGTGTCCCTGGGTCCAGTGGGTCCCTACTGAGGCTCAGGACCCACTGTGGGCATCATCCTTCCCCTCCAGGGCTGGGAGGAGCCACGCTGTGGACATGGGGTTTGCATTGCATGGTGGGCCCCTCTCCTCCCCCTCCTCACAGGGACTGTTGTTGGGCTGAGGGCAGAGCAGGGACCTGGTGTCACCCTGACCAGCCTGACTTGGTGCTCCTGTCCATCACAGCAGCCCCAGCAGGGCCTGGAGACTCCCTGAAATCTCCAAATTGCCCCCTCAGCTGCAGCTTGGCCATGGGTCCTGCTGGGAGCCGTGGCTGGACATGTTCCACTGCTAATTGGAATCGCCCTCCTGCCATCCCCGCTCGCTCCCTTTGTGCTGCCTCTTGGCAGAGAAAGCTGCAGGATCCAAAGGCTGGGATGCATCCAAAGGGTGTTGGGTGTGTGTGCTGGTGCAGCCCCCCGGGCTGGGGGAGCAGCGCTGGGAAAACGGGCCCAGATCTGTGTCTGCTGCCCTTAAAAATAATACACAGATATTTCCTTTTGATGCTTCTGTCACTCAAACCCAGCTGGAGCAATTCAAATAATTGGAGCAATTTGAATAATGGGAGAGATTTTAATAAGCTACAGCAGCCCAGAGCTGTGCTGGGGACGGGCAGGCAAAGTGCCTGGTGCTGACACGGGGCTGTGACACGGTGGCACAGTTTGTGCCATCACCATCAGGACCCTGCAACACCCCCCTCTCCTCCTGGTGATCTTTAAGGTAACTCTGCTGGCTTTAGGCTCTGGAAAAAGCTATTTGGAGGCAGCTCAGCTGTGTTTGTGCCCATCCTCTTCTCTTGGGGAAGCGATGACTTTGGGCACTCCACAGGCCCCGTTTGTCCCTGGGAGCACCCAAAGCTTTCTCCTGGCTGTAGGGATGTGGAGGGTGGCAGCACTCCTGCCTGGGCGATGCTGGGAAGGAGGAATTTACACAGAAGGAGTGTCACTGGGCTGTCAGGTCTGCATTGGAGGAATGACGTGGGATTTTCCTCCTTTGACCGCTGGTGTCGGAGCCGAAACACCTCGGGAATGGGGTGGGTGGTAATTAGAGTTGTGGCTGTATGAAAATGGAAGCAGGTTGTTTACTGGTCCTGCCTGAGAATTTATTCCTGACCTGGCTGGTGGAAAACCTGTGAATTGCCCCCTTTTGCGGGTGCCAGGGGCTCTCTGGGTGCTGGAACTGCCACCTTTCTCCCCAGTCCCAGCTCTGGCCCTGCAGGGAAGGGGGAACATCTGCTTGTGGTTCGGTGGGCCTGGCGTCCTCCCCAGCCCCATCTCCCCCTCCCCCTCTGTTATTTATAGCATTTCACCAACATCTGGAGTTTGAGCCGCCCCGGCGCTGGCTGGCTCGGAGCCGGGGATGGAGCCGGGTGAGACTGCGGCCGGGAGGGACACGGGGAGGGAGGGAGGGAATGAGCCCTGAGCCCTTCCCAGGGAGGGAGGGAGGGAGGGAATGAGCCCCGAGCCCTTCCCGGGGAGGGAGGGAGGGAGGGAATGAGCCCCGAGCCCTTCCCAGCAGCGTGGGGGGGCTGCAGCATCCCAGGGAGGAGCTGAGGACCATATGGGGATTGGGGAGCATCCTTGCTCTGCTTTTCCCAGCAGTGGGGATGGGGGCAGAGCTGCAGTGTCCTCTCCCCACAGTGCAGTCCTGGGGGTGCTGTGCCTCCCCCTCGCAGCGCTGCCAGCACTTGGTCCCGCTCTCCAGATGGGTTTTGAGGCTCTTTTGACATTTGCTGTCAGCTGTCCCCCCTCAAAGTGTCATCGAGGTCCCCTGGCCCCAGGGGATGCAGGGCTACAATAGCCCCCTTTCTGGTGCTGCTTTAATGGGAAAACTTGAGTCATTCCTGGGGGAAGGGGAACGAAACCCAGCCCTGCTCGAGCTGGCGGCGGATCCTGGCACGGCAGAGAGTGGAGGCAGCGATCCCGCTCCAGCCATGGCACGATCCCAAAGCTCCCTGTTCTCATGGCAAAGCAGGGCTGTGGGTGCTGCTGGCAGCCTTGGAGGAAGGGGGGGTCCTGCTTGTCCCAGCTTTCCTCACCTTTGCAGTGTAGGGTGACAAACATCTGCCTAAAGTTAAGTGCATCCCTAAATCCGAGCGAAGGCAGCAGCCCTTGAGCTTCCAACAAGACTGTGGTAATAATGCTGGCAATTACAGCTTGCCCAAGGCTCGGCTCAGCTCCCAGTGTAACCAGTACTGCCAAGGGAGGGTGCCCCTGTCCGAGGGGTGTAAATGGATCTCTTGTTCTGGTGGTGCTGTGACCCCCAGGCCCCCTTTCCTGGCTCTTTCCAGGCTACCAGAGCTGCCACTCTCTCCTCTGCCTGCTTGGGTTTATATTTGGGTCAGGATCCTGCCCTTTTCCTCCACAACCCCTAAAGGTGGCTGTGCATCCCCTCCCATCCCTTGGTGGCCACTGCCTGCAGTGGAAAATCCAAAGTGCAGGGGATGGAGAGGCCCCAGCTGGAGTCAGGACAGTGGGAATGGACTCTGAGGCTCTGAGCAGTCTCCCCTGTCCCCCCAGGACATCTTGGTGTCCCGAGGTGGCCCCTGGGCAGGATGGGACCCCGGTGTCCCCCAGCCCTGGTGGGTTCTGCTGCAGAGGTTTGGTTTTCAGGGAGTGAAGGAGCCATTTTCTGACCGAGACCACATGGAAAAGGAGAGGAAACGCCACGGGAGCTGACTTAAAAGAAAATATGTTAACAATGTGAATTAGGCAGGAATGCTCCTGCCTGGGTTTTCTCCAGAGGCGGAAAGGTTTGACATGTCGCTGGGTGATCCGGAGCCTGGAGCGCATCCAGGTGTTGCAGCTCCCAACTGGGGCAACTGGAGCCTGTTTGGCTGCCCCTAGGACATGGCAAAGCCCCCGGGATGAGCATGGTGAGGTGGTCCCAGGCAGGACTGAGCCGATTAGGGCCGAGCCCTGATCTCTGGCGATGACGCTGTGACAGGGTGACCGTCACTGCCAGCACGTGAGCTCGGCTGAGTCTGAACACATCCCCGTTTCCCTGGGACACCGTGCACTTCCCTGTGCTGAGAGTGTCCCTTGAGCCTCAGAGCAGGTTTGGGGGGACCCTCCCCGTGCTGAGGTGCTCCACGAGGGCCTGCAGGAGCCGTGGGGTGCTGGGACCCACCAGGATCCCGCTGTGGATGGTACCGACCCGGCCTCGGCCACTAGAGTAGCTGTGTGTGTGTCTGTGTGTGTGTTGTCCTTCTTCTCCTCTCCTGGAGGATCCAGGAGAACCAGGTGTCCACCCTGGCATTGGTTTTTATTCCTGGAATAAAACCCTAAAACGTGGCTTTTCGAGGCATTTTAGCCCATTGTGGGCATGTGTTAGTGGGGCAGAGGGGCTGGAGATGGTCCTGGGACTTGGCCAGCGCTGTCTCTGAGCATCCTGGGTGTGGAGAGACCTGTGGCTGTTCCTGCAGATTTTTGGGCTGGTCTTTGAAAAGCCCTTTTCATCCCCATTCCCGCTCACAGTTGGGCCGTGGAGGGATGGTGTGAAGGTGCAGGTTGGTTTTGTGGGTTGGTGCCCTTTGTGAAAGCAGTGAGATAAGGACAGGGGGAGCAAGTGGACAGCCCTGTCCCCAAACTGGGGCTCAGCAGGTCTCTGGCACCAGTGACCTCGTGGTGGTGTGGCAGGGAGGGACTTTTGTAGGGGTGGGTGGGTTTAGTTGGGTAACGGAGCTTGGGGGGCTGCTCTGCTGCCCCTCCAAACCCAGGAGGTGAGTTTGTTTCCTTTTGGTGCTGCTGGGAGTGGATTCTGCTTGCACAGAGGCTGGCACAGCTAATTAATGATGTGGAAACCCCTGGAGAATCGGAGCTGGTGACATTTGTGGTGCCAGCTCCAGGTGTATGGAATGGGAATGGTCCTGGTCACTGCAGGGACCTGCACAAGGGGCTGTGGCATCCTGGTGAGCCTGGGGGTGTCCCTGGAGGACTCTGGTCAGGGGTATCTCTGGGGGACCCCACTGAGCTGGGGGTTGTCCCTGAAAGATCCCCAGTAAGCCAAGGGGTGTCCCCAGGTGATCCGAGTGAGCCAAGGGTTGTCCCTGGGGGACCCCAATTCCCAAGAACTGTGCTGGAAACTCTGAGGGAAATAAAAAATCAAATGCTGCAAGAGTTGCCATGAGATTGTGAGAGCTGGCAACACCCAACTAGGGGTGTTTTTTTTTTAAATTTTATTGGAACTGTTTCATTGTTATTTAATGTCTTGTTTGTGCATTTTTAAATGGACCAGCTTGAACTGCGCTTCTGAAACCATTTTCCTTTTGAAATGCCGATGGTTTGTCTCAAGCAGCAGCTCCAGGGACGGGGTGGCAGTGCAGCTTATCCAGGCAGTCTTAATCTAACTCACCCCTTGGATGGTACAGACAGGGACGCTTGCAGGTGGAGCATGCCTTGCCATTCCTCCTTAATCCAGTTTATTAAATTAGTGGCCACTGGGAAGATCTGAATTCCTAGAAAAAAAGAAATTGCTTCAGTTTGCAAATTTTTTTTTTTTTTTTTGGAGGCAAATAGACAAAAAATAGAGTTCGTTTTTGTTGCTTTATAGTATCCATGTGAATGTAACTTAATCCAAATTGGCTTTCAAGTCCTTGGCGTGTGAAAGGCAGCGGAGCCTCCTCCGGAGCAGGACCGGAGCGTTTCTGCAGGCGGGTTCCTGGGAAGCCCAGATAACGTGCCGCTGTTCCAGGGAACGCTTTGTGGCAGGGTTTGGGTTTCACAAAGGCCAAATTCCCCCTGGGAGCTTAGGAAATATCTTCCCAGAACACAACCAGGGAAACGTTGGCACGGGCGAAAAAGAAAATAAAGAGCAGAGCTGGCAGGAGAGGCAGCGGCTCCGTGTCGGTGGGGGGGGGTCTGAGCAGGGGGGGAGCGAGGGGAGTGTCAGCGTTTGCTTAATCCCAGAGAGGGGCTTTGCAGAGCTCAGCTCCAAGACCTGTTTTTTCCAGCAGCCAAGGATTGCGTTAGTCGGGAGGTTTAAGAGCCCAGCGAAAGCCCTGGATCATCTCTGCGGGAGGATAAGCAGTTTTGCCTGAGGATTTCTGCTCACAACAGATGCTGAATTGGGATTATTTTATATACATATATATATTTTTAAAAATAAGTATCTTGAATTCAATCCAGTTAAGGACCTTAAATTCGAGATGTTGGGGTGAAAGCAGCACAAGCCCGTGTAGGACACGGCACCGGTCACCACCCTGGCAGCCAAGGGGATCCTGCAGTGGAGCTTTTCCCAGTGTGGTTTATTTACTGAGTAACTTGATTTCACTGGTGATCCCAGGGGATCCCCAGAGGCAGAGGGACTGACCCTGGTGTGTCCCTGGGGGATCCCCACCCTGGGGCAGCACCTACAGCATTTTTGGGGTGATTTTCTCCGTGATTTTCTCAGCGTTTTCCACGCTGCTACCGGAACTCTGACCCTGTAAAAACAGAGCAAGAGGAAAATGGTTGATTAAGGTCCTTTTTAAAGCTGAATGGGTGCTCTCAGGTGCATTTTGGTGATCCCAGCCTCGGCTTGTGGCACGTGCCCCCTTGTCCTGCCATGCAGAGCCCCGAGTGTCCTTTAAGGTCGCGTGAATCCGACCCTCTTGGGCCGGTTGAATCATTTCCTGTTTTCTTCAGTTTTTGAAGAACTCAGAGGCAGGCTGGAAATGTTTGCAGATAGGGTGAACCCGCTGCTCTGGGGCCATGGGAAAAGTCCAGGGGTGTTAAATGCGCGGAGGGAGAGGATGAGGGTGCGGGGCTGCTCCTGGTTTGTGGGGCTGAGGTGTTTGGGAGCCCCATCCTGGTCTGGATTTTTGCACTGGTAATTTTTCCCCTTTAAGAGCTGATCTGGGATTGAGGTGTCAGCACCCAAGGGCTGGTTTTTAACAAAAAAGTCTTGACAAGTGAATCTCTGTAAAATTCCAGAGCAGTTTGCTGTGGGTCTGAGTGTGCCCCGATGCCCGTGGCGGGTGCTGCTGGTGGTGACCCTTGTGTGTGAGCAGATTCTGGGGAATTTGGTGGTCAAGGTGCCCCTCCTGTGGTAGAGCAAAGCTGTCTGGACACAGTCTTGAATGATGTGCTCTAGGGACCCCTGCTTGAGCAGGGAGGTTGGACTTAGACAACCTCCCATGGTCCCTTTCACCCTGAACCATTCTGTGTGTTAGGGCTGATCATCTTGCATCTCTCTTTCTTCCTGGATGCTGGGATTGAGCTGGTCAGGCTGGTACTGAACCCTGATGTGCTCTGTCCCTCATGGGCATTGAAGCCATGGCCAAAATTGCCCATAGAAGTGGCTGCCCCGTCCCTGGAAGTGTCCAAGGCCAGGTTGGACAGGGCTTGGACCAACCTGGGCTAGTGGAAGGTGTCCCTGCCCATGGCAGGGGGTAGAACCAGGTGGGCTTTAAGGTTCTTTCCAACTCAAACCATTCTTTGTTTCTATGAAAATTCCATCCCCCAGCAGGGGGGATCCCCAGGGGTGACCACTCTGTGTGCCCCCACGTTGTCCTGCTCTGTAAAATGCCTCTTTTAGGGGATGCAGGAGCTGGGATCAGCCCTGAAGTGCCTGAGCCGTGACATTCTGCACAAGCTCAGCCTTCCCGTGCTGGGGGAGCTGTTGGACTTTGGGGTTCGTCACCCCAGACCCCCCCGCTGGGTGGGGATGGCACCCGTGGGCGATGCCAGTGTCACCAGGATCAAGGGTGTGGTGCTGCCTTAAGTAAACAGCTGAGGTTAATCCTGGGTCTGGGTGAGTCTCAGCCTTGGATCCTCCCTGCCTGGGGCTCTGCTGCTGCTGGGGGATGGGGGTCCCAGTGTATGGGTGGGTTTATCTGGGCTGCTCCTGGTGAAGGAAATGCATTTTTTGTTTTGTTTTAATTTTTCTGGAGTGGTTTTGGACAATTGGTTTTCTAAAATAGACTCAATGAGAGGAAATTCATTTGTTAACCTGTCCCTGGACGGGAGGCAGATAGGGCACTTCCTCCTTTATTTACGGTCACCTCTGCCTTGGGGCGAACCAAACCCATCAGTTAACCCCGTGTCTTGTCCCCCCCCACCCTCCCCTCCTCTGTTAACCAGGATTTAAACGGGCAGAAGGAGCTGTGCCCACGTCTCTGCCACCTGAAGAAAGGCCCCAATGGCTACGGCTTCAACCTGCACAGCGAGAAGTCCCGGCCGGGGCAGTTCATCCGCTCGGTCGATCCCGACTCTCCGGCTTCCCGAGCGGGGCTGCGGCCCCAGGACCGGCTGGTGGAGGTAACAGGGTGGGACACAACGTGGGTGGGAGGAGGGACAGCAGCAGTGGTGGGACCCTCAGGAAGCCTGAGGCTGAAACAGACCCCACCTCATGACCTTTTCCACCAGATCCCCCCCGGTATTCCTCTGTAATTCCCAGCTGTAGGATGGGGGTGCCCTGGCAGTGGCTTTGTGCTCCCTTTTCTCCTGCCAAAGGGGCATTTGTGAGCACTGAAGTGTAGATGGAATGACAGAGTAGAATCGTGGAATTGTTTAGGCTGGTAAAGTCCTCTAAAACTGTGGAGTCCACCCACTGCCCAGGCCAGCACTGAGCCATGTCCCCAGGATGCTGTGCCATCGTGGGACTGAGCCACGGCTCAGAGCGGGATTAGCGCTCCTGGAGGAGTGTGAGTTGGGAAAATACCCAGACCTAAGCACTTCCCTGCTTTCCAGCCCCGTGGGTAATTATTCCCCAGCCAGTGGGAGCTGCTGCCTCTTCCCAGCACCTGAAAGTTTAATGCTGGGAGCAGCGTGGGGCCGGGGCCGGCAGCGGGGCACCGGTGGCAGCGGCTCCTGGCGAGGGGTCGTGTTATTTATTGATGGGCTTGGCCCGGTGCCTGGCACACACAAAGCAGCGTGGGGTGAGCTGGAGAGCTTGGAAACCCAATCCCCTCCCTGCCTGCTCTTTGGGGCTTGGATAAATATTTGATGCTCCCACCAGCCGTGTGCCAGGGCGGGGGGGGGAGCAGCCCTGAGCCTCCCGGCCCAGCCCAACCAGGGGTGAGCGCTGGGCACGGACTGGGCTGACCTGCAGTGGCAGGATGGTGCTGCCAGGGATGGAGTGGGGTTATGAGCCAGCAGCTGAGGTTGGCAGCACCTGGAGCAAGGTGCAAAGCCTGGGGATGGGGTTCCTTTCGATCCCAGCCCTTGCAGCTGTGCCCTCAGGAGCAGGGGGAATCTGGCTGGCTGCAAAGGGGAGCCCAGAGTTTGGAGCTGGCCCAGCTCAGGCTCTGCAGTGTCCTCCTGCCTTGTCCCTCGGCATCCAGGAGGAGCAGCCGCCGGCTCCGGGTCCTGCCGAGGCTGTTGGGGCCCTTCCTGGCGGGACAAAGGTTGATTCATTCCCACCAAACAATGCCCCTGAATCACAATTGTCCCCTCGCAGTGGGGAACAATCGGGAGCAGAGGATCATGTTCCCTGTAGGTCCTGACTCGCACGCAGGGAAGGGAGGGATGAATCCGTGTGGCAGGCACAGGGATTCGCCCATCAGGGACACAGAAAATCCATGGATTTCCACCAGAAAGGGATGAAGGATGGCTCAGTGATGCCACAGGACACAGCAGTGGCACCCAGCCTGTGCCCATGCTTGGTTGCATCCCACGGGCAGCCTGAGATTCCTGGGCACATCCAGGGGAAGGCTGGGTTTGACATCAACAGAGAGGGCAGGGAGAGCATTTTGGTGGGACTTGGGTGGCTGAGGTGATGGTGGAGCCTGGGGTCTGTGATCCCCAGTGGATGTGTTTGTGATACAGGCAGAAATGTGCAGTAACCTGGAGGATGCTCTGGCAGAGGCACTGGGGGGTTCAGGAGGCCATGGCTGGCTTGAGAGGGGGAAGCAAAAAAGCCCAAAGCCTTCTATCATCCCAACGGGAATTAAAAAGGGAAAATCCCATCCTTTAGGGAAAAAGGGGGCTGTTCTGGGGGTCTGTGGGCCAGGAGCAGCATCTCTGCTGCGGGGGCACAGGTTTGGGTTCTGATGCCATGGCTTTTACAGGTGAATGGCATAAACGTGGAAGGCCTGCGGCACTCGGAGGTGGTGTCTCACATCAAGTCCAGGGAGAACGAAGCCAGGCTTCTGGTGGTGGACCCCGAAACAGATGAATACTTCAAGAAGCTGGGGGTGACCCCCACGGAGGAGCACACCAAAGGTGAGGCCTTCCTTTCCCAGGGTGGCCCCGTGGCGTTCCCATGACTCACCGTGCCTTGGGTGGGATCTGGGGAGTGAGGGAGAGTCACGTTTCCCTTCTGTCTCATCCCTCAGTAGTTTCCTGAGCACCACCCAGCTATTTATGAATAGTGAGAATACACCCTAATCCAGGCAAAAAACAGTTTGTTGATTTTGCATTGCGAATAATTAACTTTGGAACTCGCTGCCACGAGGTGACTGAGCTGTGGTGGGATTTGGGGGGAGCCCTCAAAACCAGGTTGGATGGGGCTCGGAGCAACCTGTTCTAGCAGAAGGTGTCCCTGCCCATGGCAGGGGGTGGAATAAGATGAACTTTAAGATCCCTTCCAACCCAAACCACGCCAGGATTTGAAGTGATTCTATGAGCTGCTGGTCTTTGCTCCAGCGAGGGAACCTGGGGGTGCTTGGAGAGCCAGGGAGCGAAGCGGGCATGAGCAGGGGATGGGTTTCACGCTGGGTGATCACGGCCATGCCTGCTGCAGGAAGTGTTTTCCTTGCTGCTGAAACCTGGCAGGGAAAGCTGCCCGGCCTCTCCCAACCTGCCGCGTCCCGGGTGGGAGGGAGCGCTCCCAGGCCGGCCTGCCCCTCACCCTGGCTCAGTGGGCAGCTCTGTTCCCAGGGCAGCCGTTCCTTGTCCGCTCCAGGGGTGCTCAATGGGCGGGTTTGTCCGCAGAAGTGGGTCAGGCGGCGCTGGGAGCGCGCGGTGTCAGATGCTCCGCGGGGTCCCAGGAGGAGCCGGGGCTGTCTGCTGGCACCAGCCATAAAGGAGCCCTTGTTCCCAGGGTGGGGATGGAGCCACGGAGCCGTCAGGAGGGTGGGTGGGTGCTCCAGCCCCTGCCTCGGCCCTGCAGCACTCGCTGCTGCCTCGGTGCATTCGGCAGAGCCCGGGAGTTGGGTCTGTCCGGGCGGTGACGGCACCTGAGTTGGTGACAAAGTGCTCTGGTAGATTCTGTTGTTTGCAGGGTTAAGAGGAAATAATAATTGTACTCTTCATTCGAGCTGCTTTGACCTCAGACTGACCATTTCCAAGCCTTGCAGCTGATCCTGAGCACCTCAACCTTTTAAGCCAACGAGTGGATTTTAAGACCTTTCGGGATTAAGGAAATATGGAAGTATTTCTAGATGTGGCTGGTTTTGAAATTACTTTTTTTCCTAAAGTCCAATTCCACCTTAATATCCCTTGGGATTTGAAGCTTGCTTCCTTTTAAATAATTTTTAAATGATGCCAGAGGCCCTAACATCCCTTCTGCTATGAGCTGACTCTCCTAATGCCCATTGCTCAGAGCTTGTTGTACTCTGAACACGAGTCCAGCATTCAACATGATTAAATATTTAAGGACCCAAATGCCACAGCCGAGGTTTTTGCACCAGCCTGCTCTCAAAATGAAGATTTAGGTTTATTTTTCTAAACACTGCTTTGCCCCAGGGATCCCTGCGGTGATGCAGCCCCCAGATTGGTCTGCAGGGAAGCGTCCATGCTCAACATAATTCAGTTATTAATCCCGTCACAATTAACACATCTGTTAGTCTGGGACAGATGAGACATGATAATGCCTGGGGCAATGGCTTGATCACTGTGACTGGCAGCTTAAATGCATTAAATGTGCCATGGTGTGGGATATTATTAGTGTAAATCATTGGAAGGGAGCAAATAAAAGTCCAGGGTGCCTGGGGAATGGGCTGTTGGCCACACACTGTTGTGACACCACTGAGATGCTGATCGTGGTGCTGAATTTCGAGATGTTTTTTTGAGGTTTTTAATTAAACAGCTTCTGAAGATAAATTAATAGCGGTCAAAAAAATGGGTGTTCAGTGTGCTCCTTGCTGTGTTGTGCAGGTGTGGTACCTCAGCCCATGACAAATGGATCTGCACAGACTCAGGTGAGTGTCCCCTGCCCCCCCGTGTCCCCATGGCCAGGGGGAGCTCAGCTGCCTGGGAGGGTGTTGGAGTGATCAGAGGGGATCAGGGGTCTTTCCTTGGCTCCCACCTGTGCCAGGTGAGCCTGGGGGGATGACTCTCCAGCCTGGAGATGCTCAGGGGGATGCTCAAAACGTCCCCAAGGCTCACTTAGCTCAGCTTTACTGCTGATTTTAATTTACTGGCTGGTTTTAATTGCTCCTCACTATAGCTTTAATTCAGGGGTCAAACAAAGCTGGTTTCAGCCTCATTTAATCCCCACGACAGAGGGAGGAGGTGGGTGACATCCTGGTGCTGGCAGGATGCTCTCCTTGGTGTGGGGGATGTGGGAGAGCAGCAGCTCTGCTGGGAAATCCCAGGGAGATCCTGGGTCAGCACAACCATCCCTGTTCCCATCCCTGGAGGAGCCCAACAGAGTAGTGGGGTGTCTGTCCCCACCAGGCTGGAGCATTTTTCCACCTGGCTTTTTACTTTTTTGTCTAATTCTGTCTTTGCACAAACCAGACTAACGTTTTCATTTGCTGCAGCTGAACGGAGGATCCACATCTTCATCTCACAGCGACCTGCAGAGCCCTGGCAAGGAATCAGAGGTAAACCCCCAAACACTGCCCCTCCCTTTTACACCCTGGTGTGGGTACAAACCTGCCTTGTGGTGCTGTGTATCAAAATGTTCTCAGTTTGTTTCCCAGGCTTAGGTTCGCTTGTATCCACCCAGCAGCCAAAATCCAGAGTTTTCTCTCATCCCCTGCACTGTGGAAGGATAAATCCTTCAGGGTGGACACATAACTCCTTCAGGTGGCTGATTGAGGGCTCGGGACTCTTGGGGTGATGTTCCTTTCCCTTTGTCCTGGGGACAGAACAGAACAGCTCGTGGGGGTCACGTGGCCTCTCCCATCAGCAGCAGATGCTCCATGAGGGGATGAGTTTTGGCAGGGTGTGAACCCTTGTCCCTTGGGGCATGGTGACCTCAGGGAGGAGGTGGCTCTGCCCCAGATGTCCAGGGGTAATGGCAGCAAGTTCATTGTCCCCTTGTTGGACAGTGACTCCTGCTTGAGCAGATTGAAAGGAGGTGTGAGATGAAAGGATGTCTGCAGAGTTTGGGGAGTTTAAGTGTAGCTCCGGGACTGGAGGCTGGGAAGGTGGGAGTAGCAGAGCTGGGAGGCTCAAGTGCTGCTGCCCAGGACCCCAAGGCAGGCAAAAATTCAAAAAAGCCAAATTACTTTTAATTTGGAGCACAGTGAATTTATCACTGTTTTTAAAGGAGCTGCTCAGGATGGGATTTGGTGACTGGCAGGGCTGGGGGGATTTCTCTGGAGGAGCCTGGATCAACACCTCAGTGAAGGGGCAACCAAAAGTCAACACAAGGCACAGATTGCTATTCTGAGGTATTATTGATTTAGCAGGTTTTCTTCTCTTAAAATAAGAAGTAGGGGATTTGTAAAGGGCTCAATAATTATCTGTAGCATGAGGTTCTCCTAGAAATAGAGGAATGTCTCCCTGCAGGTGCTCTGTGGGGTCTCTGCTCTGCTGTCCCCTGCCCCAGGACATTTGGGAATGGGAATCTGGCAGCAGCAAGTGCTCACAGGGCCTGTCTGAGCACCCCCAGCCTCTGTGGGACACCAGCTGTGTCCGAGCTGTGGCCAAACGCCTGCAGTCTGGCATCTCCATTTCTCTCTGAGCATTAAATAATACATGTCCTGCTCCAGTGGCTGCTGCCTTTGGAAAACCAGGCTGTGTCCCTGTGGTGGGCACAGCCATTCCTCCCCTGGAGCCAATTTTGGGCTCTTTCAGGGGTTACTGCATGAGAAGTTGGAGTCCCCCGGGTGGAAAAGCTGGAAAAGTGGTCCCAGTGCTCGAGCACAGAGAGATTCCTCCCCCAGAGCCACTGCTGGGCTGTTTCAGGGCTTGCTGTGCCACCTCTGTGTTAGAAACCAGAGTCCTGGGGCTACTGGGGGGGTTGTCTGAGCTCAGTTTGGGTCAGCCTGCCTTTGTTAAACCACCACAAAGGCAGAGCTGTTATCTCGCAGCGCTGGTGGAAGGCCCTGCCCATGGTTATCAGCAGGGTTTGTGCAATCATTATTTTGGAGCTGGGCATGAGCGGTGGGGCAGCAGTGCCAGCAGGAAAACTTTGGAATGTTTCCTTGAAGCTGAAGGTCTCCCCTCTGTGTTTGCCCACTCCTGACACGAGTGCAGCCCTGCAGCTCCTGGTTCAGCTTCCACCCCACACCTCCCTGGGCACTTCCAGCCTGCCTGGCTCCAGGCAGAAAGCAGAAGCTTTAGGTTGTGCCCATGATGGAGCTGCTGGTGGTGCTTCGCTGGCCTGTGGGGTTTGAGGGGCTCAAAGACCCCAACAGGGGAGTAAGAGTGGTTTGGTCAGGACAGTAACTGCTCCCTGAGGGATGTGATGATGATGTGGAGCTGCAGCACCACGGGGGTCAGAATTGGTGGATTGGGGTGCCTGGGGTTTCTACCTGGGGACACGTTGCTGCAGTGGCTGCAGAAAGAAGAGTTAAATGTGGGGATCGGTCACAGGTTGGACTCGATGGTCTTGGAGCTCTTTTCCAGCCTCAGTGATTCTGGGATTCGGTGAGATGCCTCTCCAGGGTGGAACGCTGTGGGACACCATGTCCATGTGGGGATCTGTGGGGGTGACTCCTGCTCTCCTTCCCCACACAGGACGGAGACGGGGACAAGAAGGACCCGTTTGAGGAGAGCGGGCTGAGCCTGAGCCCCACGGCCGCCGAGGCCAAGGAGAAGGTGAGGGCCAAGCGGGTGAAGAAGCGAGCGCCGCAGATGGACTGGAACAAGAAACGGGAGATTTTCAGCAATTTCTGAGCCTGGCTGGTGGCTGCCACCACCGCCCTCCTCCCGCCCAGCCCGGACGTTCTGAGGTGCCTACGCCCTGTCCTTCGGTGTCCACGTGAGATGCTTTGTGCTCTGCTCTTCACTGGTTGCTTTTACAAGGCGTATTTTAAAGCCCTTTTTATTTTTATTTTTTATTATTATTATTATTGTTGTTATTATTATTATTGTTGTTACTCACCAGCGATTCTCATAAGACAAATGTGACCAAAGCTCCTTTTTTTTTTGCTTGCTCTTGAGCCCGGCTCTGGCTGCCCGCCGTCCCCCTGTTCCTATGAGAAAGGACTGGAAGAATTTTAACTCTTGTTTCCTGAATCATGTAGGCTTCTGTTACTTCTTTTTTAATTTTTTTTTTTTTATTTGGGGTGTTTGTTTTGGTTTTGGGGGTATCCCAGACTGAGCCCCATGGGATGCTCTGTGCCCCTGTGCAAACATCTCACGGCTCGTGGCGGGTGCCCACGGGGTGGGGTGTACCTGGCATCCCCTCCTTGGCACCCCATGTCCAGCATTAGCTGATCCCACGATGGAAAATGGACTGTGGCTGGAAATGGCTCCTGTTGGCTTTGCTGTTGAAGAGAAAACGTTTGTTTTTTTTGTTGTTTTTTGTTTTTTTTTTAATCAAGTCCCATATGTTTCCAGTTAGTTTAGGAACTTCCCTCCCACCAGCAGCTCCTGCCCCGGCAGTAAAAGCCCTTTTTTTTTTTTTTAATCCTGCAGAGGGAGAGGGCAGGATTTAAAACCCAAGCCCAGCACAGCCCTCCCCACCTGCAGGCATGGAAGGCAGGGAGGGGGCCGGTCCTGCCTCGCGGCGCACGAAGACGAGAGACACGAGGTGCTCTTTGGACAGGCCTGGAAGGGAGGACAAGGCAGCACCTGCTTCCAGGGGGAATGGGGGGCTGCAGGCTCGGGGTTGGATAGCGGGGCTGGGCTGGGGCTGGAGCGTGTCTGGCTCCCACCTGGGCTGGGATTTGGTGCCTCCAGCCCCTGAGTGTGTCTTGCCATCGGAGGGGCATCCTCCAGAGCCGTGGGTCTCCGTGGGGCTGGAGAAGAAGCTGGCAGTGGTGTGATGGAATGGGCAGTGGCTTTGGCGTTCTGGGGCCTCCTTCTGTATCTTTAAAGCATTACAGATTAAGGCCATTTCGGCTCTTTATGACCTGCCTCTGGCTGTGAGGGAGGTGCCTCAGCTGAATGCAGCGCTCTCAGGCAGCAGAGCTGTGTTACCAGCGCAGTGTCCGGCTGGGACAGGGCTGTCCCGCTCCCTCCCACGCTCCAGCAGCAATCCCAGCCCGGGCTGGGAAGGGACTGGGCACAGCAGGACAGGGGAGCACAAACCCACTTTTGCCAGCTGCAAGCAAACAGCAGCAATCAGCTGGCTATCAGTGACTTACAAACAGAGCTGTGATTGTGCCCTGCCTCGCTCCAGCGCTGCTGAGGTGAAAGCCCTCAGGTTAGTCAGTGTGCTGTGGAGGTGGGAATGGCTCTGTGTGTACTTCCTAAGGTATGTCCAAAATCTGGAGCTAAAAGGTGCCTTATACCATTCTCTGCTCTCCTCAGCAGCAGGCTTGGGCTCAGCACGGCATGTTTGGCTTCCCCATGGGGAGCAAGCTGATGCCTGTGGCTCTTTGCTGCTGGCAGGAGAGCATGGAGAGCCTCAGGGGTGCAGATGAGTTCTCTTTAGGAAAGTTATCTTTTAGGGTTGTGGATGGGCTGAACAGGTGGCAGACAATGACTTTGGAGAAGAACTGGTGCAGGTGTTTGGCTGTCAGCGACAGGCAGTGGGATCAGGGGGCATGTGGAGAGGTTGCCTCCCCTCAGGGCTCTGCCATTAAGACACCTCTTCCTTACCCCTCCTCAAGTTACCAGCTCTCTTTTTGGCCCCCAAAATAGGATCTTCTCTCAATGGGTAATGTTTGGAAGGAGCCCTTTTTCATGGTGTGCTCGTTGCTTCCCGTGCCCGCATCGCCAAACCCCGGCAGTGCCCGGGCTGCACAGGGCAGAGCGTTCCCAGGACACCCTGATACAGCCCAGAGAGCAAAGGCCTCTTGTAAATACCCCATTTCTCATCCAAGACTGCTGTAGTTGAGGTGGGGGGAGAAAAAAAAGAACACGTAGTTTTGAATGCAGATCAAAAGAAATCAGGTGTGCAAGCCCGTACTGATAAGATTTAAAATCTTAATCTCTGCTTAGCCCATGGAAACTGCTCCTGGTTGAAGCGTTACCCCATTCCTGACATCTTGTAGCTCGGTAGTAATTATTCAGTTCCTGTACATTTAACTTGGAAAAAAAAAAATCAATTAAAGCATAAGGCTGTCAGCTGCATTGCAAAACCATAATGTACACTGTAATGTCAGTAATAAACTTGGTCTCCCATGTACCCAGGACTTATCTGCTCCTTCCTCAGCTGCTGCAGGGAACTTCAGAGCGGAATTGTAGCCGCCTTTAGCACATTATAAACTTTGCTTCCTCCCTGGCCCGTTTAAAGAGGAGCTGAAATTATTCCTTTGAAGCTCCACAATGAAGTCAGCACTGCCCTTTCTTTGAAGAACAAAACAGGGGTGGTGGTGTCCCTTCTGGCAGCTCCTGAGGACACAAGCCTGGCTCCTGTGGCCACTGTAACCCTTGCTGGTGCACTGGCTCATGTGTTCCTGTGTGACCCCTTGCTCTTCTGCTGCCAGGACCCAAAGGCCACTTGTCCAGGCAGCGATCACCTCTGGTGCTGGCTCAGGAAGGCTTCAGCTGGACTTTAAACTCACAGAATCTCTGAGGTTGGAAAAGCCCTCCAAAACCATCCAGTCCCCCCTGTGCCTGATCCCCACCTTGTAACCCCAGCCCAGAGCACTGAGTGCCACATCCAGTCATTCCCTGGACACCTCCTGGGATGGGGACTCCACCACCTCCCTGGGCAGCCCCTTCCAATGCCTGACAACCCTTCCTGTGAAAAAATTCTCCCTGATGTCCAAACTGAACCTCTGCTTGAGGCCGTTTCCTCTTGTCCTGTTGACACACCTTGTTGTGGCAGAGCCCCTGGCAACCCGGGCTGGCGAGTGGCTGTCAGGTGAGTACTGCTGCTCTCTGGCAGGGCTGGTTGCCATGGTCTCAGCTTTGCTGAGGTCACCCACGCCCTCCTCCCCCTGCCCCGTGCCACACAGACGCCAGCAAAACCCGTGGGTGCAAAAAAAAGCTCCCACCACCTTTATTAAATGTGTATTTACAAGCAGCAGCGAGTCCCTGAGGACAAAGCTTCTCTCTACAGTGACTCAGTGTGGCACAGCTGGGCCCTGCTGAGGCATTCACACAGGCTGGAGCCTCCAGCACTGGCACAGCAGGGCTGCTGCACTCTCCAAGCCCCGTTCTCCGCTCGAGAGCCGAGCTGTCGCCAGCAGCTGCTCCCTCCCGAGGTGCTGAGCTGGCTCCAGCAGCTCCTGTTCCCTGCAGTCACACAGCCAGCCCCGTGCAAGGCCCAGCTTTACCAGGGCTCTGCTCAGCCCAAGCAGCTTTGTGGCTCTCCAAAGGCTGGATGATCCCTCAGCGCCTCTTGGCAGCTGGGCAAATGTCCTGATTGAGGCACTGGCTGCAGCGAGGGTTCACAGGCAGGCAGGTCTGCTGGCCAAAGCCCACCAGGAGCCAGTTGATCTCCCTCCAGAGATCCCTGCAGTGAGAGGAGAAACACGAGCATTCCTATACAGCTGCTCTGAGGGGTTTAGAGAGCAGCCTGTGCTGTTTGAGGATCCCTTTCCCCTACTGCCTCTTCTTCCTGGCTTCCCCAGGAGCCTGGAGGCAACTCCCAGCCGTTCCTGATCCCTGCTAGGAACAGCCCTCCCAACCTTTCCAGATCCTGCCGGTCTGGGTGGGAGCAAAGGACAATGACACCGAGTGCCTGTGGTCATTCCCTTGTGCCAAGGCACGTGCCAGGTGAGGAGATGTCCCGGAGTACCTGTCAGCTGGTGTTTGAAAATTAAACATCAGTGAAGGCCAGAATTCAGCCCTGGGCTGATACTGCTGTGGCCTTTAGGCTCAGCAAGGTCCTGGGTGGAAAAGCACAGGGTAAACTTGGCAGGGCAAAAATCAGGGATCAAGAACTCCAGATGCACTAATGGTGACTGGTGCATCTGACATCCAAGCAGTTGAGATGCTGCTGCTGCTGCAGCTCTCTAGGAGAGGAGAAACACGTGCAACTAGTCCCTGGAAAGAGGAGGGTCCCAAAATGCAGTCACTGAAAATGCTGGGAGCAGGATTGTGTGCAGCCACGGTTCCTGCAGCCTCACCTGGGCAGCCAGTCCTCCAGTGCCACCCGAGTCTCCTCGGGATACTTGGTCTCCTTCTTCACCCACTTGAGCCTGTTGGCGATCCTGTGCACGTGGGTGTCCACAGCTGGGGAGGGAGAGCCCAGAGTTTAGGTGGGGCAGACACACCTGAACGGAGAGAGCACAGCCAAGAGCTGCCTGTCACAGCCCACCAGGCCCAGGGCCCTGCAGGGCTTCCCCTGCAGGCAGCAGGAACGGGCAGGTGGAATGGGAGAGGAGGGGAGGGGAGACTCACTCGAAGAACAAACGTGTTGTTTTCCTCCCAGGCCCAGAGCCAAAAGCATTTGGGATGGATATCTCTCCCCACGCTCACACAATCCGAGCCAGCCTCTCTCCAAAGGTTCCCCTGCCCCAGTGGAGCAGGCACAGGGCAGCCTGTCCCCCATTCCCTTCCTCCCTCCGTCCTCATCCTCCCGGGGTTTCAGCTGATGTTGCGCAAATTGCAATCTCTGCCCCTTCGTTTACTTACCCAGATGGAAAACACATTTCATAATACCCACCAGCACAGGAGGGTTTGGGAGGCTTAAACGCGTGTTTATAAAGTGCTTTGAGCTAAAAAGCTCTGAATGCAAAGTGTATTATTGTTAGATCAGCAGTGATAAACCTGTCTCTAGGGCTAATTGGGCAAAACTCAGGAAATTGCTGTAAACAGGAAGACTAAGCCTTGCTTCCTAAATCAAAACTGAGCACACAATTATTTGGAAAACACTTGGCTAGTTTGGCTGCCTCTGAACTTCCCTCCCCCACAGCAGGGAGAACAACAGACCCCAAGGGCTGTCAAATGTAGAGCAAGAGCCATGGTTTGTCCAGCTGATGGTCCCCGGTGGGGCTGCAGGATCCAGCTCCTGCCCACGCCGGCCTCCAGCACTCACTCATCGGGTGACACCACTCCTGGCTTTCCCAGGGCTCTTCCATTAAGCAGCAAATCAGTTTGGAATATTAATCTGTCCCCAGGGACCCCAGGCTGGGACCTGCAGGTGACCTGTGCCAACAGCTCCCTGGGCACAGCTCTGCCCCTCCTGCACTCGCTGCTGGACAAACAGGGTAAGTCTGGAGCATCTCTGAGCTGAGGGGAGACTGCAGGAGCTGGGCCTGGTTACTGTGGAGGAGAGAAGGCTGAGAGGGGATCCCATCAATCCATACAAATGTCTCCAAGGGGTGCCAGAGGATGGTGCCAGACTCTGCTCACTGAGTGCCAGTGACAGGACAAGGAGTGATGGTGGCCACAAACTAAAACACAACAAGTTTCATCTCAACAGGAGGAAGAAGTCTGCATGGAGGGCGGCAGAGCACTGGAACAGCTGCCCAGAGAGGGTCTCTAAAGACATTCCAACCCCAGCTGATGAACTGAAGGGATGCTACCAGGGTCCTGGAGCAATGGATCAGGCAGGATTTAGGAGAGGAATGGGAAAAACACAGTCCAACCTACCTATCCCAGACACACTGTCCCAGGCAATGTTCATGGCCAAGTGGGCCATTTTGGGCCCAACCCCTGGCAGCTGCACCAGCTCCTCCACAGTGCTCGGGATGTCACCCCCGTATTTCTGCTTCAGGATGGCTGTCGTCTGCTTTATGTACTTCACCTTGTTCTGGAAAACCAAGGGGAAAGGCACAAAATCCAAGCTGCCCTCCAATCCAGGGCAGAAAGGGACAAGAAAACAAAGCATTCCCGAGCATGTTACAGGTGAGGCCACACATGGGAGTTGTGGAGGGGAGACAGATCCTTCATTTCTGCTTGGAATTAAAATGCTGGGAGCTGGTAGCTCCAACCTCCCTGCAGGCCCTGCAGCCAACCCCCTCATCTTGCTGGGGATGCAGAGTGCCAAAGCTGGTGTAAAATGCAGCCTGACCCCAGGGGAAAGATCCCCCCCAGGGAAGGGCACCCAGGCTGAGTCCCAGCGCGGGGGCTCCTCTGTGTCGTGATCCCACACTCACCCTCCAGAACCCCACGGGATAGATGATCTGCCCCAGCGTGGCATCGTCCATCTGCAGGACGCTGTCGACGGTGAGGCCGCGCTGGCGCAGGCGCAGCATCGCGGCCGACGTCACCTGGTCCTTGGTCTGGCTGGACAGCATCAGCGACAGCAGCACTTGGTAGCGCATGACCTGGGGGAAGGGAGGCTGTGAGACCCCCTGGGATCTCCAGAGCCACCTCCAGGGCTCGGCTCTCCCATCCAGCACCATCCGCAGTGCAGAGCAGGACGTGTTCCTGCCCTGGTTCGGCTGTACCCGCCCGCAAGAGACTGGAAGGGTGCAAGAGGAATAATCCAGAACCTGGATAATTGCATCACACGATACAAGGAGAAAAGGAACACCTTCCATCTCAGCTGTCAGCATCCATGAAAGGGCAGGGAGCAGCTCTGTCTGCTGGGATCTCACATCCAGAGACAGCAGTACTGAGCCACAAAGGGCCAAAGCTTTTCCTGCGGATGGGATTCTCAGGAGACCCCACAGGATGCACAAGTAGGAATGCCCAGTGACTTTTTGTGCAACTTCTGCTCAAAGCAGCTTTTGAGAATCCCATCCCTCTCCCACTAGGCTTCAGTAGGAACTGGGCATCTGGCTCCAGTGAGCTCCTTACGGAACCAAATCTGCAGATCTGTGATGACAGAGACTGGGAGATTAAGGATAAGCCCAAAGTTCCTCTGCTGCTGCCCCACAATATTTAGCCAGGCCATTCACCTCCTATTTCCCAGTTATTTTTCTCCAGATGTGATTCTGTCCCCACCAGAACAAGGAGGATGATGCAACTAACCTGGAATGACCCAGGATAAAATGGGACACAATCCTTTCTCCAGCTCTCTTACAAAGTTTATAAAACCACAGGTGCTCCAGGAAAATTCCCTGAGTGCATGGAAGTAGGATGATCTCTGAGTACCAGGAAACGGTGTGAGGAGCTGAGGGTTACAGCATCCACTGTTTCTTGGAAGCAACGACCCCGCTTCCCTAGGGAAGAGGAGTTATTTCCGTGTGCTGCACCGTTCCCCTGGCCCCACAGCTGCCAGCCCACATGGCTGTGGAGCGTGTGACACTGTCCGGATCCGGGGTCAGAGCTCATCCTTCTCCCCAGGGATCCAAGCCCATGGCATGATGCCAGCAGCAAGGACAACATTCCATGTGCTGAGGCTGTGCAGCTGTGTCTTCCAGACCCCTCCTTCTGAGCACAGCAGGTCCTGCTGCTCCTCCAAGCCTGCCCATGGGTGATCCCCCCTTCCCACTCCAGTGCCGAGCACAGAGCACAGCCCTGCAGCCCCAGGTCCCACTGTCCCTTTGTTTTTTGTACTGATGTCAACAGTCCCCTCGGAGGGAGGTGACATCTGTGTGGCCTTTGTGTTCCTAGGCTTGGGGAGCACGGAGCCATCCCATCACCGCCCTTCCTTCCAACCAGTATCCCTTAACAGTGGATCATGAGAGGGGAGGAGGCCACCCTACAGAGGTTTTTAAGGGAAAAAGGGACATGGCTTCATGCCATGCCAGACTGCTCCAGAAGACAGTACTCACATCCATGACCTCCTGTGGGACCAACCCCAGCCCAGAGTCCTGACCCACCCCGTGTTTATTTTTCTGTTCTGGAAATATCCCAAGCGGGACAACATCCAGGGGCAACATGAGGAGAAGGGAGGCCGGGGTCGTGTCTTCCTGTGCCTGATGGAGTAGGCAGCAGGATGCTGTTCCCTGGGGAGGTGCTGTTACCTGTGGAGGTGCACTGCTGTCATAGCACTTGTCCACTCCCATCTCATCCACAGGAGCATCTCTGCTCCTCCTCATCTCCCGGATGCGCTCCAGCTGCTCCCGCCAGTCCCTGGGCTCCCAGCGTGGTCTCTGGGGCTCAACACCATCCCCCTGCCCAGGTTCATAGGCAATGGCGATGTTCTTCCTCCTCCTGCTGCGCCTCGGCATGCTGGGGGTGCCATGGATCTGGCTGGCTGCAAGGGATGGGAGAGAGATTCCAGGCTTGGGGAAAGGTGCCTTTGTCTCGCACAGAGCCCAGTGACGGCCCCAGTGTGCCACCAACCACCCAGGGGAGCCTGACCAGGGCTGAACTCACCGTCCCCATAGTGCCAACACAGTGGCAATACCTCACACCCCCCTAGCCAGCCCTGCCCAGAGCCAGCACGGGACAAGGGAGGGCTGGAAGGACCTGGGAGACAGGTGACAACAGGTGACAACAGGTGACAACAGGTGACAACAGTGGGGTCACGTGCCACACTGTGGGGACACAAACACACCCGGGCTGATGGAGGTGCATCCCCAGGCCCTCTCCCAGGACCAGCCACCATCCCGGGCTCCGAGAGAGACGTGTGACAAGGACACCCAGCCCCTGTCCCAGCGGGACCCTCACTGCCCCTGCTGCAGCCCCAAGCCCCGTACCCGGCACGGGTCGCCATCAGCCCCGATCCTCCCACGAGAAGCCCCGATGTCCCCCTTTCCCTACCCTCGATCTCTCCCTCTGCCATAATCCCGATCCCCCCGATCTCCCCTTCCCATAACCCCGATCCCCCCGATGTCCCCCTCTCCCATAACCCCGATCCCCCAGCCCCATAACCCCGATCCCCTCGATCCCCTGTCCCCAGCCCGTACCCCCGCTGCCCCCGGCCGGGCCGAGCCGCCTCAGCCCGGCCCTGCCCGCACACATGGCGGCCCCGCGAACTACCGGGCCCGGAGCGCACCGGGGCCGCCGGAACGGGCGGGACTTCCGCGGGGGCGGCACCGGGGCCGGGGGCCGGAGCGGAGCGGGCCGGGGGCGGTGGGGCCGGGCCGGGGCCGGGCCGGGGCCGGGGGTGAGCGGCGGGCCGGGGGCGCTGCCCGGGCCGGGGGGAGCGGGGGGCTTAGGGGGAGTGTGGGGGCAGCCCCCGGCGGGGATGTCCGCGGTGTGTCCTCGGTGTCCGCTGTGAGAGAACCCCCGGTGTGTGTTGGGGTGGGGGCAGCAGTGTGTACCCCCGGTGTGTGTTGGGGTGGGGGGGCCGAGGTGTTACCCCCGGTGAGTGTTGGGGTGGGGGGCCCCCATTGTGACCCCCGGTGTGTGTTGGGGTGGGGGCTCACGGTGTGACCCCCGGTGTGTGTTGGGGTGGGGGGCAGCGGTGACCCCCGGTGTGTGTCCCTAGGGGTTTGTGCCATGTCCCGGGGTGGTGGGAGGGGGATGTGGCATGTCCGGGCTTGTTTGGGAGCATGGGGCGACAGTGTGCCATGGCCAGGGGTGTGTTAGGGGCTGGGGGGAAGGGGGGGTCCCCGAGGCGGTGGGCGAGGCTGCGGTGTGACCCCTTGAGGCTGGGGATGGTGATGTGTCCCTGGGGGTGGTGGGTCTGGGACCCCAGTGTACCTCAGGATGATGGGCTGGGGGCTGCTGTGTCCCCAGGGACGGTGGGTTTGGGGTCATGGTGTGTCCCTTGGGATGGTGGGCTGGGGGTCATGGTTTGTCCCTTGGGATGGTGGGTTTGGGGTCATGGTGTGTCCCTTGGGATGGTGGGTTTGGGGTCATGGTGTGTCCCTTGGGATGGTGGGATGGGGGTCATGGTTTGTCCCTTGGGATGGTGGGCTGGGGGCCGCAGTGCCCCCCACCAAGGGGGGGTGTTTTGTCTCCTGGTGACACAGGGGCTGTGTGTTGTCCCCTGGGATGCTGGGACAGGCTCTGTGGTGTGTCCTGGGAGCACCAGTGATTGCTGTGCCCAGGGTAGGGGGGAGGCTGTGGGGCATAGCTGGGGCTGTGTAGGGGCCTGTGCCCAGGGCAGGGTTCTGGGGTCCCCAAGGGGCTGCAGGTTGGGGGGAGACAGTTTCTGAGGGTATCACTGTAATGGCTGTGCTTGTTCTCGCCCTCCTCTTCCTCTTGCCGTGTCAGCACTTGGATGTTCCAGCCCTCAGATTTGTAAGTCCTTCCTCACATCTGCTGTGCCCACATGTACTGTATAGCACTTGGCCACTTTGGGCTGGGAACAGGCATCGAGCTCACACCCTCCAAAAAGTGTGTGTGTGTTTGATTATGCTTCACAAATCAGCTTGTGTGGTGGGGCTGGGCATTCAGAGCTCCCAGAAATGGCACCCCAGAGTTCCACATTCCCCCGGGGAGCTGCAGGATGGAGATGCTGAAGGCAGGAACAGCACAGGCTCCTCGCTGTTTTCTCGCTGTTGGGCTTCTCCCAAGTTTGAAAAGGCTTCAGACAACACCAGAGCTGTTTGGAAAAGCCATGGTGTGATGCTGTTGTTGGGGTTGTCTTGCTTAAACATTCTCCTGGGGCCTCCCTTAGCAGAACCCTGTTCTGTGTTTGCAGGGCCTCGGTGCTTGGCAGCAATGGCAAAGCCGCAGAGCAAGGATTCCGGACTGAAGGAGAAATTCAGGAACCTCCTGGGGCTGGGAACATCCAGGGGAAGCTCCAAGACATCGGAGGGCAAGCAGACAGAGTTTATCATCACTGCAGAAATACTCAAGGTGTGAGAAGTGAGCAGGGTAAAGGTGGGGACAGTGCCTGGGACACCTGAGCTGAGGGATCAGGAGGGCTTGCTCCTTCTCCTTGCTCTTTTGGCACACAGTCACTCTTGGATCATTCCCCTTCCTGATCTCTCAGCTTGCTCTCTAGTGAAATGGGTGTAAGAATCACCTACTTTGCAGCTGCAGCATCTCAGTTATCCAGTGTTTGAATATTTTGGAGATACTCGATAGCATGGTGTTGTCTCACATCAGGTTACAAGGTGTTTCCCTGTTCCCCTCTTTTCCCTGCTCTGAGCCCAACAAAATTTCTGTGGTGGCATTTTGCACAAGCTGGGAACTCTTTCTGTTTTATAGAAACCTTACAGTTCTGTGGAAAGTAAAAATAAAATAATTGAGTCCAGTAATTGGTGCAGCAAGTCTGTAAGTAGAACAGTTGGCACACAAGGAGGAAAATACAAAAAGGAAGAAGGAGGCCAGAATTCCTTCTCCCCTTGGAGAAAGGGGTGTTTCTGGTAGGATAAACTGTTGGCTTATTTCTCCATTTCTTTCCAGGAACTGAGCATAGAGTGTGGATTGAGTAACAGGATACGAGCAATCGGTCAGATCTGTGAAGTGGCAAAAACCAAAAAAATTGAAGAGGTGAGTTCCAGAGTAAGAACTGAATTCCAGAGTGAGTAACTGAAGAGGTAAGTTCCAAGAGTATTGGAAAGATGGAAATTTAAGCAGCAGCTTTTAATGTACCGTGAGAGGCTCCTGAAGTTTTGACTGCCTTTTAAAATTGACAGTCCCAGGGGCTGGTTTGTACTGTCCAGAACTGTAAAAGGAAATGAGTCTTGTCCAACCCACCAGCTCTGGAGCAGAGAGGATGGAGCTGATGGGCTTTGTGGACTGACTGGAGGGAGAACACTGTGAATATTCAGGGCAGTTCATGAAAGATGATGTTAAGAGGGGTTTTCTATCTCCTTCTGCCTGCTAATAAGCAGCCTCAAACTGTTTTTGAACTCATCTTGTAGTTGGGTGAAGGTTTCTGCACAACTCTTCACACTGAAGTGAGTGAATGAGGAACTTCAGTTCCTGGGGTGCAACTTGTCACGCCGGGACAGGATTTGGTGTCCCATGGGGTTCATCCCTGCATTCATTCATTGCCATAACTAATGACTGACCTACTGGCTGAAGATCCCAGGGAGAGCTGAGCTTTCCTGCTGTGTCCTGTGTTTGCAGCACGCAGTGGAGGCGATCTGGAAGGTGGTGGCTGACATGCTGCAGCCGGAGCGTCCGGCCGAAGCCAGGCACGCTGTGCTTCACCTGCTGAAGTCGATCGTTCAAGGACAGGTGAAAACAACCAGGCTGTGGAAGAAACACTGGCTTAAACTGGGGTTTGTGCAGAAGGAGGGATGTAAAAAATACTGGGTGTCCCCTTTTCTACAAAATTTTCGTATTTCTTATTTTTGGCCGTGCTTCGTAAATGGGAAGAGGAAGTGTTTTAATTTAAGTCTTGGTTTGACCTCATAGCAGAACTTTTCATACAACTCATAGAAAGCTCTTCTGGTTTGGGGCAACATTCTTGAAAAAGAGGAAATAATTTGGGTGAAGTTCAGCATAATTCAGCAAATTTTACATGGTCTCTGCCCAGACCTTCTAGTCCCAGTCTGCAGCTGGTTTTGATGTTTCAGCATGTCAGGTATCCAAGAGGCTCTGGGTGAGAGACTTTTCTAGCCTGGCCAAGTTCAGCATACTGTGAATTCTTCAGATTTCACAATGTGCTGCACAAACACGAGGCTGGATTAACTCAAAATTGTAGTTTTCAGTGTTCTATAAAAGCAGGGGTGGATGCTTATGAAAAGAATAGGCATCGATTCAATAAAAAAATACCATTTCAAGCATGAAGATTACTGATGTAAACCTTGATAATGTCCAGGCCTTAACCCCCTCCCTTTTTTTTTCTTGAAAGGGTGAGAGATTAGGGATCCTCAGAGCCCACTTTTTTAAGGTTATTAAGGACTATCCCTCCAATGAAGACTTGCACGAGCGGCTCGAAGTGTTCAAGGCTCTGACGGAGAATGGACGATACATCACCTACTTAGAAGAAGAGCTGGGTGAGTATTGTCCCTCCCCCCACCCCAGTTTGGTGGGAATGAGTCAAAGGACAGACAACCAGTGATAAGACAAAAAGGCAGTGATATCATTTCTGGGCAGAAAGCATGTTGTAACAGGCTTTTTTTCTTCCTTCAGCTGATTTTGTGCTGCAGTGGATGGATGTTGGTTTGACTTCTGAGTTCCTCCTGGTTTTAGTGAACCTGGTGAAATTCAATAGCTGCTATCTGGAAGACTATGTAGCTGACATGGTCCAGTAAGTTGATTTTTTAACTTGTATGTGCTTATTCTTGGTAAATTACAGGAGAAAGTTGCAGACCAGTGTAAAGAATTTTTTTCATCCAGTCTGGATTATTTTCATTCCAGGCCATACCTGACATGTCTGACAAATATTTGATTTTCAGTTCTTCCAGTGTCCAGATCTGTTCTAGCTTACCTAAATGTGCTTTCCCTATTTCATGGGGCAGACCTGGTTGCATTGCTTAGTCTCACAAAGGGCCTGTGCTGTTGCATTAGTACAGACCTGCTGAGTTGCATTGAAGTGCCACTTTATAAAGAGGTTGTAGTGCTCAGTGTCTCAGAGAGTGTTACCAACATTGCCACAGGAAGGGGAATGATGAGTTAAATAACATGGCAATTAACCTGTCTGTTTTGGCTCTTTGTAATTTGCCTAAAATCATATGAAGCAAGCAATTAAAATTAAATGTTCTCTCCTAACAGCAAGATCTGCCTCTTGTGCATTCAGACTTCATCATCTGTGGACATAGAGGTCAGTGGTTTGTGTCTCTTTCTGTACTTCAGAATTCTTTGAAATTCTTTATGGCTTCTGCAAACAGATCATCAGGCTCTTGGTTTATTCTCATCTTTCAAGAGAGCTGATACAACATTTTAGTATTTGTAAGCCATTGGATCTCACACACCAATAATAATTTTATTTATTTTAAACCAAACAGAGCATTGATCAATTCGACAAGTGAATCAATTTTTCAACAGTGCTTTTTAGTAAGAAAAAAACCCCCAAAATGCCTTCATTCTTTTTTGACTCCCAGAGGATTTTGTGGGTGCACATTTAACCTGCTTTATTGGTAGAGAAATGCATGACCATTTTGTCTTTCCCTTTCTCAAAGATTTCCTTGCAAGTCCTCGATGCAGTTGTTTGCTACAACTGCCTGCCATCAGAGAACCTGCCCGTGTTTATCATCACCCTGTGCCGTACCATCAACGTGAAGGAGCTCTGTGAGCCCTGCTGGAAGGTCAGAGCCTCCTGCCTGTTTTGTTTTTTTAGTGGATTCGCAGTTTTGGCCTCGCGGATGAAGTTGTCAGTTGTGCCTGTGCACATCTGCTGTCAATTTCAGTTTGGTTTTAAGGGTAAATTAAAAATTGCTGAAGAATTAATGGATCAGCATGCTGTTAGTGTGAGTCCTGCCACGTCCGTGGGGTTCACCCCTGGGTTCCTCTCAGCTGATGTGTCGGGTTTCTGTCGTGGCACGGAAAAGGCTGGACACGTTTATTTACCAAGCACAGCACAAGGGGCCAGCAAAATGCACGTTTAGGCACTGAGTGTTTTAACAGTTGGGTATTCAGGTGTTTCTCTTTGAATCTGCAGCTCATGCGCAACCTTTTGGGAACTCATTTGGGACACAGTGCCATCTACAACATGTGCAGGATCATGGAAGACAGGTAAAGGAGGGAAAATCCCTCACAAACCTGAGGAACTCAGTCTTTTTGAATTTAATTTTCCTCTATTTAGGGTTGTGGTGGAGGATTTGGGGCTTTTCATGTTTGTCAACTGCTGTGCGAGGCCCTGATGTGTAACAGCTGGGAATTCCTGTCGGGGCAGTGCGTGTTGCTGTTGACTTTGTGTGTTCCAGTAATTGTGGCATGGTCTGAACTTGCCTTCCCTGTGTTCCCAGAGCCTACATGGCGGATGCAGCGCTGCTGAGAGGGGCTGTGTTCTTCGTGGGGATGGCTCTGTGGGGCGCTCACCGCCTCAATTCCCTCAAGAACTCCCCGACATCGGTGCTGCCTTCCTTCCTCAAGGTAGGATGGGATGCTGGGGGAACTTGCAAGTCAGTTGTACAAATTTAGAACGAAAAATGTGGCCCCTTTCACCAGAGATCTCTGTAGGCCCAGAAAATAAGGAGAAATTGGATGTGGGGTGAAGCAGGGACAAGCAGTAAAACAAGAGGGTTTAAGTTTGATGCTGAGGCCTCCTCCTGGAATACCTTTTTTGGCTAGAAAAGCAAAGTCTGAATTCTTTTGAGCAAATATCTACATTGTGGGTACTTTAGCTTAAAAAAAATTAAAAAAACCCAACAATTTTCACTCTTTCCAGCATGTGGTACAAAAAGTAAGGGACAGTGTCTTCAGGGGCAGCTTCAGAGCTCTTAAAACTTCCTCATCCAAGTGCCTCAAGCAGGAATTACTGGCTTGAACTCCCGTGTCTGCCTGTAGGACGGGGCCGTGTTTGACATCTGAGCTACAGCTCAATGCAAGAGTGCAGAATTCCTCTTGAGAAAATGGTTCTTTGCTGCGTCCTTTGTGTGTAGGGGCTTGAATATATTTATCTCAGGCCTCCAGGCTAATTTCCTAATTAATAAGGCGTGTTTCATTTGAATTGAGAGGCTTTCTGAGCACTCCTTTCCAACTGCTGAGTGACTGAAATGCTTTGTGTCCCAGGCCATGACGTGTCCCAACGCGGTTGTGTCTTACGAGATAGTTCTGTCCATAACGCGCCTGATAAAGAAATACGGGAAGGAGCTGCAGGCTGTGACCTGGGATATCCTTTTGGACATCATGGAGCGCCTGCTGCAGCAGCTGCAGGTGGGTGTCGAGCCTGGCTTGGTGGGCTCTCATTCCAAAGGCTTTGCCGTGGATTTTTTTGCAAGTTAAACTCCTGTCTGTGCGCTCCAGCGAACGTCGAAGCTGAGGAGGCTTTAGCCCATTTCTCACTGCTGTGCTTCTCAACTGTTTGTATTTAAAATTAACACTTTCTGGCAAGGCAGAACTCTTTCAGGGGTGGTTTTATCTCTGTTTCAGAGTCTGGAGAGCCAAGAACTTAAGTCCATTGTGCACGATCTTTTGACTACAGTGGAAGAACTCTGTGAACAAAATGATTTTCATGGTTCTGAAGAGAGATTTTTTGAGCTGGTGGAAAAATGTGCTGATCAGAGACCAGTAAGGCTTTATTAATGTCCCTCTTTGTTGCCAGTTGAATCTAATCTGTTACAGCTGAAAGTTGGGAGCCTAAAATAGCAGAGGGTCAGAAAATCCCAGCAAGGATTTCCATGAGCCTTTTCTCAGGGTGGGGTTGGGAGAACGGATATATTGTGTTTGTTTATACACTAAAAGAATAATCCTTGATCTTTCCATGAAAGGAATCTTCTGTATTAAACCTGATAACATACAGAGCTCAGTCCATCCATCCTGCCAAAGATGGCTGGATTCACAACCTGCAGCTGTTAATGGAGAGGTTCTTCAGGTAGGAAATCATAACTTTGTGAACTTCTTGTATTTAAGAAGCACTTTGAAGTGTTTCTTGCCACCTTTTCATGTTAGATAATTTTGTTTTCTGGAGTTCTAACGTTCTGAAGTTCCAAGTTAGTAAATGACAGCTTAGAAGTGTGGTAGTCCCAGGGCACAGTACATGAAAGGATTTATTTAACAGGATAAAAGCTTTCCACTGAGTTATTTATGGTGCTTTTTCCCCCCCTTTATTTCCATTGGATACTATTCTAATTAGCTTAGGCAGTTGTGTTCCACTCCACAGCACTTTGTAGTTCTGACACCAAACAAGACTTTCCTGTTAAGCATCAGGATTACATATGGTTATTCAGTATTCCAGTTATCTGGTTTTGAGTTGCTGCTCCTAAAAGGGTTCTGTGCTCTAAAATATCAACATGCAGCAATAACAAACTTGTGTCTCCTCTGTGAAATGCTGCCAAAGAGCAGCTCTTCCTCAGACCAAACCATGTGTCTGGTTTCAAATTTGCTCACCAGAGCACTTGTTCTTCTGACATGTGCTTCCTAGTTTGGATTGGAAGTGGGTAAACTGCAATTACAGGTCTCCAGAAGCAGTAAAAGCTGAACTGGGATCTGAGTTACCAATAGTTCTTGAATCTGATTTTGTATATAGAGATGTCAGCTGATCTCTCACAGCTATTGTTCCAACTCTGAAGTTTCTTATTTTACTTTAAGCTTACTTTCCTTTTCCCTCTTCCCTAAGTATCAACAACCTTATTTTACTCGTTCTGAATTTGCTCTTCCCGTTTCAGGAATGAGAGTCGTAGTGCTGTTCGAATTAAAGTTCTGGATGTCCTGTCCTTTGTGCTGAGTATTAACAGACAGTTCTACGAGGTGTGTGTTTACCTGTTTCTGGTGATCACATGTGAGGGCTCAGGTGGGTGGGAAGGGCTTTGGGGAGGCTCATTTCCAGGTGGGCTCCAGGTCCCGTCTGCCGGTGGGGACCGCACAAGACTGTGCTTGAAATCTTGCACACCCAGCTGACAGCAGCAGTGTCAGGGCTCATGAAGGTCTGTCCTCTTGCAGGAGGAGCTGATAAACCTGGTGGTGATCTCTCAGCTGGCTCACATTCCAGAGGATAAAGACCACCAGGTCCGAAAACTGGCCACTCAGCTGCTGGTGGACCTGGCTGAGGGCTGCAACACTCACCACTTCAACAGCCTGCTGGATATCATAGAGAAGGTGAGCTCCCTGCCAGGGCTTGTGGCATGGCCAGCAGGGGTGACCTGCTGGGGGCTTTCCTGGCCTTCCAGGATGGAAATCAAGGAAAGGTGTGTTGCAGATTTAAACCGTGTATTACTTTTCTGTTTTTCAAAGGTGGCTGCACATTCTCTCTCATCTCCTTCTGAACTGGAAGAGAGGGACTTGCTGTCGTATTCAGCTTCTCTGGAGGATGTCAAAACAGCAGTTCTTGGGCTCCTGGTAATTCTTCAGGTAAATGCTGCAGAGCATTAAACATATTGTTCATAATAGTCTTCTGCTGGACCTGGCTGTTTAGATAAATGTTCCTCCATTATTCAGAACATTTGTTCTGACTTTTTTTAAAACCGTATGATGTGTTAACTGTTGTTTTGGTCATTCCTTTTGCTTTTGGATGCTGTAGGACTGTTTGCTAAATGCTTCACTTTCCTAATTTCCACTATACAAGGAATACGAGCACATTTCCATGTGGAGAGCAGATGTGTTCATAAATTAGCAGAAAAGAGGAGTTCATAACCTTGAATGGATTCATTGTGTTTGGCTGGGGTGCTGTGAGCTGTGGTTAAGCAGTTGTGAAGAGCAGGCTGTTCCTGCCAGTGCCCCTCTGGAGCAGACAGGGTTGCTCTGGAGTCTGCAGAGGTTCCTTGCAGAGCCATCTGCTCATCTTGCATTCAGGATCAAGTTCTTGCTGCCTTTCTCTTGGGATTCTCAGTGCAGACACACATTTCTGCCTGGGTAACAAGTGTCCTTGTGCTGTGTGTCTGTGTCCCTGCCAGACCAAGCTGTACAGTTTGCCCTCCAGCCACGCCATGCGGGTGTACGAGATGCTGATCCAGCACGTCCAGCGCCACTACATCTACTCCTACAGCCTGCCTGTGGCCAGCAGCATCAGGCTGCAGGTAGGAGCAGTCCCCCGTGCTCTCAGGCCCAGAGCTGTGTGCTGTCTGGGGAATTCTTGGCTGGCAGGTGGGGAAGGTGTGTTCTACACCTTGCCAGACGTGGAGCGAAATGTTTCTTGGCTCACAGAAGGATGTAAATGCGCTGCCTCCTACAGAACTAGCCATGGCATCTCTTAAAAATCCCTGTGTGCTTGTAATAATGCCATGTGGGGAGGGGGGAGAGTATTCCCCTGGCTTGGGGTTTGATTGACTCTGTTGTGTACCCTGTCACAGGTATTTGATTTCCTGCTGATGCTCCGAGCTGACTCCCTCCACCGCCTCGGCCTTTCCAACAAGGATGGAGCAGTGAGGTTCAGCCCCTACTGCCTCTGTGATTTTGTGTAGGTTCCTCTTTGTGTTGAGCAAAAGAAGCCCAAAATGATTTAGTTGGAAGGGACCTTTAGAGCTCATCTCTTTCCTACCCCCTGCCATGGGCAGGGATACCTCCCACTAGACCAAGCCCCATCCAACCTGGCCTTGAGCACATCTTAATTAACTTTCTTATTTAAAACACCTCATTTTTTTCGAACTATTTCAGGGTTTTTTTTGCCTGAGATTAATGGCCCATCAGTAGCAATCTGTAGTTTTCTTTATCTTCCAAATCCTAGACCAGTTACAACTTAGGATCGTCTGAACCAATAACTCTTTGGTAAATTGTTCTTACAAATCACTTGCCTGCAGAGCTCTCAATCTCAGACATGAAATCTATGCTCCTGCTCACAGAACTTCACAAAAATATTTGCAATTTCCTGCCTCAAACCAGTTTTCACACTGAGTTTCAGTTTGATGATTTAGTCAGTCAAATCTGACTATTTTTAATTTTGTATCTTCTCTGAAGTTCTGTCTGTAACACACCCCAAAATATACCTTTCTAAATTTGCCCCAGGCCTGGATAGAAAAATCTTTCACCTGGCCATATGAACTCATTGCTGTGTACCACTGTGTTTTTTTAATTGAGAATGCAATTTATGTTATTGTTTGTTCTTTAAACTGGCTACCAAATAGGGCAGCACTGTAGGTTACATGAATGAGGCTGTTGTGAGCTTGGTTTTCCATGGCATGACATGTATTTTTGTCCCTTTCCATGTTGTAGAGAGGCAGAGAAGAGAGCTGCTGACAAAAAGCCCCCTGGCACACTCTCTCCCCCCTCAGGCAGCCCCAGCGTGCCTTCCCAAAATGCCACCATCCGGATTGGGCATCTTCCATACTCGATGGTCTTTGGTGTCCTCCTGCAGTGCTTGAAGCAGGTATGTCCACCCTTGTCATCCTTGTGTCCACCAGCTGGCTGGGGAGTTCTACCCCAAGATATCTAAACAAGGTCTGAAAAGCAATTTCTTCTCCTTCTTGGCCAGAATCTGAGTGTGACTGTGGAGCTTCCCAACCACCAGTGGGAGCAGCAGTTCAGCTCTCCAGAAAATAAGCACATCTTTCATCTCACTGCTTCAGAGCAGACAAGGGCAAAGAAAATGTGCTTGTTAAACAAGATTTAACAAGTCTACCTGTTTCTGAAAGGGATTTGAAAGTTCTGTCCCACTGGAAGTTTTTGAGGTGTTTTGAGAATTGGTGAATGTTTCGGTCACTAATAAGCTGTAAATATAAATTGTTCCTGAGGGTGGTATTGGACACAGATCTGTGTGAGGGCTTGGCTGGCTCTGGAAGGTAATTTTTGCTGGTGCTTAAGAGAATTGAATTCTGGCTCTTGTCTTGTTGAGCTGTGCCAGATCTGGATACAATTTCTATTCCAGCTTGTGGTGCCAATGTTGCACCTAGAGCTGGGTGACAGACAGGGAGAAACTTGTGACAGCTCAATGCCACTTCTTTTTCTGGAGCTGCCGTGACAAGACCTACATCTGCCTAGGAAATGGCAGGTTGTCTGGAATTTGATTGATCTTACTTTCAAATTGAACTGAAATCACACAAAAAATTCAACTTTAGCATTTTCTTTCTTTGCAGGAGACAGACTGGAAGGTGCTGAAGTTGGTTCTGAACAAATTGCCCGAATCCCTCCGCTATAAAGTGCTGTTTTTAACCTCTCCTTGTAACATCGACCTCCTGGCCTCTGCACTGAGCTACATGGTAATGCCACTGATGCACAGCCACCAGGTCCTTGGTTTGCTTGGGGGTTGGCTGGGATTTGTTTTTAGAGTGTTTTTCTGTCTTCAGTCTAATATTTTAAAGATTAGTGGGCTGGTTGTCAATCCTCACTCTTTTGTGAGGGTTGTTTTAGGTACAGAGTAGGTAATGAGTGTTCTTTTTATATATATATATATATACACACACACACATGTGAAAAGGGAGCTATGGCAGTGCCTGTCTGCTGCCTTTTAGAGTATTTTTAATGTAAGGTTTCTGAGTTGCTGTGGTGTATCAGCTCACAGACAAGAAGACCACGGACCGGCTCCACGGAACCCCAGAAGGCTTTTCCCGCACTGATTTGCACCTGGCTGTGGTCCCAGTGCTGACAGCATTAATATCTTACCATAATTACCTGGACAAAGCTAAACAGGTATGGGAGAGGTAGGGAGGGTGTAGAGAGGTTGGGGCCTGAGCCTGTAGAGAGAGCATTTTCTGTATGAGCTTATTGGGAGACAGAGAAGAAGGTAGCACTGCCCTTTGCTCTTAGGAAAAGCTGCATCTGCTGAATTTGGGGTGGGATCAGGGGGAAAAAGTACTTTGCTAACTCCATGCAGGATTAGCTGCCTGGGCAGGTGGGTTCACTGCTCACCTGTTCCCCTTAACACTTTACTCTCTGCAGTAAGACAGAAGCTTAAATATTAACGCCTAAACTATCTGCTTGATTAAAGTCCCACGTTAAGATTTTTAGCCTATGGCTCAGTGTTTAAGGCTCCAGGAGATGGTGCAGCAGGGGATTTTGTGTTTTCCTGTGTTAAGGCTTTGTTTCCTGTCCCCTCCTGCAGCGGGAGATTGTGTATTGCCTGGAGCACGGGCTGATCTATCGCTGTGCCAACCAGTGTGTGGTGGCACTGTCGGTCTGCAGTGTGGAGATGCCCGACATCATCATCAAGGCACTGCCTGTCCTAATAGTCAAATTAACCCACATTTCTGCTACAGCCAACATGGCAATCCCTCTCCTAGAATTCCTGTCAAGTAAGTTGTGATGTTCTTCTCCTTTTGGTCTCCTGTAGCTGTGTTGTTTGCTCGGAATAAGGATGTTTTGATCATGTTGGTCATGTGGAATGCACTGTAAGGGTTTCAGTGATGACCCTGCTCCATCCTCAGGACATAAATGTTTGATCAGCTCTTGTTTGTTACTGGTTTTCTATTTAAAGCACTTGCACTGAAGAGAGGGACATGCTCTGTATAGTGCAGCCACAGTGCTGGAAAACACGATTCTGGTTTCTCCTCCCTGCGTGACATTTTGCCGTCACGTTACTTCCATGTTGGCTGATCGTTTAGAAGAAACAAAATAATTCAAATTAAACTGAATTGTGGTGTTGAATAGTTTGTGTTCAGCCCTCACCTGTGTTGGTTTTCTCGTTGAACTGTTGCAGCTCTGGCCAGGCTGCCTCACCTGTACAGGAACTTCGCAGCAGAGCAGTACGCGAGCGTCTTCGCCATCTCCCTGCCCTACACAAACCCCTCCAAGTAAGGCCACAGCAAATGTGCTGCTTCCTCCTCTCTAAAATTAACAATATGGGGATGCCTTGCTTGGAGTACTTGGTCCAAGGTTATTTATAGGATATTGCTCATTCTGGTGTCTCCAGGCTTGTCCTGAAGAAGGAACATTTCTTCCCTGTGAGGGTGGGGAGGCCCTGGCACAGGTTGCCCAGAGAAGCTGTGGCTGCCCCATCCCTGGAAGTGTCCAAGGCTACATTGGATGGGGGTTGAAGCAACCTGGGCTAGTGGAAGGTGTCCCTGCCCATGGCAGGGGAGTGGAATGAGAAGATCTTTAAGGTCCCTTCAAGCCCAAACCATTCCAGGATTCCGATTCTGTGACGTGGTCGCCTTGGACAAAACACCTGTTTTTCTTGAACAGAACTTCTGAGGTTTTTTTTTTCTTTATATTTAGAGTAGGGAAGGATCAAGTCTGTTTCTCAGATTAGAACATGCAGCATTAAGCTCTGGAGGTGTTTCTGCTGTTCCAGGTTTAACCAGTACATCGTTTGCCTGGCCCACCACGTGATCGCCATGTGGTTCATCCGCTGCCGCCTTCCCTTCCGGAAGGACTTCGTCCCCTACATCACCAAGGTAATGGGCACTACTCAGTCCAGCAGCACAGAGTAAAAGGGATGGCTTACAAGCTGATCTGAGGGCTTTAAAGGTTCTGTTTGAAGCAAGGAAAAAAATCTGCTTTCCTTCTCAACATCTCTTTTAAAACTGCCCGTGAGCTCTCTTGTGTTGGCTTGGGGTGGCAGACTTTGAGCTGCCCGTTGTGGCCATTCACGCTGTCCCCTCTTGTCCCCATGGGCAGGGTTTGCGCTCCAACGTGCTCCTCTCCTTCGATGACACCCCTGAGAAGGACAGCTTCAGGGCTCGCAGCACGAGCCTCAACGAGAGGCCAAAGAGGTAAATGCCGTGGAGCCAGCAGGGCCTGTGTTCCCTGCTCCCTGCTCACACCCTGCCCTGTGTTTTCCTGAAGGAGGCTGGGTCTGGTTATCCAAAATGTGTCAGTGCAGTAAGCAAGGAAAGTAAACCTCTTTAGGTCAGGGGACTGGGCCAAGACAAACAGGTTGGTAGAAAGAAAACTGGGATCAAACCAGGCTGACAGTCTGGTGGGGAGATGAGGCATCACTGGCTGTCCTGGAAGCCTTTGCAGTGAGGTGTGGGCCTTTTTGGTGTTAACTTTTGAAAATCAGCAGTTCTTTCAGGTGGATGTGTGTCAGTACAGTGTTACCAGAAATAGCGGGGTAAGGGAATACCAGAAGGAACAGAATCCCATGCTCATGTGGATTGTGTGAACTCCTTTCATAACTGATCTGTAACGACTGATTTTTAAATGATTGCCAGAGAATTGGTTGTGACCAGCAACCTGGATAAATTAGAGAGCCAGTGCTGTGTTTTTCCATGGTGTTCCCTGTCAGGTCAGTGCACTGGCTGGCACACAGCTGCCTTCTGTCTGTCTGGATGTCCTGATCCCTTTCTATTTTTTAATTTCGAGGCCCTCATGTCAGTTTTGGCAAGGCCTGTAGAAGTCAGAGAGTATCTTGCCAGCAATCTTTCAGAGTAGCCTTTTTGCATATTCCTTGGAAGGCATTCAGGGTTTCCCCAACGTCCTTTTACCTGCAGGGATTACCTAAATTGGTTCACTTAACTTGCTTCAGTGTTCTGAGCGAGCACACGGTGGCATCTGAACCCTGGGGAAAGTGCCTCTACTTTACCTGCAAGGCTCAAGGAGAGTCTTGCACTGAAGAAACACCATCCCTGCCCTAATGCTGCAGCTGTAAACCCTGTGTTGTGTTTCGTCTCTCCCATCTCCTCCTCTTCCATCCAGAAACTTGGAAGAGAAGCCTTTTGACACTCATCTCTCCAATTAGAATTTCAACTAATCTTTTTTTCCTTTTTTTCTCCCCCCCAAAAAAAAAAACCTGTTAAATTCTACCAGGTTGGAATACTACTGTATCTAAAGGCTTTTGCTGGATGACTTTGCACTGAAGTCTCTGCTGGGGAGTGTGGGCTGTACTCGGGCAGCCACCTGAAGCACTGGAATGGCAGGATGGCACTGCCTCTGGGTCTGGCTGAGCTTGGATTCTGGCCAGGGGAGAGAGGAAATGGCTTGGAGCAGATATATTTCCTTGCTTCAGAAGCTTCTGTGCTTGGTTTTCTGTCCTTAAGCCCAAAGAGTGAGCATTCCCATGCCCTAGCTGAGGTGCTGGGGGTTCCAAGAGATCATGATCCCAATGGTTCCCAGAGTTTCTGGATGTCCTGATGTTGGTGGAGGTGATAATTTCCCAGTGTGAGCCTGTGCTCTCTGCAGCACATCCCCAGTGGTGGCCAAAAGGGATCTGAGAGAGGTTGTTGGGAGAAGGACAGATAAATTCTACTCCCTCCAGGTGGCAAAGTGAGATGTAATAACTCACTGAAAGGAGGGTGGCAAATGAAGTGTGTTTAGAAAGAGCCAGAGGGGTTCAGTCAGTGTCTGTATTTTATACACAGGGATGGGAACTGCTGGACCAACTGTTCTGTCCAAATTAGTACCAAGCCTGGCAAGCATCTCAGTGATTAATTCAAGTGCCTCTTAGATCTTAATTGCTGTCATCTCCCACATGTGGTTGGCACTTGACAGTGTGAACACTAATTTCCTCTCTGTTCCAGTTGAAAGTCAAGTGGGTTACCTGGAGCCACTGGAATTAAGCAGCTGGTTTGGCAAAGGAGCATCCCAGAGTCGACAACAGCCAAGGGGATGTTTGTTGGCTGTGCAGTGTGGGAAGGGTCTTTTTGGGTGGGCTGAGTGTCCCCAGTGCCTCGAGCTGAGCTCAGGAGCACCCCTGAGAGGCCCTGGGTGTGTTGTGACTGGGGTAGAAGCTCAGATTTGAGCCAGGCCTAGCAGAGACAGAGATGGGTGACACGTTCCTGTGTCTCTTAGAAAATCCTGCTCCTGCCCAGTGTAGGTGAAGCACTTTAGGATCTGTGGAGGTCCTCAGGTGTTTAGTTGTGCTGAGGTGATGAGCTGGGGCAACACAAGACGTGGTTGAACTGCACAAAACTTCTCAGCCTTGAGAAGTTTGTGCCCAGTGAGCCCTCAGGTGCCTTTGGTGAACAGCTCAGTATTCCAACTCTCATTTCAACCAGTTTTTTTCTTTTAACTTGTACTAATTTCATTTGTTTTGTAGCACATTTAAAATCTTGTTTTCAAAAATGTGGTTTGTCTTTTTAATGCTTTCAGCTCTGCTTGTTTGTACGTTTTAATTTTTTTTTTTTTTTGTTTCCCTTTTTTTTTTTTTTTTGGCATTTGTTTTATTTTCCATCACCCTCCGGGATCCCCCAATATTTGACCCTGTGACTGTGACCTTTCAACCTACATCCCTACAATGATTTCCTCCCTTCCTGTGACCTCTTTTGGGGCTTGGTGCTTCTCCACATAGTAGTTTAAGACTAGCCAAAAATGCAAAGCAAGGCTTGAATAACTCTCCTCCAGTGAAAGAGCTGAAAGAACCCTCTGCAGTTGATGCCTTCCGGTCCCGCAGCATCAGTGTGTCTGAACATGTGGTCCGCAGGTAGAGGCACTTTGGATGGGCACAATCCAAGAGCAGCTCAGCCCTTGGAGATTTTGCTGCAGGGGTGGGGTGGTAGCAGGGGGGGGGATTTGCATGTGGGATGCTTGCATGATTCTGGTCTCCCAACCAAAAACTGGCCTTGGCCCCAGCGGAAGGTTTGGGGTGTCCTGTGGCTTCCCAAGGCCGTGTTGGGCTGTCACATCACACCCTGAGCGTCTTGTGTGGTTCCTTTGCCACGTTCTCTGGTGCTTTAGTCGTGAAAAATTGTGTTTTCAAAGTAAAGATGGTTAAGGGGGGGAAATACAAAAAACACCAAAAAAAAATCCCCAAAAAAAAGAGGAAAAAGGTTGCATTCTGTGCAAGTGAGAGATCTGGTTACCACTGACTAAAACTTGAGCCTTCCAAGTAGTGACTTGCCCCAGGAGAGGCTTTGGAAGCTCTGCTAAGTTATACAGAGGGAACAGTCCTGGCCTCGGTTTGGGATTTGTTGGCTGAGGTAAAGCGAGCTGATGGAAGTATTCTGCTCTCCAGTAAGATGCCATGAAAGCCTGAATTTGTGTTTCCACAGAGCAGTGAAGGGTGTGCTCAGCCCATGGGAAGCTGTTTGCTTTCACAGCTAAAGGAAACAAGATTTGATTTCAGGCATTGATTTGATTGATTGACAAGATTTGATCGCAGACATTGATCTGCTCCCACGAAAGATGAAACAGTTGATGCCAGTTTTTAAAACGTATTTCTGGATCACTTCCCTCGAGAGTTAAACTGCTGGTGGTTTTAATTCTGAACCTGAAGATTTGTGCCTTTATCTGTAGGATTGCTGTCAGTGGAACTTGATTTTCTGGTCTCCTTTTTTTTTTATTTTTGACTATATATGATATCTGGGGAGAAGAGACCGAAGTGGCTGAATTGCAAATATAATTCTGACACTTCATTTTATGGAAGAAATTGTTCCCTGTGAGGGTGGGAAGGCCCTGGCACAGCTTGCCCAGAGAAGCTGTGGCTGCCCCAGCCCTGGAAGTGTCCAAGGCCAGATTGGATGGAGCAGCCTGGGCTAGTGGAAGGTGTCCCTGCCCATGGCAGGGAGTGGAATGGATGGGGTTTAAGGTCCCTTCCAACCCAAACCCTTCCAGGATTCTGTGATTCTCTGATGTCCCCATTAATCACTGGGTGATTTTTTTCTCTTGTATTTATATATAAGTAGTAGCAACTAAAAATTCAGATAATTATCATTAATGATGCCAAAGAAGTTGTCATGCCATAAAAAAATTTGGCTGTACTTCAGCTTAGTTTGCATTACGATGGCATAAGGAGTTTCTTTGTAAAATACTGCAGTCCAGCCTGCTGCAGAAACTGTTTTAAGCTGCCTTGTTAACTTGGCTGATTTGAAGGCCAATTTCCTGTTCAGAGTGCAATTTTTTTTCTATTACAAGTTAAATTAGGTTTTACATAGCTGTTGAATTTGGAGGGGGAAAAAAGCAATATGTGGAAGAGATGCAACAGAGAAAAAAAAGCAAAGAACAGGATTATGAAGTTAAATCTGGAGTGCCCCAACTTCTGGCTCATGGGCAACGTTCTGCCTGGGAAGCTGGTGCTGGTTCAGGGGATGCTTGCCCTCAGCATAGATCAGTGAACTCAGAGCATGGTGCTGCCACTCACTCCTTGCTTGGGGCACTTGCCCATGGGCCACCAACATCAGAGAGCGCTGGCCAGCCGACTGACATTTAAGTGTTGTCAGTCTCCCCTGATAAAATACGCTTTCTGCAAGGACAGTCTGCAAAGCACAACATGAGGCTGATCCAAAAATGTGTTGCTATGCCCTGGGTTTGGTGCCTGGCCACCTCTCTGATCTGGCACATGCATGTGTGGCAGGGTCTGCGTCCTGCTGTCTGTGGGGTGACAGGGACCAGCACTTTGAGGGGTGATCTGTCAGTTGGAAACGTTCTCTTCCAGTCGGATCCAGACATCCATCACCAGCTCGAGCCTGGGCTCTGCAGATGAAAATTCAATGGCTCAGGCTGATGACAACCTAAAAACCCTGCACCTGGAGCTCACAGAGACCTGCCTGGATATGATGGCTCGATACGTCTTCTCCAACTTCACCGCAGTGCCGAAGAGGTACGGGCCAGTCACTGCCCACGGGGCCAGTGACTGCCCACGGCACAGAGGGGCTGGGTGGGGCTCAGAGTCCACCTCATTAGTGCAGAACTCCTGTGACAAGTTGGGATTCTGGCAGGCCCAGGCTCTGAAGCCTTTCCTGACTGATAAAATCTGGCTTGGCTGAAGAGGAGGTTACAGGAGAGAAGACTGGAGAAGAGAAGGCTCCAGGGAGACCTGAGAGCCCCTTCCAGTGCCTAAGGGGGCTCCAGGAGAGCTGGAGAGGGACTGGGGACAAGGGTCTGGAGTGATAGGACAGGGGAAATGGCTTCCCACGGACAGAGGGCAGGGTTAGAATCCTTCCCTGTGAGGGTGGGCAGGCCCTGGCACAGGTTGCCCAGAGAAGCTGTGGCTGCCCCATCCCTGGAAGTGTCCAAGGCCAGGTTGGACGGGGCTTGGAGCAGCCTGGGCTGGTGGGAGGTGTCCCTGCCCAGGGCAGGGGGTGGCTCTGGATGAGCTTTAAGGTCCCTTCCAACCCAAACCATTCCATGATTCTGTAAAGTCCATTGTAGACAATCAGGCTTTGTCTCAGCCTGGAACTGTCTGAAGGAGATGCCTCTGAGGAAGGTCTCCATCACAAATGTGTTCCCAGGTCTCCCGTGGGCGAGTTTCTCTTGGCTGGAGGGAGGACGAAGACGTGGCTGGTTGGTAACAAGCTGGTGACCATCACTACAAGTGTTGGAACAGGGACAAGGTCCCTGCTTGGCCTGGACTCTGGGGAGTTCCAAAGCACCACAGAATCAAGGTAGTTTTTGCTCCTGTTTCTAGAAGTTTCCACCTAACTTTAATGTTCACCTAACCCACTGTCACAGTGCATCTTTTTAGTTTTTCCTCCTGTTAGAAGAGGGATGTCTTATTTGTCCAGCATGGCAGATTCGTCTCAACATCACCAATATCTTCTTTTCCCACAGCTCAGACCCTGTTTTGCAAGTGAGACAGACCAAAGAAGCTCCAGCCAAGCTGGAATCCCAGGCTGGGCAGCAGGTTTGCAGAAGCTCTCGCAACAGAGTCCGATCCATGTCGGGTGAGTTCCTGTCCTGGAGTCTCTCTGCCATTCCTGTCACAGGTCTAAGTGTCCAAATTCCTCCTGTGGCTGAGCTAATTTGAGGCTCTGGACCTGTCTGGTGTTTAATCAGGTGAGGCTCCTCCTGCTTCCCTCTCCTTGCAGGAGAGCCTTGGTGATCACAGAAGTTGGTTTAGAGGAAACAAGGGGAAGGTAAAATTCCCTTGGGTTCCTGTCGTGGTTTAACACCAGTTGGCAGCTGAACCCCACCCAGATGCTCCCTCTGTCCCCTATGGTGGGATGGGGAGATAATTGGAAGGAGAAAAGTAAGAAAGCTTGTGAGTTGAGAGAAGAGCAGTTTAATAATGGAAATAAAATAATAGTAATAATTATAATGAAAAGGAAAATAAAACCTGGGGCAGTTCCCAATATTGTGCATGCAACTGCTGGAGGATCTTAAAAGCCTTATTCCTGAGCTATTTTGGGGCTAACTCTCCCTTGGTTTGTGTCTGTCCTGTCCTGCTAGGTGGTCATGCCTTACGTGTTGGTGCCTTAGACAGCTCAGGCTCCCATTTTGCCGGTGGCTCCACCTCCCAAGGCACACAGGGCCCTCCTGCTCCTGCAGCTCGCTCAGAGAAGGCTAATCCTGCTCCACAGACACCCCTGCAGAAGGAAAAAGCCAACTTGGCTGCCTATGTCCCACTGCTGACCCAGGGATGGGCAGAAATCCTGGTGCGCAGACCCACAGGTACGAACCTGAGCGTGGAGTGAGATCCTGGACCTGGTGAGAAACCAGAGCCTGGGGGAAGCAGAAAAATCCATATTTAGTTGTGAATGGATTGCTCTTTATTGCTTGCTGCCTTTTCTATAGAACCATGGAATGGTTTGGGTTGGAAGGGACCTTAAAGCCCACCCAGTGCCACCCCGTGCCATGGGCAGGGACACCTTCCACCAGCTCAGGTTGCTCCAAGCCCTGTCCATCCTGGCCTTGGACACTTCCAGGGATGGGGCATCTACAACTCTGCTCAGCTGCACAGTGGTGTTGGCTCTTAGGGAAGGAACAACGACATGTTCAGGGTTAAAATTCTTGAACACTGGTGTGTTCCACAACATAACAGGAATTACCTCTTTCAGCTAAAATCTGCTTCGTGAGAAAACAACTGACCTGGTATCGTTAATTAAAATACCTGAGTGTTTTGGATGGCTTTGGGGAATCTGCTGTAGTAATGAGTTACCAGGGGTGGGTTTTGAAGAGCTTGGGGTGAAGTGCAGAGCACAGGGAGTAGGAAATTAATCAAGTGATTCTGCAGAAGAGCTGAGAGCCTGGTCCAGTTTGACTTTTATTTGCAAATTCCAAAACAATTTGTGCTTTGTCAGCCTGAGCTGGGAATACTCAATACCCTTCCCTGGTTTTTCCCTTCCAGGTAACACCAGCTGGCTGATGAGTCTGGAGAACCCGCTCAGCCCCTTCTCCTCAGACATCAACAACATGCCCCTGCAGGAGCTCTCCAACGCCCTGATGGCTGCAGAGCGCTTTAAGGAGCACCGGGAAACGGCTCTTTACAAGTCCCTGTCCGTGCCCTCCTCCAGCCTGGCCACGGGAACAGCCAAGCCCTCGCTGCTGCAGCGCTCCAACACAGGTGAGAGCTCCGGGCAGGGAGCCCGGCCTGGGGAACCTCTGTGACACTGCAGATCTCCTAGGACAGGACAGCTGGGGGCATGAGGGGTACCAGCAATGAGGAGGGGAATCAGTTCTTGCCCCCTAGGAGTTTTCAGTGAAAAATTCCCTTCCTCCTTGCCTCTGCTGTTCCGTGGGGAAAGCAGCTCTTTTGTTAAAGGGAAGGAAGGGGAGCAGCTTCTCTGGAGGAGTCGTGTGTTCCCTGTGTTTCCAAAGGAAAAGGAGCAAAGTCGTGGATCTGTTCCCTCTCCCACTTGCTTGGGGCTGATCTGGGCATCCCACTTGTGGATGGATCTTTCCATGCAGTGTTTCCATTTCCATTTGTCTTCGGTATGGGGGTCTGTGTGGGGCACTCCGAGCTGCAGGTTCCCGGGGGAAGGGCCTGCTCCAAACCTGGCCAGCCAGGATCAGGTGGTTGCCACTGGCTTTGACAGCAGGAGATGCCAGAATGCAAATCCACCTCTGAAAAGGACTGTTCAGCCTTTAGATGAGCCACTTGAGTTTCATTTGCTGCCTTTCTTTTAACAGAGTGGCCAAGGCTTTTCACTCAATTTATTTGGGTGCTAGTTCTGCTCCTAAAAAGCTGTTAATGTTGGGAGATTAGTGTTGACCCACAGCTTTTAAAGCTTTCTGTAATCCCTGCTCATTATCTTACCAATGATCTGAGGCTCTGAGCACTGATGGCACCGTCAGAACTGAGCAGTGGTACCAGCAGAGCAGGCTTTGCTGGGGGGCAGGGAGATGGATTGACTGCAAATCTGGTGAAAATGCCAGTTTTCAGCTTTGTTTTAAAGAGGGCTGGGTGTGATTTTAGGATTTCAGAAAGTGCAAACACCAAATGGGAGTGAAAATCAAATTATCATCTCTTAAGAGCAAAGAAAATTTAAATTCTTACCTGTGAACACTTATTGACTCCTACACATTTGAGGTGTATAGGAGCTAAGTGATGAGCTGAAAGCACCACCTGAATGCCACTCCTGTGCCAGTCTGAGAGAGTCATTTTGGCCTCATCCTTGCTAACATCTCCACTAGACTTGCAGGAGCTGGCTGGGAAGAAGTTTTGCTGTCAGACTGTGCCTGTTGTTCTGCCTCTTCAGGGGTTAAACCTCTGTGAGTCTTCACCTGCATTTCTGCTCTCCTGTGGGTTTAAACATGACCTTGTGCCCGGGGTGTGTAGGTCAGGAGGGGCTCAGCCTGGTTTCCTGTGAATGCTGGGATATCAGGAAGGAATTCCCTCTGTCCAAACCTCACCAAATGTGTTCTCCACCAAATGTGGAGCAGTTGGAGCCTGCACTGTTGGATGTGTTTATGCCTCCTTATTCGTGTTGAGACCCCTAAAATACCCCTTTGGCATCTAGTGAGCTTATCCCAGCTTGTTCTTTCCTTTGTTTCATTTATTTATTTATTTGTTTTGAAACAGGCTCTTGGTTACATTTTGAACTCTGTGCTTTTTAATTTTTTTATATTTTTTTATTTTCATATAGTCTCTCCTTCCTTTTGATGTAGCTGCTCACTTGATTTCCCTTTGCAGTGGCCTCTTTCTCTTCCATGTACCAGTCCAGTTGTCAAGGGAAGTTGCACAGGAGCATATCCTGGGCAGGTATATTTATATATCTTTAAGGAAAAAAAAAAAAAAAAACAACCAACAAACAGTATTGCCATAGAAGAACACCTCTGATTCATAGAAAATGTATCCCTCATCCCTCATTTTCCCCTTCCATGTCTCCTGTCTGTCCCCAGTCTCATCACTCTCAACAAATGGGATCTTGACTAGCATGAAGAAGTCCAAGCCAGATCCAACATTTGCAAGTGCAGACAATTTCCTAAAGAAACTTTGGTTTTAGCTGGGGTGGCTTGTGAGTCCTGAGGCAGAGTGTTAAACAACCTGTCTGGGTGCCTTGATTAATTGAATTCTTCATTTTCAGCTTCAGTTTACAATTGGCTTTGTGTTCTGCTCAGTGTAAAAGCTCCCAGTTGTGAGAAGAGCAGCGTGTGCTGCAGGACAAGCTCCCCTGAGATGGAGCCCTTGGCTGCTCAGCCCACAGGAATCTGCCAGAATTGGACACAAGAAAGATATGAAAGAAAAATATATCTATTTTTGAAATATATATAAAGTTTGACACTAGCATGGATGGTGGTTAAGAGTATTTTAAATAAAAAGTATATCTCAGCAGAAAACCTGCGAAATTCTGCCTTTTAGAGGCTCTCTAGCAGCGTAAAATCTTCCTCCGCTTCAGCAAAATTGATTTCGTAATTAAATGAAGTGGAGATCAAATTACACACCTTGTGAGCACAACACCTGCATTGCTTTGATAACCTGCAGTGCTTTGTGATTTTAATTAGAGGGTTCAAATGCCTTTTCTGCCTCTTTCCTTCACTGGAAGACTCCCTGTAGAGCACTGGGGTGTTCTGAGCTGCTGGTGGGTGTTGTCAGAGGCCTCTCAAAGCAACACAAAGCTGCTGCAGTTAAATATTTTTCTGTACTTCTCTCTGCTCCTGTTATTCTCTTCCCACCTAAAGAATAATCAGTGCTTGGATTATTTCAAAGCACCAGCAGTCTTGGCAGAGGTGTAAGGGGGAAGCTTGGAAGCACTGGCTATGTGCAGGTGTGTTCTGGCTTGGACAGCTAACCAGATCAGCACGTTGTTTTGGTTCCTTTTGGTTTGTTTTGTATTTTTTAGAAGGTTTGTGTGTGCAATGCTAACTCTTAATTGCTTCTTTGAAATAACTTTGGTCCTGCGAGCTGAAATCAATCCAGGAAAAGCTGCTTTAGTGATTTTTCTTTGTATTTTTTTAATTTTGCTGATTTTCCTTTTTTTTGTGTGTGTGTGTGTGTGTGCTAATTTTTGGTTTTATTATTATTATTATTTTGGAAAACAAATCTTGGCCTTTCAGATTGGTCTTCCAGTCCCTTGTGTGCATAATGGGAAGCCTCCTGTTCTCCAGCCTTTTCCTCAGGACAAAAAGCAAGGCCAAGAGGAGCCTTTGGTCAGACCCATCCCTGTGGTCAGTGCCTGGAGTAGGTCCAGTGTTAAATCCTCCACTTAGGCAGGGATTCCAAGGAGTTTTCTTGTCAGTGTGGTTCCACTCCCTGTTTGTCTGAGCAGGTGCCACGTGCAGCTTTGCTGCAGTGCCTGTGTCCCTCCTGCTCCCGTCCTTCCACATGTTTAGGGCTGAATTGCTTTGCTTCTCCTGAGATATCCCAGGAAAACTGCCAAACTGCAAGGAAATGGCTCCTAGGAAAATTTCTTATCTCCTTCCAGGCCTCAAGGCACAGGAGTGTTGCGTTTCAGTACAAGAAAAAGCCCCTGTGTTGCAGACTTGCCCAGAACTGATGTCTCAGTGAACTCTTAGCACTGGTCTTGTACTCTCCTACATCTCTGTAGTTCCTGTCTGTCCTGGTAACCGATGTCCAAGGTCCCATTTCCTCATTCTGTCCCCTCCTCGTTCATCAGTAACAATTGGAAACAGCTGCAGTCCCTCTGCCCGAGGCAGCCCTTTGCTGTGAGGGGGATTTATTCCGTGCCAAAGGGGGACCCGGAGCGAGTCTGACATGCCAAGAAACCAAAGGGCACTCATTCCACATGGCCTTCCGTTGAGATCCCGTAGGGAAAAGGCTGGTACTTCAGAGGAGAGGATGGGGGCCTGCCCCTGAGGGCCCTCCCCACCCCTCAGCTGCCCTGCCCTGTGTCTCCATAGAGTCTGCCGTGGTGCTGGAGGAGGGGAGCGCGGGGGAGATGGAGCTCAAGGAAGCCGAGTCCCCGGTGGAGTCTCCGGAGAGCGAGGACATGGAGACGTCGTGTTCGGAGCACGTCCTGAGCGAGGAAAGGTTTGGTAAAGGCCAGCAGTCCTACAGCAGGGTAAGGAGAACCAGGGGGAGCAGAGTGTCCTGGTGACAGCCACGGCGGGATCGGCCGTGACTTCCCTCCTGGGAACAACCCACTGATGGCATCGGAGTGCACGTGGAGCCATCGCTGAGAGTTTGGGTGGCCTGGGGGGGCTGAAGGGGAAAATGCTTGTTTCATCAGGGTCCTGCTCACCTTCCCCTGGAAGTGTTGAGGTGCCTTGAGCGCTGCTGTTGTCAGCTTTGATTTTGGCTCTCAGGGAAAGGAGGAAGTTTGTTACTCTAAGGGTGGGCAGGCCCTGGCACAGGGTGCCCAGAGAAGCTGTGGCTGCCCCTGCATCCCTGGAAATGTCCAAAGCCAGGTTGGACAGGGCTTGGAGCAACCTGGGCTGGTGGAAGGTGTCCCTGCCCATGGCAGGGGGTGGAATGGGATGGGGTTTAAGGTCCCTTTCAACCTTAACTGGTCTGGGATTCTATGATTCCATGAAAACCATTCATCTCTGTTTCTCTCTCTTCAAGTCCTCCTCCACCTCCAGCCAAGAAGACAAATCAATGAAGTCGGAGGACCTGGTGGAGGGCGGAATTCCCATCGGGAGAGAGGACGGCCGGACGCTGGAGGAACTCTCCTTCCAGCCATCCCAGCCGCTCAGCAAGTCCAGCTCTTCCCCCGAGCTGCAGACGCTGCAGGAGGTCCTCAAGGATGCAAATGGCAGAGAAGTAACCAGGAGGCTGAGCACGGAAGTGAAATCCAAATCCCAGTCTGGGAACCTGGAAGGGGAAGGGCTGGGCAGCTGGCTGGGCAGGGGGGAGGACTCCAGGGGCACCGGCTCGGGCTTGGATGGCACCGGAGCCGCCACCTCTCCCCGCTCCCCCTCGGGACACCGGCCCCGGGGATACACCATCTCTGACTCTGCCCCGTCCAGGAGGGGGAAGAGGATCGAGAGAGACACCTTCAAGGGCAGGACAGCAGCTTCCAATGCTGAGAAAGTCCCTGGGATAAACCCCAGGTGGGTGTGGGGGGTTCCCCGAGCCAGAATGGGAGCTCAGAACTGCTTGTCCGGAGCTTTCATGGGGTCTGCAAAGCAGTGTCTGGTGGAAAAGGTTAATTACCTGCTTTATTAAGGAGCCAGTACAGAAATATGGAGCCCACTGCCGGATTAGATTTGTGATTTAGGAGACAGAACTCCTAAGTGGTGAAAGAAATCGATGAATAGTTTCCTCATGTCCTTAATCTATGCTGATTTAAGGTGTGTGGCTCAACTGCAGGTCACCTAAGAGTTAATTTTGCTGGGAGCAGGATGAATTGCTAGTTTTGCATTTCAAGAAATACAATGTGCAAAATCCTAAGAAAAAGATATAGAAGGGTTATAATTGTTACTTTTTGAACTTGAGGTAATGGTAATTGCCCAAAATTGCGTGATGACACAATTTTCATCGTGTTGAGGACAGGTAAAGTGGAAATGTCTCTGCGATTGTGTCTGATAGCCCAGAAATACCCCCAGAGCTGTGAGGCAGGAGGGCATTCCTGCTCCTCCATTCCGTGCCTTTGAGCAGGGAATTTGTGTGGCTGCTGCTGTTTGACACATCACTGCTTTTCTGACAGGGGTCTATTACAAACTGCAGGTAGCCCAGGCACCTGAAGTGTCTAAAAGATGAGTAATACCCTGTTAGCATTTTAATTGCTCCTATTTTTCTGCTGTACATAATGTTCTTGCATCCAACAGATCAAAATTGACCTAATTTTTATGGTAACAGAACTTCTTCCCCCCTCTCTCCCTTAGCTTTGTGTTTTTACAGTTGTACCACTCCCCATTCTTTGGTGATGAAAACAACAAGCCCCTCTTGTTGCCAAACGAGGTAGGCAAGGAGCTTTTTGCAAATTCTTGCAGCTAATTTTTTAACCTCATTGCTTTCTTAGAATTTAAATGATAATTACAAAAGTCCAGCTCAGGTGGTGCAGCTTAAAGGTGTTTCCTACCAGCAGTGCCACAGGGGGGAGATTCTCTGTACCCCAATCATTTATGGCTCAGGTTTGGATTTGGGATACTGGGAGATGTTACTGGTGGTGTTTCAGGATCCTGGACAGAAGGCAGGGAGAGTTGAGGGGTTGGGGGGTTTGCTGGTAGGATGAGAACTGAGCATTAGGTGACCTGTCAGCCCTCCATGTAACTGGGAATGGGCAGGAAGCATTCTGTGGTTATGTGGGCTATTAGTCATAAAATTCCTGGAGAAGCAGTGCTGGAATGGGTTTTTGGAATGCTGAGCCCCACAGAGTCCTGGTGACAGATTCCCCTCGCCTTGGGTGTGGGTGGTCAGGCAGGAGGGAGCCCAGGTGAGGTCAGGAATCTGTGCTTGCTCTGTCCCAGAGGGGGTTTAGCGCAGGCACTGGATGTGTGGAGGTAATTTTTGAAAGATCACAGAGTCCTGGAATGGCTCAGGTTGGAGGGACACCTTCCCCTGGCCCAGCTGCTGGGTGTGACCAGTGCTTTGGTTGCAGACGTTTGAGAGGTCGGTGCAGCTGCTGGACCAGATCCCATCGTACGACACCCACAAGATCGCAGTGCTCTACGTGGGGGAGGGCCAGGTGAGTGTGAGCAGGGCCTTCAGCCCCTGCAGCTCTGGGGTTTGTCCTGCTCCTGCATGCCTTGCTTTTCCTCAGTTCCTGGCAGTAAAAATCAATGCCTGCTCGAAGCCCTCGGCACTCAGTGACTGTGCCACGTTCCTGTGTCCCAGAGCAACAACGAGATCGCGATCCTGTCCAACGAGCACGGCTCCTATCGCTACACCGAGTTCCTCACGGGGCTGGGGAAGCTCATTGAGCTCAAAGACTGTCAGCCAGACAAGATCTACCTCGGGGGCCTGGACGTGTGTGGGGAGGATGGCCAGTTTACCTACTGCTGGCACGATGACATCATGCAAGGTGAGGTGGCTCCAGAAGCTGGAAGGATGGGCTGTCTCTTCCCACCTTGACCTTCTGCACACTGTTTCCTTTCCAGGGATGGAGGGAAGGTGACCTGGGGCTCCTGTTCTTTCTGATATCTCTGCAAGCCATGTGTTAAAGTTCAAGAGACCTGCCTTAAATATTTAGGAAAAGAAAAATCACTGCACTTTTAAAGTAGCCTGCTCTCTAAGGGCCGGTAGGGCTTGGTGTGGAGGTTTGCAGAGTTAAGCTGGTTGTTCCCGAGCTGCTGTGAAGCCTGTGCACTGAAGGTGGTGTCAAAGCTCTGCTCTGTTTCTCTGAAGAGCAGTTTTGAGCAGGGGGGTGTCACTGCTGTGGCCATTGCTCCTTGCACTGCAGTGTCACCCAGCTCCTGCAGCACCCACGGTGCAGAAATCAGCTGGGATCCAGCAGGCCATGTGAACTTCCCCGATTTTTCCACACCGCTCTGCTCATCACAAGTCCAGTTCCATGCTGCAGGTCCTGGTGCTCAGATGGGGCAAGTCCTGGTTTAAGCTATTTTAACTCTTTCCTCCTTAAAGCCAGTTCTACTCCCTACAGTGTTCTGCTCCTTTCCACTGACCACTGCATTCCGTGCTCCAGGGACTGTGGGAGCAGCCCATGGGACTGGATTCAGCTGTCACACGTGGGAACAAATTTACTGAGGGAGCACAACTTGTATTTTTATTATTTTGGTGCTGTTACTGCTTTGTCTGGTGTGTGACCATTGCTGCTTTCCCAGCCCAACCTGAGGACTTTTGTTTCCCTCTCCAGCCATTTTCCACATTGCTACTCTGATGCCCACCAAGGATTTGGATAAATATCGCTGTGACAAGAAGAGGCACCTGGGGAACGATTTTGTTTCCATCGTTTACAATGATTCAGGAGAGGACTTTAAACTGGGAACAATAAAGGTACAAGGTTTTCCTGGTGGGTGGGTTGTACAGCTCCATCTGGTGTGGTGCCTTAGCAAACAGTGTGGAGATCAGGAGCTGTTGGCCTTGCTGGGTTCATGGGTGTGTTCGTGGCATTCACAGGCCACAACGCTGCCAGGGAAATGTTTCTGACTGTTCTGTTGTCTCCTCCTCAGGGCCAGTTCAATTTTGTGCATGTGATCATCACACCCCTGGACTATGACTGTAACCTGGTGACGCTGCAGTGTCGGAAAGGTGGGGATCCCTCAGCCTTTCCCGTGTTGGGGGTCAGTAACTGCCTTCCCTGAGCAGTGGGGCTGTGTTTCAAAAGTGGAAACTTCCAGGAGAAACCCTCGGAACCAGTTTGCCCAGCTGCACCTGGGTTTGTCCTGTTCATGTATCTTCCCCAACATAAGAGGTATCTTCCCATTGTACCACTCATATTCAAGGTTAAGACAAATTCCAAGAGTAGAGCAAATCCCAACAATTACTTGGGAATGCTGGAGGAGAGGGGAGGTGCAGCTCCCTCTGGCTTTGGCCTCTGCTGTTCAGCAGTGCTGGTGCAGGTGTGTTTTCCTCTTACCAAAGGGGCACTAGTGGGTGATTTTGCCTCACGTTTTGGTTCATGTGAGAGCCCAGCAGGCTGTTCTTTACAGCACAAGATCTGTTACAGTGGGAGCTGTGGAGCTCAGCGGGAACTTCTGTGATACAGTTCCTCAGGTTTCTATTACTTAGTTGCTGGCAACCTTTGGCTTGTTCTTAACTGTGTGAAAATAATTTTTTTTCTTATTCCTTTAAATGAAAGACATGGAGGGTCTGGTGGACACGAGTGTTGCCAAGATCATCTCGGACAAGAACCTGCCCTTCGTGGCCCGTCAGATGGCCCTGCACGCCAACGTGAGTACCCTGAGCTCCCCGACACCTCCTGGCTTCCAGCTGGTGCCTCGGGCCATCACCAGCTCCCAAGGAAGCAAGCAGGGCTTGCTAAAGCAAAGAAATAAGTTTTCTAACTTGACCCTGAAGTCAGAGCTGGCACGTGAACAGTCGTAACTCAGAGCCGTATTTCGGTTGCTGTCGAACTGCACCGAAAAGGTTTGTTAATTTTGTTGCCGTGGTTATGCTGATGTGGCTCCTCTCTCCCCCTGCCTCTCCCCACCCTTCCCAAACCAGATGGCTTCCCAGGTCCACCACAGCCGCTCAAACCCCACGGACACCTACCCGTCCAAGTGGATCGCGAGGCTGCGGCACATCAAGAGGCTGCGGCACCGGGTGAGCGGGGCCGCTCCGGGGCTTGGCCCGGGCTGGGCTGGGCGGCAGGTAAAGTCACCTGCAAACCTCTGTCCTTTGCCTTCCAGCTCCGGGAGGAAACGCAGTACCAGAGCCCCGGCCTCCCCCTGCAGCTGCACCCCTCTGCCCCCAGCAAGCCCCCTCCCCAGGTGCCCCAGGACCCCCCGCCCGCCTACGAGACGGGGCAGCGGAAGCGGCTCATCTCCTCCGTGGACGACTTCACCGAGTTCGTGTAGAGCCCGGGCTCTGCGACGCCGAGGCCGTGGGATTGATCAGCCTGCCTGCTGATCCCTGCCCTCGTGTGGGCACGGGGTTTGGGAGGCCCGGATGTGCTCCTTGCATGCGCACTTGGCGTTGAACCCTGCCAGGTTTGGGTGTTCCTGCCTCAGCCTTCCCTGAGGAGGACGCTGTTCCCAGCAGAAGCTCTGAGAGGACCAACCCCACCGTGTTTGGTTTGATTTGGTTTGAGCTGTTTCAAGGCTTCTGTCTCTGTTGGGAACTTCCCTGCAGAACCTTTCTTTGGACTCCTTCCACACCAGCTCCTGGTGGAAGCAGACAAAGGATGATATTCTGCAGATCCTGACATGAAGGTGCAGGAATGGTGGGATTTTTGATTACTTTATTGGGAACGAAATATGAAGTATTGAAAATCCAGTTGCTATTTTTGAGCACCCTGGAATCCCAGCTCCTACCTGGACTTGGGAGTCTCTCAGCACTTGGACTTTCCAGGCTCTGACTCGTTCTGCTGCCAGCTCTGGAGTTAATTTGGGTTCTCTCCTGCCCAAAATGCTGCTTAAATTCCCAAAGGTTTTTCTGCATTTTGAGAGATTCACGACAGAAATTATTTTGCCACCAGAAATAACAGCAAACAGCGAGGCAGAGCAGCAGAATGGCAGAGCTGGGCCAGGAATCCCTGGGGATGAACAGTCTGACCCACGGGGCTGACTCCAGGTGTTCAGCCCAAGGCCAGACCCGACTTCCAGGTCCATCTGCAGAACTTCCACTGGTTGCAGGAATGCTGGGGTACCCCAGCCTTTTTCCTGTAACCCACTTTGGAGACTTGCCATGTCTCGGGGCATTGTCTCTGCACGAGTTTTGCCTGTTGCACTAACAGTGACAGTCTCTCCTGGGACTCCTCAAAGGTTCAGGCCCTTCCAGCCCAGCTGTGCGCAGCTGGAATGGGATTCTGTAGCCCACCTTGAGGTGAGGTGAGCACCAAACACTACACTACCCACCTGGGAGACACCATGTAAGCTGGACTATACTGTGAGTACTTTATCTCCTGCTTTGGCCCTGCTGGGAGGTGTGGATTTGGGAATGGCTGACAGCAGTGAGGTGAAGGCAAGTGCAATGTGCACGTGGGACTGTGAAGTGCCAGGGGAGGGGACAGAAAGGCCCCCCCTGGCCTGTGCAGGGTGTTTGGGAACCAAGTGTCTGTTGTGTTTGAGTGTTTGAGTCGTAAAGGAAATAAAGTATTTGTCTGGTCAGTGGTTCTTGCTGGCCTGGGAAAGTTCCAACTGTTTCCTAATCCTGTAAATCCTTCCCCCTTTCAGCTTCCTGATCTGTGTTGCTCCTGTAACCACCCCCCTCACCTCCCAGTGCTGGACACAGGGGGGATTCCTGGCTGTGTTCCAGCCCCTGCACTGGGATGTTCCTTGTGGTTCAGCTTCAGGTAACCTCTGCAGTGGGGAGGGGGCTTTTCTGTGGGCATTGCCCACCACAGGTGAGCCAGGGCAGCTTTGTGTGAGCCCTGGAGCCACACTCTGCCCTGGCCCCGTCCCCTTTAGGTGACCTCAGGAGCTGATGCCACTAATGCCAGCCCAGGGCTGCCCTAAGAGGCTGGAGGATTTAAGGAAGTGTCTTGTCTTGTGCAGGAGACCTTAATTAACATTTTGGACACGAAGTACATGAGTATGGGGTGGGGAAGCAGCCCTGGCTGGAGCTGCTTTGCCCCTCACTGAGGGGCTGCAGGGATTGAGACAAAACCAGCCAAGCCAGGTTCTAGCAGTCAGTGTTTATTTGACCTTGTCAGTTTTTAAGAAGCATCCCCACAGTTACAAAACAACACCATTTTTGTTTGCAGTGAAATGCTGACCCGACAGGAACCATTGGCATTTTGGTCACAATCACTGTTCTTTAAAAAAAAAGACAAAAGGCACTTACAGAAGTCCCTCCCTGTCCCTTGGAACTGACGGATCGGGGGTTTGTTTTTCATTTAAGCAGCTTGATCCTGATGCATCGTTGTGATACTGACGACAATAAATAAGAAACCATCTCTTGGTGACTACAGACACAGAAATATACATTCAGGGGGATTCACTGGCGAGGGCTGCAAGTCAAGTTTATTGCTGTGAGGGTGTGACTCCTGACATGAGTCCCTGTGGCTGCAGCTGTGCCTTAGCTGGGACACTGAGGGGACCCTGGGATGCTGGAACGAGTAACTGCTGCTCTGAGAACTGTGAGTGCTGGAAGCTGTGGGTGCTGCCCACCACAGAGGGTTTGGGCTCTTCAGGGAACAACTGTGGGGGGGCAGAGCTGCTCTCCCTTCTTCCAGGGAAGGACAGAGGGAGGGCAGTTGTCTGATCCCATTTCTGCTCCTCTTTGATTAGAAGGAGCACTTGGTAAGTCACACACATCAAGTCACACACACACACACACACAGGGCAAGCTGGGGAAGGAAAGGCACTTGGGAACAAAACTCCTGATGGATTTGGGGACTGTCCTTCTTACAGCTTCCCCTTTAGCTTAGGAAGGGCTGCTCCAAGCAGTTGGGGCCCTCTCACCCCTCTTGCCTCCATGTCTCCTTCATGCACTTCACTCCTACCACTGAACTCTTTGAGGATACTCAAGCTGAGAACTAAACTCTGGGTCGTGAACTGAAATTTTTGGCTCCTCAAGAGATTTCCAAGACCTGCTTGGTTCATTTGGTTCATTTCAATCACTAAACATTCCCACAGGGCCCTTGGGGGTGGCTGGATCTACCCCCACGTGGCTGTGAGTGGAGCAAGGAGCTTAGGAGCTGGATGTGACAGGGACACATTCCAGGACCCTGGGACACCTCACCCCTGCTCCTATTACTGCCTTGGGGATTTGGGGACAGGGCTTGCACTGGCATTGTCACCAAATAAGTCAGGGACATCTGCCAGAGCAGAGCCTGGTGCTGTGCTGCCTGGGAAGTTAAAGCAACAAAAAATCCAGGGCGAACAGTTTTAAATCTCTGGCTTGAAAACCAGGGGGTTTTTTTGAGCACAGAGCACAAAGCTGACCAACACCTGGCCCCAGCCCTGGGCTCTGCCACTGAGTGCTGGCTCTGCCTGCTCCAGGCACCTCCTGCCCTGAGCAAGGATCCTCCCTCTGACCTTCTCTGTCATCTCCCACCTGCCTTTCCTGCCTTTACCAGCGTGTCCTGGTTACCAGGATTGGATTTCCCCTCTACACTCCACTCCTCTGTGCCATCTGCTCTTCCAACACCTCCACGCTGACCAACCACCAGCTCACTTTAACTGATCCTCTCTCTCTTTTCTCCTGCCCTCATCCCTCTGCAACCTTTCCACAGCATCCAAATTTTCCAAAGGTAACTCAGACCTGTCCTAAAGCCATCACAAAGCACCCACTGTCCTGCAGCCACCCAGACAGGATGTGGCCAAGGAAGCACATGGATCATGGAATGAAATCTTAAAAAGTATCCTGGGGCTGGAGGGGAGGCTCAGCAGGTGATGGAGCAATGGAAGTGCCAGGGGAGACCCCTCTCTCTTCCTGGAATGGTCTCCCTTGCAGCACTGCCCACCTGAGCCTTCCCTTCCACCCTCTGGCCTGTCCAAAGCCTGGAGCAGGTTCTGGAAGACACAAAGGAACCCCCTGGGGGCTTCCCCCCCCCTTGCCCTGAGCCAGCCCGGCCGACCCTCAGCCAGGAGAGCACACGCACCACACACACACAGACACCCCATCCTTATATACACGGGACATTCCCAGGAAGAAGCACTTAATACATCCTTTAAATAACTCTGACAATAGTATTCTGTCTCCTATCTACATGTTTTCAAACACGGTACCGATGCTATGAAAATATAGCAAACATACAAAAATATATACATTTTAAAAACCGAACACACCCCGTATAAATTACTTACAGTAGCCATAAGGTGAAATGGGGCTGAGGAGGGGAGTGCAGACCCCGGGGAGGGGCCAGGCCCTGCTCTGCACCCCCGTGCTGTGAGCTGGGGGTGCCCCGTGGCACAGCCCAGCTGTAGCCCAGCAGCTGTAGCCCAGCACACGGCCAGTCCCGGGGGGTGGCAGGGCTGGAGGGACCCCAAAAAAGCTCCCTCAGGGCTTCACCTGCCTCCTTTGTGCTGTAGGGAAGGTGCTGCCTGAGCGGGGGCTGCGCTCTCCTCCTCGCTGCCCATTTCAGCTTATGATTTAAACAAACAAAATACTGCTTTTGTGATATATTATCCCGTTCTTAGCTCGCACGTGTCACTGTAGCCGAGGAAAGCCTTGTTTAAAGTGCTGGGCAGTACATAGGAACAAGTAAACCAAAAAAATACATATACTTAGGGCAATACATTCCTTGGGTTAGAGAAGCCAAGCAGCCAGCTGAGCCCAGGGGCCACGGCGGGGGGACAGGGACAGGTGGGGACCACGGTGACACCAGCACCTTGGGAACCCCAAACTGGAGGAGGCTGGAGCAGCTCTGGGGTCTTAAAGGCCTCGGGCTGAGCTGCTGCTCCCTGTCCCCCCCAGCCTGGCCGGGCTCGCTGGAGCTTCCAATGTCCTTTGTTTTAAATATTGGATTTCTTTAAATACAAATAATAGTACCAATTTCTGGAGGATAAAAGTAGCCAATACTGGAAATTAACTGATCTGGGCGTAGATAGCATTTATCTATATATCTATTTATGCTTAAAAAACAAGGTGGGTTAAATACCTTCTCGAAAGCTGTCGCTTTCCTCCACAGTGTGTCTGGTCGACAAAAAATCCAAGACTTGGTTCAAACCTTCCCAGGCCTGGGGCTCTCCCATCCTTTCCCATCCGGCACAGCCAGCAGGGAAGGGGCTGAGCTTTGTCCCGCTCCCCCAGTGCCTGCATCCCATCGTCACCACCCCGGTGCCCGCTCCAAGCGGGATCTCCTGCACCTGCCCGGCCCCAGGGGAAAGGCTCGGCCTCGTCCCCCGCTCTGTAACACTGGAATGCCCCCGTGGGGTCCGGGAAGGCCGTGGGGTCCGGGAAGGCCGTGGGGTCCGGGAAGGCCGTGGGGTCCGGGAAGGCCGTGGCCGTGCCAGCGGCGTGGCGGGAGAGCCCCGTGTGTCCCGGCCGGCCCAGCCGCCGGGCAGCTCCCGAGGCTGCAGGGTGGGCACTGCCCACCCTGGGCGAACCCCTCCCCGTGCCCTGCCCGGGCACCGCTCCCACACCCCGTTACTTGACCGTGGGGTGCACCCTGTTCTTGGCGCGGAGGGGCCGTTTCCTCCTGACGGCCGGTGCGGCCGCAGGGCAGGGTTTGCCGGGGGCCACCGCGCTGGCGCCTCGGCTCGCCCGCAGGAGCCGGCTGGGCACCGAGCCCCGGCCGCCCGGCACGGCCCCAGCCCTGCATGGGGACAGCGGGCCCTGCACGTCCGTGTCCGACACCTCCGGGGAGGGTCCCTGCTCCGAGCCGCCCGCACAGCCCCTGCCCGGCCCGGCCTCGGGGCCGCGGGGCCTCCTGCGGGAGCGGCGGCTCCGGGAGCCCTCCAGGAGCAGCTCGATGCGCGACACGTCCTCCGTCACCTGGTTGACGCGGTCGAACTGGGCCAGCAGCATCTCGAAGAGCGAGAGGAGGCGCTGGATGTCGGCGTCCACCTCCAGGCTGTCCCGGGTGCTCAGCACGAGGCTCAGCCCGTCCAGCTGGCTGGAGGACGTGGAGGCCCTGGAGCTGTCGGAGGCAGCGCTGGGAGTGGGGCCCCGGAAGGACTTGGAGTCGCTGGAGTCTCGGGAGGGCAGCGGCTCCATCCCTTCGAACCTCACCTTGTGCCGGAACTGGAGGGAACAGGGGAGCAGGGGCAGGGTTAGTTCAGAGCTCCAAGAGGGAACACTCCAAACACCCCGGGGCTGCTCCCAAGCTATTCCTTGTGTGACAAGTCATGGACCTGGGGGATGGATCCCAGTTAAAACCACATGGAACTGTGGGGCTGAGAACTAGCAGCTGATGGCCCTACAGTGCCCCATCACTAACCCAGCCCTGGGCCCTCAGGAATAGCGACTGCTCCAGCCCTCGCCTGCCAGAGGACCTTGCCTGTGAGCAGCAGTGGGACGTAGCCAGGGACAAAGGAAGGCTACAGAGCAAAGACTGCTCTTTGCACACCCAGCCCCTTCTCCAGGAGCCCCCGGGCTGCTCTCACCTCCTTGGCCTTGCTGAAGCCCATCCACATCTTGAGCCTGCGCACAAACAGCTCCACCATCTCGTAGTCCTGGGGCTCGAAGGCAGGACGGTACAGCTCGAAGTGCATCTCGCGGTAGCTGTGGATCAGCACCACCGCGAGCAGCCTCAGCACCACCCACACCTCCAGGACGACGTAGCTGGTGCAGAACAGGCAGTAGAGCCCCGAGGCCTCGGGCAGGCAGGGCCGGAGGCTCCCGCTGCCCCGGAGCAGGGCCAGCAGCAGCAGGAGGCTGCTGCCCACGCTGCGGAACGACTCGGAGGAGGAGGAGAAGAGCTGCAGAGGGGACATCGGAGATGTGATGAGAAGGCAGCAGCGGCAAAGCGTTCCCCTAAGCCAAGATATCCCCTCTTACGTGGGCCCTGAGGGGTGGCCTGTGAATCAGCTGTGACAGGGACAGTCCCTGCCCAAAGCTGCCTGTGGCAGGGTGGGCACGGAGCACCCGGGGGGCCCACGGGCTCTGCTCATGTTGTGCCATGGTGAGGGATGAGGGGCAACAGCACCACAGCCAGCCCCCCGTGAGGGGAGGGGGACAGGGGCAGTTACCAGGAAGCCGAGCTGGGCGTAGGCCAGGAGGAGGAGGGCGAAGGCCATCCCTGCAGCCACGAGCTCCTTGGCCGACTTCTGGAAGGTCTTCCCGAACACTGACCACTGCCTGACGAACCGCAGCTGCCTGGCAGCCTGGGGAGGGGAGAGGGGGAGTTACAGCACGGACCCCTCCCGTCTCACACACATCTGAGAAACACAAACCCTGGCAGAGCACAGACCATCCCAGGCCACAGGTTCCTTGCAGACAAAATCATCCCACCAGCCACACCTGGCTGGATCTGCCAAGGGAATTGGGGGCCCAGAGGCTGCAGAGACCCGAAGTGCTACAGCAGAGACCCCACGTGGCCTCCCTGCCACCCCTCTGCGCTGCAGCAGGGCCTGATGTGGCAGCAGCATCCAACCAGTGCCTGATCAGGAC